>CM061560.1:278371802-279571802 GCA_030864225.1 Capsicum baccatum var. pendulum
AAATCTATCAGTGCATGCCAGGGAGGTTGGGGATCATCCCAGTGTGGTCAGTTTAAATTTTTGTGGCTATTTGGGTGGACAAACTTGCAAAACGATGCAAACGGGGAATTTTCGAGCCAGATTAGTGTGCTAAATCCCACAGTTTTAGGGGTGGGCTAGGGTTTTGGGTGTGCTGTTGACCAAACATTGATCAGGGCATTCCAGGGAGTTTGGGGATCATCTCAGTGTAGTCTATTTCATTTTTCATGGCCATTTGGGTGGACAAACAAGCGCAACGATGCGAATGGGGCATTTTCGGGCCAAAACAGTGTTCTATAGCCCACTATCTTAGGGGTGGGCCTAGCGTTCGAGCATGTGGTGGGCTAAAAATCAATAGGGGTGTGCTAGGGATATTGGGGATCATCCCATTATGGTCCTTTTAAATTTTTGTGGCTATTTGGGTCGACAAACGGGCGCAACTGTGTGGACCGAGCATTTTTAGGCCAAACTGGTGTGCTATTGCCCTGGGTTTCTGGGGTGGACCAGGGTCAAGGCGTTTTGTATGCCAAAAAATAACCGGGGTTTGCCGGGGAGGTTGGGGATCATCCCAGTGTGGTCCATTTAATTTTTTGTCGCCATTTCGGTGGACAAAAAGGCAAAACGGTGCGAACGGGACATTTTTGGGCCAAATCGAAGTGATATAGCCCACGGTTTTAGGGTGGGCCCATGGTCCGAGCGTGCTATAGGCCAAAAATTGATCGGCGATGCCAGGTATGTTTTGGATCATCCCAGTGTGGTCCATTTAATTTTTCATGGAAACTTGGGTGGACAAATGGGTGAAACGGCATGAACAGGGCATTTTCGAGCCAAATCGATGTGCTATAGCCCATGGTTTTGGGAGTGGGCTAGGGGTACGGGCGTGTTGTGGGGCAAAAATCAATTGGGGTATGTCAGGGAGGTTAGGTATCATTCCAGTGTTGGCCGTTTAATTTTTTGTGGCCATTTGGGAGGGCAAACGGGCAAAAAGGCGCGAACGGGGATGGGCCCGAGGTCCGGAAGTGTTGTGGGCTGAAAATTGACCGGGGCATGCCAGGGAAGTTGGGGATCATCCCAATGTGGTCCTTTTAATTTTTCATGGCAATTTGGGAGGACAAACGGGTAGAACGCCGTGAATGGGGAATTTTCAGGCCAAATCAGTGTGTTGTAGCCCACGGTTTTTGGGGTGGGCCTAGGGTCCGGGCGTGCTGTGGGCTAAAAATTGATTGAGGAGTGCTAGGGAGGTTGGGGATCATCCCAGTGTGGTTCCTTTAATTTTTCTAAGACATTTGGGTGGACAAACGGGTGAAATGGCGCGAACGGGACATTTTTGGGCCAAATCGATGTGCTATTACCCACAGTTTTGGTGGTGGGCCCGGGATCTATGCGTATTATTGGCGAAAAATTGATCGGGGCGTGACAGGGAGGTTGAGGGTCATTCCAGTATGGTCAATTTAATTTTTCATGGCCATTTGGGTGGACAAACGGGCGAAACGGCACGAACAAGACATTTTCATGCCAAATCAGCTTGATATAGCCCACAGTTTTGGGGGTGGGCTCGGGGTTCGGGTAAAATGTTGGCCAAAAATCGACTATGGAACAACAGGGAGGTTGGGGGTTATCCCAGTATTGTTCGTTTAATTTTTTGTGGTCATTTAGCTAGAGAAACGGGAGAAATAGTGCGAATGAGGTATTTTCAGGCCAAATCGATGTAGCCTAAGGTTTTGGGGGGTGAGCCTGAGGTTCGTGCATGCTGTGTGTCAAAAATTGACCGGAGCATGCCAGGGAGGTTGGGAATCATCCACGTGTGGTACGTTTAATTTTTCATGGCCATTTGGGTGGACAAACAGGCGAAATGGCGCGAATGAGACATTTTTGGACCAAATCGGTGTGCTATTGCCTACGGTTTCAGGGGCGGACCTTGGGGTCGGGCATGCTATGGACCAAAACTTGATTGGGCTATGTCAGGGAGGTTGAGGATCATACCAGTATAGTCAGCTTAATTTTTTATTGCTATTTGGGTGGACAGATGAGCGAAATAGCGCGAATGAGGGTGTGCTAGTGGTCCGGTCTTGCTGTAGGCCGAAAATCGACCGAGGCATGCCAGAGAGGTTGGGGATCATCCCAGTGTGGTCTGTTTAATTTTGGTGGAAATTTGGGTGGACAAACGAGGGGAACGACACGAATAGGGCATTTTCAAGCTAAATTAGTGTGCTATAGCCCATGGTTTCGGGGGAGGGCCAAGGGTCTGGCGTACTGTGGGCCGAAAATCAATCGGGGTGTGTTAGGGAGGTTGGGGATCATTTCAGTATGGTCCTTTTAATTTTTCGTGGCCATTTGGGTGGACGAATGGGCAAAATGGTGCGAACGGGATATTTTTGGGCCAAATCAGTGTGTTATAGCTCACGGTTTTAGGGGTGGGCCCAGGGTCTGGGCATTCTGTGGTTCGAAAATCAATTGGGGCATGCCAGGAAGGTTAGGGATCATCCCAGTGTGGTTCGTTTAATATTTTGTTACCATTTGGGAGGACAAACGGACGACACGGTGTGAAATGGGCATTTTCGGGCCAAATTAGTGTACTATAGCCCACGGTTTTGGGGGTGGGCCCAGGGTGCAAAATTTTTGTGGGACGAATATCGACCGGGGCGTGGCAGGTAGTTAGGGGATCGTCCCAGTGTGGTTCGTTTAATTTTTCATGGCCATTAGGATGGACAAACGGGCGAAACGGCGTGAATCGGGCATTTTCGAGCCAAATCAGTGTGCTATAGTCCATGGTTTAGGGGTGGTCCCGCAGTTCGGTAGTGTTGTGGGCCCAAAATCGATCTGGGCGTGCCAGGGAAATTAGGGATTGTCCTATCTGGTCCGTTTAATTTTTCGTGGAAATTTGGGTGGACAAATGGGAGAAACGGGGCAAACGGGGTATTTTTGTGCCAAATCAGTGTGCTATATCCCACGGTTTCGGGGGTGAGCCTGGGGTCCGACCACTCTATAAGTCAAAAATGGACCAAGGCATACTAGGGAGATAGGGGATCATCCCAGTGTGGTCTATTTAATTTTTTATGGCCATTTGGGGTGGACAAACGAGCAAAACGGCACAAATGGGGGCATATTTGGGAGCAATCGGAGTGCTATATCCCACGATTTTATGAGTGGGCCTGGGGTACAGGTGTGTTATGGGCCAAAAATCAACTGGGGTGTGCCAAGGAAGTTGGGGATCTTTCCACTGTGGTCTGTTTATTTTTTTGTGGCCATTTGGGTGGACGAACGGGCAAAACGGTGCCAATGGGGCATTTTCTGGCCAAATTGGTGGCTATGCTCTAGGTTTTGGGTGGGCCCAGGGTCCGGGTGTGCTGTGGGCTGAAAATTGATTGGGACATGCCAAGGATTTTAGGATAGTCCCAATGTGATCCATTTAATTTTTCGTGGCTATTTGGGTGGATAAACGGGTGAAACGGTGCGAACGGGGCATTTTTGGGCCAAATTGGGGTACTATATCCCATGGTTTTGGGTTGGGCTCGGTATCTGGGCTTGTTGTAGACCGAACCTCAACTGGGGCGTGCCAGAGATGTTTATTATCATCCCAGTATGGTCCGTTTAATTTCTTGGGGCCATTTGGGTGGACAAACAAGCGAAACGACACGAACGGGGAGTTTTTGGGCATAATCGGTGTACTATAGCCTACAGTTTTGGGGGTGGACCCGAGGTTCAGGCATTCTGGGGGTCGAAAATCGATCGGGCCATGCCAGGGATGTTGGATATCATCCCAGTATGATCCGTTTAATATTTCGTGGCTATTTGGTTTGACAAACAAGCAAAACTGTGGGAACATGGTATTTTTGAGCCAAATCGGTGTGCTATAGCCCATGGTTTCGAGGTAGGCCCAGCGTACGGGCGTGCTGTAGGTTAAAAATTGACCGAGGCATGTCTAGAGGTTTGGGATCATCTCAATATAGTTTGTTTAATTTTTTGTGGACGTTTAGGTGGACACACGGATGAAACAGCGCGAACGGGGTATTTTTGGGATAAATCAGTGTGCTCTTGCCCTGGATTTTGGGGGTGGGCCCGTGATCCGAGAATACTTTGGGCTAAAAATCGATCGGGCATGCTAGGGAGTTGGGATCGTCCCAGTGTTGTGCATTTAATATTTTGTGGCCATTTGGGTGAACAGACAGGCAAAACAATGCGAACGGGGCATTTTCGGGCCAAATTGGGGTGCTATAGCCCGCGATTTAGGGGTGGGCCTAGGGTTCGGGTGTTCTGGGGGCTGAAAATTGATTAGGGCATGCTGGAGATATTGGGGATCATTTCAGTATGGTCCATTTAATTTTTCGTGGCTATTTGGGTGGACAAACGGGCGAAATGGTGCTAACTGGCATTTTTTTGCTAAATAGGTGTGCTATAGCCCATTGTTTTAGGGGTGGGCCGGGCCCGGAGTTCAGGCGTACTGTAGGCCAAAAATTGATCAGGCATGCCAGGGAGGTTAAGAATCATCGCAGTGTGGTTCATTTAATTTTTTGTGGCTATTTGGGTGGACAAACGGTCGAAATGATGCAAACGGAACATTTTCAGGTCAAATAGGTGTGCTATCGCCTACGGTTTGAGGGTGGGCTCGGGGTTTGTGCATGCTGTAGGCCAAAAATTGATCGAGGCATGCCAGGGTGGTTGAGGATCATCCCAGTATGGTCCGTTTAATTTTTCGTGGCTATTTGGTTGGAAAAACGGGCAAAACGGTGCGAACGAGGCATATTCGGGACAAATTGGTCTGCTATAGCCCACGTTTTGTTGCTGGGCCCAGGGTTCGCGCGTGCTATTGCCCAAAAATTAATTGGGGTGTGCCAGGGAGGTTGGGGTTCGTCCTAGTGTGGTTCATTTATTTTTTGTGTCCATTTGGGCTGACAAATGGGTGAAACGGTGCGAATAGGGCATTTTTGGGCCAAATTAGTGTATTATAGCCCACGATTTCGGGGGTGGGACTAGGGTTAGGGCGTGCTGTGTCCGAAAAATCAACAGGTGTATGCCCAGGAGGCTGGAGATCGTCCAAATATGGTCTGTTTAATTTTTCATGGATTTGGGTGGATAAATGGTCAAAACATCATGAACGGGGCATTTTTGGGCCAAATCGGTGTGCTATACCCCACGGTTTTGGGAGACGGCCGGGGGTCCAGGCATGCTGTAGGTGAAAAATCGATCGGAGCATGCCAAGGAGGTTGGAAATCATCTCAGTGTGGTCCATTTAATCTTTTGTGGCCATTAGGGTGGACAAACGGGCAAAAAGGTGCGAACGGTTCATTTTAGGGCCAAATCGGTATGCTATAGCCCACGGTTTTGGGGGTGGGCTCAAGGTTCGGGCATGTTGTTGGCTGAAAATTGATCGGAGTGTGACAGGGAGGTTGGGGATCATCCCAGTGTGGTTCGTTTAATTTCTTGCATCCATTTGTGTGGACAAACGGGAAAAACAGTGTGAATGGGGCTTTTTTGGGCCAAATCGATGTGCTATATCCCACAGTTTTAGGGGTAGGCCCGTGAGTCAGACGTGCTATTAGCTGAAAATTGACCAGGGTATGCCAGGAAGGTTGGGGATCATCCCAATATGGTCCGTTTAATTTTTCATGGCTATTTAGTTGGTTAAACAGGTGAAACGGTGCGAACTGAGTGTTTTCAGGCCAAATCGTTGTGCTATAGCCCATGGTTTCGTGGGTGGGCCTGGGGTCCGGGCGTGCTGTCGGCCAAAAATTGACCGAGGTATGCCAAGAAGGTTGGGATCATCCCAATATGGTCCGTATAATTGACCGAGGCATGCAGGGAAGTTGGGGATCGTCCCAGTATGGTCCGTATAATTTTTTGTGGCCATTTGGGGGATAAAAGGGCGAAACGATGCGAAGGGGTATTTTTAGGCCAAATCGGTGTGCTATAGCCAACGAATTTAGGGGTGTGCCTAGTATCTGGGCCTGTTGTGGGCTGAAGATCAATCAGGATGTGCCAGGGAGGTTGGGGATCATCCCAGTGTGGTCCGTTTAATTTTGTGTGGTCAGTTGGGTGGACAAACGGGCAAAACGGCATGAACAAGACATTTTTAGGACAAATCAGTGTGCTATTTCCTTGGGTTTTGGGTGTGGACTCGGGGTTTGGGCGTGCTGAGGGCCAAAAATCGAACGGGGCATGCCAGGGAGTTAGGGATCATCCCAGTGTGATCCATTTAATTTTTTGTGGTAATTTGTGTGTAGAAACGGGTGAAACGGTGTGAACGGGGCTTTTTCGGGCCAAATTAGGTTGTTGTAGCCTATGGTTTCGGGGTGGACTCTGGGTTCAGGCGTGTTGTGGACCAAAAATTGTCTAGGAATGCCAGGGAGGTTGGTGATCATCCTACTGTGGTCCATTTAATTTTTCGGGGCCATTTGGGTGGACAAACGGGCAAAGCGGCATGAACGGGGAGTTTTTAGGCCAAATCAACGTGCTATAACCCACTGTTTTAGGGGTGGTCTTGAGGTCTGGGTGTGATAGGGGCCAAAAATCAACCGAGGCATACCAGGGATGTTGGGCATCATCCCAGTGTAGTCTGTTTAATTTTTCGTGGTTATTTGGATGGACAAATAGGCAAAATGGCGGTAACGGGGAATTTTTAGGCAAATCGATGAGCTATAGCCTACGGTTTTGGGGATGGGCCCAAGGTCCGGGCGTGCTGTGTGCCAAAAATTAACCGGGGCGAGATAGGGAGGTTGGGGATCATCCCAGTGTGATCCGTTTAATTTATCATGGCCATTTAGGTGGACAAATGAGTGAAATGATGTGAGTGGGAAATTTTTGGGGCAAATAGGTGTGATATAGCCCACAATTTTTGGGGTGGACCAGGGGTTCGAGCGTGCTGTAGGCTAAAAATCGATCGAGGCATGCCAGGGAGGTTGGGTATCATCATAGTGTGGTCTGTTTAATTTTTTGTGGCCATTTGGGTGGATAAACTGGTGAAAAAGTGAGAATATGGCTTTTTCAAGTTATATAGGTGTGCAATTAAACACGGTTTAGGGGTGGACCTGGAGTTCGGGCGTGATATGTGCCAAAAATTGATCGGGACATGCCAGGGTGGTTGGGGATCATCCCAGTGTGGTCCATTTAATTTTCGTTACCATTTGGGTGGACAAACGGGTAAAATGGTGTGAACGGGGCATTTTTGGGCCGAATCGTTGTGCTATAACCCACGGTTTGGGGGTGGGCCTGGGGTCCGGGCATGCCATGGGCCAAAAATCGATCGGGGTATGCCAGGGAGGTTGAGGATCATCCTAGTGTGGTCTGGTTCTTTTTTGCAGCCTTTTTTTTTGGGGGGGGGGGGGAATGGGCGAAACGGGGCGAACGAGATATTTTTGGGCCAAATCGATGTGCTATAGCCCACGGTTTTTGGGGTGGGCCCGAGGTCCAGACGTACTGTGTGCCAAAAATTAACACGGGTGTGTCTGGGAGGTTGGGGATCGTCCCAATCTGGGCCATTTATATTTCATGGATATTTGGGTGGACAAACGGGCGAAACAGCGTGAACGGGGCATTTTCAGGACAAATTGGTGTGCTATAGCCCACGGTTTTGGGGGTGGGCTGGGGGTCCAGGCGTACTATAGGACAAAAATTAATCGGAGCATGCTAGGGAGGTTGGGAATCGTTTAGTGTGGTTTGTTTAATTTTTAGTGGCTATTTGGGTGGACAAACGGGCGAAACGGCGCGAACGGGGCTTTTTTGAGCCAAATCGGTGTGCTATAGCACACGCTTTGGGGGGGGCCAGGGTCCGGGTGTACTGTTGGCTGAATATCAATTAGAGCATGGCGGGGAGGTTAGAGATCATCCCAGTGTGGCCCGTTTAATGTTTTATGGCCATTTAGGTAGACAAATGGGCAAAACAGTGCGAACGGGGCATTTTTTTGCCAAATTGATGTGCTATATCCTACGGTTTTGGCGGTGGGCCCGCAGTTCGAATGTGCTGTAGGCCAAAAATTGACCAAGGTATATCAGGGAGGTTGGGTATCTTCCCGTTGTGGTCTGTTTAATTTTTCATGGCTATTTGAATGGACAAATGGGCAAAATGGCGCGAACGGGTCATTTTTGGACCAAATCAGTGTGCTATAGCCCATGGTTTTGGGGGTGGCCCTGGGTTCCGGGCGTTCTGTGGACCAAAAATTGATTGGGGCATGATAGGGTGGTAGGGGATCGTCACAGTGTGGTCCGTTCAATTTTTCATGGCCATTTGGGAGGACAAATGGGCGAAATAATGCGAATGAGGCATTTTCAGGCCAAATCGATGTGCTATTGCCATGGGTTTTAGGTGTGACCTAGGGTCCGGGCGTGCTGTAAGCCAAAAATTGACTAGGTCATTTCAGGAAGGTTGGGGATTAGTCCAATGTGATCCATTTAATTTTCTGGGGCGATTTTGATGGAGAAACAGGCGAAATGGTGCAAACGGGGCATCTTCAGTCCAAATCGATGTGCTATAGCCCAAAGTTTTGGGGTGGGCCCAAGGTTTGGGCACGCTGTAGGCAAAAAATCAACCGGGGCATGCCAGGGAGGTTTGGGATCATCCTAGTATAGTTTATTTTATTTTTAGTGGACGTTTGGGTGGACAAACGGGCGAAACAACGCGAACTGGGAATTTTTGGGCCAAATCAGTGTGCTATATCCCACGGTTTCAGGGGTAGGCCTGGTGTCCGACGTACTTTTGGCCAAAAATTGACTTGGGCATGCTAGGGAGGTTGGAGATTGTCCCAATATGATTCGTTTAATTTTTTGTGGCTATTTGGGTTGAAGAATAGACGAAACGGCACGAATGGGGCATTTTTGGGGCAAATTAGTATGTTATAGCCCACCGTTTCAGGGGTGGCCTCGGGGTCCGAGCGTGCTGTGGGGAAAATATATATCGGGGCACCGCAGGGAGGTTGGTGCTCATCCCAGTGTAGTCCATTTATTTTTTTGTGGCTATTTGGGTGGACAAACGGTCAAAACAACACGAAAGGGATATTTTCAGGCCCAATCGGTGTGCTATAACCGACAGTTTCGGGGGTGAGATCGGGGTTCGGGCGGGCTGTGGGCCAAAAATTAATCGGGACTTCCAAGGGAGGTTGTGGATCGTCCCAATGTGGTCCATTTAATTTTTCGTGGCTATTTGTGTAAACAAACGGGCAAAACAGCGCGAACAAGGTATTTTCAAACCAAATCAGTGTGCTATGGCCAACGGTATCAAGGGTGGGCCCATGGATCGAGCGTGGTGTGGGTCGAAAATTAACTTGGGAGTGCCAGGGAGATTGGGGATCATCCGAGTATGGTCTGTTTAATTTTTCGTGGCCATTTAGGTGCACAAACATGCAAAACGGTGCGAATGGGGCATGTTCGGAATAATTTAGTGTTCTATAGCCCACGGTTTCATGGGTGGCCCTGGGTTTCGGCCGTTTTATTGGCCACAAATTGACCGGGGCACGCCAGGAGGGTTGAGGATCGTCCCAATGTGGTCTGTTTAAAGTTTCGTGCTAGTTTGGGTGGAATAATGAGCAAAACGGCGCAAAGGAGGCATTTTCAGGCCAAAATGGTGTGCTATAACCCACGGTTTTGGGGGTGGGCTCGGGATACGCCATGTTGTATATCTAAAATTGATCGGGGCTTGCCAGGGAGGTTGTAATAATCCCAGTGTGGTTGGTGTGCGAATGGCACAAACAGGATATTTTCGAGTCTAATCGATGTTCTATATCCCACGGTTTGGGGGTGAGGTCAGATTTCGGGCATGTTGTGGGCCAAAAATTGACTGGGGTGTGCCAGGGAGGTTGGGGATCATCCCAGTATGGTCCGTTTAATTTTTCGTGGCCATTTAGGTAGACAAATGAGCAAAACAGCTCGAACGGGGCATTTTCGGGCTAAATTGGTATGCTTTAGCCCACGGTTTTGGGGTGGGCCTAGGGTCCGGGCAGGCTGTGTGCCAAAAATTACTTGGGGCTTGCTATAAAGGTTGGGGATAGTAGAAATATGGTCCGTTTATTTTTTCATGGCTATTTGGGTTGACAAATAGGCGAAACAACTCGAATGGGGTATTTTCGAGCAAAATCAGTGTGCTATAGCCCACGGTTTTTGGGGGTGGGCTCGAGTTTTGGTAGTGTTGTGCGAATAATATTGAACGGGGCATGCCAGAGAGGTTGGAGATCATCCCAGTTTGGTTTGTTTAATTTTTTATGGCTATTTGAGTAGACCAACGGGCGAAACGGCGTGAACTAGGCATTTTTGGGCTAAATCAATGCGCTATAGCCCACGATTTCAGAGGAGGGACCAGATTTATAGCGTTTTCTGGGACAAAAATTAACCTGGGCATGCTACGGAGGTTGGGAATTGTCCTAGTGTGGTTTGTTTAATTTTTTGTGACCATTTGGTTGAATAAATGGGGCGAACGGGGCATTTTTGGGACAAATCGGTGTGCTATAGCCCACGATTTTGGGGATGGGCCTGGGGTCTGGGTGTTCTGTGAGCCAAATATTGGTTGGGGAATGACAGGGAGGTTGGGGATCATCTCAGTATGGTTCGTTTAATTTTTCTTGGTTATTAGGATGGACAAACGGGCTAAAAGGCACGACGGGGGCATTTTAGGCCAAATTGGTGTGCTTTAGCCCATGCTTTTGAGGTGGGCCTGGGGTCCGGGCATACTGTGTGCCAAAAATTAATCGGGGCTTGCCGGGGAGGTCGAAGATATTCCCAATGTAGTCCGTTTAATTTTTCGTGGCCATTTGGGTGGACTAAAGGGCGAAACAGCGTGAACGAGGCATTTTTAGGCTAAATAGGTGTACTATAGCCCACGATTTTTGAGATGGGCCCAGGGTTCGGGCATGCTGTGGGCCAAAAATTGATCTTGGCATGCCAGGGAGGTTGGGTATTTTTTTAGTGTGGCCCGTTTAATTTTTCGTGGCCATTTGGGTGGAGAAACGGGTGAAACAGCGTGAACGGGGCATTTTCAGGCCAAATAAGTGTGCTCTAGTCTGCTATTTTGGTGGTGGGATCGGGGTCGGGGCATGCTGTATGCTGAAAATTGACCGGGGCATGCCAGGGAGTTGGGGATCATCTTAGTGTGGTCCGTTTAATTTTTATGGACATTTGGGTGGACAAACAGGTGAAATGGCGTGAACGGGGCATTTTCAGGATAAATAGGTGTGCAATAGCCCACGATTTTGGGGGGGGGGCCGGGGCCTGGGAGTACTGTAAGACAAAAATCAACTGAGGCATGCCAGGGAGGTTAGGTATCATCCTAGTATGGCTTGTTTAATTTTTCGTGGCCATTTTTGTGGTCAAACGGGTGAAACAACGCGAACGGTGCATTTTTTAGCCAAATCAGTGTGCTATAGCCCACGGTTTTGATGGTTAGCCCTAGGTCCAGGCGTTCTATGGATCGAAAATCGATCGGGGCATGCCTGGGAGGTTGGGTACCATTCCAGTGTGGTCCGTTTAATTTTCCATGGACATTTGGGTGGACAAACTAGTGAAACGTCTTGAACGGGGCATTTTCGGGCTAATCCAGTGTGCTATAGCCCACGGTTTTATGGGTGGGCCAAGGGTTCGGCTATTCTGTGGGCTAAATATCGACCGAGGTGTGCCAGAAAGGTTGGGAATCATCCCAGTATGGTCCGTTTAAATTTTCGTGGCTATTTGGGTGGACTAACGGGCAAAACAGTACAAACGGGGAATTTTTGTGCCAAATTAGTGTGCTATAGCCTATGATTTTGGGGGTGGGCCTGGGGTTTGGAGTGCTATGGGTCGAAAATAACTAGGGCATGCCAGTGAGGTAGGGGATCATCCTAATGTGGTCAGTTTAATTTTTCGTGGCCATTTGAGTGAACAAATGGGCGAAACGGCATGAATAGGGCATTTTCATGCCAAATTGGTTTGATATAGCGCACGATTTTAGGGGTAAGCCTGGGGTTAAGGCGTGCTAAAGTCCAAAAATTGATTGGGGCATTCCAAGGAGGTTGGGGGCATCCCAGTATGGTTCGTTTAATTTTTTGTGGCCATTTGGGTGGACAATCGAGTGAAACGGCGCAAACAGGGTATTTTCGAGCCAAATCAGTGTAGCCTAAGGTTTTGGGGGATGATCCCAGGATTCGGGCATATTTTGAATAAAGGGAGATTGGGGATCATCCCAGTGTAGTCCGTTTAATTTTTTATGGCCATTTGGGTGGACAAACAAGCGAAACAGCGCGAATGGGGAATTTTCAGACCAAATCGGTGTGCTATATCCCACGGTTTTAGGGATGGACCTGGGGTTCGGGCGTGTTGTGGGCCGAAAATAGACCGAGGCTTGCCAGGGAGGTTAGGGATCGTCCTAGTGTGGTCCGCTTAATTTTTCGTGGCCATTTGGGTGGACAAACTAGAGAAATAGCGCGATCGAGGCATTCTCATGCAAAATCGGTGTGCTATTGCCCTTGATTTTAGGGGTAGTCCCGGGATCCAGGCGTTTTGTTAGCCCAAAATTGATCGGGGTATGCCAGGGAAGTTGATGATCATCCTAGTGTGGGTTGTTCAATTTTTTATGGCCAAAGTTTTAGGGGTGGGCCTGGGGTTCAGGCGTGTTGTAGGCTAAAAATCGATCTGGGTGTGCCAGGGTGGTTGGGGATCGACCTAGTGTGGTCCCTTTAAATTTTTGTGTCTAAATAGGTGGAAAAACATGCAAAACAACGCGAACGGGCCATTTTTGGGCCAAATCGATGTGTTGTAGCCCACGATTTGGGGGTGGGACCGGGATCCAGGTGTGTTTTTGGTCAAAAATTGATCGGGGCGAGCCAAAGTGGTTGGAGATCATCCCAGTGTAGTTCGTTTAATTTTTTGTGGCCATTTGGGTGGATAAACGGGCAAAACGGCGGGAACAGGGTATTTTCAGGCTAAATCGGTGTGCTGTAGCTCACAGTTAGGGGGTGGGATTTAGGTCCGAGCGTGCTGTGGGCCAAAAATTGACCGGGGCATGCCAGGGAGGTTGGGGATCGTCCCAGTGTGGTTGGTTTAATTTTTTGTGGCCATTTGGGTGGACAAACGGGCAAAACGGTGCAAATGGGGCATTTTTTGGGCCAAATCAGTGTGCTATAGCCCACGATTTTAAGTGTGGACCCAAGGTTCGGGCGTACTGTGTGCCAAAAATCAACAGATATGTGCCAGAGAGGTTGGGGATCGTCCTAATATGGTTCATTTTATTTTTTGTGTATATTTGGGTGGACAAACGGGCGAAACTGCGCGAACGGGACATTTTTATGCCAAATCGATGTGCTATAGCCCACGGTTTTTGGGGTGGTCTCGAGGTCCGGGCGTGCTATGTGTGAAAAATCGATCAGGGCATGCCAAGGAGTTTGGGATCATCCCAATGTGGTCCTTTTAATTTTTCATGGCCATTTGGGTGGACAAACGGGCAAAACGGCACAAATAGGGCATTTATGGGTCAAATAGGTGTGCTATAGTCCACATTTTTAGGGGTGGGCCCGGGGTTTGGGCATGTTGTGGGCCAAATATCAATCAGGGCATGTTAGGGAGGTTGGGGACTATCCCAGTGTGGTCCGTTTAATTTTTTGTGGCCATTTAGGTGAACTAACTGGCAAAATAGTGCAAACGAGGCATTTTTGGGCCAACTTAGTGTACTATAGCCCACGGTTTTGTGGGTGCGCCCCACGTTCGACGTGATATGGGCCAAAAATTGAATAAGGCGTGCTAGGGAGGTTGGTATTCATTCCAGTGTGTTTCTTTTAATTATACGTAACCATTTGGGTGGACAAACAGGCAAAATGGGGCATTTTTGTGCCAAATAGATGTGTTATAGCCTGCGCTTTTGGGGGTGGGCCCGGGGTTCGGGCATGTTATTGGGAAAAAATTGATCGGAGTGTGGCAGGGAGGTTGGTGATCATCCCAGTGTGGTCCGTTAAATTTTTTGTGGCCGATTGGGTGAACAAACTGGCAAAACGATTTGAACTGGGCATTTTTGGGCCAAATTGGTGTGCTATATCCCACGGTTTTGGGGGTGGGCCCGTGGTTCGGATATGCTGTGGGCCAAAAATTGATTGGGGTATGCCAGGGAGGTTTGGGATCGTCCCAGTATTATTCGTTTAATTTTTCATGGCTATTTGGGTGGACAAATGGGCGAAACAGCATGAACGGGGCATTTTCGAGCCAAATCAGGGTGCTATAGCCCACGATTTTGGGGGTGGGCCTGGGGTTCGGGCGTGTTGTGGACCGAAAATCAATCGGGGTGTGATAGAGAGGTTGAGGATCATCCCAGTATGGTCTGTTTAATTTTTCATAGCCATTTGGGTGGACAAACAGGCGTAATGGTGCGAACGGTGCATTTTTGGGCCAAATTGGTGTGCTATTGCCCTAGGTTTCAGGGGTTGGCCCAAGGTCCGAGCGTGCTGTGGGCCGAAAATTGACCAAGGCACTCTAGGGAGGTTGGGTATTGTCCCAGTGTGGTCCATTTAATTTTTTGTTGCAATTTGGGTGGAGAAATAGGCGAAACGGTGCGAATGGAGCATTTTCTGGCCAAATCGGCGTGCTAAAGCCAACGGTTTGGGGTGGGCCCGGGGTCCGGGCATGATGTAGAAATAAAATCAACTAGGGTATGACAGAGAGGTTAGGAATCATCCCAGTGTGGTTTTTTATATTTTTTGTGGACATTTGGGTGGACAAACGGGCGAAACAACACGAACTGGGCATTTTCGGGCCAATTCAGTGTTCTATAATGTACGGTTTTGGGGGTGGGCGCGGCGTCTGGCATGCTGTGGGCCAATAATTGATCGAGGCATACGGGGGAGGTTGGGGATAATCCCAGTGTGGTCCATTTATTTTTTTGTGGCCATTTTGGTGGACAAACGAGCAAAACAGGGTGAACGAGGCATTTTCTGGCCTAATCGGAATGTTATAGCCCATAGTTTTGGGGCTGGGCTCGGGTTCTGGGCATGCTGTAGGCCAAAAATCTACTGAGGTGTGCTAGGGAGGTTGGGGATCGTTCCAGTATGTCCTGTTTAATTTTTCATGATCATTTGGGTGGACAAATGGGTGAAACAGCACGAACCGAGCATGTTCAGACCAAATCGGTATGCTATAGCCCACAGTTTTAGAGGTGGGACCGAAGTTCGAACATTCTGTGGGCAAAAAATCGACCGAGGTGTGTCCAGAAAGTTAGAGATCATCTCAGTGTGGTCCGCTTAATTTTTCGTGGCCATTTGGGAGGACAAACGGATGAAACGGCGCGAATGATGCTTTTTTGGGCCAAATCGGTGTACTATAGCCCACGGTTTTGGAGGTGCGCCTGGGCGTGCTGTGGTCCAAAAATCAACCAGGGCATGCGAGAAAGGTTGGGGATCATCCTAGTGTGGTCCGTTTAGTTTTACATGGCAATTTGGGTAGACAAACGGGTGGAACAGCGCAAACGGGCATTTTTGGGCCTAATTGGTTTGCTATAGCCCACTGTTTTAGGGGTGGCCCCTAGGTCCGGGCATGCTGTGGGTCGAAAATTGATTGGGGCATGTCAGAGATATTGGGGATCATCCCAGTATGGTCTGTTTAATTTGTCGTGGCCATTTGGGTGGACAAACTGGCAAAACAGCACGAACGGGGCATTTTAAAGCCAAATTGGTGTCTTATAGCCCATGGTTTTGGGGGTGGGCCTGGGGTACGAGCGTACTGTGGGCCAAAAATTTTTTGGGGCATGCCCGGGAGGTTGGGGATAGTCCCAGTGTGGTCCATTTAATTTTTCGTGGCTATTTTGGTGGATAAAAGGATAAAACAGCATGAACGGGGCATTTTTTGAGCAAATCGGTGTGCTATATCCCACTATTTTGGGGTTGGGCCCGGGGTCCAGGCGTGTTATGGGCTGAAAATTGACTGGGTATGCCAGGGAGGTTGGGGATCGTCCTAGTTTGGTCCGTTTAGTTTTTCATGGCCATTTGGGTGGACAAAAGGGCAAAATAGTGTGATGGGGAATTTTTGGTCCAAATCGATGTGTTGTAGCCCACAGTTTCGAGGGTTAGCCCGGCGTCCGGGCGTGCTGTTGGCTTAAAATCAACTGGAGCATTCTATGGAGGTTAGGGATCATCGCAGTGTGGTCCGTTTAATATTTTGTGGCTATTTTGGTGTACAAACGGCGCAAGCGGGGCATTTTTGGGTCATATCGGCGTGTTATAGCCCACGGTTTTGGGGGTGGTCCCGGGGTCCGAGTGTGCTGTGGGCCAAAAATCGACCAAAGAATGTCAGAGAGATTGGGAATCATCCTAGTTTTTTCCGTTTAATTTTTCGTGGCCATTAAGGTGGACAAACGGGCGAAACAGTGCAAGTGGGACATTTTTGGGCCAAATCTGTGTGTTATAGCTTATGGTTTCATGGATAGGCCCGGGGTCCAGGCGTGATGTGGGCGAAAAATCAACTAGAGCATGCCAGGGAGGTTGGGGTTTGTCCCAGTGTTGTCCATTTAATTTTTTGTCGTTATTTAGGTGTGCAAACGAGCAAAATAGTGTGCTATAGCCCACGGTTTTGGGGTAGGTCAGGAGTCCAGGTGTGCTGTGGGTCGAAAATCGATTAGGGCATGCGAGGGAGGTTGGGGTGTTTCCCAGTGTATTCCGTTTAATTTTTCATGGCTATTTGGGTGGACAAATAGGCGAAATAACATGAACAGGGCATTTTCTGGCCAAATCGGTGTGCTATAGCCTACGATTTTAGGGGTGGGCCCGGGTTTTTGGGCGTGCTGTGGATAAAAAATCAACCAAAGCAAGACAGGGAGGTTAGAAATCATCCCATTGTAGTCCGTTTAATTTTTTGTGACCATTTGGGTGGACAAACTGGTGAAACAGCGCGAATAGGGCATTTTTTGGCTAAATCGAGGTGCTATAGCCCATGGTTTCAGGGGTGGGCCTGAGGTCCGGGCGTGCTGTGGGCCAAAATTCTATCGGAGTGTGCCAGAGAGGTTGGGGATCATCCCAGTTTTGTCCATTTTATTTTTTGTGGCTACTTGGGGGGACAAACGGGCAAAACAGCGTGAACAAGGCATTTACGGGTCAAATCGGTGTGCTACAGCCCACGGTTTTAGGGGTGGTCCCGGGGTCCGGGAGTACTGTGTGCCAAAAATCAATTGGGGCATGCCAGGGAGTTTGGGATCATCCCAATGTGGTTCGTTTAATTTTTCATGGCCATTTGGGTGGGCAAACGGGCATAATGGCGCAAATGGGGAATTTACGGGCCAAATAGGTGTGCTATAGCCCAAGGATTCGAGGGTGGGCCCGGGGTTTGGGCGTACTGTAGGCCAAAAAATTGATCGGAGCATGCCAGGGAGTTTGGGGATCATCTCAGTATGGTCCATTTAATTTTTTGTGGCCATTTGGGTGGACAAACGGGCGAAACGGCACTAACGGGGCATTTTCGGGTCAAATAGGTGTGCTATAGCCCACGCTTCGGGGGTAGGCCCAGGGTCCAGGTGTGCTCTTGGTCAAAAATTGACTGGGGCCTTCCTGGGTTGTTGTGTATCTTTCGAGTGTGGTCCGTTTTATTTTTTCTGGCCATTTTGGTGGACAAACGGGCAAAACGGCGGGAACAGGCCATTTTCGAGCTAAATCGGTGTGCTATAGCCAACTGTTAGGGGGTGGGACGGGGTTCGAGCGTGCTGTGGGCCAAAAATTGATCGAGACATACCATAGAGGTTGGGGATCGTCCCAGTATGGTTTGTTTAATTTTTCGTGGCCATTTGGGTGGACAAACTGGCGAAACAGTGTGAATGGGGCATTTTCTAGCCAAATCGGTGTGCTATAGCCCATGGTTTCGAGGTGTGCCTGGGATTCGGGCGTTCTGTGTTCTAAAAATCAATAGGGGTGTTTCAGGTAGGTTAGGGATAATCCCTATCTGGTCATTTAATTTTTTGTGGATCTTTTTCGGACAAACGGGAGAAACAACTCAAACGGGGCATTTTCGAGCCAAATCGGTGTGCTATAGCCCATGGTTTTGGGGGTGTGCCGGCGGGCCGGGTATGCTGTAGGCCAAAAATTGATAAAAGCGTGACTAGGAGGTTAGGAATTGTCCTAGTGTAGTCCGTTTAATTTTTCGTGGCCATTTGGGTGGACAAATGGGTGAAACGGCACGAACTGAGTATTTTCAGACCAAATCGGTATGCTATAGCCCACAGTTTTAGAGGTGGGACCGAGGTTCGAACATTCTGTGGGCGAAAAATCGACTGAGGTGTGTCCAGGAAGTTAGATATAGTCTCAGTGTGGTCCGCTTAATTTTTCGTGGCCATTTGGGAGGACAAACGGGTGAAACGACGCGAATGACGCTTTTTCGGGCCAAATCGGTGTATTATAGCCCACGGTTTTGGGGGTGCGCCTGGGCATGCTGTGGTCCAAAAATCAACCAGGGCATGTGAGGAAGGTTGGGGATCGTCCTAGTGTGGTCCGTTTAATTTTACATGGCAATTTGGGTAGACAAACGAGTGGAACAGCACGAACGGGCATTTTTGGGCCTAATTGGTTTGCTATAGCCCACTGTTTCGGGGGTGGGCCCTAGGTCCGGGCATGCTGTGGGTCGAAAATTGATTGGGGCATGTCAGAGATGTTGAGGATCATCCCAGTATGGTCTATTTAATTTGTCGTGGCCATTTGGGTGGACAAACTGGCAAAACAGCACGAACGGGGCATTTTAAAGCCAAATTGGTGTCTTATAGCCCACGGTTTTGGGGGTGGGCCTGGGGTACGAGCGTGCTTTGGGCCAAAAATTTTTCGGGGCATGCCTGGGTGGTTGGGGATAGTCCCAGTGTGGTCCATTTAATTTTTCGTGGCTATTTTGGTGGATAGAAGGATAAAACAGCATGAACGGGGCATTTTTTGAGCAAATCGGTGTGCTATATCCCACTATTTTGGGGTTGGGCCCGGGGTCCAGGCGTGTTATGGGCTGAAAATCGACTGGGTGTGCCAGGGAGGTTGGTGATCGTCCTAGTTTGGTCCGTTTAGTTTTTCGTGGCCATTTGGGTGGACAAAAGGGCAAAATAGTGTGATGGGGAATTTTTGGTCCAAATCGATGTGTTGTAGCCCACAGTTTCGAGGGTTAGCCTGGTGTCCGGGCATGCTGTTGGCTTAAAATCAACTGGAGCATTCTAGGGAGGTTAGGTATCATCGCAGTGTGGTCCGTTTAATATTTTGTGGCTATTTGGGTGAACAAACGGTGCGAGCGGGGCATTTTTGGGCCAAATCGACGTGTTATAGCCCACGGTTTTGGGGGTGGTCCCGGGGTCCGAGTATGCTGTGGGCCAAAAATCGACCGAAGCATGTCAGAGAGGTTGGGAATCATCCTAGTTTTTTCTGTTTAATTTTTCGTGGCCATTAAGGTGGACAAACGGGCGAAATGGTGCAAGTGGGACATTTTTGGGCTAAATCTATGTGTTATAGCTTATGGTTTCATGGATAGGCCCGGGGTCCAAGCGTGATGTGGGCCAAAAATCGACTAGAGCATGCCAGGGAGGTTGGGGTTTGTCCCAGTGTTGTCCATTTAATTTTTTGTCGTTATTTAAGTTTGCAAACGAGCAAAATAGTGTGTTATAGCCCACGGTTTTGGGGTAGGTCAGGAGTCCAGGTGTGCTGTGGGCCAAAAATCGATTAGGGCATGCGAGGGAGGTTGGGGTTTTTCCCAGTGTATTCCGTTTAATTTTTCATGGCCATTTGGGTGGACAAATAGGCGAAATAACATGAACAAGGCATTTTCTGGCCAAATCGGTGTGCTATAGCCCACGATTTTAGGGGTGGGCCTGGGTTTTGGGCGTGCTGTTGATAAAAAATCAACCAAAGCAAGACAGGGAGGTTGGAAATCATCCCATTGTAGTCTGTTTAATTTTTTGTGGCCATTTGGGTGGACAAACTGGTGAAACGGCGCGAATAGGGCATTTTTTGGCTAAATCGGGGTGCTATAGCCCACGGTTTCAGGGGTGGGCCTGATGTCCGGGCGTGCTGTGGGCCAAAATTCTATCGGAGTGTGCTAGAGAGGTTGGTGATCATCCCAGTTTGGTCCGTTTTATTTTTCGTGGCTATTTGGGGGGGCAAACGGGCAAAACAGCGTGAACAAGGCATTTACGGGTCAAATCGGTGTGCTACAGCCCACGGTTTTGGGGGTGGTCCCGGGGTCCGGGAGTACTGTGTGCCAAAAATCAATTGGGGCATGCCAGGGAGGTTGGGATCGTCCCAATGTGGTTCGTTTAATTTTTCATGGCCATTTGGGTGGACAAACGGGCATAACGACGCAAATGGGGCATTTACGGGCCAAATAGGTGTGCTATAGCCCAAGGATTCGAGGGTGGGCCCGGGGTTTGGGCGTGCTGTAGGCCAAAAAATTGATCGGAGCATGCCAAGGAGTTTGGGGATCATCTCAGTATGGTCCGTTTAATTTTTTTGGTCATTTGGGTGGACAAACGGGGGAACGGCACTAACGGGGCATTTTCGGGTCAAATAGGTGTGCTATAGCCCATGCTTCGGGGGTAGGCCCAGGGTCCAGGTGTGCTTGAAAACGCTCAATCTACAGCTCTCGTAGGAGTGTAAAGCGGTCGTTAGCAAATATAGAACCCAACCTGGGTTCGGTGTCGATCCCACAGGGAATAGCTTGGCCAACAAGTAAGCAAAGATTACTAAACTTTTGGTGCAAGTCTCGTAAGAAGGGGGATTCTTGTTGTGCAAGTAATGTAAACAAAAGCTGAAAATAATAAAGTAAAGAGATATTGTTACGTAGGTTGTAAACAATGAGAATTGCGGCGTTGGGGTTATATCCACCTTCTGAGGTATACGTCTCTATTGGCTATGAGTGCGTAGAATTGTGACATGCATGTGCTTATAGAGAATTGTATTCTATGGTAAATCCAAGCGTCTCTTGACTTCAACAAGGACTATTTCACTTTAACTCTCTCGAGCTTAAAGCGTGTCTAACGGTACGAATTCTCCAAGAGGTTAGTCCAGTTACGACACTAGCTTTTTAATAGGAAAGGGTGTCCTACTACCTTGACATTATCTCTTTTCCAGACAAATAAACTTTCTCTCGAACAAGTTAAATGTTAGACTGGTGTATTCTTGCATTTGCAACCGCAATATACGTGTCACGAACTCACAAACTCACAGCAATAGATAGTATCTCATTCGGCTTCCATAACCCCAACAGAGAGGTTTAGTTACCCATGAATGCGAAGGAGATCACGATTTACATTGTTATTATATCGCAATATTGAGTAATGGCGTGTAGATCAAGTGATAGGCATGAGGCGTGATTCCTTAGCAAGTAACGATTCTCTTGTTGTGGAATAGATGAATAGAATTAATGGAAAGATTAGAAGAGTTGATTAGAAGTGTTGTGGTGGAAGAAGAGAGGGATGGAAGAAGATTAATGGTGAATGATGAATGTATTAATTGAGGAATGAATAAAAATCTCTAGCATGATAGGGTATTTATAATACCCATATCCTACTCCTACTAAGCTAATGAAATAAATAACCAAACCCTACTAGGCTAATGGAATACTTAACCCAAATGTACTAGGTTAATGTAACATTATCATAATCCAAATAAACTAATGAAATACATAACCCAATTGTACTAGGTTAATGTATCATTGTCCAAATCCAGCTATGTGTCTGTAAGTCCCCAAAGTCTTCAGAAATGCTGTTTTATCCCGGGACAGATTTTCCATGCAGCAGTTTTGGTCCTTAGGAGTGTAAACTCCCTTTCCTTTCTTCGTGAGCTTTCTTTTGCATCAAGTAAGCCATAAAATGCTGTATTTTGCATCATTTATACCTGAAACTTTACTAATCATATTCGTTAGCTCATTTATAGGAAAAAGGACTAAAAGTGCATGAAATATATAATTTGTTCTCAAAACTAGGCTAAAATATGGGCAAAATATATTGATATAGGTGCGTAAATTCGCCTATCATCAACACCCCACACTTGAAGCTTTGTTCGTCCTCGAACAAAATATCATGTCCTTCTAAACATCAACTTAGGGTTTTACAGCAATAACACAAAACATTTATCAATGCAAACATAACAATTGTCAATCAAAGAGTAGTTTTTCGATTATAAGTAGAAACAATTTAACCTCAAGCATAGACTCGTGATAGTGATCAACTCACATGCAAACGTTAAGGTACATAGAATCATATACAATTATCCAAAACTTATCAACCATGTGTGTCTCGCAATATAGTACCCATAATCACTCACAAGTATAGCACATTTATCAAACATGGGTATCAAAATATCCTTGCTCTCACTCTCACAAAGAATTCATATGTAGCAACTGATGACCATAGTCTTGCCTTTAATGTAGTACTCTACTAAATGTCGGAGTGTTAGGATTAGGATCAAGTAGGTCCTTTGATTGTTGTAATGTAGGCTAAGGGACGGGTAGGACTATTTTGGCCAGAAATAGTGACTAAGTTCCTAAGCGCTTTAATACATCACATTACATCATTGACACTTTTTCCTTTTCAGCCTTTCTTTCTTTTATTCTACGACCACCCTTGTTCTCCTCTTTTGTTTTTCAATTTTAAGCACAACTCACTTTTCAGCTTTCTTTTCCTTTTTCTTTTCACAACATACCTCTTATGATAGCATTTTTTCTTTTTCATAACACATTCAAGATCCATTACAATTTATAGCATCATACTCACCCAATTTCCTCTTACGTTGTCACATGACCTTTTCACTTTAAAGCACGTAGGAATTTGGATCAAATTATGGTCTTGAAAGAAATGGATTAGGCTTACATACAAGGTTGTCAAAGAAATAGGCTAAAGGCTCAAAAGGGTTTAACTAGGATGATTTACATGGGTAGGTAAAACTGAAGGTAAACATGTATAGGTTGCCAAAGAAATGCCTAAATCATCTCCTAAACTTACACTCCTTATTTTCGCTTTGCATACATACCGGGCAAGTTCTAGCATCAGCCACATACATAGAAGATACTATTAATCTCACACACACAAGGCACATGGTCGACTTGATTGGAAGTAATATAGACTCTCGACCCGACAAGTGAAGGAATTGAATCACACAATATCACATAATGAGTCACAACTAGAGCCTAAACGTTTCAATAGTCACAATTGTAGCACATACTCTTGTTATAATATCATGCTGCCTATCAAAATAATTTCATGCGAAGCTAGAAAAAATTTACTCCTAAAAAAACTAAAAAAACGACAAACAAACAAAAAAAACGAACTCAAATAAACAAAGTAAACAAACAAACATAGGTGCAAACAGAGAAGTATTATAGCATGCGATACCGCCGCCACCCCACACTTAAACGAGACACTGCCCTCAGTGGAAAATAAATACGAAGAACCTGGTCAGTAGGACTCTTCCTCAATGTCGGGGGTCATACCCCCTTCGTCGGAATCATCATAAGAGTCATCGTCAGAGTTCTCCTCCTCGTCAGAATCAGGCAAGCATCGATCGTCATCAGTCGGTACATCATCATTTAGAGGTTCCTCAAAGTATATGCCCACTCCACACATCTCCCGTGCATGCATGTTCATTGGGTAGTCGTGGTTCAGCTGTTGGAGCTCTTCAGCAGTTGGAACACGTCCACCACTCATCATAGTGAATCGTGTCATGCCATAGAGATGACGGAAGAAACTCTCATCACGAGCATGTCTTTCCGCAGTAGTAAGGTTGACACCATGAGTTGTTTCAGCATCTTTGACCTTGGTGAGGTCAACCTTCTTTGGGTTATGTGGGAGTTTGTGGTCAGCTGGTTCCTCTTCGATATCCTCCTTCCGCAATATTGCTTTCAACATATTGCCAAAAGTGAAATGGGACCTTTTGTGGAGTCTGGCCTTCCTCATGGTAGATCTAATGATTGCCCCAAAGTTGATAGGGACATTCGTCATCAAAGCATAGACCAAACACACTCTATCTCTTGATATCTTGGTGTATTGAGTCCCAGGAATAAGGCATGAGTTGACAATGCACATCCAGATTTTTGCTTCCCTATTCAGTGGAGCATAGGGAAAGGTGTTGTGTCGGCCGGTTTCTTTATGTCTGCCCCACCTTGCCATCGATCTGCTTCCACAAAGTGTGTGTCGTATTGCTCTATAAGGAGGTCTGCTGTACAGCTCTTTGAATGGTGCTGTGTCGACCGAAGGTAAACCAAGAAAAGAGTTGATCCAGTCCGCGGTGAGCTATAACACTTGGCCCCGAATTTTGACTTCATTGCCTGTTGTGTTCGGCGACCAGTTGGCATAAAACTCTCTTGTCAGATCAAGATTACACTCTCCCATGTCGCGGAAGATGAAATCCAGCTTCAACGCCATTATTTTTGCCAACATACGCGGCTCCTTCTTCGCTAAGGTATCCTTGTTGATCAAGTCGACGTGAACATATTTTCTTTCTTTGTTGCTGCTGTACCATGCTTTGGCTTCCTCCTCAAGAACCCATTTTATTCCAAACATTCTGCGTGGTAGTTGCATTGAGGATGATTCTCCTTGGTCCTTTCGACTTCTCTTCTTTCCCTTTTGGGAAGTGGTCGCCTTCTCCTTGCCTTACCTCGCTTTAGGTGCCATTGTACCTGAGACTAGAAATAATGTTAGTGGCAGCACAATCTCAATTGATACAATCTATAAACAAGCATTAGGGGTACCACCCCACACTTAGTTTTGTTAACACAAATCAGTGAGGTGAAAGTAGTCGATTACTCAATTTCGATGACATACGTTTTAGGACAGTATTCCGACAAGAAAATCAGCAATGCATCACTTACTTGTAGCCATTGGACTACTTTCATGGTAGATATAACAACACTACTACATAGGGGTTACCACATGGAATAGTTATTCTTACAACAATCTCAACCTCTTATGTCGGTAGGCACTATAAGTCTTATCCCGATGGCCGGGATAGTCTAACATGTAAGTATCCAAACAACAATCTTAAGCAATGTTCATAGCAATAGTAATTCCGCAAATATCATAACAATTCTATTGAAACCCTATTCAAGTCGGAAACAAGTCAAGATTTTACTACGTATATGTTCACTCACATGATTTTGTAACATCTATCTAAACACATGAACATCACCAACAATCTTATACGATTTAGCAATTCATAATAGACATAGCAACGTAGTACTTACGAGAAATAAATGAAGAATAAGAGAGTACTTACTTGCTTGAAGCTTGTGGGGATGGTTTTGTGAATTGGAAGAGCAAAAGAAGAAAATTTTGAGAGGATTTGGAAGAGTATGCGGTGCCTTTAGGTTATTTTCTAATGTGGTTGTGTTATAAAACTAAGTCCCCTTTATATAGGAAGAGAATGGGTCAGGTTATGACCCATTTACAATCGGTTTTGGAGACAAAAATCCCACATATGCGGCGCATAATGCTCGGCATATCAATGACATATGCGGCGCATTGTCTATAGCATAATGGGACATATGCGCCGCATAGTCTATGGCATTTGTAGACATATGCGCCGCATAGTCTATGGCATATGAGATACTGAGACCAAATGCCATAGCATAGGTGGCGCATAGTCAAAAGCATACCTAGGAATAGGCGGCGCATAGAGTATAGCACACTAGATTCCGAGACCTTAGGCTATAGGATAGGTTGTGCAACGTTCGTGGCCTAGTTTTATCAAGGCCTAGCCTTCCTCGATGCCTATTTTGGCATGAGAAATGCTCAATCCATAGCCTTATGCCTCACCATTCCTAACTTACCAACTTTACCATACAATGCGTCCAAATCGTCAATTGAAATCAATCTCCTTGTTGACTACTTCTTGCACCTATTTTTGCTCAAAACCAAATGAAAACGATTAGTACGATGGGTTGTCTCCCACCAAGCGCCTTAGTTTTGGTCGTGGCACGACTGTTATTTTTGGATTTCTCATTTATCAAAACAAAACAAGTACTAAAATGATAAAACGATAAAATGGTGGGTTACCTCCCATCTAGCGCCTTATTTATTGTCGTGGCTCGACATAGTAATCTCGAGTACTTAGACTTCGTCGAGATAAGTGATGGCCATGTCGTTCATCGAGTCAAGAGGACTGATATACGGCTTTACACGTTGGCCATTCACTTTGAAGACAACACCTTTATTGCCTTCCAATTCGACTACTCCAGACGAGTAGACTTGGATAATTTTAAATGGACCAGACCACTTAGATTTTAACTTACCTGGGAAGAGCTTTAATCTGGAGTTGAAGAGTAGTACCATATCACCCTTTTGGAAGTTTCGTCAAACAATCCGCTGATCATGATACTTCTTCATCCGCTCCTTGTATAGGTCTGACCTTTCATATGCATGAAGACAGAATTCATCTAGTTCGTTCAGCTGCTCCAACCTCAGATTCTTCACATCATCCCAATTCAAATTCAATTGCTTCAATGCTCACAATGCCTTGTGTTCAAGATCGATGGGTAGATGACAAGCCTTCCCATAAACTTGTTGATAAGGTGACATACCAATGGGTGTTTTGAATGCAGTCCTATACGCCCATAGTGCATCATCTAGCTTTCGAGACCAATCCTTCCTATTTGCATTAACCGTCTTGGCAAGGATTTGTTTGATCTCCCGATTGGAAACCTCTACTTGTCCACTAGTTTGGGGATGATAAGGCGTAGCTACCTTGTGTTGCTTGACACTATACTTGGCCAATACAGATTTGAATAGCTTGTTGCAAAAGTGAGATCCTCCATCACTTATGATAGTACATGGTACTCCAAAGCGAGAGAAGATATTCCTCTTTAAGAATGCTACAACACGCTTTCCTTCGTTGTCGGCCAATGCTACAGCTTCAACCCATTTCGAAACATAATCCACAGCAACCAAGATGTACTTCATTCCAAACGAATTCACGAATGGACCCATGAAATCTATACCTCACACATCAAAGTGTTCTACCTCAAGAATTTTGGACATGGGCATTTCATGGTGTTTTGAGATATCGCCTTGACGCTAGCATTGGTCACACCTTCTAACATAGTCGTATGCATCTCTGAATATCGAAGGCCAATAATAACCACTTTGCAATACATTTCTTGTCGTTCGATTGACTGCATGATGTCCTCCAACTTGGGATGTATGGCATGCTTCCAATATGGTAGGCACTTCTTCGTGGGATATACATCGTCGAATGATACCATCAGCGCATCTTCGAAACAAATAAGGCTCATCCCAATAGTAGTGCTGAACATCATCCATGAACTTCCTCGTTTGATGGTAAGATAAATTGGCAGGTAGCACATTATTCACAACGAAATTTGCAAAGTCGGCATACCATGGTAATTTCTCCATTGTTGTCGCTAATATCTCCTCGTCCGGGAATGCATCATCAATCTGAATTTCAGGTTGCGCCACATGCTCATTCTCGAGTCTAGATAGGTGATCAGCCACTTGGTTCTCGCAACCTCTTCTATCTTTGACTTCAAAATCAAACTCTTGCAGCAGCAATACCCATCTAATCAACCTTGGTTTTGCATCCTTCTTCGTCATTAGATACCTAAGAGCTGCATGGTCTGTATGAACGATCGACTTAGTACCCAATAGATAGGCACAAAACTTTTCAAATGCAAACACAACCGCTAGGAGCTCTTATTCAGTAACAGTGTAGTTCTTTTGGGTTTCATTCAGGACCTTACTCGCATAGTAAATAGGATGAAATAATTTCTCCTTTCTCTGACCAAGAACAGCACCAACGGCTACACTACTAGCATCACACATGACTTCGAACGGGAGAGACCAATCTGGTGCTACCATGATAGGGGCTTCAATGAGTTTTCCTTTAAGGCATTCGAATGCCTTCAAGCAATCGTCATCGAAGTCAAACTTTGCATCTTTCTCCAATAATTTGCACAATGGACTAGCAATTTTGGAGAAGTCTTTGATGAATCTACGATAGAACCCAGCATGGCCAAGAAAACTACGAACTCCCTTCACCGAAAGTGGAGTCGGTAGCTTCTCAATAACCTCAATTTTTGCTCGATCAACCTCTATTCCTCTTTCGGAGATCTTGTGCCCAAGAACGATTTCTTCTTTTACCATGAAGTGGCATTTCTCCCAATTCAGCACAAGGTTGAACTCTACACATCTTTGCAATGCCATGCTCAAGTTTTCCAAACACGCTTCAAAAGACTCACCAACAACTGAAAAGTCGTCCATAAATACCTCCAAAGTGTCTTCAACCATATCAGAGAAAATAGACATTATACAACGTTGAAAGGTGGCTGGTGCATTACATAACCCGAATGGAATACGTTTGAAGGCAAACGTACCATATGGGCATGTAAACGTTGTGTTCTCTTGGTCTTAGGGTGCAATACAAATCTGATTATAGCCTAAATAACCATCCAAGAAGCAAAAACATCCTTTCCCTGCTAATCGATCTAGCATTTGGTCCATAAATGGCATTGGAAAGTGATCTTTGAGCGTCCAAGAATTCAGCTTGCGGTAGTCCATGCATACTCTCCATCCAGTAACGGGCCTGAGTGGAATAAGCTCATTCTTTGCATTTGCGACCACCGTCATACCTCCTTTCTTGGGAACACATTGTACTGGGCTTACCCATGTACTGTCAGAGATAGGATATACAACTCCTGCGTCTAACCACTTGATAATTTCTTTCTTTACCACCTCTTGCATAGGTGGGTTTAGACGCCTTTGATGTTCAATGGTGGGTGTGCACTTTTTTTGAAGCTGAATTTTATGTGTGCAAATCCTAGGTGGAATACCAATAATATCCGCAATGGTCCATCCAATAGCTCTAATATACTTAGATAAGATAGCAATAAGAGCTGCAACTTGTAGCTTACCCAAATCGGTTGCCACTATGACTGGAAGAGTGTTTCCGCTTCCTAAGAATGCGTACTTCAAATGGCTTGGCAGCTCCTTCAATTCTAGTGTGGGTGGTTCATCAATAGATGGCTTGGCTGGTGGTGTGGGTCGATTCTTGAGATCAAGATCCAGCTTCTTGGGAGTATAGCGATATGTTCTTAATCCCGATAGAGCACAAATAGCTTCTTCAGAAATTTCAGCATCCTCATTCTCTCCTTTCATGAGTAAAGTCTCCAAAGGATCATCAAGAATTTGCTCTTCTTCAAGTCGTTCTTTCTCATCATCAAAGACAACATCAGCCACAGAAAATACACTCAGATCTTTAGGTTGCTTCATTGATTTGCAAACATCAAAACGAACCACTTCGTCATTTATTCGGAATGAAAGTTCATTAGCTCTTAAATCAATGAGCACACTTCCTGTAGCAAGGAAAGGGCGCCCCAAGATTATGGGAACCTCAGAATCTGCCTCGCAATCCAAGATGACAAAGTCTTCTGGAAAGATAAATGAAGAAACCTTTACCAAGACATCGCATAGAATCCTAACAGGTCGTTTTACCGACCTATCCGCCATGACAAGCCTCATATTAGTTGGTGTAGGATCTCCTAACCCCAACTTCTTGTAGATCGATAATGGTATCAAGTTGATGCTGGCTCCTAAGTCACATAATTCTTTGGCAAAGTTCAAAGATCCAACGGTGCAAGGAATAGTGAAAGCTTCGGCGTCGGCCTTTTTCTGAACTATCGATCGGGTAGCAATTGCACTACAATAATGCACATCGTCTTTCAGCTCATAACTTGCTGCCCTCTTCTTTGTCAAAAGATCTTTCATAAAATTCGCATACCCAGGCATTTGTTCAAGTGCCTCTACCAGTGGAACATTAATGGTCAGCTGCTTCAATATAGTCATAAATTTGCTGAACTTAGTGTCATCCGCCACCTTTTTCAATCTTTGGGGAAAAGGTGGTGGTGGGTATGGAAGTGTTCTCTCCGTGGATTTCTTCTCCTCTTGCTTCCGTTTTTCCATTTTTTCAGGCTGTATGTCACAAGGTGTAACGTCCTTGACGTTGGAAGTAGTTGTTGCGGCATCATCTCCTTTTGTAACGTTACTAGGGGTAACGTCCATGTCCGCAATTTCGTCAACCACTTGCTTACCTTTTGCTGAAGTTTCCAGCACCTTACCACTTCTGGTAGTGATGGCCATGCATGACCCATCATTCCTTGGGTTTTGCACAGTATCGCTCGGTAAGGTGCAAGCCTTTCTTTGATTGAATGCTGCTGAAAGTTGGATCAATTGTTGCTCTATTTGCTTGATAGAAGTGGAATGAGAATCAACTAATTGCTTCATGGAGGACAAGTCATTAATTACCTCTGTAACTCCCGCACTCATTGCTTTCACTCCTTTCAATAACTTAGCCATCATGTCTTCCATACTTTCAGAATTAGATGTGGTGGTATCACGTCTACCAGGGGGAGCGTACAAACCACTCTTTTCATTGTTTTTCTTCCAACTACCTTGGTCTTTGCTTCCAGATTTATCATAATAGTTCCGACCTTGGTTTCCTTGGGCATTCCCACGAAAACCCCCCTGATTGTTCAAGTAGTTGGCCTCCTCTTCCGAATCAGATTCGTCTCTTCCTTTTAGCGCCACAGCTTTCACTTTTTCCGTCTTCCCTGATAATAAATGCTTTGTCAGAAGATCCATTTGTGTTTTCATGTGCGCCATGTCTTGATCACGTTCTTCTTCTCTTCTTATTTGGTCTGCAGTCATGCCAATAGATAAAATGGGGCTTGCTACCTCAGAATCCCTGGTATGCCAAGCTCTACTTTGTTTCATCATACGATCTAGCATATTGCTTTCTTGACCAAAGGTGATATCCATGAAAGATCCTCCAGCAGCGTTGTCCACCACTGGTTTAGTTATTGAATTCAAGGCTCTATATAAGATTTCCATTAGGTGAACATTAGTCATGTGATGGTTTGGGCATCTTGCTAGCTTTGTCTTGAACCTCTCCCATGTTTCATGAAGAGCTTCAGTGGGAAGCTGACGAAAGTTGCTGATTTCATCTCGCAGTTGTGCTCTTTTGGATGGCGGAAAGAATCTTTCTAGGAAAGCGTCTCTCAATTGCCTCCAATTTGTAATTGAATCAGGAGTCAGCCCATTCAACCATAGTGTTGCCTCCCAAGACAAAGACAAATACAATGGAAATAGACGTAATCGAATAGCGTTCTGACTAACACCAGGATTGTCAAAAGACTTGCATGTACAAATAAAGTTGATGAGATGCATATTCGGATCATCGCCTGCTAGTCCACCAAATAATCCCTTGAGTTGCAATAACTGAATCATGGTGCTTGTGATATTGAACTTGGCTTCGGGTGCTAATGGTGGTGGAATTATAGCTCCAGTGGCTCCAGCACCATCAAGATCATCATCATCATCGTCGAAAGCTGGTTGCAAAGGTTGGCGATCATACCTATACCGAGCTTGTCGACCTCTTCTGTTGGCAGGTGTTATAATTTCAACATCACGCCTAGGATTTAGTAACTTGTCGTCACCTAATTCCACATCGTCAGGGTTTGTTGCTCGCCCAGGATTATCAATATTTTGTTGGTGTACTTGGGCGGCAGCAAGAGTAGCTAATCTTACTTGCTCGTGTTGAGCAGCCATCCTGTCGATTTCAGCTTGTGCTTCCATTCTTCTAATTCGTTGTGGTTCCGGATTGATTGGTAATAACAGTTGACCAGAACTTCTAGTATGGGGCATGCACTAAAAGAAAAACCTGCAATAAACAAAAACAAAAACTAAACGTAAAAGTACGAGAATCTTTGACCAAAGGGTCTAGTAATTATCACGAACTTGATTGACACTCGTATTCCCCGACAACGGCACCAATTTTTGATAACGCTCAATCTACAACTCTCGTAGGAGTGTAAAGCGGTCGTTAGCAAATATAGAACCCAACCTGGGTTCGGTGTCGATCCCACAGGGAATTGCTTGGCCAACAAGTAAGCAAAGATTACTAAACTTTTGGTGCAAGTCTCGTAAGAAGGGGGGATTTTTGTCGTGCAAGTAATGTAAACAAAAGCTGAAAATAATAAAGTAAAGAGAGATTGTTACGTAGGTTGTAAACAATGAGAATTGCGGCGTTGGGGTTATGTCCACCTTCTGAGGTATACGTCTCTATTGGCTATGAGTGCGTAGAATTGTGACATGCATGTGCTTATAGAGAATTGTATTCTATGGTAAATCCAAGCGTCTCTCGACTTCAACAAGGACTATTTCACTTTAACTCTCTCGAGCTTAAAGCGTGTCTAACGGTACGAATTCTCCAAGAGGTTAGTCCAGTTACGGCACTAGCTTTTTAATAGGAAAGGGTGTCCTACTACCTTGAAATTATCTCTTTTCCAGACAAATAACCTTTTTCTCGAACAAGTTAAATGTTATACTGGCGTATTCTTGCGTTTGCAACCGCAAAGAATGTAGATTAAGATGAAGAGAATAATGATATAAGCAATATACGTGTCACGAACTCACAAACTCACAGCAATAGATAGTATCTCATTCGGCTTCCATAACCCCAACAGAGAGGTTTAGTTACCCATGAATGCGAAGGAGATCACGATTGACATTGTTATTATATCACAATATTGAGTAATGGAGTGTAGATCAAGTGATAGGAGTGAGGCGTGATTCCTTAGCAAGTAACGATTCTCTTGTTGTGGAATAGATGAATAGAATTAATGGAAAGATTAGAAGAGTTGATTAGAAGTGTTGTGGTGGAAGAAGAGAGGGATGGAAGAAGATTAATGGTGAATGATGAATGTATTAATTGAGGAATGAATAAAAATCTCTAGCATGATAGGGTATTTATAATACCCATATCCTACTCCTACTAAGCTAATGAAATAAATAACCAAACCCTACTAGGCTAATGGAATACTTAACCCAAATGTACTAGGTTAATGTAACATTATCATAATCCAAATAAACTAATGAAATACATAACCCAATTGTACTAGGTTAATGTATCATTGTCCAAATCCAGCTATGTGTCTGTAAGACCCCAAAGTCTTCAAAAATGTTGTTTTATCCCGGGACAGATTTTCCATGCAGCAGTTTTGGTCCTTAGGCGTGTAAACTCCCTTTCCTTTCTTCGTGAGCTTTCTTTTGCGTCAAGTAAGCCATAAAATGCTGTATTTTGCATCATTTATACCTGAAACTTTACTAATCATATTTGTTAGCTCATTTATAGGAAAAAGGACTAAAAGTGCATGAAATATATAATTTGTTCTCAAAACTAGGCTAAAATATGGGCAAAATATATTAATATAGGCGCGTAAATTCGCCTATCATCAGTGCTCTGGGTCAAAAATTGACCGGGGCCTACCTGGGTTGTTGGGTATCTTCCTAGTGTGGTCCGTTTTATTTTTTCTGGCCATTTTGGTGGACAAATGGGCAAAACGGCGGGAACGGGCCATTTTCGAGCTAAATCGGTGTGCTATAGCCAACGGTTAGGGGGTGGGACGGGGTTCGAGCATGCTATGGGCCAAAAATTGATCGAGACATACCAGAGAGGTTGGGGATCGTCCCAGTATGGTTTGTTTAATTTTTCGTGGCCATTTGGGTGGACAAACTGGCGAAACAGTGTGAATGGGGCATTTTCTAGCCAAATCGGTGTGCTATAGCCCATGGTTTCGAGGTGGGCCTGGGATCCGGGCGTGCTGTGTTCTAAAAATCAATAGGGGTGTTTCAGGGAGGTTAGGCATAATCCCTATATGGTTCATTTAATTTTTTGTGGATCTTTTTCGGACAAACGGCAGAAACAACTCAAATGAGGCATTTTCGAGCCAAATCGGTGTGCTATAGCCCATGGTTTTGGGGGTGTGCCGGCGGGCCGGGTGTGCTGTAGGCCAAAAATTGATAGAAGCGTGCCTAGGAGGTTAGGAATCGTCCTAGTGTAGTCTGTTTAATTTTTCGTGGCCATTTGGGGGGATAAATAAGTGAAACGGTCCAAATAAGGCATTTTCGAGCCAAATCGATGTGCTATAGCCAACGGTTTTGGGGGTGGGCCTATGGTCCAGGCGTGTTGTTGGCCAAAAGCCTATCGTAGCATGCCAGGGAGGTTGGGAATTATCTTTGTATGGTCTGTTTAATTTTTCATGGCCATTTGGGTGGACAAACGGGCAAAACGGTATGAACGGGGCATTTTTGGGCCAAATCGGTGTGCTATATTCCACGGTATTGGGGGTGGCCCCGTGGTTCCGATGTGTTGTGGGCCAAAAAATGACAGAGGTATTCCAAGAAGGTTAGAAATCATCCCAGTATGGTCCATTTAATTTTTCATGGATATGTGTGTGGAAAAATAGGCATATCGGTGCGAACGGGACATTTTTAGGCCAAATTGATGTGCTATAGCCCACGAGTTCAGTGGTGGGCCTGGGGTCCGGGTGTGCTGTAGGCCGAAAATTGACCGAGGCATGCCAGGGAGGTTGGGGATCATCCTAGTATGGTCTATTTTATTTTTTGTGGCCGTTTGGGTAGACAAACGGGCGAAACGGTGCGAATGGGGCATATTTAGGATAAATCGTGTGCTATAGCCTACGATTTTGGGGGTGCGTTTAGGGTCCAGGTGTGTTGTGGGTCAAAATTGATTGGGAGTGCCCGGGATGTTGGGAATTATTCCAGTGTGGTTTATTTAATTTTTCAAGACTATTTAGGGGGACAAACGGGCGAAATAGTGCGAAAGGAGCATTTTTTTGCCAAATCGGTGTGCTATAGCCCACAGTTTTGGGGTTGGGCCCGGGGTATGGGCATTCTATGGGCCTAAAATTAATCGGGGCATGCCAGAGAGGTTTGGTATCATCCTAATGTGGCTCGTTAATTTTTTGGGGCCATTTGGATTGACAAACAGGCAAAACAACGTGAACGGGGTATTTTTGAAATAAATCGATGTGCTATTGCCCCAGGTTTTGGGGGTGGGCTCAGGGTCCGGGCATGTTATGGGCCAAAAATCGACCGGGGCATGCCAGGGAGTTGGGGATCATCTCAGTGTGGTCCATTTAATTTTTCGTGGCCATTTGGGTGGATAAACGAGCGAAACGGTGTGAATGAGGCATTTTCGGACCAAATCGGGCTGCTATAGCCTACGATTTCACGGGTTGGCCGGGGGTCCGGGAGTGCTGTGGGCCAAAAATCAACCAGGGAATTCCAGAGAGGTTGGGGATTATCCCAGTACAGTCCATTTAATTTTTTGCGGGGATTTGGGTGGAGAAACAGGCAAAACGGTGCGAACGGGGTATTTTTAGGCCAAATCGATGTGCTATAGCCCATGGTTTCGGGGTGGGCCCGGGGTCCAGGCGTGCTATAGCAAGAAAATCAATTGGGTCATGCCAGGGAGGTTCGGGATCATCCCAGTGTGGTTTGTTTTATTTAATTGGAAATTGGATAAACAGGCGAAACGATGCGAACGGGGCATTTTCGAGCCAATTCAGTGTGCTATAACCTACGATTTTGGGGTGGGCCAGCGTCTGGCGTTTTGTGGGATAAATATCAATTGGGGCATGCCTGGGAGGTTGGGGATCATCCAAGTGTGGTCCATTTAATTTTTTGTGGCCATTTCGGTGGACAAACGGACAAAACTGTGCAAACGGGGCATTTTTGGGCCAAAACGGTCTGTTATTGCCTATGGTTTTGGGGTGGTCCTGTGTTCCGGATGTGCTGTAGGCTGAAAATCGACCGATGCATGTCAGGGAGGTTGGATATCATCCTAGTGTGGTCCATTTAAATTTTTGTGGCCATTTAGGTGGACAAACAAGTGAAATGGCACAAATAAGCCATTTTCAAGCTAAATCGGTGTGCTATAGTCCACAGTTTTGGGGGTGGGCTCGGGGTTCGGGCGTTCTGTGGGCCAAATATCGATTGGGGCATGTCAGGGAGGTTAGGTACTGTCCCAGTGTGGTCTGTTTAATTTTTTATGGCCATTTAGGTGAACTAACAGGCAAAATAGTGCGAACGAGGCATTTTTGGGCCAAATTAGTGTACTATAGCCAACGGTTGTGTGGGTGCGCCCGATGTTCGGTGTGATATGGGCCAAAAATTAATTGGGGCATGCTAGGGAGGTTGGGGACCATTCCCATGTGGTTCTTTTAACTATACGTAGTCATTTGGGTGGACAAACAGGCAAAATGGGGTATTTTTAGGCCAAATAGATGTGTTATAGCCTATGGTTTTGGGGATGGGCCCGGGGTCCGGCCATGTTATCAGGCAAAAATTGATCAGAGTGTGTCAGGGAGGTTGGGGATCATGCCAGTGTGGTCCGTTAAATTTTCTGTGGCCGATTGGGTGAACAAAAGGGCAAAACGATGCGAACGGGGCATTTTTGGGCCAAATTGGTGTGCTATATTTCACGGTTTTGTGAGTGGGCCCGTGGTTCGGATGTACTGTGGGCCAAAAATTGATTGGGGTATGCTAGGGAGGTTGGGGATCGTCCCAGTATTATTAATTTAATTTTTCATGGCTATTTTGGTGGACAAATGGGCGAAATAGCATGAACGAGGCATTTTCGGGCCAAACCAGTGTGCTGTAGCCCACAATTTTGGGGGTGGGCCTGGGGTTCGGGCGTGTTGTGGATCGAAAATTGATCGGGGCATGATAGAGAGGTTAGGGATCGTCCCAGTATGGTCCGTTTAATTTTTCATAGCCATTTGGCCTGACAAACTGGCGTAATGGTGCGAACGGGGCATTTTTAGGCCAAATTGGTGTGCTATTACCCTAGGTTTCAGGGGTTGGCCCAAGGTCCGGGCGTGCTGTGGGCCGAAAATTGACCAGGGCATTCCAGGGAGGTTGGGGATTGTCCCAGTATGGTCCATTTAATTTTTCGTTGCGATTTGGGTGGAGAAACAGGCAAAACGGTACGAATGGAGAATATTCTGGTTAATTTGGCATGATAAAGCCAACGATTTTGGGGTGGGCCCGGGGTCCGGGCATGCTGTAGGCATAAAATCAACCAGGGTATGCCAGAGAGGTCAGGGATCATCCCAGCATGGTTTGTTATATTTTTCGTGGATATTTGGGTGGACAAACGGGCGAAACGACACGAACGGGGCATTTTTACGGTTTTGGGGGTGGGTGCGGGGTATGGCATGCTGTGGGCCAAAAATTGATCTGGGCATGCCAGGGAGATTGTCAATCATCCCAGTGTGGTCCATTTATTTTTTTGTGGCCATTTTGGTGGACAAACCGGCAAAACGGGGTGAATAGGGCATTTTCTGGCCTAATCGGTGTCTTATAGCCCACGGTTTTGGGGGCGGGCTCGGGTTCTGGGCATTTTGTAGGCCTAAAATCGATTGAGGTATACCAAGGAGGTTGGGTATTATTCGGGTGTGGCCTGTTTAATTTTTCGTGATCATTTAGGTGGACAAATGGGTGAAACGGCACGAACCGAGCATTATCAGACCAAATCAGTGTGCTATAGCCCACAGTTTTGGAGGTGGACCCGAGGTCCGAGCGTACTTTGGATTAAAAATCGACTGAGGTGTTTTCGAGAAATTGGGGATCATCTTAGTGTGGTCCGCTTAATTTTTCGTGGCCATTTTGGGAGGACAAACGGGTGTAACGGCGCAAATGAGGCTTTTTTAGGCCAAATCGGTGTACTATAGCCCACAGTTTTGGGGGTGCGCCTGGGCGTACTGTGGTCCAAAAATCAATCAGGGCATGCGAGGAAGGTTGGGTATTGTCCCAGTGTGGTCCGTTTAATTTTACATGGCAATTTGGGTAGACAAATGGATGGAACAGTGCGAACGGGCTTTTTCGGGCCTAATTGGTTTTCTATAGCCTACTGTTTCGGAGGTGGGCCTGAGGTTCGAGCGTGTTGTGGGTCGAAAATTGATTGTGGCATGGAAGAAATGTTAGGGATCATCCCAGTATGGTCTGTTTAATTTTTCGTGTCCAGTAGGGTGGATAAACGGGCGAAATGACACGAACAAGGCATTTTCAAAATTAGTGTCTTATAGACCACGATTTTGGGAGTGAGACTGGGGTACGAGCGTACTGTAGGCCAAAAATTGATCGGGGCATACCCGGGAATTTGGGGATAGTCCCAGTGTGGTCCATTTAATTTTTAATGGCTATTTTGGTGGAGAAAAGGACAAAACAGCAAGAACGGGACATTTTCGGACCAAATCGGTGTGCTATTTCCCACTGTTTTGGGGTTGGGCTCGGGTTCCAGGCGTGTTATGGGCTAAAAATTGACTGGGTGTGCCAGGGATGTTGGGGATCGTACCAGTTTGGTCCGTTTAATTTTTCGTGGCCACTTGGGTGGACAAAAGAGCAAAACAGTTTGATGGGGAATTTTCAATCCAAATCGATGTGTTGTAGCCCACAGTTTCGGGGGTTAGCCCGGCATCCAGGCGTGCTGTTGGCTTAAAATCAACCGAAGCATTCTAGGGAGGTTGGGTATCATCTCAGTGTGGTCCGTTTAATTTTTTGTGGCTATTTGGGTGAACAAACAGCATGAGCGGGGCATTTTTGGGCCAAATCGGCGTGTTATAGCCTACGGTTTTGGGGGTGGTCCCGGGGTCCGAGCGTGCTGTTGGCCAAAAATCGATCGGAGCATGTAAGAGAGGTTGAGAATCATCCCAATTTTGTCCTTTTAATTTTTTGTGGCCATTAAAGTGGACAAACGGGAGAAACAGTGTAAGTGGGGTATTTTTACGCCAAATCGTTGTGTTATAGCTTATGGTTTCATGGATAGGCCCGGGGTCCGAGTGTGATGTGGGCCAAAAATTGACCAGGGCATGACAGGGAGGTTGGGGTTTGTCCCAGTATTGTCCGTTTAATTTTTCGTCGTTATTTAGGTGTGCAAATAAGAAAAACAGTGTGCTATAGCCCACGGTTTTGGGGGTAGGCTAGGGGTCCAGGTGTGTTGTAGGCCAAAAATCCATTAGGGCGTGCCAGAGAGGTTGGGGTTTGTCCCAGTGTGGTCCGTTTAATTTTTCATGGACATTTGCGTGGACAAACAAGCGAAATGACGCAAATGGGGCATTTTCTAGCCAAATCGGTGTGCTATAGCCTACGATTTTGGGGGTGGGACCGGGTTTCGGGTGTGCTGTGGATCAAGAATCAACCGGAGCGATACAGGGAGTATGGGAATCATCCCATTATAGTTCGTTTAATTTTTTGTGGCTATTTGGGTGGACATACTGCTGAAACGGCGCGAACATGGTATTTTTTGGCTAAATCGGGGTGCTATAGCCCACGGTTTCGGGGGTGGGCCTGAGGTCCGGGCGTGCTGTGGGCCAAAATTAGATCGGAGCGTGCCAGAGAGATTGGGGATCATCCCAGTTTGGTCCGATTTATTTTTCGTGGCCATTTGGGTGGACAAACGGGCAAAACAGTGTGAATGAGGCATTTACGAGTAAAATCGGTATGCTATAGCCCACAGTTTTGGGGGTGGTCCTGGGGTCCAGGCGTGCTGTGTGACAAAAATCGATCGGGGTATGCCAGGGAGGTTGGGATCGTTCCAATGTGGTCCGTTTATTTTTTCATGGCCATTTGGGTGGTCAAACGGGCAAAATGACGCAAATGGGGCATTTACGGGCCAAATAGGTGTGCTATAGCCCAAGGTTTCGAGGGTGGCCCCGGGGTTTGGGCGTGCTGTAGGCCAAAAATTGATCGGGGCATGTCAGGGAGTTTGGGGATCGTCCTTGTATGGTTCGTTTAATTTTTTGTGGCCATTTAGGTGGACAAACGGGCGAAATGGCACTAACGGGGCATTTTCGGGCCAAATAGGTGTGCTATAGCCCACGCTTCGGGGGTAGGCCCAGGGTCCGGGCGTACTCTGGGTCAAATATTTACCAGGGCCTGCCTAGGTGGTTGGGTATCTTCCCAGTGTGGTCCGTTTTATTTTTTGTGGCCATTTTGGTGGACAAACGGGCAAAACGGCGGGAACGGGGCATTTTCAAGCCAAATCGGTGTGCTATATAGCCAACGGTTAGGGGGTGGGCCCAGGGTTCGAGCGTGCTGTGGGCCAAAAATTAACTGAGGCATACCAGAGAGGTTGGGGATCGTCCCAGTATAGTTTGTTTAATTTTTCATGGCCATTTGGCTGGACAAACTGGCGAAAGAACGTGAATGGGGCATTTTCTAGCCAAATCGGTGTGCTAAGCCCATGGTCTCGGGGTGGGCCTGGGATCCGGGCGTGCTGTGCGCTAAAAATCAACAAGGGTGTTTCAGGGAGGTTGGGGATAGTCCCTTTGTGGTTCATTTAATTTTTTGTGGATCTTTTTTGGACAAACGGGAGAAACAACTCGAACGGGGCATTTTTGAGCCAAATCGTGTGCTATAGCCCATGGTTTTGGGGGTGTGCCGGGGGGCCGGGTGTGCTGTAGGCCAAAAATTGATCGAAGTGTGCCTAGGAGGTTAGGAATCATCCTAGTGTAGTCCGTTTAATTTTTCGTGGCCATTTGGGGGGTCAAATAAGCGAAGTGGTCCAAATGAGGTATTTTTGAGCCAAATTGATGTGCTATAGCCAACGGTTTTGGGGGTGGGCCTATGGTCCGGGCGTGTTGTTGGTCAAAAATCTGCGGAGCATGCCAAGGAGGTTGGGAATTATCTTTGTATGGTTTTTAATTTTTCGTGGCCATTTGGGTGGACAAACGGGCAAAACGTTATGAACGGGGCATTTTTGGGCCAAATTGTTGTGCTATATTCCATGGTATTGGGGTTGGCCTTGCGGTTCCGACGTGCTGTGGGCCAAAAAGTGACTGAGGTATTCCAAGGAGGTTTGAGATCATCCCAGTGTGGTCCATTTAGTTTTTCATGGCTATGTGGGTGGACAAATAGGCATATCGATGCGAACGGGACATTTTTGGGCCAAATCGATGTGCTATAGCCCATGATTTCAGCGGTGGGCCTGGGTTCCGGGCGTTCTGTAGGCCGAAAATTGACCGAGGCATGCCAGGGAGGTTGGGGATCATCCTAGTGTGGTCTATTTTATTTTTCGTGGCCGTTTGGGTGGACAAACGGGTGAAACAGTGTGAATGGGGCATATATAAGATAAATCGTGTGCTATAGCCCACGATTTTGGGGGTGGGTTTAGGGTCCAGGTGTGCCGTGTGTCAAAATTGACCGGGGAGTTCCCGGGAGGTTGGGAATCATCCCAGTGTGGTTTATTTAATTTTTCAAGACTATTTAGGGGGACAAACGGGCAAAACAGTGCTAAAGGAGCATTTTTTAGCCAAATCGGTGTGCTATAGCACACGATTTTGGGGGTGGGCCCGAGGTACGGGCGTGCTGTGGGCCTAAAATTAATCGGGGCATGCCAGGGAGGTTGGGGATCATCCTAGTGTGGTCCGTTAATTTTTTGTGGTGATTTGGATTGACGAACAGGCAAAACAACGCGAATGGGGTATTTTTGGAATAAATCGATGTGCTATTCCCCTGGGTTTTGGGGGTGGTCCCGGGGTCCGTGCATGTTGTGGTCCAAAAATCGACCGGGGCATGCCAGGGAGTTGGGGATCGTCTCAGTGTGGTCCATTTAATTTTTTGTGGCCATTTGGGTGGACAAACGAGCGAAACGGTGTGAACGAGTCATTTTCGGACTAAATCGGGCTGCTATAGCCTACGATTACAGGGGTTGGCTGGGGGTCCGGGAGTGTTGTAGGCCAAAAATCGACCAGGGCATTCCAGAGAGGTTGGGGATTGTCCTAGTGTGGTCCATTTAATTTTTTGTGGGGATTTGGGTGGCGAAACAGGCAAAATGGTGCGAACGGGGTATTTTCAGGCCAAATCGGTGTGCTTAGCGCATGGTTTCGGGGTGGGACCGGGGTCCAAGCTTGATGTAGGCAAAAAATCAATTGGGGCGTACCAGGTAGGTTCGGTATCGTCCAAGTGTGGTTGGTTCTATTTTAATTGAACATTGGACAAACAGGCAAAACGATGCGAACGGGGCATTTTCGGGCCAATTCAGTGTGCTATAACCTATGATTTTGGGGTGGGCCAGTGTCTGGCATTCTGTGGGATACAAATCGATTGGGGCATGCCAGGGAGGTTGGGGATGATTCGAGTGTGGTTCATTTAATTTTTTGTGTCCATTTCGGTGGACAAACGGGCAAAACAGTACGAACGGGGCATTTTTGGGCCAAAACGGTGTGTTATAGCATATGGTTTGGGGGTGGGCCTGTGTTCCGGATGTGCTGTAGGCTGAAAATCGATCAATGCATGTCAGAGAGTTTGGGGTCATCCTAGTGTGGTCCGTTTAAATTTCCGTGGCCATTTAGGTGGACAAACGAGTGAAATGGCATGAACGGGACATTTTTGAGCCAAATCGGTGTGCTATAGTCCACAGTTTTGGGGGTGGGCTCGGGGTTCGGGCGTGCTGTGGGCCAAATATCGACCGAGGTGTGTCAGGGAGTTTAGGGACTATCCCAGCGAGGTCCGTTTAATTTTTTGTGGCCATTTAGGTGAACTAACTGGCAAAATAGTGCGAACGAGGCATTTTTGGGCCAAAGTAGTGTACTATATCCAACGGTTTTGTGGGTGCGCCCGAGGTTCGGTGTGATGTGGGTTGAAAATTGATTGGGGTATGCTAGGGAGGTTTGGGATCATTCCAGTGTTGTTCTTTTAATTATACGTAGCCATTTGAGTGGACAAACGGGCAAAATAGGGCATTTTTGGGCCAAATAGATGTGTTATAGCCTACGGTTTTGGGGGTGGGCCCGGGGTCCGAGCATGTTGCTGGGCAAAAATTGATCGGAGTGTGCCAGGGAGGTCGAGGATCATCCCAGTGTGGTCCGTTAAATTTTTTGTGGCTGATTGGGTGAACAAACAGGCAAAACGATGCGAACGGGGCATTTTTGGGACAAATTGGTGTGCTATATCCCACGATTTTGGGGGTGGGCCCATGGTTCGGATGTACTGTGGGCCAAAAATTGATTGCGGTATGCTAGGGAGGTTGGGGATCGTCCCAGTATTATTAGTTTAATTTTTCATGGCTATTTGGGTGGACAAATGGGTGAAATAGCACGAACGGGGCATTTTTGGGCCAAATCACTGTGCTGTAGCCCACAATTTTGGGGTGGGCCTGGGGTCCGGGCATGTTGTGGACCAAAAATTGATCGAGGTGTGATAGAGAGGTTGGGGATCATCCCAGTATGGTCCGTTTAATTTTTCATAGCCATTTGGCTGGACTAACGGGCGTAATGGTGCGAACGGGGCATTTTTGGGCCAAATTGGTGTGCTATTACCTTGGGTTTCAGGGATTGGCCCAAGGTCCGGGTGTGTTGTGCGCCAAATATTGACCAGGGCAATCCAGGGAGGTTGGGGATTGTCTCAGTGTGGTCCATTTAATTTTTTGTTGCGATTTGGGTGGAGAAACAGGCAAAACGGAGCTAATGGAGCATTTTCTAGCCAAATCGGCATGCTAAAGCCAATGGTTTTGGGATGGGCCCGGGGTCCGGGCATGCTGTAGGCATAAAATCAACCGGGGTATGCCAGAGATGTCAGAGATCATCCCAGTGTGGTTTGTTATATTTTTCGTGGACATTTGGGTGGACAAACGGGCGAAACGACACAAACGGGGCATTTTTGGGCCAATTCAGTGTGCTTTAACCTACGATTTTGGTGGTGGGCACGGGTCTGGCATGATGTAGGCCAAAAATTGATCGACGCATGCCAGGGAGATTGGGAATCATCCCAGTATGGTCCATTTATTTTTCGTGGCCATTTTGGTGGACAAACAGGCAAAACGGGGTGAATGGGGCATTTTCTGGCCTAATCGATGTGTTATAGCCCATGGTTCGGGGGTGGGCTTGGGTTCTGGGCATTCTGTAGGCCGAAAATCAACCGAGGTATGCCAGGGAGGTTGTGGATCATTCGAGTGTGGCCTGTTTAATTTTTTGTGATCATTTGGGTGGACAAATGGGTGAAACGGCACAAACCGAGCATTTTCAGACCATATCGGTGTGCTACAACCCATAGTTTTGGAGGTGGGCCTGCGGTTCGAGCGTGCTGTGGGCCAAAAATGGACCGAGGTGTTTTCGGGAAGTTGGGGATCATCTAGTGTGGTCCGCTTAATTTTTCGTGGCCATTTTGGGAGGACAAACGGGTGTAACGACGCGAACGAGGCTTTTTTGGGCCAAATCGGTGTACTATAGCCCACAGTTTTTGGGGGTGCTCCTGGGCGTGCTGTGGTCCAAAAATCAACCAGGACATACGAGGAAGATTGGGGATCGTCCCAGTGTGGTCCGTTTAATTTTACATGGCAATTTAGGTAGACAAACGGGTGGAACAGTGTGAACGGGCTTTTTCGGGCCTAATTGGTTTTCTATAGCCCACTGTTTCAGGGATGGGCTCGAGGTCCGGGCGTGCTGTGGTTCAGAAATTGATTGTGGCATGGTAGAAATGTTAGGGATCATCTCAGTATGGTCTGTTTAATTTTTCGTGGCCATTCGGGTGGACAAATGGGAGAAACGGCACGAACGGGGCATTTTAAAGCTAAATTAGTGTCTTATAGCCCATGGTTTTGGGAGTGGGCCTAGGGTACGAGCGTGCTGTGGGCCAAAAATTGATCGAGGCATGCCCGGGAGGTTGGGGATAGTCCCAGTGGGGTCCATTTAATTTTTCATGGCTATTTTGGTGGACTAAAGGACAAAACAGCATGAACGGGGCATTTTCGGACAAAATCGGTGTGCTATTTCCCACTGTTTTGGGGTTAGGCCGGGGGTCCAGGCGTGTTATGGGCTGAAAATCGACTGGGTATACCAGGGAGGTTGGGGATCGTCCCAGTTTGGTTCGTTTAATTTTTCGTGGCCACTTGGGTGGACAAAAGTGCAAAACAGTGTGATGGGGAATTTTAGATCCAAATCGATGTATTGTAGCCCACAGTTTCGGGGGTTAGCCCGGCATCCAGGGGTGCTGTTGGCTTAAAATCAACCGAAGCATTCTAGGGAGGTTGGGGATCATCCCAGTGTGGTCCATTTAATTTTTTGTGGCTATTTGGGTGAACAAACGGCGCGAGCGGGGCATTTTTGGGCCAAATCGGCGTGTTATAGCCCACGGTTTTGGGGGTGGTCCCGGGGTCTGAGCGTGCTATTGGCCAAAAATTGACCGGAGCATGTCATAGAGGTTGGAAATCATCCCAGTTTTGTTCGTTTAATTTTTTGTGGCCATTAAAGTGGACAAACAGGAGCAACGGTGTAAGTTGGGTATTTTTAGGCCAAATCGGTTGTTATAGCTTATGGTTTCATGGATAGGCCCGGGGTACGAGCGTGATGTGGGCCAAAAATCGACCAGGGCGTGCCAGGGAGGTTGGGGTTTGTCTCAGTGTTGTCCATTTAATTTTTCATCATTATTTAGGTGTGCAAACAAGAAAAACAGTGTGCTATAGCCCACGGTTTTGGGGGTAGGCCAAGGGTCCAGGTGTGCTGTAGGCCAAAAATCGATTATGGCATTCCAGGGAGGTTGGGGTTTGTCCCAGTGTGGTTCGTTTAATTTTTTATGGCCATTTGGGTGGACAAACATGCAAAATGATGCAAATGGGACATTTTCTAGCCAAATTGGTGTGCTATAGCCCACGATTTTGGGGGTGGGACCGGGTTTTTGGCGTGCTGTGGATCAAAAATCAACCGGAGCGAGACAGAGAGGATGGGAATCATCCCATTATAGTCCATTTAATTTTTTGTGGCCATTTGGGTGGACAAACTGCTGAAACGGCGTGAACAGGGCATTTTTGGCAAAATCGGGGTGCTATAGCCCACAGTTTTAGGGGTGGGCCTGAGGTCCGGGCATGCTGTGGACCAAAATTAGATCGGTGCGTGCCAGAGGGGTTGGGGATCATCCCAGTTTGGTCTGTTTTATTTTTCGTGGCCATTTGGGTGGACAAACAGGCAAAACAGCGTGAACGAGGCATTTACGAGTCAAATCGGTATGCTATAGTCCACAGTTTTGGGGGTGGTCCCGAGGTCTGGGTGTGCTGTGTGCCAAAAATCGATCGGGGCATGCCAGGGAGGTTAGGATCGTCCCAATGTGGTCCGTTTATTTTTTTCATGGCCATTTGGGTGGACAAACGGGCAAAACGGTGCAAATAGGGCATTTACGGGCCAAATAGGTGTGCTATAGCCCAAGGTTTCAAGGGTGGGCCCGGGATTCGGCCGTGCTGTAGGCCAAAAATTGATCGGGGCATGTCAGGGAGTTTGGGGATCGTCCCGGTATGGTTCGTTTAATTTTTTGTGGCCATTTGGGTGGACAAACGGGCGAAACGGCACTAACGGGACATTTTTGGGTCAAATAGTTGTGCTATAGAACACGGTTCAGGGGTTGGCCCAGGGTCCAGGCATGATCAGGGTCGAAAATTTACCAGGGCTTGCCTGGGTGGTTGGGTATCTTCCCAGTGTGGTCCGTTTTATTTTTTGTGGCCATTTTGGTGGACAAACGGGCAAAACGGCAGGAACGGGACATTTTCAAGCCAAATCGGTGTGCTATAGCCAACGGTTAGGGGGTGGGCCCGGGGTTCGAACGTGCTGTTGGCCAAAAATTAACCAAGGCATACCAGAGAGGTTTGGGATCGTCCCAGTATGGTTTGTTTAATTTTTCGTGGCCATTTGGCTGGACAAACTGGCAAAACAACGTGAATGGGGCATTTTGTAGCCAAATCGGTGTGCTATAGCCCATGGTTTCGGGGTGGGCCTGGGATCCAGGCGTGCTGTGTGCTAAAAATCAACAGGGGTGTTTCAGGGAGGTTGGGGATAATCCCTATGTGGTTCATTTAATTTTTTGTGGATCTTTTTTGGACAAACGGGAGAAACAACTCGAACGGGGCATTTTTTAGCCAAATCGCTGTGCTATAGCCCATGGTTTTGGGGGTGTGCCGGGGGGCTGGGTGTGCTGTAGGCCAAAAATTGACCGAAGTGTGCCTAGGAGGTTAGGAATCGTCCTAGTGTAGTCCGTTTAATTTTTCATGCCCATTTGGGGGGTCAAATAAGCGAAATGGTCCGAACGAGGCATTTTCGAGCCAAATTGATGTTCTATACGCAACGGTTTTGGGGGTGGGCCTATGGTCCGGGTGTGTTGTAGGCCAAAAATCTATCGGAGCATGCCAAGGAGGTTGGGAATTATCCTTGTAAGGTTTTTAATTTTTCGTGGCCATTTGGGTGGACAAATGGGCAAAACAATATGAACGGGGCATTTTTGGGCCAAATCGGTGTGCTATATTCAACGGTATTGGGGGTGGCCCCGCGGTTTCGACGTGTTGTGGGCCAAAAAATGACCGAGGTATTCCAAGGAGGTTGGATATCATCCCAGTGTGGTCCATTTAATTTTTCATGGCTATGTTGGTGGACAAATAGGCATATCGGTGCGAACGGGAAATTTTTGGGCCAAATCGATGTGCTATAGCCCACGATTTTAGCGGTGGGCCTGGGTTCCGGGCGTGCTGTAGGCCAAAAATTGACCGAGGCATGTCAGAGATATTGGGGATCATCCTAGTGTGGTCTATTTTATTTTCGTGGCCGTTTGGGTAGACAAACGGGTGAAACGTTGCAAATGGGGCATATTCAGAATAAATCGGTGTGCTATAGCCCGCGATTTTGGGGGTGGGTTTAGGGTCCAGGTGTGATGTGTCTCAAAATTGACCGGGGAGTGCTCGGGAGGTTGAGAATCAACCCAGTGTGGTTTATTTAATTTTTCAAGGCTATTTAGGGGGACAAACAGGCGAAACAGTGCGAAAGGAGCATTTTTGAGCCAAATCGGTGCGCTATAGCCCACGGTTTTAGGGGTGGCATGGGATATGTGCGTGCTGTGGGCCTAAAATTAATTGGGGAATGCCAGGGAGGTTGGGGATCATCCTAATGTGGTCCGTTAAATTTTTGTGGCCATTTGGATTGACAAACGGGCAAAACAACGCGAAAGGGGTAATTTTAGAATAAATCAATGTACTATTGCCCTGGGTTTTGGGGGTGGGCCTGGGGTCTGGGCATGTTGTGGGCCAAAAATCAACGGGGTATGCCAGGGAGTTGGGGATCGTCTCAGTGTGGTCCATTTAATTTTTTGTGGCTATTTGGGTGGACAAACGAGTGAAACGGTGTGAACGAGGCATTTTCGGACCAAATCAGGCTGCTATAGCCAATGATTTCAGGGGTTGGTCGGGGGTTCGGGAGCGTTGTGGGCCAAAAATCAACCAGGGCATTCCATAGAGGATGGGGATTGTCCCAGTGCGGTCCATTTAATTTTTTATGGGGATTTAGGTGGAGAAACAGGCAAAATGGTGCGAACGGCGTATTTTCGGGCCAAATCGGTGTGCTACAGCCCATGGTTTTGGGGTGGGCCCGAGGTACAGGCGTGCTGTAGGCAGAAAATCAACTGGGGCGTGCCAGGGAGGTTCGGGATCGTCTAAGTGTGGTTTGTTTTATTTTAATTGGACATTGGACAAACAGGCGAAACGACGCGAATGAGGCATTTTCGGACCAATTCAGTGTGCTATAACCTACGATTTTGGGGTGGCCCAGTGTCTGGCATTCTGTGGAATAAAAATTGATTGGGGCATGCTAGGGAGGTTGGGGATCATCCGAGTGTGGTCCATTTAATTTTTTATGGCTATTTTGGTGGACAAACGTGCAAAACGGTGCGAACGAGGAATTTTTGGGCCAAAACGGTGTGTTATAGCCTATGGTTTGGGGGTGGGCCTGTGTTCCGGATGTGCTGTAGGCTGAAAATTGACCGATTTATGTCAGGGAGGTTGGGGTCGTCCTAGTGTGGTCCATTTAAATTTTCGTGGCCATTTAGGTGGAAAAACGAGTGAAATGGCACGCACAGGGCATTTTCGATCCAAATCGATGTGGCCGTTTGGGTAGACAAACGGGTGAAACGGTGCAAATGGGGCATATTCAGACTAAATCGGTGTGCTATAGCCCACGATTTTGGTGGTGGGTTTAGGGTCCAGGTGTGCTCTGTCTCAAAATTGACCGGGGAGTGCTTGGGAGGTTGAGAATCAACCCAGTGTGGTTTATTTAATTTTTCAAGGCTATTTAGGGGGACAAACGGGCGAAACAGTGCGAAAGGAGCATTTTTTAGCCAAATCAGTGCGCTATAGCCCACGGTTTTGGGGGTGGCCTGGGGTATATGCGTGCTGTGGGCCTAAAATTAATTGGGGAATGCCAGGGGGGTTGGGGATCATCCTAATGTGGTCCGTTAATTTTTCGTGGCCATTTGGATTGACAAACGGGCAAAACAACGCGAACGGGGTAATTTTAGAATAAATCAATGTGCTATTGCCCTGGGTTTTGGGGGTGGGCCCGGGGTCTGGGCATGTGTTGGGCCAAAATCAACGGGGTATACCAGGGAGTTGGGGATCATCTCAGTGTGGTCCATTTAATTTTTCGTGGCTATTTGGGTGGACAAACGAGCGAAACGGTGTGAACGAGGCATTTTCGGACCAAATCGGGCTGCTATAGCCAACGATTTCAGGGGTTGGTCGGGGGTCCGGGAGCGTTGTGGGCCAAAAATCAACTAGGGCATTCCATAGAGGTTAGGGATTGTCCCAGTGCATTCCATTTAATTTTTTATGGGGATTTGGGTGAAGAAACAGGCAAAACGGTGCAAACGGGGTATTTTCGGGCCAAATCGGTGTGCTACAGCCCATGGTTTTGGGATGGGCCCGGGGTCCAGGCGTGCTGTAGGCAGAAAATCAACTGGGGCGTGCCAGGGAGGTTCGGTATCGTCCAAGTGTGGTTTGTTTTATTTTAATTGGACATTGGACAAACAGGCGAAACGACGCGAACGGGGCATTTTCGGACCAATTAGTGTGCTATAACCTACGATTTTGGGGTGGGCCAGTGTTTGGCATTCTGTGGGATAAAATTTGATTGGGGCATGCTAGGGAGGTTTGGGATCATCCGAGTGTGGTCCGTTTAATTTTTTGTGGCTATTTTGGTGGACAAACGGGCAAAACGGTGCGAACGAGGAATTTTTGGGCCAAAATGGTGTGTTATAGCCTATGGTTTGGGGGTGGGCCTGTGTTCCGGATGTGCTGTAGGCTGAAAATTGACTGATTTATGTCAGGGAGGTTGGGATCGTCCTAGTGTGGTCTGTTTAAATTTTCGTGGCCATTTAGGTGGAAAAACAAGTGAAATGGCACGAACAGGGCATTTTTGAGCCAAATCGATGTGCTATAGTCCACAGTTTTAGGGGTGGGCTCGGGGTTCGGGCATGCTGTGGGCCAAATATCGATCGAGGCATGTCAGGGAGGTTAGGGACTTTCCCAATGTGGTCCGTTTAATTTTTGTGGCCATTTAGAGGAACTAACTGGCAAAATAGTGCGAACGAGGCATTTTTGGGCCAAATTAGTGTACTATAGCCAGCGGTTTTGCGGGTGCGCCCAAGGTTCGGTGTGATGTTGGCCAAAAGTTTATTGGGGCATGCTAGGGAGGTTGGGGATCATTCCAGTGTGGTTCTTTTAATTATACGTAGCCATTTGGGTGGACAAACGGGCAAATAGGGTATTTTTGGGCCAAATAGATGTGTTATAGCCTACGATTTTGGTGGGTGGGTCCGGGGTCCGAGCATGTTGCTGGGAAAAAATTGATCGGAGTGTGCCAGGGAAGTTGGGGATCATCCCAGTGTGGTCCGTTAAATTTTTTGTGGCCGATTGGGTGAAAAATCGGGCAAAACAATGCGAACGGGCATTTTTAGGCCAAATTGGTGTGCTATATCCCACGGTTTTAGGGGTGGGCCCGTGGTTCAGATGTACTGTGGGCTAAAAATTGATTGGGGCATGCTATGGAGGTTGGGGATCGTCCCAGTATTATTGGTTTAATTTATCATGGTTATTTAGGTGGACAAATGGGCAAAATAGCATGAACGGGGCATTTTCGGGCCAAATCTGTGTACTGTAGCCCACAATTGTGGGGGTGGGCCTGGGGTCCGGGCGTGTTGTGGACCAAAAATCAATTGGGGCATGCTAGAGAGGTTGGGGATCGTTCCAATATGGTCCGTTTATTTTTTCATAGCCATTTCGCTGGACAAACGGGTGTAATGGTGCAAACGGGGCATTTTTGGGCCAAATTGGTGTGCTATTACCCTAGGTTTCAGGGGTTGGCCCAGGGTCCGGGCTTGTTGTGGCCGAAAATTTACCAAGGCATTCCAGGGAGGTTGGGATTGCCCCAGTGTGGTCCATTTAATTTTTTGGGGCGATTGGGGTGGAGAAACAAGGGGAACTGTGCGAATGGAGCATTTTCTGGCCAAATCGGCATGCTAAAGCCAACGGTTTTGGGGTGGGCCCGGGGTCCGGGCATGTTGTAGGCATTAAATCAACCGGGGTATACCATAGAGGTCAGGGAGCATCCCAGTGTGATTTGATATATTTTCCGTGGACATTTTGGTGGACAAACGGGCAAAACGAAACGAACGGGGCATTTTTGGGCCAATTCAGTGTGCTATAACCTACGATTTTGGGGGTGGGCGCGGGGTCTGGCATGTTGTGGTCTTAAAATAGATATGGGCATGTTAGGGAGATTGTGAATCATCCCAGTGTTGTCCATTTATTTTTTTGTGGCCATTTTGGTGGACAAACCGGCAAAACGGGGTGAACGGGGCATTTTCTGGCCTAATCAGTGTCTTATAGCCCACGGTTTTGGGGGTGGGCTCGGGTTCTAGGCATTCTGTAGGCCAAAAATCGATCGAGGTATGTTAGGGAGGTTGGGGATCATTTGAGTGTGGCCTGTTTAATTTTTCGTGATCATTTGGGTGGACAAATGGGTGAAACAGCACGAATCGAGCATTTTCAGACCAAATCGATGTGCTATAGCCCACAATTTTGGAGGTGGGCCCAGGGTTCGAGCGTGCTATAGGCCAAAAATCGACTGAGGTGTTTCCGAAAAGTTGGGGATTATCTTAGTGTGGTACGCTTAATTTTTTGTGGCCATTTTGGTAGGACAAACGGGTGTAACGGTGCGAATGAGGCTTTTTCAGGCCAAATCGGTGTACTATAGCCCACAGTTTTGGGGGTGCGCCTGGGCGTTTTGTGGTCCAAAAATCAACCAGGGCATGCGAGGAAGGTTGGGGATCATCCCAGTATGGTCCCTTTAATTTTTCATGGCAATTTGGGTAGACAAACAGGTGGAATAGCGCAAACGGGCATTTTCGGGCCAAATTGGTTTGCTATAGCCCACTATTTCGGGGGTCGGCCAGAGTTTTGAGCGTGCTTTGGGTTGTAAATTTATTGGGGCATGGAAGAGATGTTGGGGAACATCCCAGTATGGTCTGTTTAATTTTTCGTGGCCATTCGGGTGGACAAACGGGCGAAATGGCATGAACGGGGCATTTTCAAGCCAAATTGGTGTCTTCTAGCCCACGGTTTTGGGGGTGGGCCTGGGGTACGAGCGTGCTATGGGCCAAAAATTGATCGGGGTATGCTCGGGAGGTTGGGGATAGTCCCATTGTGGTCCATTTAATTTTTGGTGGCTATGTGGGTGGACAAAAGGACAAAACAGCGTGAACGGGGCATTTTCGAACCAAATCGGTGTGCTATATCCCACTATTTTGGGGTTGGGCCCGGGGTACAGGAGTGTTAGGGGCTGAAAATCGACTGGATGTGCCAGGGAGGTTGAGGATCGTCCCAGTTTGGTCCATTTAATTTTTCGTGGCCATTTGGGTGGACAAAAGGGCAAAATAGTGTGATGGGGAATTTTCGATGAAAATCGATGTGCAGTAGCCCACGATTTCGGGGGTTAGCCCGGGGTTCAGGCGTGCTGTTGGTTTAAAATCAATCAGAGCATTCTAGGTAGGTTGGGGATCATTCTAGTGTGGTTCGATTAATTTTTTGTGGCTATTTGGGTGAACAAACGGCGTGAGCGGGGCATTTTTGGGTCAAATCGGCGTGTTATAGCCCATGGTTTTGGGGGTACTCCCGGGGTACGAGCGTGCTGTGGGCTAAAAATTGACTGGATCATGTCTTAGAGGTTGTGAATCATCCTAGTTTGGTCCGTTTAATTTTTCGTGGCCATTAAGGGGGACAAACGGGTGAAACGATGCAAGTGGGCCATTTTCGGGCCAAATCGGTGTGTTATAGCCTATGGTTTCATGGGTAGGCCCAGGGTCCAGGCGTGCTATGGGCCAAATCGACCAGGGCATGCCAGGGAGGTTTTGGTTTGTTCCAATGTGGTCCGTTTAATTTTTAGTCGTTATTTAGGTGTGCAAACAGGCAAAAAGTGTGCTATAGCCCACGGTTTTGGTGGTAGGCCTGGGGTCCAGGTATACTGTGGGCCAAAAATTGATTAGGTCGTGCGAGGAAGGTTGGGGGTTTTCCCAGTGTGGTCCGATTAATTTTTCATGGTCATTTGGGCGGATAAACAAGCGAAATGACGCGAATGGAGCATTTTCTGGCCAAATCAGTGTGCTATAGCCCACGGTTTTGGGGGTGGGCTCGAGTTTCGGTCATGTTGTGAATCAAAAATCAACCAGAGCAAGATAGGGAGGTTAGGAATCATCCCATTGTAGTCCGTTTAATTTTTTGTTGCCATTTGGGTGGACAAACTGGTGAAACGGTGCAAACAGGGCATTTTTGGGCCAAATCGGGGTGTTATAGCCCACGGTTTGGGGGATGGGCCTGAGGTCCGGGCGTGCTGTGGGCCAAAATTCGATCGGAGCGTGCCAGAGAGGTTGGGGATCATCCCAGTTTGGTCCATTTTATTTTTTGTGGCCATTTGGGTGGACAAACGGGCAAAACAGCATGAACGAGGCATTTACGAGTCAAATCGGTGTGCTATAGCCCATGGTTTTGGGGGTGGTCTCGGGGTCCGGGCGTTCTGTGTGCCAAAAATCGATCTGGGCGTGCCAGGGAGGTTGGGATCGTCCCAATGTGGTCTGTTTAATTTTTCATGGCCATTTGGGTGGACAAATGGGCAAAAAAGCACAAATGGGGCATTTACGGGCCAAATAGGTGTGCTATAGCCCAAGGTTTTGAGGGTGGGCCCGGGGTTCCGGCGTGCTGTACGCCAAAAATTGATCGGGGCATGCCAGGGATTTTGGGGATCATCCCAATATGGTCCGTTTAATTTTTTTGTGGCCATTTGGGTGGACAAACGTGCGAAATGGAACTAACGAGGCATTTTCGGGTCAAATAGGTGTGTTATAGCCCACGGTTCGGGGGTAGGCCCAGGGATCGGGCGTGCTCTGTGTCAAAAATTGATCGGGGACTACGTGGGTGGTTGGGTATCTTCCCAGTGTGGTCCGCTTTATTTTTTGTGGCCATTTTGGTGGACAAACGGGCAAAATAGCGGGAACGGGGCATTTTCGAGCCAAATTGGTGTGCTATAGCCAACGGTTACGGGGTGGACCTTGTGTTCGAGCGTACTGTGGGCTAAAAATTGATCGGGGCATACCAGAGAGGTTGGGGATCGTCCCATTATGGTTTGTTTAATTTTTAGTGGCCATTTGGGTGGACAAACTGGCGAAACAGCGTGAATGGGGCATTTTCTAGCCAAATCGGTGTGCTATAGCCCATGGTTTCTGGGTGGGCTTCGGATCCGGGCGTGCTGTGTGATGAATATCAACAGAAATTTCAGGGAAGTTGGGGATAATCCCTATGTGGTCCATTTAATTTTTTGTGCATCTTTTTCGGACAAACGTGTGAAACAACTCGAACGGGGCATTTTTGGGCCAAATCGATGTGTTATAGCCCACGGTTTTGGGGGTGTGCCGGGGGTCCGGGTGTGCTGTAGGCCAAAAATTGACCGAAGCGTGCCTAGGAGGTTAGATCATCCTAATGTAATCCGTTTAATTTTTCGTGGACATTTGGGGGGACAAACAAGCGAAACAGTCCGAACGAGGCATTTTCGAGCCAAATCGATGTGCTATAGCCAACGGCTTTGGGGGTGGGCCTATGGTCCGGCCGTGTTGTTGGCCAAAAATCTATCGGAGCATGCCAGGGAGGTTGGGGATTATCCTAGTATGGTCCGTTTAATTTTTTGTGGCCATTTGGGTAGACAAACGGGCAAAACGGTATGAACGGGCCATTTTTGGCCTAAATCGGTGTGCTATATTCCACAGTATTGGGGGTAGCCCCACGGTTCCAACATGGTGTGGGCCAAAAATTGACTGAGGTTTTCCAGGGAGGTTGGAGTTCATCCCAGTATGGTCCATTTAATTTTTCATGGCTATGTGGGTGTACAAATAGGCAAATCAGTGCGAACGGGGCATTTTTGGGCCAAATCAATGTGCTATAGCCCACAATTTCAGCGGTGGGCCTAGGTTTCGGGCGTGCTGTAGGCCAAAAATTGATCGACGCATGCCAACGAGGTTGGGGATCGTCCGAGCGTGGTTTGTTTTATTTTTCGTGGCCGTTTGGGTGGACAAACGGGCAAAACGGAGCGAATGGGGTATATTCAGAATAAATCGGTGTGCTATAGCCCACGATTTTGTTGGGGTGGGTTTGGGGTCCAGGTGTGTTGTGTGTCAAAATTTACCGAGGAGTGCCCGGGAGGTTGGGAATCGTCCCAGTGTGCTGGGAGTGCTGTGTGCCAAAAATCGATCGGGGCGTGTCAGGGAGGTTAGGATCGTCCCAATGTGGTCTGTTTATTTTTTCATGGCAATTTGGGTGGACAAACGGGCAAAATGGTGCAAATGGGGAATTTACGGGCCAAATAGGTGTGCTATAGCCCAAGGTTTCGAGGGTGGGCCCGAGATTCGGCGTGCTGTAGGCCAAAAATTGATCGGGGCATGTCAAGGAGTTTGGGGATCGTCCCAGTATGGTTCGTTTAATTTTTTGTGGCCATTTGGGTGGACAAACGGGCGAAACGGCACTAACGGGACATTTTTGGGTTAAATAGGTGTGCTATAGAACACGGTTCAGGGGTAGGCCCAGGGTCCAGGCATGCTCTGCGTCGAAAATTGACCTGGGCTTGCCTGGGTGGTTGGGTATCTTCCCAGTGTGGTCCGTTTTATTTTTTGTGGCCATTTTGGTGGACAAACGGGCAAAACGGCAGGAACGGGGCATTTTCAAGCCAAATCGGTGTGCTATAGCCAACGGTTAGGGGGTGGGCCCGGGGTTCGAGCGTGCTGTTGGCCAAAAATTAACCAAGGCATACCAGAGAGGTTTAGGAACGTCCCAGTATGGCTTGTTTAATTTTTCGTGGCCATTTGGCTGGACAAACTGGCGAAACAACGTGAATGGGGCATTTTCTAGCCAAATCGGTGTGCTATAGCCCATGGTTTCGGGGTGGGCCTGGGATCCAGGCGTGTTGGGTGCTAAAAATCAACAGGGGTGTTTTAGGGAGGTTGGGGATAATCCCTATGTGGTTCATTTAATTTTTTGTGGATCTTTTTTGGACAAACGGGAGAAACAACTCGAACGGGGCATTTTTGAGCCAAATCGGTGTGCTATAGCCCATGGTTTTGGGGGTGTGCCGGGGGCTGGGTGTGCTGTAGGCCAAAAATTGACCGAAGTGTGCCTAGGAGGTTAGAAATCGTCCTAGTGTAGTCCGTTTAATTTTTCATGCCCATTTGGGGGGTCAAATAAGCGAAATGGTCCTAACGAGGCATTTTCGAGCCAAATTGATGTGCTATACGCAACGGTTTTGGGGGTGGGCCTATGGTCCGGGTGTGTTGTTGGCCAAAAATCTATCGGAGCATTCCAAGGAGGTTGGGAATTATCCTTGTATGGTTTTTAATTTTTCGTGGCCATTTGGGTGGACAAACGGGCAAAATGGTATGAACGGGGCATTTTTGGGCCAAATCGGTGTGCTATATTCAACGGTATTGGGGGTGGCCCCGCGGTTTCGATGTGTTGTGGGCCAAAAAATGACTGAGGTATTCCAAGGAGGTTGGAGATCATCCCAGTGTGGTTCATTTAATTTTTCATGGCTATGTGGGTGGACAAATAGGCATATTGGTGAGAACGGGAAATTTTTGGGCCAAATCGATGTGTTATAGCCCACGATTTTAGCGGTGGGCCTGGGGTCCGGGCGTGCTGTAGGCCGAAAATTGACCGAGGCATGCCATAGAGGTTGGGGATCATCCTAGTGTGGTCTATTTTATTTTTCGTGGCCATTTGGGTAGACAAACGGGTGAAACGGTGCAAATGGGGTATATTCAGAATAAATCGGTGTGCTATAGCCCACGATTTTGGGGGTGGGTTTAGGGTCCAGGTGTGCTATGTCTCAAAATTGACCGGGGAGTGCTCGGGAGGTTGAGAATCAACCCAGTGCGGTTTATTTAATTTTTCAAGGCTATTTAGGGGGACAAACGGGCTAAACAGTGCGAAAGGAGCATTTTTGAGCCAAATCGGTGCGCTATAGCCCACGGTTTTGGGGGTGGCCTGGGGTATGTGCGTGCTGTGGGCCTAAAATTAATTGGGGAATGCCAGGGAGGTTGGGGATCATCCTAATGTGGTACTTTAATTTTTCGTGGCCATTTGGATTGACAAACGGGCAAAACAACGCGAAAGGGGTAATTTTAGAATAAATCGATGTGCTATTGCCCTGGGTTTTGGGGGTGGGCCCGGGGTCTGGGAATGTTGTGGGACAAAAATCAACGGGGTATGCCAGGGAGTTGGGAATCGTCTCAGTGTGGTCCATTTAATTTTTTGTGGCTATTTGGGTGGACAAACGAGCGAAATGGTGTGAACGAGGCATTTTCGGACCAAATCGTGCTGCTATAGCCGACGATTTCAGGGGTTGGTCGGGGGTCCGGGAGAGTTGTGGGCCAAAAATCAACTAGGGCATTCCATAGAAGTTGGGGATTGTCCCAGTGCGGTCCATTTAATTTTTTATGGGGATTTGGGTGGAGAAACAGGCAAAACGGTGCGAACGGGGTATTTTCGAGCCAAATCGGTGTGCTACAGCCCATGGTTTTAGGGTGGGCCCGGGGTCCAGGCGGGCTGTAGGTAGAAAATCAACTGGGGCATGCCAGGGAGGTTCGGGATCGTCCAAGTGTGGTTTGTTTTATTTTAATTAGACATTGGACAAATAGGCGAAACAACGCGAACGGGGCATTTTCGGACCAATTCAGTGAGCTATAACCTACGATTTTGGGGTGGGCCAGTGTCGGGCATTCTGTGGGATAAAAATTGATTGGGGCATGCTAGGGAGGTTAGGGATCATCCGAGTGTGGTCCGTTTAATTTTTTGTGGCTATTTTGGTGGACAAACGGGCAAAACGGTGCGAACGAGGAATTTTTAGGCCAAAACGGTGTGTTATAGCCTATGGTTTGGGGGTGGGCCTGTGTTCCGGATGTGCTGTACGCTGAAAATTGACCGGTTTATGTCAAGGAGGTTGGGGTCGTCCTAATGTGGTCCATTTAAATTTTCGTGGCCATTTAGGTGGAAAAACGAGTGAAATGGCACGCACAGGGCATTTTCGAGCCAAATCGATGTGGCCGTTTGGGTAGACAAATGGGTGAAACGGTGCAAATGGGGCATATTCAGAATAAATCGGTGTGCTATAGCCCACGATTTTGGGGGTGGGTTTAGGGTCCAGGTGTGTTGTGTCTCAAAATTGACCGGGGAGTGCTCGGGAGGTTGAGAATCAACCCAGTGTGGTTTATTTAATTTTTCAAGGCTATTTAGGGGGACAAACGGGCGAAACAGTGCGAAAGGAGCATTTTTTAGCCAAATCGGTGCGCTATAGCCCACGGTTTTGGGGGTGGCCTGGGGTATATGCGTGTTATGGGCCTAAAATTAATTAGGGAATGCCAGGGAGGTTGGGGATCATTCTAATGTGGTCCGTTAATTTTTCGTGGCCATTTGGATTGACAAACGGGCAAAACAACGCGAATGAGGTAATTTTAGAATAAATCAATGTGCTATTGCCCTGGGTTTTAGGAGTGGGCCCGGGGTCTGGGCATGTTATGCTCCAAAAATCAACGGGGTATGCCAGGGAGTTGGGGATCGTCTCAGTGTGGTCCATTTAATTTTTTGTGGCTATTTGGGTGGACAAACGAGTGAAACGGTGTGAACAAGGCATTTTCGGACCAAATCGTGCTGCTATAGCCAACGATTTCAGGGGTTGGTCGGGGGTCCGGGAGCGTTGTGGGCCAAAAATCAACCAGGGCATTCCATAGAGGTTAGGGATTGTCCCAGTGCGGTCCATTTAATTTTTTATGGGGATTTGGGTGAAGAAAAAGGCAAAACGGTGCGAACGGGGTATTTTTGGGCCAAATCGGTGTGCTACAGCCCATGGTTTTGGGGTGGGCCCGGGGTCCAGGCGTGCTGTAGGCAGAAAATCAACTGGGGCATGCCAGGGAGGTTTGGGATCGTCCAAGTGTGGTTTGTTTTATTTTAATTAGACATTGGACAAACAGGCGAAACGACGCCAACGGGGCATTTTCAGACCAAATCAGTGTGCTATAACCTACGATTTTGGGGTGGGCCAGTGTCTGGCATTCTGTGGGATAAAAATTGATTGGGGCATGCTAGGGAGGTTGGGGATTATCCGAGTGTGGTCCGTTTAATTTTTTGTGTCTATTTTGGTGGACAAACGGGCAAAACGGTGCAAACGAGGAATTTTTGGGCCAAAACGGTGTGTTATAGCCTATGGTTTGGGGGTGGGCCTGTGTTCCGGATGTGCTGTAGGCTAAAAATTGATCGATTTATGTCAGGGAGGTTGGGATCGTCCTAGTGTGGTCCATTTAAATTTTCGTGGCCATTTAGGTGGAAAAACAAGTGAAATGGCACGAACAGGGCATTTTTGAGCCAAATCGATGTGCTATAGTCCACAGTTTTAGGGGTGGGCTCGGGGTTCGGGCATGCTGCGGGCCAAATATCGATCGAGGCATATCAGGGAGGTTAGGGACTGTCCCAGTGTGGTCCGTTTAATTTTTGTGGCCATTTAGATGAACTAACTGGCAAAATAGTGCGAACGAGGCATTTTTGGGCCAAATTAGTGTACTATAGCCAACGGTTTTGTGGGTGCGCCCAAGGTTCGGTGTGATGTTGGCCAAAAGTTTATTGGGGCATGCTAGGGAGGTTGGGGATCATTCCAGTGTGGTTCTTTTAATTATACGTAGCTATTTGGGTGGACAAACGGGCAAATAGGGTATTTTTGGGCCAAATAGATGTGTTATAGCCTACAATTTTGGTGGGTGGGTCCGGGGTCCGGGCATGTTGCTGGGCAAAAATTGATCGGAGTGTGCCAGGGAAGTTGGGGATCATCCCAGTGTGGTCCGTTAAATTTTTTGTGGCCGATTGGGTGAACAAACGGGCAAAACAATGCGAACGGGCATTTTTAGGCCAAATTGGTGTGCTATATCCCACGGTTTTAGGGGTGGGCCCGTGGTTCAGATGTACTGTGGGCCAAAAATTGATTGGGGTATGCTATGGAGGTTGGGGATTGTCCCAGTATTATTGGTTTAATTTATCATGGTTATTTGGGTGGACAAATGGGCGAAATAGCATGAAATGGGCATTTTCGAGCCAAATCTGTGTACCTGGGGTCTGGGGTGGTCCTGGGGTCTGGGCGTGTTGTGGACCGAAAATCGATTGGGGCATGCTAGAGAGGTTGGGGATCGTCCCAATATGGTCCGTTTATTTTTTCATAGCCATTTCGCTGGACAAACGGGTGTAATGGTGCAAACGGGGCATTTTTGGGCCAAATTGGTGTGCTATTACCCTAGGTTTCAGGGGTTGGCCCAGGGTCCGGGCTTGCTGTGGGCCGAAAAATTACTAGGGCATTCCAGGGAGGTTGGGATTGCCCCAGTATGGTCCATTTAATTTTTTGTGGCGATTGGGGTGGAGAAACAGGGGGAACTGTGCGAATGGAGCATTTTCAGGCCAAATCGGCATGCTAAAGCCAACGGTTTTGGGGTGGGTGATGATAGGCGAATTTACGCGCCTATATCAATATATTTTGCCCATATTTTAGCCTAGTTTTGAGAACTAATTATCTATTTCATGCACTTTTAGTCCTTTTTCCTGTAAATGAGCTAACAAACATGATTAGGAAAGTTTCAGGTATAAATGATGCAAAATACAGCATTTTATGGCTTACTTGACGCAAAAGAAAGCTCACAAACGAAGTAGAAAGGAGCTGGACGCCTAAAGGACCAAATCTGCTGCATGGAAAATCTGTCCCGGGCTAAAACAGCATTTCTGCATACTTTGGGGACTGCATGGAAAATCTGTCCAGGACTAAAACAGCATTTCTGAAGACTTTGGGGACTTACAGACACAAAGCTGGATTTTGACAATGATACATTAACCTAGTACAATTGGGTTATGTATTTCATTAGTTTATTTGGATTAGGAGAATGTTACATTAACCTAGTACAAATGGGTTAAGTATTTCCTTAGTTTAGTAGGATTTGGTTATTTATTTCATTAGCATAGTAGGAGTAGGATAGGAGTATTATAAATACCCTATCATGCTAGAGATTTTAATCAAGTCCTCCCTTAGTGGAGGCAACTCCTCCCTTCATTCAAGAAATTCATTCTTAAACTATTAATTTTCTTCCATCTTTCTCATCTTCCACTACAAACACTTCTAATCTATTCTTCTATTCTTAAATTCCACAACAAGAGAATCGTTACTTGCTACGGAATCACCAAAATCACACGCTAAACACCTAATATTCACGCCATCCACCATGCAAAACGTGATATCCTTCGCATTCATGGGTAACTAAATCTCTTAATTGGGGTTATGGAAGCCGAATGAGTTACTATCTATTGCTATGAGCTTGTGAGTTCAAGACACGTATATTGCTTATATCATTATTCTCTTCATCTTAAATCTACAATCTTTGCGGTTTCAAACACATGAACACGCCATTCTAACATCTAACCTGTTCGAGAGAAAGGTTACTCGTCTAGAAAAGAAGACACATAGACTAACGCCAGTCTAACATTTAACTTGTTCGAGAGAAAGGTTATTTGTCTGGAAAAGAGATAATGTCAAGGTAGTAGGACACCCTTTCCTATTAAAAAGCTAGTGCCGTAACTGGACTAACCTCTTGGAGAATTTGTACCGCTAGACACACTTTAAGCTCGAGAGAGTTAAAGTGAAATAGTCCTTGTTTAGGTCGAGAGACGCTTGGATTTACCATCGACTACAATTCTCTATAAGCAATTGCATGTCAAGACTCTACACACTCATAGCCAATAGAGACGTATACCTCTGAAGGTGGACATAATCCCAACGCTTCAATTCTCATTGTTTACAACCAACGTGACAATCTTTCTCTTTTTACTTTATTATTTTCAGCTTTTATTTCATTACTTTGGTTACTTATTACAATCCCCCCTTCTTACGAGACTTGCACCAAAAGTCTATTAATTTTGCTTACTTGTTGACCAAGCTATTCCCTGTGGGATCGATACCCAACCCAGGTTGGGTTCTATATTTGCTAATGACCGCTTTACACTCCTACGAGAGCTGTAGATTGAGCGTTATCAAAAATTGGCGCCGTTGTCGGGGAATACTAGTGTCAATCAAGTTCGTGATAATTACTAGACCCTTTGGTCAAAGATTCTCGTACTTTTACTTTTAGTTGTTGTTTTTGTTTTTTTTTAGGTTTGTTCAGTGCATCAATGGAGGCACAACGTGAAATTGAAAGGATGGCTGCTCAAGTGCATCAACAAAATATTTATAACCATAGGCGAGCAACAAATCCTGACGATGAGGATCTGGGCGATGAAGAGCTATTAAACCCACAGCATACTGCTGAGATGGCGACACCAGCAAACAGAAGAGATCGTCAAGCAAGATATAGGTCTGAACGTCGAACTGTACCAATGCTGTTCGATGATGATGAAGATGATCTTGACGAAGCTGGTTCCACAGGAGCTATTATTCTTCCTCCCTTAGCACCAGGAGCAAAGTTCAATATCACTAGCGCCATGATTCAGCTTTTGCAACTCAAGGGATTATTTGGTGGACTAGCAGGCGATGATCCGAATATGCATCTGATCAACTTTATTTCTACATGCAAGTCATTCGACAATCCTGGAGTTGGACAGAATGCAATTCGATTACGTCTATTTCCATTGTCTCTGTCTGGGGAGGCAACTATGTGGTTGAATGGGCTGACTCCTGATTCTATTACTCATTGGAGGCAATTGAAAGACGCTTTCCTAGAAAGATTCTTTCGCCATCCAAAAAAGCACAATTGAGAGATGAGATCACCAATTTTCGACAGCTTCCAACTGAAGCTCTCCACGAAACATGGGAGAGGTTCAAGACGAAGCTAATGCGATGCCCAAACCATCATATGACCAATGTCCACTTGATGGAGATATTATACAGAGCGTTGAATTCGGTGACTAAGCCAGTGGTTGATAATGCAGCAGGTGGATCATTTATGGACCTCACCTTTGTGCAAGCAAGCAATATGCTAGATCGGATGACGAAGCAAAGTAGAGCTTGGCATACTAGGGATTCTGAGGTAACAAGCCCCACTTTATCTTTTGGCATGACTGCAGAGCAGAGGCGAAGACAAGAAGATCGTGACCAAGACATGGCTCACATGAAAACACAATTGGATCTTCTGACAAAGCACTTATTATCAGGGAAGACCGAAAAAGTGAAAGCTGTAGCGCTAACAGGAAAATACGAATCTGATTCTAAAGAGGAGGCCAACTACTTGAACAATCAGGGGGGTTTTCGTGGGAATGCCCAAGGAAACCAAGGTCGGAACTATTATGATAAATCTGGAAGCAAAGACCAAGGTAGTTGGAAGAAAAATAATGAAAAGAGTGGTTTGTACGTTCCCCCTGGCAGACGTGATACCACCATATCTAATTCTGGGAGTATGGAAGACATGATGGCTAAGTTATTGAAAGGAGTGGAAGCAACGAGCGCAGGAGTTAAGGAGGTGATTGATGATTTGTCCTCCATGAAGAAACTAGTTGATTCTCATTCCACTTCTATCAAGCAAATAGAGCAGCAATTGAGCCAACTTTCAGCAGCATTTAATCAAAGGAAGGCTGGCACTTTACCTAGCGATACTGTGCAAAACCCAAGGAATGATGGGTCATACATGGCCATAACTACCAGAAGTGGTAAGGTGCTAGAAACTTCAGCAAAAGGCAAGCAAGTGGTTGACGAAGTGGTACGGTTTGATATATGCAAAACAATGAAGCAGCCCAGCGATATGAATGAGTCATCTGTAGCTGATGTTCATTATGAGGATATAAAAGCATTATCTATAGAGAAACAACCTACTGTTGAGCCATTGTCTGCTGTGCCACTGAAAGTTGAGCATGAAGATAATGAAGGTTATGAAGAAATTATGAGTGCTCTAACAGAAATAAAGTCTTATACTCCTAAGAAACCGGATTGTGAACTCAAGAATCGACCAACAGCGAATACTCCCTTTGACGAGCCACCAATGCTAGATTCGCAAGAGCTTCCTGATTATCTAAAGTATGTGTTCCTGGAAAGTAGAAATATACTTCCTGAGAGAGCAGATGATTTAAGTGAACAGCACGTAGAAGCTCTCATCTCTGCTCTGAGGAGATACAAGAGAGCTATGGGTTGGACTATTGATGATATAATTGGTGACTATCCGGAGAAACGTATGAGCCAGCTCGAAAAAGATCGCATGACCACAGGTAAGCCTCATTGTCGTCTAAATCCTTTCAGAAAACGATCCATCACTTACCTCGATGAAGTCTGAGTACTCGAGGTAACTACGTCGAGCCACGACAATAAATAAGGCGCTAGATGGGAGGCAACCCATCGTTTTATCATTTTTTCGTTTTCTTTCATTCTAGTACTTGTTTTGTTTTATGAAAAATCCAAAAATAAGAGTCGTGCCACGACCAAAACTAAGGCGCTAGGTGGGAGGCAACCCATCGTACTAATCGTTTTCATTTGGTTTTGAGCAAAAATAGGTGCAAGAAGTATGCAACGAGGAGATTGATTTCAATTGACGATTTGGTCGCATTGTATGGTAAAGTCGGTAAGTTAGGAATGGTGATGCATAAGGCTATGAAGTGAGCCTTTCTCACGTCATAATAGGCTTCGAGGAAGGCTAGGCCTTGGTAAAAATAGGCCACGAACGATGCACAACCTATTCTATAGCCTAAGGACTCGGAATCTAGTGTGCTATACACTATGCGCCGCCTATTCCTAGGTATGCTTTTGACTATGCGCCGCCTATGCTATGGCATTTGAGATACTGAGACCAAATGCCATAGACTATGTGGCGCATATGTCTAGAAATGCCATAGACTATGCGGCGCATATGTCCCATTATGCCATGGACAATGCGCCGCATATGCCATTGATATGCCAAGAGATATGCGCCGCATATGTGGTGATTTTGTCCCCAAATCCGATTGTAAATGGTTCATAACCCGACCCATACTCTTCCTATATAAAGGGGACATAGTTTTACAACACAACCACATTAGAAAACACCCTAAAGGCGCCACATAACCTTCCAAATCTTCTCAAAATTTTCTTCTTTTGCTCTTCCAATTCACAACACCGTCTCCACAAGCTTCAAGCAAGTAAGTACTCTCATATTCTTCATTTATTTATCGTAAGTACTACGTTGCTATGCTTATTATAAATTGCTAAATCATATAAGATTGTTGGTGATGTTCATGTGTTTGAATTGTTGTTGCATAATCATGTGAGTGAACATATACGTAGGGAATTCTTGACTTATTTCCGACTTGAATTTGGTTTCAATAGAATTGTTATGATATTTGCTGAATAGATATGGCTATGAATATTGCTTAAGAGTGTTGTTTGGATGCTTACATGTTAGACTATCCCGGCCATCGGGATAAGATTATAGTGCCTATCGACTTAGGAGGTTGTGCTTGTTGTAAGAATAACGATTCCATGTGGTAACCCCTATGTCGTAGTGTTGCTATATCTACCATGAAAGTAGTCCAATGGCTGCAAATAAGTGATACAATGCTGATTTTCTTGTTGGAATACAATCCTAAAACGTATGTCGACGAAATCTGAGTAAATCGACTACGTTCACCTCGCTGATTTGTGCAACAAAACTAAGTGTGGGGTGGTACCCCTAGTACTTGCTTATAGATTGTATCAAGTGAGATTGTGCTGCAACTAACACTATTTCTAGTCTCAGGTACAATGGCACCTAAAGCGAGACAAGGCAAGGAGAAGGCTACCACCTCCCAAAAGGGCAAAAAGAGAAGTTGCAAGGACCAAGGAGAACCCTCCTCGAAGCAAATACCCCGAATCACGCTTGGAATTAAGTGGGATACTTATGAGGAACTTCTAAGGATGACGACTCTAATGATGATTCCAATGCAAGGGGTATAACCTCAGACATAGAGAATAAGTCCGACCATCCAGGTTCCTCGTATTTATTTTCCACTGAGGACAGTGTCCCGACTAAGTGTGGGGTGGTGGTATTGCATGCTATACTTCTCTATTCGCATCTATGTTTGTTTGCTTTTGTTTCATTTTTGTTTTGTTGTGTTTTTTTTAGTAGTAAAATTTTTTTTTCTAGCTTCGCATGAAATTATTTTGATAGGCAGCATGAGATTATAACAAGAGTATGTGCTACATTTGTGACTATTGAGACGTTTAGGCTCTAGTTATGACTCATTATGTGATATTATGTGACTCAATTCCTTCAATTGTTGGGTCAAGAGTCTATATTACTTCCAATCAAGTCGACCATGTGCCTTGTGTGTGTGAGATAATAGTATATTCTATGTATGTGGCTGATGCTAGAACTTGCCTGGTATGTATGCAAAGCGAAAATAAGGAGTGTAAGTTAGGATATGATTTAGGCATTTCTTTGGCAACCTATATTTGTTTACCTTCAGTTTTTCCTACCCATGTAAATCATCCTAGTTAAACCCTTTTGAGCCTTTGGCCTATTTCTTTGACAACCTCGTATGTAAGCCTAATCCATTTCTTTCAAGACCACAATTTTGATCCAAATTCCTAAGTGCTTTAAAGAGAAAAAGTTATATGACAAACATAAAGAGGAAATTGGGTAAGAATGATGCTTTAAATTGCAAAGGTGCTTGAATGTGTTATGAAAAATAAAGCGCTATCATAAAAGGTATGTTGTGAAAAGAAAAAAAGGGGAAAAGAAAGCTGAAAAGTAAGTTGTGCTTAAAAATGAAAAACAAAAGAGGAGAACAAGGGTGGTAGAATAAAAAGGAAAGAAGAAAGGCTGAAAGAAAAAAAGTGACAATGATACAATGTGATGTATTAAAGTGCTTAGGAACCTAGTCACTATTTCTGGCCAAAATAGCTGATCCTACCCGTCCCTTAGCCTACATTACAACCATCAAAAGACCTACTTGATCCTAATCTTAATATTCCGACATTTAGTAGAGTACTACATTAAGGGCAAGCTTATGGTCATTAGTTGCTACATATGAATTCTTTGTGAGAGTGAGAGCAAGGACACTTTGATACCCATGTTTGAAAAATATGCTATATTTGTGAGTGATTATGGGTACTATATTGTGAGACACACATGGTTGATGAGTTTTGGATAGTTGTATATGATTCTATGTACCTTAACGTTTGCATGCGAGTTGATCACCATCACGAGTCTATGCTTGAGGTTAAATTGTTTCTACTTATAATCGGAAAGCTACTCTTTGTTGATAGTTGTTGTGCTTGTCTTGAAGAATGTTTTGTGTTGTGGCTGTAAAAACCCTAAGTTGATGTTAGAAGGACATGATATGTTGTCGAGGACGAACAAAGCTCTAAGTGTGGGGTGTTGATGATAGGCGAATTTACGCGCCTATATCAATATATTTTGCCCATATTTTAGCCTAGTTTTGAGAACTAATTATCTATTTCATGCACTTTTAGTCCTTTTTCCTGTAAATGAGCTAACAAACATGATTAGGAAAGTTTCAGGTATAAATGATGCAAAATACAGCATTTTATGGCTTACTTGACGCAAAAGAAAGCTCACAAACGAAGTAGAAAGGAGCTGGACGCCTAAAGGACCAAATCTGCTGCATGGAAAATCTGTCCCGGGCTAAAACAGCATTTCTGAATACTTTGGGGACTGCATGGAAAATCTGTCCAGGACTAAAACAGCATTTCTGAAGACTTTGGGGACTTACAGACACAAAGCTGGATTTTGACAATGATACATTAACCTAGTACAATTGGGTTATGTATTTCATTAGTTTATTTGGATTAGGAGAATGTTACATTAACCTAGTACAAATGGGTTAAGTATTTCCTTAGTTTAGTAGGATTTGGTTATTTATTTCATTAGCATAGTAGGAGTAGGATAGGAGTATTATAAATACCCTATCATGCTAGAGATTTTAATCAAGTCCTCCCTTAGTGGAGGAAACTCCTCCCTTCATTCAAGAAATTCATTCTTAAACTATTAATTTTCTTCCATCTTTCTCATCTTCCACTACAAACACTTCTAATCTATTCTTCTATTCTTAAATTCCACAACAAGAGAATCGTTACTTGCTACGGAATCACCAAAATCACACGCCAAACACCTAATATTCACGCCATCCACCATGCAAAACGTGATATCCTTCGCATTCATGGGTAACTAAATCTCTTAGTTGGGGTTATGGAAGCCGAATGAGTTACTATCTATTGCTATGAGCTTGTGAGTTCAAGACACGTATATTGCTTATATCATTATTCTCTTCATCTTAAATCTACAATCTTTGCGGTTTCAAACACATGAACACGCCATTCTAACATCTAACCTGTTCGAGAGAAAGGTTACTCGTCTAGAAAAGAAGACGCATAGACTAACGCCAGTCTAACATTTAACTTGTTCGAGAGAAAGGTTATTTGTCTGGAAAAGAGATAATGTCAAGGTAGTAGGACACCCTTTCCTATTAAAAAGCTAGTGCCGTAACTGGACTAACCTCTTGGAGAATTTGTACCGCTAGACACACTTTAAGCTCGAGAGAGTTAAAGTGAAATAGTCCTTGTTTAGGTCGAGAGACGCTTGGATTTACCATCGACTACAATTCTCTATAAGCAATTGCATGTCAAGACTCTACACACTCATAGCCAATAGAGACGTATACCTCTGAAGGTGGACATAATCCCAACGCTTCAATTCTCATTGTTTACAACCAATGTGACAATCTTTCTCTTTTTACTTTATTATTTTCAGCTTTTATTTCATTACTTTGGTTACTTATTACAATCCCCCCTTCTTACGAGACTTGCACCAAAAGTCTATTAATTTTGCTTACTTGTTGACCAAGCTATTCCCTGTGGGATCGATACCCAACCCAGGTTGGGTTCTATATTTGCTAACGACCGCTTTACACTCCTACGAGAGCTGTAGATTGAGCGTTATCAGTGGGCCCGGGGTCCGGGCATGTTGTAGGCATAAAATCAACTGGGGTATACCAGAGAGGTCAGGGAGCATCCCAATATGGTTTGTTATTTTCTTTGTGGACATTTTGGTGGACAAACAGGCGAAATGGCATGAACGGGGCATTTTCAAGCCAAATTGGTGTCTTCTAGCCCACGGTTTTGGGGGTGGGTCTGGGGTACGAGCGTGTTGTGGGCCAAAAATCGATCGGGGCATGCTCGGGAGGTTGTGGATAGTCCCATTGTGGTCCATTTAATTTTTGGTGGCTATGTGGGTGGACAAAAGGACAAAACAGCGTGAACGGGGCATTTTCGAACCAAATCGGTGTGCTATATCCCACTGTTTTGGGGTTGGGCCCGGGGTCCAGGAGTGTTAGGGGATGAAAATCGACTGGATGTGCCAGGGAGGTTGAGGATCATCCCAGTTTGGTCCATTTAATTTTTCGTGGCCATTTGGGTGGACAAAAGGGAAAAATAGTGTGATGGGTAATTTTCGATGAAAATTGATGTGCAGTAGCCCACGATTTCGGGGGTTATCCCGGGGTTCAGGCGTGCTGTTGGTTTAAAATCAATCAGAGCATTCTAGGGAGGTTAAGGATTATCCTAATGTGGTCCGATTAATTTTTTGTGGCTATTTGGGTGAACAGACGGCGCGAGCGGGGCATTTTTGGGTCAAATCGGCGTGTTATAGCCCATGGTTTTGGGGGTATTCCCGGGGTACGAGCGTGCTGTGGGCTAAAAATTGACTGGAGCATGTCTGAGAGGTTGTGAATCATCCTAGTTTGGTCCGTTTAATTTTTTGTGGCCATTAAGGTGGACAAACAGGTGAAACGATGCAAGTGGGCCATTTTAGGGCCAAATCGGTGTGTTATAGCCTATGGTTTCATGGGTAGGCCCAGGGTCCAGGCGTGCTGTGGGCCAAAAATCGACCAGGGTATGCCAGGAAGGTTTTTGTTTGTTCCAATGTGGTCCGTTTAATTTTTAGTCGTTATTTAGGTGTGCAAACAGGCAAAAAGTGTGCTATAGCCCACGGTTTTGGTGGTAGGCCTGGGGTCCAGGTATACTGTGGACCAAAAATTAATAAGGTCGTGCGAGGAAGGTTGGGGTTTTTCCCAGTATGGTCCGATTAATTTTTCATGGTCATTTGGGCGGACAAACAAGCGAAATGACGCGAATGGGGCATTTTCTGGCCAAATCAGTGTGCTATAGCCCACGATTTTGGGGGTGGGCTCGCGTTTCGGGCATGTTGTGGATCAAACATCAACCAGAGCAAGACAGGGAGGTTGGGAATCATCACATTGTAGTCCGTTTAATTTTTTGTTGCCATTTGGGTGGAGAAACTGGTGAAACGGCACGAACAGGGCATTTCTGGGCCAAATCGGGGTGTTATAGCCCACGGTTTGGGGGATGGGCCTGAGGTCCGGGAGTGCTGTGGGACAAAATTCGATCGGAGCGTGCCAGAGAGGTTGGGGATCATCCCAGTTTGGTCCATTTTATTTTTTGTGGCCATTTGGGTGGACAAACGGGCAAAACAGCGTGAACGAGGCATTTACGAGTCAAATCGGTGTGCTATAGCCCACAGTTTTGGGGGTGGTCTCGGGGTCCGGGCGTTCTGTGTGCCAAAAATCGATCTGGGCGTGCCCGGGAGGTTGGGATCGTCCCAATGTGGTCCGTTTAATTTTTCATGGCCATTTGGGTGGACAAATGGGCAAAAAAGCACAAATAGGGCATTTACGGGCCAAATAGGTGTGCTATAGCCCAAGGTTTTGAGGGTGGGCCTGGGGTTCGGGCGTGCTGTTCGCCAAAAATTGATCGGGGCATGCCAGGGAGTTTGGGGATCATCCTAGTATGGTCCGTTTAATTTTTTTTGCGGCCATTTGGGTGGACAATCGTGCGAAATGGAACTAATGAGGCATTTTCGGGTCAAATAGGTGTGTTATAGCCCACGGTTCGGGGGTAGGCCCAGGGTCCAGGCGTGCTCTGTGTCAAAAATTGATCGGGGACTGCCTGGGTGGTTGGGTATCTTCCCAGTGTGGTCCGTTTTATTTTTTTTGGCCATTTTGGTGGACAAACGGGCAAAACAGCGGGAACGGGGCATTTTCGAGCCAAATCGGTGTGCTATAGCCATCAGTTACGGGGTGGACCTGGTGTTCGAGCGTACTGTGGGCTAAAAATTGATCGGGGCATACCAGAGAGGTTGGGGATCTTCCCATTATGGTTTGTTTAATTTTTCGTGGCCATTTGGGTGGACAAACTGGCGAAACAGCGTGAATGGGGCATTTTCTAGCCAAATCGGTGTGCTATAGCCCATGGTTTCGGGGTGGGCCTGGGATCCGGGCGTGCTGTGTGCTGAATATCAACAGGAATTTCAGGGAAGTTGGGGATAATCCCTATGTGGTCCATTTAATTGTTTGTGCATCTTTTTCGGACAAACGTGTGAAACAACTCGAACGAGGCATTTTTGGGCCAAATCGGTGTGTTATAGCCCACAGTTTTGGGGGTGTGCCGGGGGTCTGGGTGTGCTGTAGGCCAAAAATTGACCAAAGCGTGCCGAGGAGGTTAGGAATCATCTTAATGTAGTCCGTTTAATTTTTCGTAGACATTTGGGTGGACAAACAAGCGAAACGGTCCGAACGAGGCATTTTCGAGCCAAATTGATGTGCTATAGCCAATGGCTTTGGGGGTGGGCCTATGGTCCGACCGTGTTGTTTGCCAAAAATCTATCGGAGTATGCCAGGGAGGTTGGGGATTATCCTAGTATGGTCCGTTTAATTTTTCGTGGCCATTTGGGTGGACAAACGGGCAAAACGGTATGAACGGGACATTTTTGGTCTAAATCGGTGTGCTATATTCCACGGTATTGGGGGTAGCCCCACGGTTCCAACGTGGTGTGGGCCAAAAATTGACCGAGGTATTCCAGGGAGGTTGGAGTTCATCCCAGTGTGGTCCATTTAATTTTTCATAGCTATGTGGGTGTACAAATAGGCAAATCAGTGCGAACGGGGCATTTTTGGGTCAAATCAATGTGCTATAGCCCACAATTTCAGCGGTGGGCCTAGGTTTCAGGCGTGCTGTTGGCCAAAAATTGATCGAGGCATGCCAGGGAGGTTGGGGATCGTCCGAGTGTGGTCTATTTTATTTTTCGTGGCCATTTGGGTGGACAAACGGGCAAAACGGTGCGAATGGGGTATATTCAGAATAAATCGGTGTGCTATTGCCCACGATTTTGTTGGGGTGGGTTTGAGGTCCAGGTGTGTTGTGTGTCAAAATTGATCGGGGAGTGCCCGGGAGGTTGGGAATTGTCCCAGTGTGGTTTATTTAATTTGTCAAGGCTATATAGGGGACAAACGGGCGAAACAGTGTGAAAAGAGCATTTTTGGGCCAAATCGGTGTGCTATAGCCTACGGTTTTGGGGGTGGGACCGGGGTACGGGTGTGCTGTGGGCCTAAAATTAATCGGGACATGTCAGGGAGGTTGGGGATCATCCTAGTGTGGCCCGTTAATTTTTTGTGGCTATTTGGATTGACGAACGGGCAAAACAACGCGAACGAGGTATTTTTGGAATAAATCGATGTGCTATTGCCCTGGGTTTCGGGGGTAGGCCCAGGGTCCGGGCGTGTTGTGAGCCAAAAATCGATCGGGGCATGCCAGGGAGTTGGGGATCGTCTCAGTGTGGTCCATTTAATTTTTCGTGGCCATTTGGGTGGACAAACGGGCGAAACGGTGTGAACTAGGCATTTTCTGACCAAATCGGGCTGCTATAGCCTACGATTTTAGGGGTTGGCCGGGGTCCGGGAGTGCTGTGGGGAAAAAATCGACCAGGGCATTCCATAGAGGTTGGGGATATTCCCAGTGCGGTGCATTTAATTTATCGTGGGGATTTAGGTGGAGTAACCGGCAAAATGGTGCGAACGGGGTAATTTCGGGCCAAATCGGTGTGCTGTAGCCCATGGTTTCGGGTGGGATCGCGTCCAGGCGTGCTGTAGGCAAAAATTCAACTGGGGCATGCCAGGGAGGTTCGGGATCATCCCAGTGTGGTTTGTTTTATTTTAATTGGACATTGAACAAACAGGCAAAACGACGCGAACAGGGCATTTTCGGGCCAATTCCGTATGCTATAACCTACGATTTTGGGGTGGCCCAATGTCTGGTATTCTTTGGGATAAAAATTGATCGGGGCATACCAGGGAGGTTAGGGATCATTCGAGTGTGGTCCATTTAATTTTTTGTGGCCATTTAGGTGGACAAACGGGCAAAACGGTGCGAACGGGGCATTTATTGGACAAAACGGTGTGTTATAGCCTGTGGTTTGGGGGTGGGCCTGTGTTCCGGATGTGCTGTAGGCTAAAAATCGACCGATGCATGTCAGGGAGGTTAGGGATCATCCTAGTGTGGTCCGTTTAAATTTTTGTGGCCATTTTGGTGGACAAACGAGTGAAATGGCACGAACGGGGCTTTTTCGAGCCAAATTGGTGTGCTATAGTCCACAGTTTTGGGGGTGGGCCCGGGGTTCGGGCGTGCTGTGGGCTAAATATCGACCTGGGTGTGTCAGGGAGGTTGTGGACTATCCCAGTGTGGTCCGTTTAATTTTTTGTGGCCATTTAGGAGAACTAATGGGCAAAATAGTGAGAACAAGGCATTTTTGGGCCAAATCAGTGTACTATAGCCCACAGTTTTGGGGGTGCGCCCGAGGTTCGGCGTGATGTGGGTCAAAAATTGATTGGGGCATGCTAGGAAGGTTGGGTATCATTCCAGTATGGTCCGTTTAATTTTATGTGGCCATTTGGGTGGACAAACGGGCAAAACGGGGCATTTTTGGGCCAAATAGATGTGTTATAACCTACAGTTTTATGGGTGGACCCGGGGTCCGGGTATGTTGTTGGGCAAAAATTGATCGGAGTGTGCCAGGGAGATTAGGGACCATCCCATTGTGGTCCGTTAAATTTTTCGTGACCGATTGGATGAACAAACGGGCAAAATAATGCGAACGGGGTATTTTTTGGCCAAATTGGTGTGCTATATCCCACAGTTTTGGGGGTGGGCCCGTGGTTCGGATGTCCTGTGGGCCAAAATTTGATTGGGGTATGCCAGGGAGGTTGGGGATCGTCCCAGTATTATTCGATTAATTATTCATGGCTATTTGGGTGGACAAATGTGCAAAACTGCACGAACAGGGCATTTTCGGGCCAAATCAGTGTGCTATAGCCCACGGTTTTGGGGGTGAGCTTGGGGTCCAGGCGTGTTGTGGACCGAAAATTGATCGGGGAATGCTAGAGAGGTTGGGGATCATCCCAGTATGGTCCGTTTAATTTTTCATATCCATTTGGGTGGACAAACTGGCGAAATGGTGCGAACGGGGTATTTTGGGCCAAATTGTTGTGCTATTACCCTAGGTTTCAGGGGTTGGCCCAGGGTCCGGGCGTGCTGGGCGAAATTGACCAGGACATTCCAGGGAGGTTGGAGATTATCCCAGTGTGGTCTATTTCATTTTTTGTGGCGATTTGGGTAGAGAAACAGGCGAAACTGTGCGAATGGAGCATTTTCTGGCCAAATAGGCGTGCTAAAGTCAACGGTTTTGGGGTAGGCCTGGGGTCCGGGCATACTGTAGGCATAAAATCCACCGGGGTATGCCAGAGAGGTTAGGGATCATCCTTAGGTGGTTTGTTATATATTTCGTGGACATTTGGGTGGACAAATGAGTGAAACGATGCGAACGGGGCATTTTCGAGCCAATTCAGTGTGCTATAACCTACGGTTTTGGGGGTGGGCATGGGGTCTGGCATGATGTGGGCAAAAAATTAATCGGGGAATGTCATGGAGGTTGGGGATTTTCCCAGTGTGGTCCATTTATTTTTTTCATGGCCATTTTGGTGGACAAACGGGCAAAATGGGGCGAACGAAACATTTTCTGGCCTAATTGGTGTGTTATAGCCCACGAATAGATGATCCCCAACATCTCTGGCATACCCCGGTTGATTGAGGCATGGCAGAGATGTTGGGTATCATCCCAGTATGTTTTGTTTAATTTTTCGTGGCCATTCTGGTGGACAAAAGGGTGAAACGGCATGAACGGGGCATTTTCAAGCTAAATTGGTGTCTTATAGCCCACGTTTTCGGGGATGGGCCTGGGGTACAAGCGTGCTGTGGGCAGAAAATTGATCGGGGCATGCCCGGGAGGTTGGGGATAGTCCCAGTGTGGTCCATTTAATTTTTTATGGCTATTTTGGTGGACAAAAGGACAAAACAGCGTGAACGGGGCATTTTTGGACCAAATCGATGTGCTATATCCCACTATTTTGGGGTTGGGCTCGTGGTCTTGGCTTGTTATGGGCTGACAATCGACTGGGGTATGCTAGGAAGGTTGGGGATCGTACCAGTTTGGTCCGTTTAATTTTTTGTGGCCATTTGGGTGGACAAAAGGGTAAAACAGTGCGATGGAGAATTTTCTGTCCAAATCGATGTGCTGTAGCCCAGAGTTTCGGGGGTTTGCTCGGGGTCCGAGCATGCTGTTGTCTTAAAATCAACTGGAGCATTCTAGGGAGGTTGGGGATCATCCCAGTGTGGTCCGTTTAATTTTTGTGGCTATTTAGGTTAATAAACTGTGCGAGCAGGGCATTTTTAGGCCAAATCAGCGTGTTATAGCCCACGGTTTTGGGGGTGGTTGATGATAGGTGAATTTACGCGCCTATATCAATATATTCTGCCCATATTTTAGCCTAGTTTTGAGAACAAATTATATATTTCATGCACTTTTAGTCCTTTTTCCTATAAATGAGCTAACAAACATGATTAGTAAAGTTTCAGGTATAAATGATGCAAAATTCAGCATTTTATGGCTTACTTGACGCAAAAGAAAGCTCACGAAGGAAGGAAAGGGAGTTTACACGCCTAAGGACCAAAACTGCTTCATGGAAAATCTGTCCCGGGCTAAACCAGCATTTCTGAAGACTCTGGGGACCAGGACCAAAACTGCTGCATGGAAAATCTGTCCCGGGCTAAAACAGTATTTCTGAAGACTTTGGGGACTTACAGACACATAGCTGGATTTGGACAATGATACATTAACCTAGTACAATTGGGTTATGTATTTCATTAGTTTATTTGGATTATGATAATGTTACCTTAACCTAGTACATTTGGGTTAAGTATTCCATTAGCCTAGTAGGATTTGGTTATTTATTTCATTAGCTTAGTAGGAGTAGGATATGGGTATTATAAATACCCTATCATGCTAGAGATTTCTATACATTCCTCCCTTAGTGGAGAGAATTTATTCCTCAATTAATACATTCATCATTCACCATTAATCTTCTTCCATCCCTCTCTTCTTCCACCACAACACTTCTAATCAACTCTTCTAATCTTTCCATTAATTCTATTCATCTATTCCACAATAAGAGAATCGTTACTTGCTAAGGAATCACGCCTCACGCCTATCACTTGATCTACGCGCCATTACTCAATATTGTGATATAATAACAATGTCAATCGTGATCTCCTTCGCATTCATGGGTAACTAAACCTCTCTGTTGGGGTTATGGAAGCCGAATGAGTTACTATCTATTGCTGTGAGTTTGTGAGTTCGTGACACGTATATTGCTTATATCATTATTCTCTTCATCTTAGTCTACATTCTTTGCGGTTGCAAACGCAATAATACGCCAGTCTAACATTTAACTTGTTCGAGAGAAAGGTTATTTGTCTGGAAAAGAGATAATGTCAAGGTAGTAGGACACCCTTTCCTATTAAAAAGCTAGTGTCGTAACTGGACTAACCTCTTGGAGAATTCGTACCGTTAGACACGCTTTAAGCTCGAGAGAGTTAAAGTGAAATAGTCCTTGTTGAGGTCGAGAGACGCTTGGATTTACCATAGAATACAATTCTCTATAAACACATGCATGTCACAATTCTACGCACTCATAGCCAATAGAGACGTATACCTCAGAAGGTGGACATAACCCCAACGCTTCAATTCTCATTGTTTACAGCCAACGTAACAATCTCTCTCTTTTTACTTTATTATTTTCTGCTTTTGTTTACATTACTTGCAAAACAAGAATCCCCTCTTCTTACGAGACTTGCACCAAAAGTCTATTAATTTTGCTTACTTGTTGGCCATGCTATTCCCTGTAGGATCGACACCCAACCCAGGTTGGGTTCTATATTTGCTAACGACCGCTTTACACTCCTACGAGAGCTGTAGATTGAGCGTTATCAAAAATTGGCGCCGTTGCCGGGGAATACGAGTGTCAATCAAGTTTGTGATAATTACTAGACCCTTTGGTCAAAGATTCTCGTACTCTTACTTTTAGTTTTTGTTTTTGTTTATTGCAGGTTTTTCTTTTAGTGCATGCCCCATACTAGAAGTTCTGGTCAACTGTTATTACCAATCAATCCGGAACCACAACGAATTAGAAGAATGGAAGCACAAGCTGAAATCGACAGGATGGCTGCTCAACACGAGCAAGCAAGATTAGCTACTCTTGCTGCCGCCCAAGTACACCAACAAAATATTGATAATCCTGGGCGAGCAACAAACCCTGACGATGTGGAATTAGGTGACGACGAGTTGATAAACCCAAGGCATGTCGCTGAAACTGCAACACCTGCCAACAGAAGAGGTCGACAAGCTCGGTATAGATATGATCGCCAACCTTTGCAGCCACCTTTCGACGATGATGATGATGATCTTGATGGTGCCGGAGCCACTGGAGCTATAATTCCACCACCATTAGCGCCCGGAGCCAAGTTCAACATCACAAGCACCATGATTCAGTTATTGCAACTCAAGGGATTATTTGGTGGACTAGCAGTCGATGATCCGAATATGCATCTCATCAACTTTATTTCTACATGCAAGTCGTTTGACAATCCTGTTGTTGGTCAGAATGCAATTCGATTACGTCTATTTCCATTGTCTCTATCTAGGGAGGCAACACTATGGTTGAATGGGCTGACTCCTGATTCTATTACAAATTGGAGGCAATTGAGAGATGCTTTCCTAGAAAGATTCTTTTCGCCATCCAAGAGGGCGCAATTGAGAGATGAAATCAGCAACTTCCGCCAGCTTCCCACTGAAGCTCTTCATGAAACATGGGAGAGGTTCAAGACAAAGCTAGCGAGATGCCCAAACCATCACATGACTAATGTTCACCTAATGGAGATCTTGTATAGAGCCTTGAATTCAATAACTAAACCAGTGGTGGATAATGCAGCTGGAGGTTCTTTCATGGACCTCACCTTTGGTCAAGCAAGCAATATGCAAGATCGTATGACGAAACAAAGTAGAGCTTGGCATACCAGGGATTCTGAGGTAGCAAGCCCCACTTTATCTATTGGCATGACTGCAGACCAAAGAAGAAGAGAAGAAGAACGTTATCAAGATATGACGCATTTGAAAACACAAATGGATCTTCTTACAAAGCATTTATTATCAAGGAAGACCGAAAAAGTGAAAGCTATTGCGTCAAAAGGAAGAGACGAATCTGATTCGAAAGATGAGGCCAACTACTTGAACAATCAGGGGGGTTTCCACGGGAATGCCCAAGGAAACCAAGGTCGGAACTATTATGAGAAATCTGGAAGCAAAGACCAAGGTAGTTGGAAGAGAAACAATGAAAAGAGTGGTTTGTACGTTCCCCCTGGTAGACGTGATACCACCACATCTAATTCTGGAAGTATGGAAGACATGATGGCTAAGTTATTGAAAAGAGTGGAAGCAACGAGCGCGGGAGTTACAGAGGTGATTAATGATTTGTCCTCCATGAAGCAATTAGTTGATTCTCATTCCACTTCTATCAAGCAAATAGAGCAGCAATTGAGCCAACTTTCAGCAGCACTCAATCAAAGAAAGGCCGGCACTTTACCTAGCGATACTGTGCCAAACCCAAAGAATGACGGGTCATGCATGGCCATCACTACCAGAAGTGGTAAGGTGCTGGAAACTTCAGCAAAAGGCAAGCAAGTGGTTGACGAAGTTGCGGACATGGATGACAACACAAAAGGAGAAGATGCCGCAGCACCCACTCCTGACGTCAAGGATGCCACATCCAGCACGGTGCAACCTGAAAAAGTGGGAAAACGGAAGCAAGAGGAGAAGAAAAACGTGGAGAGAACACTTCCATACCCACCACCACCTTTTCCCCAAAGATTAAGGAAGGTGGCGGATGAAACAAAGTTCAGTAAATTCATGACTATGTTAAAGCAGCTGACCATTAATGTTCCATTGGTGGAGGAACTTGAACAAATGCCTGGGTATGCGAAATTTATGAAGGATCTCTTGACAAAGAAGCGGGCAGCAAGTTATGACTTGGCGGATAATGTTCGTCATTGTAGTGCAATTGCTACAAGATCGCTAGTTCAAAAGAAGGCAGATCCTGGAGCTTTCACTATTCCTTGCATAATTGGATCGTTGGATTTTGCTAAGGCATTGTGCTATTTGGGAGCTAGCATCAATTTGATGCCACTATCTATCTACAGAAAGTTGGGGTTGGGAGACCCTACACCAACCAATATGAGGCTCGTGATGGCTGATAGGTCGATAAAACGACCTGTGGGTATCTTGAATGATGTGTTGGTGAAGGTTTCTTCATTCATATTTCCTGCCGACTTCGTTATTCTAGATTGTAAGGAGGATTCTGAAGTTCCCATAATCTTGGGATGTCCTTTCCTTGCAACCGGAAGTGTGCTTATTGACATGAAAGATAATGAGCTTTTATTTTGAATTAATGACGAAGTAGTACGGTTTGATATATGCAAAGCCATGAAGCAGCCTAGCGATTTGAATGAGTTATCTGTAGCTGATGTTCATCAAGAGGATATGAAAGCATTATCTATAGAGAAACAGCCTACTGTTGAGCCATTATCTGCTGCGCCACTGAATGTTGAGCATGAGGATAATGAAGATTATAAAGAACTTATGGGTGATCTAACAGAAATAGAGTCTTATACTCCTAAGCAACCGGATTGTGATCTCAAGAATCAACCAACAACGAAGACTCCCATTGACGAGCCACCAATGCTAGAATTGCAAGAGCTCCCCGATTATCTAAGGTATGTGTTCTTGGAAAGTAGAAATATACTTCCAGAGAGTGCAAATGATTTAAGTGAACAGCACGTAGAGGCTCTCATCTCTGCTCTGAAGAGATACAAGAGAGCTATGGGTTGGACTATTGATGATATAATTGTTGACTCTCCGGAGAAACATATGAGCCATCTCAAAAAAGATCGCATGCCCACAGGTAAGCCTCATTGCCGTCTAAATCCTTTTAGAAAACGATCCACCATTTACCTTGACGAAGTCTGAGTACTCGAGGTAACCATGTCGTGCCACGACAATAAATAAGGCGCTTGGTGGGAGCCAACCCATCGTACTAATTGTTTTTATTGTTTTGAGCAAATATAGGTGCAAGAGGTATTCAACGAGGAGATTGGTTTCAAATGACGATTTGGATGTATTGAATGGTAAAGGTGGTAAGTTAGGTATAAGGATGCATAAGGGTATGGATTGAGCATTACTCATGCTTAAAAAGGCATCGAGGAAGGCTAGGCCTAGGTAAAACTAGGCCACGAACAATGCAAAACCTATCCTATAGCCTAAGGTCTCGGAATCTAGTGTGCTATATACTATGCACCGCCCATTCCTAAGTGTGCTTTTGACTATGCGCCGCCTATGCAATAGCATTAGGTCTCAGGATCTCATATGCCATAGACTATGCAGCGCATATGTCTCTAAATGCCATAGACAATGCGCCGCATAGTGTATGGCATTCTTAAATAAATGCATGGCATAGTGTATGGCATTCTTAAATAAATGCATGGCATATGCTATGGCATTCTGCTCAACTAGGCAAAGCATTAGGCACCGCCTATGGTCACTTTTGGTCTCCAAATCCGATTTTAATGGGTCAAAACTCAACCCAACCTTTTCTTATAAATATGAGACTTAATCTTGAACCAAAAACACATTGGAAACCTAGCTTATGCACCACCTATAGTCTCCAAAACCTATCAAAAAGTTTCCTTTTGCTCTTTTTCTTCACAAGAACATCATCCAAAGGCTTCAACCAAGTAAGTACTACTTTGTTCTTCATTTATACTTTGTAAGTACTACATTACTACACCTATTATGAATTGCTAAATCTTGAAGAAGCATTGGTGATAGTCATGTGTTTGAATTGTTGATACACAACCAAGTGAGTGAACATATACGTTAGGATGACCTTCACTTACTTCCGATTTGAATTTGATTTTGATGCATTGTTATACTACTTGCAAAATTGCTATAGTCATGAACATTGCATAATCTTGTCACTTGAATACTTGCATGTTAGAATATCCCGTTCATCGGAATAAGACTTATAGTTGCCTACCGACATAGGAGATTGTGATTATTGATAGAAACTATACCATGATGTAATCCCTATGTCGTAGTCTTGATATATCTAACATGAAAGTATTGCAAAGATTGCAAGAAGTGTTACATCTCTGATTTTCTTGTTGGAATATAGCTCCTAAAACGTATGTCGATGAAGTCTAAGTAATCGACCACTTTCACTTCACTATTTCGTATCAACAAACTAAGTGTGGGGTGGTACCCCTACTGCTTGTGTATAGATTATATCCATTGGGATTGTGCTACCATTAACACTATTTCAAGTCTCAGGTACAATGGCACCCAAAGCAAGACAAGGCAAAGAAAAGGCTACCACTTCCCAAAAGAGCAAGAAAAGAGGCCGCAAGGAGCAAGGAGAACCCTCATCGCTGCAAATACCTCGACTCACGCTTGGAATTAAGTGGGATACTTATGAGGAACTTCTGAGGATGACGACTCTGATGATTATTCCAATGAAAGGGGTATGACCCCAGACATAGAGAATAAGTCCGACCAACCAGGTTCTTCGTATTTATTTTCCACTGAGGACAGTGTCCTGACTAAGTGTGGGGTGGCGGTATTGCATGCTATACTCCTCTATTTGCATCTATGTTTGCTTATGTTAGTTTAACTTTGTTTTTCGTTTGTCGTTTTTTAAGTTTTTTTTAGGAGTAAATTTTTTTCTAGCTACGCATGAAATTATTTTGATAGGAAGCATGAGATTATAACAAGAGTATGTGTTACAATTGTGATTATTGAGACGTTTAGGCTCTAGTTGTGACTCATTATGTGATATGGTGTGATTCAATTCCTTCACTTGTTGGGTTGAGAGTCTATATTACTTCCAACAAGTCGACCATGTGCCTTGTGTGTGTGAGATAATAGTATATTCTATGTTTGTGACTGATGCTAGAACTTGCCTGGTATGTATGCAAAGCGAAAATAAGGAGTGTAAGTTAGGATATGATTTAGGCATTTCTTTGGCAACCTATACATGTTTACCTTCAGTTTTACCTACCCATGGACATCATCCTAGTTAACCCTTTTGAGCCTTTAGCCTATTTCTTTGACAACCTCGTATGTAAGCCTAATCCATTTTTTACAAGACCGTAATTTGATCCAAATTCCTAAGTGCTTTAAATTAAAAAGTCATGTGACAACACAAGAGGAAATTGGGTAAGTATTATGCTTTAAATTGTAAATGGTGCTTGAATGTGTTATGAAAAAAAAAGTGCTATCATAAGAGGTATGTTGTGAAAAGAAAAAGGAAAAGAAAGCTGAAAAGTGAGTTGGGCTTAAAATTGAAAAAACAAAAGAGGGGAACAAGGGTGGTAGAATAAAAGAAAGAAGAAAGGTTGAAAGAAAAAAAAAGTGTCAATGATACAAAGTGATGTATTAAAGCGCTTAGGAACCTAGTCACTATTCTTGGCCAAAATAGTCCTACCCATCCCTTAGCCTACATTACAACCATCAAAAGACCTACTTGATCCTAATCTTAACATTCCGATATTTAGTAGAGTATTACACTAAGGGCAAGCCTATGGTCATCAGTTGTTGCATACGAATTCTTTGTGAGAGCAAGGATAGTTTGATACCCATGTTTGAAAAATATACTATACTTGTGAGTGATTATGGGTACTATATTGTGAGACACACATGGTTGATGAGTTTTGGATAGTGACATATGATTCTATGCACCTTAACTTTTGCATGCGAGTTGACCACCATCACGAGTCTATGCTAGAGGTTAAACTGTTTCTACTAATGATCGGAAAGTACTCTTTGTTGATAATCGTTGTGCTTGTCTTGACGAATGTTTTGTGTTGTTACTGTGAAACCTTAAGTCGACGCTTAGAAGGACATGATATTTCGTTCGAGGACGAACAAAGCTTCAAGTGTGGGGTGTTGATGATAGGTGAATTTACGCGCCTATATCAATATATTTTGCCCATATTTTAGCCTAGTTTTGAGAACAAATTATATATATCATGCACTTTTAGTCCTTTTTCCTATAAATGAGCTAACGAACATGATTAGTAAAGTTTCAGGTATAAATGATGCAAAATTCAGCATTTTATGGCTTACTTGACGCAAAAGAAAGCTCACGAAGGAAGGAAAGGGAGTTTACACGCCTAAGGACCAAAACTGCTTCATGGAAAATCTGTCCCGGGCTAAACCAGCATTTCTGAAGACTCTGGGGACCAGGACCAAAACTGCTGCATGGAAAATCTGTCCCGGGCTAAAACAGTATTTCTGAAGACTTTGGGGACTTACAGACACATAGCTGGATTTGGACAATGATACATTAACCTAGTACAATTGGGTTATGTATTTCATTAGTTTATTTGGATTATGATAATGTTACCTTAACCTAGTACATTTGGGTTAAGTATTCCATTAGCCTAGTAGGATTTGGTTATTTATTTCATTAGCTTAGTAGGAGTAGGATATGGGTATTATAAATACCCTATCATGCTAGAGATTTCTATACATTCCTCCCTTAGTGGAGAGAATTTATTCCTCAATTAATACATTCATCATTCACCATTAATCTTCTTCCATCTCTCTCTTCTTCCACCACAACACTTCTAATCAACTCTTCTAATCTTTCCATTAATTCTATTCATCTATTCCACAATAAGAGAATCGTTACTTGCTAAGGAATCATGCCTCACGCCTATCACTTGATCTACGCGTCATTACTCAATATTGTGATATAATAACAATGTCAATCGTGATCTCCTTCGCATTCATGGGTAACTAAACCTCTCTGTTGGGGTTATGGAAGCCGAATGAGTTACTATCTATTGCTGTGAGTTTGTGAGTTCGTGACACGTATATTGCTTATATCATTATTCTCTTCATCTTAGTCTACATTCTTTGCGGTTGCAAACGCAATAATACGCCAGTCTAACATTTAACTTGTTCGAGAGAAAGGTTATTTGTCTGGAAAAGAGATAATGTCAAGGTAGTAGGACACCCTTTCCTATTAAAAAGCTAGTGCCGTAACTGGACTAACCTCTTGGAGAATTCGTACCGTTAGACACGCTTTAAGCTCGAAAGAGTTAAAGTGAAATAGTCCTTGTTGAGGTCGAGAGACGCTTGGATTTACCATAGAATACAATTCTCTATAAGCACATGCATGTCACAATTCTACGCACTCATAGCCAATAGAGACGTATACCTCAGAAGGTGGACATAACCCCAACGCTTCAATTCTCATTGTTTACAACCAACATAACAATCTCTCTCTTTTTACTTTATTATTTTCTGCTTTTGTTTACATTACTTGCAAAACAAGAATCCCCTCTTCTTACAAGACTTGCACCAAAAGTCTATTAATTTTGCTTACTTGTTGGCCAAGCTATTCCCTGTGGGATCGACACCCAACCCAGGTTGGGTTCTATATTTGCTAACGACCGCTTTACACTCCTACGAGAGCTGTAGATTGAGCGTTATCAGTGGTCCCGAGGTCCGAGCGTGCTGTTGGCCAAAATTTGATCGGAGCATGTCAGGGAGGTTGGGAATCATCCCAGTTTGGTCCGTTTAATTTTTTGTGGCCATTAAGGTGAATAAACGAGCGAAACGGTGAAAGTGGGGCATTTTTGGGTCAAATCGGTTGTTGTAGCCTATGGTTTCATGGGTAGGCCCGGGGTCCGGGTGTTCTGTGGGCCAAAAATTGACCAGGGCTTGCCAAGGAGGTTGGGGTTTGTCCAAGTGTGGTCCGTTTAATTTTTTGTCGCTATTTAGGTGTGTAAATGGGGAAAACAGTGTACTATAGCCCACGGTTTTGGGGGTAGGCCTGGGGTCCAGGTGTGCTGTGGGCCAAAAATCGATTTGGGCATGTGAGGGAGGTTGGGGTTTGTCCCATTGTGGTCTGTTTAATTTTTTGTGGTCATTTTGGTGGACAAACAGGCAAAACAACATGAACGGGGCATTTTCTGGCTAAATCGGTGTGCTATAGCTGACGATTTTGGGGGTGGGCTCGGGTTTTGGGCGTGCTGTGGATCAAAAATAAACCGGAGCATGACATAGAGGTTGGGAATCATCCCATTGTAGTCCGTTTAATTTTTTGTGGCCATTTAGGTAGAAAAACTGGTGAAACAGCGCGAACAGGGCATTTTTGAGCCAAATCGGGGTGCTATAGCCCACGATTTCGGAGGTGGGCCTGAGGTCCGGGCGTGCTGTGGGCCGAAATTCGATCGGAGCGTGCCATAGAGGTTGGGGATCATCCCAGTTTGGTCTATTTTATTTTTTGTGGCCATTTGGGTGGACAAACGGGCAAAACAGCGCGAACAAGGCATTTACGGGTCAAATTGGTGTGCTATAGCCCACGGTTTTGGGGGTGGTCCCGGGGTCCAGGCGTGCTGTGTGCCAAAAATTGATCGGGGCGTGCCAGGAAGGTTGGGATCATCCCAATGTGGTCCTTTTAATTTTTCATGGCCATTTGGGTGGACAAATGGGCGAAACGACACGAATGGGGAGTTTGCGGGCGAAATTGATGTGTTATAGCCCACGGTTTTAGGGGTTGGCTCGGGATCCGGGCGTGCTTTGTGCTAAAAATTGAACAGGGCATGCCATGTAGGTTGGGGATCATTCCATTGTAGTCCGTTTAATTTTTCTTGGACATTTAAGTGGTCAAACGACTCGAACGGGGCATTTTTTGGCCAAATCGGTGTGCTATAGCCCACGGTTTTGGGGGTGGGCCTAGGGTCTAGGTACATTGTGGGTCAAAAAATTATCGGGGCATGCTAGGGAAGTTGAGGATCATCACAGTGTGGTCTGTTTAATTTTTTGTGGCCATTAGGGTTGAAAAACAAACAAAATGGAGTGAACGGGATATTTTCACGCTAAATTGGTGTGCTATATCCCACGGTTTTTGGGTTGGGCCCGAGGTCCAAGCGTATTATGGGCCAAAAATCGACTGGGGTGTGCCAGGGAGGTTGGGGACCATCTCAGTGTGGTCCTTTTATTTTTTCGTGGCCATTTGGGTGGGCAAATGAGCGAAACGGTACAAAAAGGGCATTTTTAGGCCAAATTGGTGTGCTATAGGCCATAGTTTGGGGGGTGAGCCTGGGGTCCGAACATGTTGTGGGACAAAAATTGACCGGCGTATGCCAGGGAAGTTGGGGATCATCCCAGTGTTGTTCGTTAAATTTTTTGTGGCTATTTGGGTGGACAAACGGGTGAAACGGCGCTAACGGGGCATTTTTGGGCTAATGTTGCCCACAGTTTTGGGGGTGGTCCCGGGGTCCGGGTGTGCCGTGGCCCGAAAATCGACCGGGGCAGGCCAGGGAAGTTTAAGATCGTCTCAATTGGATCCGTTTAATTTTCCATGGCCATTAAGGTGGACAAACGGGCAAAATGATGCGAATGGAGCATTTTTGGGCCAAATCGGTGTGTTGTGGCCCATGGTTTCGTGGGTGGGCCTAGGGTCCGGGCGTGCTGTGGGCCAAAAATCGATTGGGGTGTGCCAGGAAGTTTGGGGTTTGTCCTAGTATGGTCCGTTTAATTCTTTGTGGCCATTTGGGTGTACAAACAGGCGAAACAGCACAAACAGGGTATTTTCGGGCTAAATATGTGTGCTATAGCCCACGGTTTTGGGGGTGGGCCCGTGGTTCGGGCGTACTGTGGGTCAAAAATTTACAGGACATGATAGCAAGGTTGGGGATCATCTCAGTGTTGTCTGTTTAATTTTTCGTGGCCATTTGGGTGGACAAACGGGTGAAACGACACGAACGGGGCATTTTCAGGCCAAATCGGCATGCTATAGCCCACGGTTTTGGGGGTGGTTCCGAGGTTTTGGCATGATGTTGGCCAAAAATCGATCGGAGCATGCCAGGGAGGCTGAGGATTGTCCTAGTATGGTTCGTTTAATTTTTTGTGGCCTTTAAGATGGACAAAAGGGTGAAACGACGCAAATGGGGCATTTTTAGGCTAAATTGGTGTGCTATAACCCATGGTTTCATGGGTGGGCCCGGCGTCCGGGTGTGCTCTGGGCCAAAAATCATCCTGGGTGTGCCAGGGACGTTGGGATTCGTCCCAGTCTGGTCCATTTAATTTTTTGTGGCCATTTGGGTGGACAAACTGGTAAAATGACTCGAACGGGGCATTTTTGGGCTAAATAGGTGTGCTATAGCCTACAGTTTTGGGGGTGGGCCAGGGGTCCAGGCGTGCTGTGGGTCAAAAATTGACTGGGACATTCCAGGGAGGTTGGGAATCATCCCAATATGGTCCGTTTATTTTTTCATGGCATTTGGGTGGACAAAATGGCGAAACGACGCGAACGGGGCATTTTCGGGCTAAATTAGTGTAGCATAGCACACAATTTTAGGGGTGGGACTGGGATTCGGGTGTGCTGTATGTCAAAAATTGATTGGGGCGTGCTAGGGAGGTTGGGAATCATCCCAGTGTGGTTCATTTTATTATTCGTGGCTATTTGGGTTGAAAAAATGGGTGAAATGGAGCAAACAAGGCATATTTGGGATAAATCAGTGTGTTGTTGGCCAAAAATTGACCAAGGCATGCCAGGGAGGTTGGGGATCATCCCAGGGTGGTCTGCTTAATTTTTTGTGGTCATTTGGGGGGGATAAAGGAGTGAAACGGTGCGAACGGGGCATTTTCGGGCCAAATTGGTGTGCTATTGCCCACGGTTTTGGGGGTGGGCCCAGGGCTCCGGCGTGATATGGGTGGAAAGTCGACCAAGGCATGACTGGGAGGTTGGAGATCATCCCAATGTGGTCCGTTTAATTTTTCGTGGCTACTTGGGTGGTAAAACGGGTGAAACGACTCGAATAGGGCATTTTTGGGCCAAATCGGGGTACTATAGCCCACGGTTTTGGGGTTAAGGCTGGGGTCCAGGTATGCTGTAGGCCAAAAATTGATTGTAGCGTGCCAGGAAGGTTGGGGAAAGTCCCAGTGTGGTCTATTTAACAGGCAAAACGACATAAACGGGGCATTTTTGGGATAAATCGGTGTGCTATAGCCCACGGTTTTGGGGGAGGGCCCGGGGTCCGGGCGTGCTGTGGGTCAAAAATTGACCGTGCCATACCAGGGAGGTTTGGGATCATCCCAGTGTAGTCCTTTTAAATTTTCGTGGCTATTTGGGTTGACAAACGGGCAAAATGACTCGAACATGGCATTTTCTGTCCAAATCGATGTGCTATAATCCACGGTTGTAAGGGTGGGCCCAGGGTTCGGGTGTGCTATGGGTGAAAAATCAATCGAAGAATTCCAGGGAGGTTGGGGATCATCTCAGTGTGGTACGTTTAATTTTTTGTGGCAATATGAGTGGACAAACAAGCAAAACGGTGCGAACGAGGCATTTTTGGGTCATATTAGTGTACTATTGATACAAGAATAATCACGGAGATGAACTTATGAGAGTGCGCATCGAACCTGAGACTCGAAGTGTGCAAGTGATATGCAAAGGAACACCATATCACACACCAAGAACGGGCAATACACTACACTCCATAGGCATCTTTTGTCTTCCCTTTACTAAGGGCATTTGAGATATTTCACTTATGTTTGTAATAAGTCTATAAATAGACTAGTTTTAGGTCTTTAGTTCTTTAGTTATTTATAGATATTGAAATTTGTGACACTTAAACCAAACTCTATCTAGAATGAAGAGTTTAATACCTTAGTTGTAGGGCTTGGAATAGCCACCAAACTGAAATGAGGGTGATGCTAGTGTTGAGTCACTAGTATTGCAAAACATCGTTAGAAGCCTTGTTTCTTGAGTGGTCCATATCCTATTGTGTCATGGTAAGAGTGTTGGTGTTGCTTTTACAATAGTTAAGGGTCTTAGTGTTGAAGATACACCTAGATTCTTAGTTCTTGTAAGGGTTAATGTCCCACTACCTATCCCTTTCATTCTTGTAATTATTTGTTGTTGTTCTAGTGAAAATCGTGGATTGTTTTTATCTCTTGTTATATTATGGTCATCACGTGTTATCACTACTGTTTTGGTGTAGAAATACACCTTGTGATCCCCTTGGTGTTCTCGGTTCTCTTGTGTTTTAGCTACTGCCGATAGAGTGTTCTTGTTGAGCTCTCAGTTTCTCTTGTGTTTGTGTCTTATTTCTATATTGGGGGTTGGTTCCGCTATCATTTGGTATCAAATCTAAGGTTTTTTGTGTTCCTACACTACCAATGTTGTGCTCTCTAAGTCAAAAAATAAAAATAAAAAATATTGAAAAACTGAAAATTCTAAAAAGAAGCAAATCTATCCATTCTTGTTGTCTTTGCCGTAATTGTGTCTTGTTGTTGTCTTGGGCTGAGATTTGTGTCTAGATTTCGGTGTATTTTTGTTGTCTTAGTAGTTTCTTATGTTATCTTGTTGTTCACTAACACCCTTTGAGTCTAAAGTCAAAGATTTGAGCTCTTGTCAAAGTATTGTTGAAGGGTGGACGGCTAAGAGGTTGTTGTTGTTCATATTATTCTTGTTGTTGTTCATATTGTTCTTGAAGTGGCATTCAACAAAAGGAGTTGTTTGATTTTGAAAACAGAAGAGAGATACAAGGCTTTGAGTTTGTCTTGGGAATACTTTAAAGACAACACCAAAGTGGTAAAGAAACAAAGGCCATCCATAAAGCTTAGTTACTAAAAGGGTGACAAACACTTTTCAAGAAGAGCCAAAAGAGGAAAGAGACAAGGCTACTACAAAAAGGTGTTTTACCAAATTAGTGCAAGTTGGTGAAAAGTTGATGGAAGCCTTTGACTCTTGAAAAGAGAGTCCAAACCTTGTCCACCTACACTACAACCAAAAATTCATCATCAAAGAGAGAGATTGAACAGTTCAAGTTTAAAAAACATCATACTTCAACTACAACAACAATACGAGTTTAACTTGTGTGGTATTGTTGTTTGCGGTTCAAGACTTGAACGTTTGTTGGTGTTGTTGTGTGTGACGTTTTGGGACTATTTTTGTGTCCTTTGTTGGCTGTTTTTGTGACATTGTGGACTGTTTTGGAGCAATGGAACCCGATACCTCATCCCCTCAACCCATGGTGGACCACAATGCTACAAGTTCCATTTTGGCCCTCCTTGATACTATGTCCCGTGACCTTGCTAGGGCGAATACGGGTCTTGAAAAAATTGGCTCGTATGTGGTAACTATGAGTGAGAGTTTGAATCGAATAGAGAGTCGAAGGAACTCTCGTGCTTTTACTCCCGACACTTTACTTCTAATGACCAATCCTCCAAGACCATCACCTAATGCCGCAGGCCAAGCTCAAAATAGCCTTCAAAACTGAGACATAAGTAGGCTAATTACCCCACAAATCAATCAAGTTCAACAAGGACTTGGATGCTAAATGCCTACACTAAAACCGAACCCTCCCATCCAAGATCCACTTAACCAAAGGTGTCAACTTTCACCAATTCAAATCTCTTCTGTCCAAGCTACACAACCAAAGCTCCGCTTCACTAAACCAACCCTCTTGACCAAAGCTTCACGTTACCAAAACCAATATGTCCATGTAGAGGAGAATGGTAGAAAAGAACATGAAGGATATAGGGTCTACGACAATGTTTGTATAATGGTAAGAGACTTGAATCGGATGATATTGAAAGTAAAGCTCAAGATGGAGAGGAAGTCAAGATTCAAAATAAAGATGTCGGCCGAGATGTGTTGTTATTGAGCTTACGGGTTCACCATGTCTTGCAGACTGTTTTGAGTGTCTTCCTTTAAGTGGCCAATTGAACGAGGTAAAGCCGTGAATTTATAGGCAAATTCCTCTTAAGATGGATAGGATGATACAAGAATAATTATGGAGATGAACTTATGAGAGTGCGCATCGAACCCGAGACTCGAAGTATGCAAGAGAAGTGCAAAGGAACACCAAATCACACACCAAGAACGGGCAATACACTACACTCCATAGGCACCTTATGTCTTCCCTTCATTAAGGGCATTTGAGATATTTCACTTATGTTTGTAATAAGTCTTTAAATAGACTAGTTTTAGGTCTTTAGTTGTTTATAGATATTGAAAGTTATGACACTTGAACAAAACTATCTCTAGCATGAGGAGTGTAATACCTTAGCTGTAGGGTTTAGAATAGCCACCAAACTGAAATGAGGGTGATGCTAGTGTGGAATCACTAGTATTGCAAAACATTGTTAGAAACCTTGTTGCTTGAGTGGTCCACGCCCACTTGTGTCATGGTAAGAGTGTTAGTGTTGCTTTTACAATAGTTAAGGGTCTTAGTGTGTAAGATACACCTATGTTCTTAGTTCTTGTACGGGTTATTGTCTCACTACCTATCCCTTTCATTCTTGTAATTATTTGTTATTGTCCAAGTGAAAACTATGAGTTGTTGTTATCTCTTGTTATATTGTGTTTATCACGTGTTATCACTACTATTTTGGTGTAGAAATACACCTTGTGATCCCCTTGGTGATCTCAGTTCTCTTGTATTTTAGCTACTGCGGAGAGAGTGTTCTTGTTGAGATCTCTATTTCTATTGTGTTTGTGTCTTATTTCTATATTAGGGGTTGGTTCTGCTATCAACTATAGCCCATGGTTTCGGGGGTGGGCAAAAATTCTGGGTGTACTGTGGGACAAAATTGACTGGGGAATGCCAGGGAGGTTGGGGATTGTCCCAGTGTAATCCATTTAATTTTTCGTAGTAATTTGGGTGGATACACAGGCGAAATGGCGCAAATGAGGCATTTTTGGGCCAAATCAATGTGCTATAGCCAATGATTTTAGGGGTAGGCTTGGGGTTCGAGCGTGCTGTGGGCCAAAAATCGACCTTGGCATGCCAGGGAGGTTCGGGAATGTCCAAGTACTGTCTGCTTAATTTTTTGTGGCCATTTGGGTGGACAAACGGGCGAAACGGCATGAACGGGGCATTTTTGGGCCAAATCGGTGTACTATAGCCTACGGTTCGGGGGTGGGCCCAGGGTCCAGACATTCTGTGGACCAAAAATTGATTGGGACGTGCCTGGGAGGTTGGGGATCATCTCAGTATGGTCCATTTAAATTTTCACGGCCATTTCGGTTTACAAATAGGTGAAATAGCACTAACCGAGCATTTTCAGGCCAAATCGGTGTCTTATAGCCCACAGTTTTGGGGGTGGGCCCGGGGTCCGAGTGTGTTGTTGGCCAAAAATTGATCGGGGCATGCCAGGGAGTTTGGGTATCATCCTAGTGTGGTCCGTTTAATTTTTATGGCTATTTGGGTAGACAATCAGGCAAAACGATGCAAATGGGGCATTTTCAGGCTAAATCGATGTGCTATAGCCAACAGTTTTAGGGGTGGGCCCAAAATTCGAGCGTGTTGTGGGCTAAAAATCATCTGGGGTATGCTAGGAGGTTGGGGATCATCCCAGTATGGTCTGTTTAATTTTTTGTGGCCATTTGGGTGGACAAACGGGCGAAAAAAAGAGAATAGGGTATTTTTTGTCCAAATCGGTGTGCTATAGCCCACGATTTTGGGGGTGGTCCCGGGCTTCGGGCGTACAGTGGGTTTAAAATTGACTGAGACATTCCAGGGAGATTGGGGATCATCCTAGTGTAGTCTGTTTAACTTTTCATGGCCATTTAGGTTGACAACAGGCAAAACAGCACAAATGGGGCATTTCCAGGCCAAATCAGTGTGCTATTGCCCACGGTTTAGGGGGTGGGCCAAGGGTCCAAGTGTGTTGTGGGCCAAAAATTTATCGAGGTACGTCAGGGAGGTTAGAGACCATCCCAGTGTGGTCTGTTTAATTCTTTGTGTTCATTTGGGTGGAAAAACCTCCGGAACGGCGCGAACGGGGCATTTTCAGGCCAAATCGGTATGCTATAACCCACGGTTTTGGGAATGGGCCCAGGTTTCGGGCATGCTATGGGGAAAAAGTCTACTAGGGTATTCCAGGGAGGTTGGGAATCATCCCAGTGTGGTTCATTTAATTTTTCATTGCAATTTGGGTAGACAAATGTGCAAAACAGCACGAACGGGTTATTTTTGGGCCAACTTGGTGTGCTATACCCCATGGTTTGGGGGGTAGGCCCAGGGTCAGGGCATTCTTTGGGCTTAAAATCGATCAGGGGCATGCCAGGGAGGTTGGTAATCATCCCAGTATGGTCCATTTAAATTTTTGTGGCCCTTTGGGTGGACAAACGGGTGAAACGGCACGAACGGGGCATTTTCAGGCCTAATCGGTGAGCTATATCCCACGATGTCGGGGTTGGGCCCGTGGTCCAGGCATGTTGTGGATCGATAATTGACAGAGACATGCCAGTGAGGTTGGTGATCATCCCAGTATGGTCCGTTTAATTTTTTGTGGCTATTTGGGTGGACAAATAGGCGAAACGGGGCAAACGGGGCATTTTTGGGCCAAATCTGTGTGTTATAGCCCAAAGTTTCGAGGGTGGACCCAGGGTCTGGGCGTGCTGTTGGCTAAAAATTGACTGGGACGTACCAGAGAGGTTGGGGATTGTCCCAGTGTGGTCCATTTAATTTTTCATACCCATTTGTGTAAACAAACGGGCAAAATGGCGCGGACGGGATATTTTTGAGTAAAATTTGTGTTCTATAGCCCATGGTTTTGAGGGTGGGCCTGAGGTTTGGGCATGGTATGGGCCAAAAATTAATCGAGACATTCCAGGAAGGTTAGGGATCATCCCAGTATGGCCCGTTTAATTTTTTGTGGGAATTTGGGTGGACAAACGGGTGAAACGGCACAAACGGGGTAATTTCGAGATAAATCGGTGTGCAATAGCCCTCGGTTTTAAGGATGGGCTTGCGGTACAGGAGTGCTGTGGGTCAAAAATCAACTGGGGCATGCCAAGGATATTGGGGATCTCCCCATTATGGTTCGTTTAATTTTCTGCGGACATTTGGGTGGACAAATGAGTAAAACGGCGTGAATGGAGAATTTTTGCGCTAAATCGGTGAGTTATAGCCTACGGTTTTAGGGGTGGACCCAGGGTCCAGGCGTATTATGGGCCAAAAATCGACCGGAGCGTGCCAGGGAGGTTGGTGAACGTCCTAGTGTGGTTCGTTTAATTTTTTGTGTCTATTTGGGTGGAAACCTTGCGAAACGACGCTAACAGGACATTTTCGGGCCAAATTGGTGTGCTATAGCCCACGGTTTTAGGGGTGGGCTTGGGGTCCAGGCGTGTTATTGGCCAAGAATCGATCGTGGCATGCCAGGGATGTTGGGGATCATCCCAGTGTGGTCCATTTAATTATTCGTGGTACGTTTAATTTTTCATGATCATTTGGGTGGACAAACAAGCAAAATGGCGTGAACGGGGTACTTTTGGGACAAATTGGTGTGCTATTGCCCACGATTTTAAGGGTGGGCCCATGGTTCCGGCGTGCTGTGGGCTGAAAATAAACAAGGGTATGCCGGGGAGGTTGGGGATCATCCCAGTGTGGTTTGTTTACTTTTTCGTGGCCATATGGGTGGACAAACGGGCAAAATAGGGCATTTTGGGGCCAAATTGGTGTGTTATATTCTACGATTTTGGGGGTGGTATCAGGGTTTGGGCGTGTTGTAGGCTGAAAGTCGATCGAGGCATGCCAGGGAGGTTGTGGATCATCCTGGTGTGGTCCGTTTAATTTTTTGGGTCCATTTAGGTGGACAAACGGGTGAAACGACGCAAACGAGGCATTTTCGAGCCAAATTGATGTGCTATAGCCAATGGTTTTAGGGTTGGGCCTAGGGTCTGGACATGTTGTGGGCCAAAAATTGACCGAGGTGTGCCAGGGAGGTTGGGGATCATCCCAGTGTCGTCCGTTTAATTTATCATGGCTATTTGGGTGGACAAACGGGCGAAATGGCACGAACGGGGAGTTTTCGATCAAAATTGGTGTTCTATAGCCCACTATTTCGGGGGTGGGCCCAAGGTCCGGGTATGCTTCATGACGAAAATTGATTGAGGCTTGTCAGGGAGATTGGGGATCATCCTCGTGAGGTCCGTTTAATTTTTCGTGGCTATTTGGGTGGACAAACGGGTGTAATGGCACGAACGGGGGCATTTTCAGGCCAAATCAGTGAGCTATAGCCCACTGTTTCAGGGGTGGGCACGGGATCTGGATGTGCTGTGGGCCAAAAATTGACCTGGACATGCCAGGGAGGTTGGTTATCTTCCCAGGTTTCAGACGTGCTGCGGGCCGAAAATCGATCAGGGCATGCCAGGGACGTTGAGGATCGTCCTAGTATGGTCCGTTTAAGTTTTTGTGGCCATTTGGATGGACAAACAGGCAAAACGATGTGGACGTGGCATTTTCGTGCCAAATTGGTGTGCTATAGCCCACGGTTTTGGGTGTGGGCCTGGGGTCCGGGCATGTTGTGGGCCGATAATCGATCGGGGCATGCCAGGTAGGGTTGTGCAAAAACCGAACCGACCGATAAACCGAACCGATAAAAATGTTATTGGGTTATTTGCATTGGGTTATCGAGTTAATGGTTTTTATTGGTTTTATAAAAAAATTTATTGGGTAAACGGTTTCGTAACGGTTTTAGCTTATTGGGTTATCGGTTAAACTGATAACCCAATAAGGATACACTAAGTTATTGTTTTATCCCTATTTATGTTCTATATTTAAATCTGTCTCTCTCTTTATCTCTCTCTCTATATATATATATATATAGATAGATAGATAGATAAATATGTGTATGTATATAGATTATATGTACTACTAATTCATAATTCAGTGATTCACAAAGTATTAACCTATTCAGGGCAACAAAGGCATAATATAATGTTCGGCTATTATCATGATAAAAAGCTTGAAGCATTTATAGCTTCCAACAATTAGGCTTCAATTTTTTTTCCTAACTAACATTCAGTTCAAGTTTGAAGATTCTTGTAAACTAAAATGCATTGCGTAGGTTTGGCGGTAATTAAGATTTTTTTTTTATTTTAGTTGTTACTATTTCTATTTTATAAGTATTTTCTTATTGGTTAAACCGAAAACCGAACTGTTAAGGACCAAAAACTGATAAACCAAAATCGATAGGAAAATATATTAGTGGTTGGTTATTGGTTTTACATATTTAAAATCCGAAAACCGATAAACCGAACCAATAACACGTAAAACCTAACCAAACCGACCAATGCACACCCCTAGTGCCAGGGAGGTTAGGGATCATACCAATGTGGCCCGTTTAATTTTTTCGTGGCCATTTGGGTGGACAAATGCGGGAAACAGCATGAAAAGGGCATTTTAAGGCCAAATCGGTGTCCTATAGCCCACGGTATTGGAGGTAGGCCTAGGGTCCAAGCATGTTGTGGGCTGATAATCGATCGGGGTATGTCAGGGAGGTTGGGGATCATCCCAGTATGGTTTGTTTAATTTTTCATGGCCATTTGACTGGACAAACGGGCAAAACGGCATGAACGGGGCATTTTGGGGCCAAATAGAAGTGCTTATAGCCCACGGTTTTGGGGTCCGGCGTTCTGTGGGCCAAAACTCGACTGGGATATACCAAGAAGGTTAGGGATCATCCCAGTGTGGTCCGTTTAATTTTTGTGGTCATTTGGGTGGATAAACGAGCGAAACGGCATGAACAGGGCATTTTTGGGCCAAATCGGTGAGCTATAGCCCACGTTTTCGGAGGTAGGCCCAGGGTCTAAGCATTCTGTGGTCAAAAATATGACTGGGGCATGCCATGGAGGTTGGTGTTCATCCCAGTGTGGTCCGTTTAATTTTTTATGACTATTTTGATGGACAAACAGACGAAACGATGCGAACGAGGCATTTTTGGGCCAAATCAGTGTGCTATAGCCCACAATTAAGGGGGTGGGCTCGGGGTCCAGGTGTGATGTGGCCCAAAAATTGATCGGAGTGTGCCAAGGAGGTTCAGGATCATCCCAGTATGGTTCGTTTCATTTTTTGTGGCCAATTGGATGGACAAATGGGCGAAACGACGCGAACTTGGCATTTTAGAGCAAAATTGGTGTGCTATAGCCCACTGTTTTGGGGGTGGGCCCAGAGTTCGGGCGTGCTGTGGGCCAAAAATAAATTGAGGTGTACCAGGGAGGTTGGGATCATCCCAGTGTGGTCCGTTTAATTTTTCGTGTCCATCTGGGTGGACAACTGGCCAAAATAGCGCGAACGGGGCATTTTCGAGAGAAATTGATGTGCTATAGCCCACGATTTTGGGTGAGAGTTCGGGGTCCGGGCGTGCTATGGGTCAAAAATTGACCGGGGCATGCCAGGTAGGTTGGGGATCATCCCAGTATGGTTTGTTTAAATTTTCGTGGCTATTTGGGTTGACAAACGGGCAAAACAGCTCGAACAAAGAATTTTTAGGCCAAATCATTGTGCTATATCCTACGATTTCGAGTATAGGCCCGGGGTTCGGGCGTGCTGTGGGCCAAAAATCAATCGAAATGTTCTTGGAAGGTTGAGGATCATCCCAGTATGGTACGTTTAATTTTTCATTGCAAAGTGGGTGGACAAACCAGCAAAACGGTGCAAACGAGGTATTTTTGGGTCAAATCAGTGTACTATATAGACTATGGTTTTGGGGGTGGGCCAAAGGTCTTGGTGTGTTGTGGGACAAAATTGATTGGGACATGGTAGGGAGGTTGGGGATCATCCCAGTGTGGTCCGTTTAATTTTTCGTGGCCATTTGGGTGGAAAACGGGCGAAACGACGTGAATGAGGCAATTTTGGGCCAAATCAATGTGCTATAGCCCACGATTTTGGGGGATGGCCCAAGGTTCGAGCGTGCTGTGGGAAAAAAATTGATCGTGGCATGCCAAGGGGGTTGAGGATCATCCAAGTATGGTCTGTTTAATTTTTTGTGGCCATTTGGGTTTACAAACGGGTGAAAAGGCTTGAACGGAGCATTTTTGAGCTAAATCGATGTACTATAGCCCACGTTTCAGGGGTGGGCTCGGGGTCCGAATGTGTTGTGAGCTAAAAATCAACCGAACGTCCCAGGTAGGTTGGGTATCATTCTAGTTTGGTCCGTTTAATTTTTCGTGGCCATTTGGATGGACAAACGAGTAAAACAGCGGGAACCGAGCATTTTTGGGTTAAATCAGTGTGTTATAGCCCACAATTTTAGGGGTGGGCCCGGGCTACGAGTGTGCTATGGGCCAAAAATCAATTGGTGCATGCCAGGGAGTTTGAGGATTATCCCAGTGTGATCCGTTTAATTATTCGTGACCATTTGGGTGGACAATCAGGCGAAATAGCGTAAATGGGGCATTTTCGGGCCAAATCAGTTAGCCAACTGTTTTGGGGATGGGTCTGGGATCCGAGCATGATGTGAACCAAAAATTGATCGGGGCATGACAGGGAGGTTGGGGATCATCCCATTGTGGTCAGTTTAACTTTTCATGTCTATTTGGGTGGACAAATGGGCGAAACGACGTGAATATGGAATTTTCGGGAAAAATAAGCATGCTATAGCCCACGATTTTCGGGGTGGGCCTAGGGATCGGGCGTGCAGTGGGCCAAAAATTGATAGAGGCATGCCAGGGAGGTTGGGTATCATCCTAGTGTAATCCATTTAATTTTTCGTGCCTATTTGGGTGGACAAACGGGCAAAGTGGCGTGAACGGGGCATTTTTGAGTCAAATCGGTGTGCTATTGTCCGCAGTTTTGGGGGTGGACCTGGGTCAAGGCGTGTTGTGGGTTGAAAATGATCGGGGCATGCCAGGGAGGTTGGAAATCATCCCAGTGTGGTCTGTTTAATTTTTTGAGGCCATTTGGGCAGAAAAACCTGTGAAACAGCGCGAACGAGGCATTTTCAGGCTAAATCGGTATGCTATAACCCACTATTTTGGGGGTGGGCCTAGGGTTCAGGCATGCTTTCGGATGAAAATCAACCAGGGCATTCCAGGGAGGTTGAGTATCATCTCAGTATGGTCCGTTTAATTTTTTGTGGCAATTTGGGTGGACAAACGGGCAAAACAGCGCGAATAGGCCATTTTCAGGGCAAATTGGTATGCTATAGCCTATGGTTTTGGGGGTGGGCCCGGGATCAGGGCGTTCTGTGGGCCAAAAATCAATTGAGGGCATGCCAGGGAGGTTGTTTATCATCCTAGTATGGTCCATTTAAGTTTTTATAGCCATTTGGGTGGACAAACGGGCAAAATGACACGAATAGGGCATTTCGGGTGAAATCGGTAAGCTATAGCCCACGGTGTTGGGGTAGGCCTGGGGACCAGGCATGTTGTGGGCCAGAAATTGACAGAGGCATGCCAGGGAGGTTAGTGATCGTTCCAATATGGTCCTTTTAATTTTTCGTGGCTATTTGGGTGGACAAAAAGGCAAAACAGGGTGAACGGAGTATTTTTGGGCCAAATCTTTGTGTTATATCCCAAAGTTTCAGGGGTGGACCCAGGGTCCGGGTGTGCTGTGGGCCAAATATCGATAGGGGTATGCTAGGGAGGTTAGGATCATCCCAGTGTTGTCCGTTTAATTTTTTGTGCCCATTTGGGTTGAAAAATGGGCGAAACGGCAAAAACGGGGCATTTTCAGGCCAAATCGCTGAGCTATAGCGCATGGTGTCGGGGGTAGGCCCGGGGTCCAGGTATGCTGTACCCCTAAAATTGATAGAGGCATGACAGGGAGGTTGGTGATCATCCCTGTATGGTCCATTTAATTTTTTGTGGCTATTTGGGTGGACAAATAGGGGAAACAGGGTGAACGGGGCATTTTTGGGCCTTATCTGTGTGTTATAGCCCAAACATTTGGGGGTGGACCCGGGGTCCGGGGGTGCGGTGGGCCGAAAATCAATTGGGGCATGACAGGGAGGTTAGGGATCATCCCAGTGTGGTCCATTTAATTTTTTATGCCCATTTTGGTGGACAAACGGGAGAAACAGCGCGAATGGGACATTTTTGAGTAAAATTTTTATGCTATAGCCACGATTTCGAGGGTGGGCCAGGGGTTTCGGCATGCTATGCACAAAAAATCAACTGGGGAATGTCAGGGAGGTTAGCGATCATACCAATATGGTCTGTTTAATTTTTTTAGTGGACAAATGGGCAAAACAGCGTGAACGGTGCATTTTTGGGACAAATCGATGTTCTATAGCCCACGGTTTTGGGGGTGGGCCTAGGGTCCAGGCATGTTGTGGGTTGATAATTGATCGGGGCATGTCAGGGAGGTTAAGGATCATCCCAGTATGGTCCATTTAATTTTTCATCGCCATTTGGGTGGACAAACGGGCGAAACGGCATAAACGACGCATTTTTGGGCTAAATTAGTGTGCTTATAGGCCACGTTTTTGGGGGTGGGCCTGCAGTCCGGGCATGCTGTGGGCAAAAAATTAATTGGGGTGGAGGTTGGGGATCGTCCCAGTGTGGTCCATTTAATTTTTCGTTGTCATTTAGGTGGACAGACGAGCGAAACAACATGAACGGGGCTGGGGTAGGCCCGGGGTCCAGGCATGCTGTAGGTTAAAATATGACCGGGGCATGCCAGGGAGGTTGGTGTTTGTCCTAGTATGGTCCGTTTAATTCTTCGTGACTATTTTTGTGGACCAATGGGCGAAATGACACGAACGGGGCATTTTGGGGCCAAATCAGTGTGCTATAGCCCATGATTACGGGGGTGGCCCGGGGTCCGGGCGTGCTGTAGGGCCAAAATCAACCGGGACGCGCCAGGGAGGATGGGGATCATCCCAGTGTGATCTGTTTAATTTTTTGTGGCCATTTGCATGGACAAATAGGAGAAACGACATGAACGTGGCATTTTAGAGCTAAACCAGTGTGCTATAGCCCACTATTTTAGGGGTGGGCCCAGGCTTCGGGCGTGATGTGGGCCAAAAATCAACCAGGGTGCACCAGGGAGGTTAGGGATCATCCCAGTTTGGTCTGTTTAATTTTTTGTGGCCATTTGGGTGGACAAATGGCTAAATGGTACGAATGGGGCATTTTCAGGAGAAATTGGTGTGCTATAGCCCATGGTTTTGGGGGAGAGCCCGAGGTCCGGGTGTGCTTTAGGTCAAATATTGATCGGGGCATGTCAGGGAGTTTGGGGATCATCCTAGTATGATTCATTTAAATTTTTGTGGCTATTTGGGTCGATAAAGAGGTAAAACGGCTAGAACGGGGCATTTTTGGGCCAAATCGCAGTGCTATAGCTCACAACTTCAAGGGTGGGCCTAGGGTTCGAGTGTGCTGTGGGCCAAAAATTGACCAGAGTGAGCTAGGGAGGTTAAGGATCATCCCAGTATGGTACGTTTAATTTTTCGTTGCAATGTGGGTGGATAAACAAGCAAAATGGTGCGAACGAGGCATTTATGGGTCAAATCAGTGTACTATAGCCCATGGTTTCAGGGGTGGGCCAAAGGTCCGGGTGTGCTGTGGGCCAAAATTGACTGGGGTGTGCCAGGGAGGTTGGGGATTGTCCCAGTGTGGTGCGTTTAATTTTTTGTGTCCATTTGGATGGATAAACGGGCGAAACAGCATGAATGAGGCATTTTTGGGCCAAATCAATGTGTTATAGCCTACGGTTTTGGGGGTGGGCCCGGGGTCTGAGCGTGCTGTGGGCCAAAAATCGACTATGGCATGGCAAGGAGGTTGGGATTGTCCCAGTATATTCCATTTAATTTTTCATGGCCATTCGGGTAGATAAACGGGTGAAACAGCGCGAATGGGGCATTTTCGAGCTAAATTGGTGTATTATAGCCCACGGTTTTGGGGGTGGGCCCGGGGTCTGGATTTGATGTGGGTCGAAAATTGACCGGGACATGCCAGGGAGGTTGGGGATCCTTCCAGTGTGGTTCGTTTAATTTTTCGTGGCCATTTGGATGGACAAACGGGTGAAACAGCACGAACTGGGCATTTTCGAGCCAAATCAGTGTGCTATAGCCCACGGTTTTGGGGGTGGGCTCAGGGTCCAAGTGTTCTTTAGGATAAAAATTGATCGGGGCGTGCCAGGGAGTTTAGGAATCATCCCAGCGTGGTCCGTTTAATTTTTCGTGACCATTTGGGGGGACAATGAAGTAAAACGGCGCGAATGGGGTATTTTTGAGAAAAATCGGTGTGCTATGCCAAAGGTTTTGGGGGTGGACCCAGGATCCGAGCGTGCTGTGGGTTAATAATTAACTAGAGCATGCCAGGGAGGCTAGGGATTGTCCTAGTGTGGTCCATTTAATTTTCTATGTCCATTTGGGTGGCCAAACGGGCAAAGCAACACGAATAGGGCATTTTCAGGGCAAATTGATGTGCTATAGCCTACGGATTTGGAGGTGGGCCCGGGGTTTGGGCGTGCAGTGGGCCAAAAATCGACCGAGTAGTGTCAGGGAAGTTAGGGATCGTCCTAGTGTAGTTCGTTTAATTTTTTGTGGCCATTTGGGTAGACAAACGGGCAAAACGGCATGATTGGAGCATTTTTGAGCTAAATCGGTGTGCTATTGCCCACGGTTTCGGGAGTGGGCCAAGGGTCCAAGGGTCCAGGCGTCCTATGGGATGAAAATTGATCGAGGCATGCCAGGGAGGTTGAAGATCATCCCAGTATGGTCTGTTTCATTTTTTATGGCCATTTGGGAGGACAAACGGGCAAAACGGCGCGAACGGGCCATTTTCAGGCCAAATTGGTGTGCTATAGCCTATGGTTTTGGGGGTGGGCCTAGGTTCAAGGTGTGCTATGGGTCAAAAATTGACCGGGGGCATTCCAGGGTGGTTGGTGATCATTCCAGTGTCATCCATTTAATTTTTTATGGCCATTTAGGTGAAAAACGGGCGAAACAGCATGAACGGGGCATTTACGGGCCAAATCGGTGAGCTATAGCCCATGGTGTTGGGGGTAGGCCCGGGGTCCAGGCATGCTGTGGGCCAAAAATTGATATAGGCATGCCAAAGAGGTTGATGATCATCCCAGTATGGTCCGTTTAGTTTTTCGTGGCTATTTGGGTGGACAAATAGGCGAAATGTGTGAACGGGGAATTTATGGTCCAAATCTGTGTGTTATAGCCCAATGTTTTGGGGGTGGACCCGGGGTCCGGGCGTGCTGTGGGCCGAAAACCGACTGAGGCATGACAGGGAGGTTGGGGATCATCCTAGAGTTGTCTGTTTAATTTTTCGTGCCCTTTTGGATGGACAAACAGGCAGAACGACGCGAACAGGACATTTTCCAGTAAAATTTGTATTCTATAGCCCACGGTTTTGAGGGTGGGCCCAGGGTTCGCACATGTTATGGGCTGAAAATAACCGAGGCATGCCAGGGAGGTTAGGGATCATCCCAGTATAGTCCGTTAATTTTTTGTGGCTATTTGGGCGGAAAAATAGGTGAAACAGCCCAGACGGGGCATGTTCGGGCAAAATCGGTGTGCAATAGCCATTGGTTTTCATGGTGGGCTCGCGGTAAGGGCATGCTTTGGGCCGAAAATTTATCGGTGCATGACAGGGAGGTTAGGGATCGCCCCAGTATGGTCCGTTTAGTTTTTTATGGGTATTTGGGTGGACAAACGGGTGAAACAACGCGAATAGAAAATTTTTACGCTAAATCAGTGAGCTATAGCCAACGGTTTCAGGGGTGGGCTTGGGGTCCAGGCATGTTGTGGGCTGAAAATCAACCCGGGCATTCCAGGGAGGTTGGTGAACGTCCCAGTGTGGTCCGTTTAATTTTTTTGTGGCTATTTGGGATGAAACCCAGTGAAATGATGCTAGCAGGGTATTTTTGGGCCAAATCGATGTGCTATAACCCACAGTTTTAGGGTGGGGTCGGGGTCCAGGCGTGTTGTGGGAAAAAAATTGATCGGTGCCTGCTTGGGAGTTGGGGATCATCCCAGTGTGGTTCATTTAATATTTTGTGATCATTTGGGTGGATAAACGAGCAAAATGGCGGGAATGAGGTGTTTTCGGGCCAAATCAGTGTGCTATAACCCACAGTTTTGGGGGTAGGCCCATAGTTCGGGTGTGCTCTTGGCTCAAAATAGACAAGGGCGTGCCAGGGAGGTTGGTGATCATCCCAATGTGGTCCGTTTGATTTTTTGTGGCCATATGAGTGGACAAACAGGTGAAATGGGGCATTTTCGAGCCAAATTAGTGAGCTATATTCAACAGTTTCGGGGGTGGGCCTGAGGTTCAGGTGTGCTGTAGGCCAAAATTTGATCGGGGCGTGCTAGGAAGGTTGGGGATCATCCCATTTTGGTTAGTTTAATTTTTTGGGTCCATTTGGGTGGACAAACGGGCAAAACGGTCCAAACATGGCTTTTTTGGGCCAAATTGATGTGCTATTACCAATCGTTTTGGGGGTGGGCCTAGGGTCTGGTCGTGCTGTAGGCCAAAAATCCACTAAAGTGTTCCAGGGAGGTTGGGGATCATCCCAGTGTGGTCCATTTAATTTATCGTGGCCATATGGATGGAAAAATGGGTGAAACGACATGAACGGAGAGTTTTTAGGCCAAACTGGTGTGCTATAACCCACTGTTTTGGGGGTGGGCTGAGGTCCGGGTGTGCTGTGTGTCTAAAATCAATCGAGGCATGCCACGGAGGTTGGGAATCATCCCAGTGTGGTCCGTTTAATTTTTCATGGCCATTTGGATGGACAAACGGGAGAAATGGTGCGAACGGGGAATTTTCAAGCCAAGTCGGCGAGCTATAGCCCACGGTTTTAGGGGTGGGCTCGGGATCTAGATGTGCTGTGGGCTGAAAATTGATCGAGGTATTCCAGGGAGTTGGTGATCATCCGAGTGTAGTTCGTTCAATTTTTAATGGGCATTTGGGTGGACAAACCTGCGAAATGGCACTAACGAGGCATTTTCGGGCCAAATCGGCGTGCTATAGCCCACAATTTCTGGGGTGAGCCCGAGGTCCAAGCGTGTTGTTGGCCAAAAATCAGTCGGGGCATGCCAGGGAGGTTGGGGATCATCCCATTGTGGTCAGTTTAATTTTTTGTTGCCATTTGGGTGGACAAACCAGCAAAACGGCGCGAACGGGGCATTTTAAGGCTAAATCAGTGTGTTATAGCCCACGATTTCGGAGTTAGGCCAAGGGTCCGGGCGTGCTGTGGGACAAAAATCAACCAGGGCGTGCAAGAGAGGTTGGGGATCATCCCAGTGTAGTTCGTTTACTTTTTCGTGGACATTTGGGTGGACAAACGGACGAAACGGTGTGAATGGGATATTTTTGGGCTAAATCGGTGAGCTATAGCCCATATTTTTGGAGGTAGTCCCGAGGTCTAGGCGTGCTGTGGGCCAAAATTTGACCGGGGTATGCCAGGGAGGTTGGTGATTATCTCAGTGTGGTCCGTTTAATTTTTTGAGACTATTTTGGTGGACAAACGGGTGAAACAACGCGAATGGGGTATTTTTGGTCCAAATCGGTGTGCTATAGCCCATGATTAAGGGGGTGGGCCCGGGGTCCGGGCGTTCTGTGGGTCAAAAATCAATCGGGGCGTGCCAGGGAGGTTAGGGATCATTCCAGTGTGGTCCGTTTAATTTTTTGTGGCAATTTTGGATGGACAAATAGGCGAAACAACACGAATGCGGCATTTTAAAGCCAAATCGGAGTTCTATAGCCCACTATTTTGGAGGTGGGCCCAGGGTTCGAGTGTGATATGGGATAAAAATCAATCAGGGTGTGCCAGGGAGGTTAGGATTGTCCCAATTTGGTCCGTTTAATTTTTTGTTGCCATTTGGGTGGACAAACAGCCGAAACAGCGCGAACAGGGCATTTTTGGACCAAATCGGTGTGCTATAGCCCACGATTTTGGGTATGGGCCCAGGGTTTGGGTTTGTTATTGGCCAAAAATCAATTGGGTCATGCCAGGGAGGTTGGGGATCATGCCAGTATGGTCCATTTAATTTTTCGTGGCTATTTGGGTGGACAAACAAGCTAAACAACATGATCTGCGTATTTTTAGGCCAAATCGATGAACTATATAGCCCATGGTTTGGGGTTGGGCCCAGGGTCCAAGCGTGCTGTGGGCCAAAAATGGACCGGGTCATGCTAGGGAGGATGGTGATCATCCCAGTATGGTCTGTTTAACTTTTTGTGTCTATTTGGGTAGACAAACAGGCAAAGCGGCACGAATGAGGAATTTTTGGGAAAATCAGAGTGCTATAGCCCACGGTTTCGGGGATAGGCTCGGGGTCCGGGCATGCTGTGTGCCAAAAATCAACCGGGGCATACCAGGGAGGTTGGGGATCCTTCTAGTTTGGTCCGTTTAAATTTTTTGGGCCATTTGGATGGACAAATGGGAAAAACTATGCGAACGGGGCATTTTCTGTCAACATCAAAGTGCGATAGCCCATGATTTTGGGGGTGGCCCAGGGTCCAAGCGTGTTGTGGGCCAAAAATCAACTGGGGTGTGCCAGGGAGGTTGAGGATCATTCCAGTATGGTCTGCTTAATTTTTTGTCGCCATTTGGGTGGACAAATGGGGGAAAAGGCACGAATGCGGCATTTTCAAGCCAAATCGGGGTCCTATAGCCCACGATTTTAGCGGTGGGCCTCGGCTCTGGGTGTGATATGGACCAAAAATCAATAGAGGCATGTCAGGGAGGTTGGGGATCGTCCTGGTGTTGTTCGTTTAATTTTTTGTGGCCATTTGGGTTGACAAACGGGCAAAACTGCGCAAATAAGGCATTTTCGAGATAAATCGGTGTGCTACAGCCCACAGTTTTGGGGGTGGGCTGGGGTCTGGGCGTGCTGTTGGCCAAAAACTGATCGAGACGTGCTAGGGAAGTTAGGGATCATCCCAGTGTGGTCCGTTTAATTTTTTGTGTCCATTTGGGTGGATAAACGAGCGAAACGGCGCGAACGAGGCATTTGCGAGCTAAATTAATGTGCTATAGGCCACAATTTTGGGGATGGGCCCGAGGTTTGTGCGTACTGTGGGCCAAAAATCGTTTAGAGTGTGCCAAGGAGGCTGGAGATCATCTAGTGTGGTTCCTTTAACTTTTCGTGGCCATTTGGGTGGACAAACGAGAGAAACGGCACAAATTGGGCATTTTCGGGCGAAATTGGTGTGCTATAACCCACGATTTTGGGGGTAGGCCCGAGTTTTGGGTGTGCTGTGGGCTAAAAATTGATCAGGGCCTACCATGGAGGTTAGGGATCATCCCAGTATGGTCCGTTTAATTTTTTGTGGCCATTTGGGTGACAAACGGGCAAAACAGTGCAAACGAGGCATTTTTGGGCTAAATCGGTGTGCTATAGCCCACTATTTTGGGGGTGGGCCCAAGTTCCAAGCATGCTGTGTGCCAAAAATTGACCGGGGCATGCCAGGGAGGTTGGATATCATCCCATTGTGGTTCGTTTAATTTTTCGTGGCCATTTGGCTTGATAAACGGGGCAAACAGCGCAAACGGGGCATTTTTAGGTCAAATCGGTGTGCTATAGCCCATGTTTTGGGGGGTGTTTGGGTTCTGGATGTGCTTTGGGCTGAAAATCAATTGAGGCATTCCAGAGAGAATGGGGATTGTCCTAGTGTGGTTCGTATAATTTTTCGTGGTCATTTGGATGGACAAACGGGCGAAACGGACTGAACGAATCATTTTTGTCCTTAATCGGTGTGCTATAACCCACAGTTTTTGGGGTTGGCCATGGGTATGGGCGTGCAGTTGGCTGAAAATCAATCGAGGCGTGCCATGGAGGTTTGTGATCTTCCCAGTGTGCTCTGTTTAATTTTTTGTGGCCATTAGGGTGGACAAACGAGAAAAATGGCTCTAATAGGTCATTTTAGTGTTAAATCGGTGTGCTCTAGCCCACAATTTTAAGGGTGGGCTCGGGGTTTGGGCGTGTTGTGGATCAAAAATTGATCGGGGAATGCCAGAGGTTGGGGATCATCCCGATGTGGTCCGTTTAATTTTTTGTGGCCATTTGGGTGGACAAATGGGCGAAACAGCGCTAACGGGGAGTTTTTGGGTAAAATCGGTGTGCTATAGCCCACAGTTTCGACAGTGGGAACGGGGTACAGTGTGCTATAGATGAAAAATTGAACGATTCGTGCCAGGGAAGTGCGGGATCATTCATGTATGGTCCGTTTTATATTTTATGGCCATTTGAGTCGACAAATGGGCTAAACGGTGCAAAAAGGGACATTTTCAGGCTAAATCGGTGTGCTATAGCCAACGACTTTGGGGGTGAGCCTGGGGTTCGGGCATGTCGTGGCTCAAAAATTAATCGGGACATGCCAGGGAGGTTGGGGATCATCTTAGTGTGGTCTATTTATTTTTCCGTGGTCATATGGGTGGACAAACAGGTGAACCGAGGCATGTTTGGGCCAAATCATTGTGCTATAGCCCAAAGTTTTGGGGGTGGGTCCTAGTTTCGGGCGTGCCGTGGGCCAAAATTCGATTGGGGCATGCCATGGAGGTTGGGGATCCTCCCAGTGTGGTTCGTTTAATTTTTCATGGCCATTTGGGTGGAAAAATGGGAGAAATGGTGCGAACGGGGAATTTTCAAGCCAAGTCGGCGAGCTATAGCCCACGATTTCAAGGGTGGGCTCGGGATCTAGACGTGTTGTGGGTTAAAAATTGATAGAGGTGTGCTAGGGAGGTTGGTGATCATTCGAGTGTAGTTCGTTTAATTTTTCATGGGCATTTGAGTGGACAAACCTGCGAAATGGCACTAACGGGGCATTTTTGGGCCAAATCGGTGTGCTATGGCCCACGATTTCTAGGGTGGGCCCGAGGTCCAAGCGTGCTGTCGGCCAAAAATTAAATGGGGAATCCCAGGGAGGTTGGGATCATCCCAGTGTGGTCAGTTTAATATTTTGTGGCCACTTGTATGGACAAACGAGCGAAACGGCGTGAACGGGGCATTTTCAGGCTAAATCGGTGTGCTATATCCCACGATTTTGGAGTTAGGCCCAGGGTTCGGGCGTGCTGTGGGCCAAAAATAAACTAGGGCATGCCAAGGAGGTCGGGTATCATCCCAGTATGGTCCGTTTACTTTTCGTGGCCATTTGGGTGGACAAACGGACGAAATGGTGTGAATGGGATATTTTTGGGCCAAATCGGTGAGATATAGCCCACATTTTTGGAGGTAGGCCTGGGGTCCAGGCGTTCTGTGGGCCAAAATTTTACCGGAGAATGCCAGGGATGTTGGTGATTATCTCAGTGTGGTCTGTTTAATTTTTCGTGACTATTTTAGTAGACAAACGGGCAAAACAACGCGAATGGGGCATTTTTGGTCCAGATCGGTGTGCTATAGCCCATGATTAAGGTGGTGGGCCCGGGGTCCGAGCATTCTGTGGGTCAAAAATCATCGGGGCATGCCAGGGAGGTTAGGGATCATTCCAGTGTGGTCCGTTTAATTTCCTGTGGCCATTTGGATGGACAAACGAGCAAAACAATGCGAATGTGGCATTTTAAAACCAAATCGAAGCTCTATAGCCCACTGTTTTGGAGGTGGGCCCAGGTTTCAGGCTCGCTATGGGCTAAAAATCTATCGGAGTGTGTTAGGTAGGTTAGGATTATCCCAGTGTACTCCGTTTAATGTTTCGTTGCCATTTGGGTGGACAAACGGCCGAAAAAGCGCGAACAGGGCATTTTTGGGCCAAATCAGTGTGCTAGCCCACGGTTTTTGAGGTGGGCCCAGGGTTTGGGTATGTTATGGGCCAAAAATCAATCGGGTCATGCCAGGGAGGTTGGGGATCGTGCCAGTGTGGTCCGTTTTAGTTTTCCGTGGCTATTTGGGTGGACAAACAAGCAAAACAGCATGAACGGGGTATTTTTAGGCCAAATCGGTGAGCTATAGCCCATGGTTTTGGCAGTGGGCCCAGGGTCCAAGCGTGTTGTGGACTAGAAATTGACCGGGTCATGCCAGGGAGGTTGGTGATCATCCCAGTATGGTCCGTTTAATTTTTCGTGTCTATTTTGGTAGACAAACAGGCAAACGGCACGAATGGGGAATTTTTGGGAAAAATCAGAGTGCTATAGCCCACGTGTTCAGGGATAGGCTCGGGGTCTGGGCGTGCTGTGTGCGAAAAATCAATCGGGGCATGCCAAGGAGGTTGGGGATCCTCCCAGTGTGGTCCGTTTAATTTTTTTGGGCCATTTGGATGGACAAACGGGCAAAACAACGCGAATGGGGCATTTTTTGTCCATATCAACGTGCGATAGCCAATGATTTTAGGGGTGGACCCACGGTCCGAGCGTGCTGTGGTCCAAAAATCAACTGGGGTGTGCCAGGGAGGTTGGGGATCGTCCTAGTGTGGTCCGTTTATGTTTTTGTGGCCATTTGGGTGAACAAACGGGTGAAAAGGCACAAATGCGGCATTTTCAATCCAAATCGATGTCCTATAGCCAACGATTTTGGGGGTGGGCCTCGGCTCTGGGTGTTCTACGAACAAAAAATCAATCGAGGCATGACAGGGAGGTTGGGGATCGTCTCATTGTTGTTCGTTTAATTTTGTTTGGCCATTTGGGTTGACAAACGGGCATAACTGCACAAATAAGGCATTTTCGGGATAAATCGGTGTGCTACAGCCCACAGTTTTGGGGGTGGGCCGGGGTCTGGGCGTACTATTGGCCAAAAACTAATCGAGATGTGCTAGGGAAGTTGGGGATCATCCCAGTGTGGTCCGTTTAATTTTTGTGGCCATTTGGGTGGATAAACGGGTGAAACGGCGCGAAATAGGCATTTGCGGGCTTAATCAATGTGCTATTGGCCACAATTTTGGGGGTGGGCCCGAGGTCTGTGCGTACTATGGGCCAAAAATCGTTTAGAGTGTGCCAAGGAGGTTGGAGATCATCTATTGTGGTTCGTTTAACTTTTCGTGGCCATTTGGGTGGACAAACGAGAGAAACGGCGCAAATTGGGCATTTTCGGGCGAAATTGGTGTGCTATAACCCACGATTTTGGGGGTGGGCCCGAGTTTTGGGTGTGCTGTGGGCTGAAAATTGATCAGGGCCTACCAGGGAGGTTAGGGATCATCCCAGTATGGTCCGTTTAATTTTTCGTGGCCATTTAGGGGGAAAAACGGGCAAAACAGTGCAAACGAGGCATTTTCGGGCTAAATCGGTGTGCTATAGCCCACGATTTTGGGGGTGGGCCCGGGGTCCAAGCGTCCTGTGTGCCAAAAATTGACCGGTCCATGACAGGGAGGTTGGAGATAATCCCAGTATGGTTCGTTTAATTTTTCGTGGCCATTTGGGTTGACAAACGGGCGAAACAGCACAAACGGGGCATTTTTAGGTTAAATCGGTGTGCTATAGCCCATGTTTTTCGGGGGTGTTTGGGGTCTGGATGTGCTTTGGGCTGAAAATCAATTGAGACGTGCCAGAGAGGATGGGGATTGTCCCAGTGTGGTTCGTATAATTTTTCGTGGTCATTTGGGTGGACAAACGGGCGAAACGGACTGAACGGATCATTTTTGGCCTTAATCGGTGTGCTATAGCCCACAGTTTTTGGGGTGGTCCATGGGTATGGGCGTGTAGTGGGATGAAAATCAATCGAGGCGTGCCATGGAGTTTTGTGATCATCCCAGTGTGGTCTATTTAATTTTTCGTGGCCATTAGGGTGGACAAATGAGAAAAATGGCTCTAATAGGTCATTTTAGTGTTAAATCGGTGTGCTCTAGCCCACAATTTTAAGGGTGGGCTTGAGATTCGGGCGTGTTGTAGATCAAAAATTAATCGAGGCATGCCAGAGAGGTGGGGGATCATCCCGGTGTGGTCTGTTTAATTTTTTGTGGCCATTTGGGTGGACAAATGGGCGAAACAACGCTAACATGGAGTTTTTGGGTAAAATCGGTGTAATATAGCCCAAGGTTTCGACGGTGGGAATGGGGTACAGTGTGATATAGATGAAAAATTGAATGATGCGTTCCAGGGAAGTGCACGATCATTCATGTATGGTCTGTTTAATATTTTGTGGCCATTTGAGTCGACAAATAGGCTAAACGGTGCAAAAAGGGATATTTTCAAGCTAAATCGGTGTGCTATAGCCTACGACTTTGGGGGTGAGCCTGGCGTCTGGGTATGCCGTGGTTCAAAAATTAATTGGGGCATGCCAGGGAGGTTGGGGATCACCCTAGTGTGGTCTATTTATTTTTCCGTGGTCATATGGGTGGACAAACAGGTGAAACGGGGCATGTTTGGGCCAAATCATTGTGCTATAGCCCACAGTTTCGGGGCTGGGTCCTAGTTTCGGGCGTGCCATGGGCCAAAATTCGATCAGGGCATGCCATGGAGGTTGGGAATCCTCCCAATGTGGTTCGTTTAATTCTTTATGGCCATTTGGGTGGAAAAACGGGAGAAATAGCGCGAATGGGGAATTTTCAGGACAAGTCGGTGAGCTATAGCCCACGATTTCAGGGGTGGGCTCGGGATCTAGACGTGCTGTGGGTTGAAAATCGATCGAGGTGTGCTAGGGAGGTTGGTGATCGTTCGAGTGTAGTTCGCTTAATTTTTCATGGGCATTTGGGTGGACAAACCTGCAAAATGGCACTAACGGGACATTTTTGGGACAAATCGGTGTGCTATAGCCCACGATTTCTAGGGTGGGCCCGAGGTCCAAGCATGCTGTCGGCCAAAAATTAACTGGGGCATCCCAGGGAGGTTGGGGATCATCCTAGTGTGGTCAGTTTAATATTTTGTGGCCATTTTTGTGGACAAACGAGCGAAACGGCGCGAACGGGGCATTTTCAGGCTAAATCGGTGTGCTATAGCCCACGATTTTGGAGTTAGGCCCAGGGTTCGGGCGTATTGTAGGCCAAAAATCAACCAGGGCATGCCAAGGAGGTCGGGGATCATCCCAGTATGGTCCGTTTACTTTTCGTGGCCATTTGGGTGGACAAACGGACGAAATGGTGTGAATGGGATATTTTTGGGCCAAATCGGTGAGCTATAGCCCACATTTTTTTAGGTAGGCCTGGGGTCCAGGCGTGCTGTGGGCCAAAATTTTACCGGAGAATGCCAGGGATGTTGGTGATTTTCTCAGTGTGGTCTGTTTAAATTTCGTGACTATTTTGGTAGACAAACGGGCAAAACAACGCGAATGGGGCATTTTTGGTCCAGATCGGTGTGCTATAGCCCATGATTAAGGTGGTGGGCCCGGGGTCCGAGCGTTTTGTTGGTCAAAAATCATCGGGGTGCGCCAGGGAGGTTAGAGATCATTCCATTGTGTTCCGTTTAATTTCTTGTGGCCATTTGGATGGACAAACGAGCAAAACAATGCGAATGTGGCATTTTAAAACCAAATCGGAGTTCTATAGCCCACTGTTTTGGAGGTGGGCCCAGGGTTCAGGCTCGCTATGGGCTAAAAATCTATCGGAGTGTGTCAGGGAGGTTAGGAGTATCCCAGTGTGCTCCGTTTAATGTTTCGTTGCCATTTGGGTGGACAAACGACCGAAACAGCGCGAACAGGGCATTTTTGGGCCAAATCAGTGTACTAGACCACGGTTTTTGTGGTGGGCCCAGGGTTTGGGTATGTTATGGGCCAAAAATCAATTGGGTCATGCCAGGGAGGTTGGGGATCATGCCAGTGTGGTCCGTTTAATTTTTCGTGGCTATTTGGGTGGACAAACAAGCAAAACAGCATGAATGGGGTATTTTTAGGCCAAATCGGTGAGCTATAGCCCATGGTTTTGGCAGTGGGCCCAGGGTCCAAGCGTGTTCTGGACTAAAAATTGACCGAGTCATGCCAGGGAGGTTGGTGATCATCCCAATATGGTCCGCTTAATTTTTCGTGTCTATTTTGGTAGACAAACAGGCAAAACTGCACGAATGGGGAATTTTCGGGTAAAATCAGAGTGCTATAGCCCACGTGTTCGGGGATAGGCTCGGGGTCTGGGCGTTCTGTGTGCCAAAAATCAACCGGGACATGCCAGGGAGGTTGGGGATCCTCCCAGTGTGGTCCGTTTAATTTTTTTGGTCCATTTGGATGCACAAACAGGCAAAACGATGCGAACGGGGCATTTTTTGTCCATATCAATGTGCGATAGCCAATGATTTCGGGGGTGGCCCCACGGTTCGAGATTGTTGTGGTCCAAAAATCAACTGGGGTGTGCCAGGGAGATTGGGGTTCGTCCCAGTGTGGTTCGTTTACGTTTTTGTTGCCATTTGGTTGAACAAACGAGTGAAAAGGCACAAATGCGGCATTTTCGATCCAAATCGGTGTCCTATAGCCAACGGTTTTGGGGGTGGGCCTCGGGTCTGGGTGTGCTACGAACGAAAAATAAATCGTGCCATGCCAGGGAGGTTGAGGATCGTCTCATTATTGTCCGTTTAATTTTTTTGGCTATTTGGGTTGACAAACGGGCAAAACTGCACAAATGATGCATTTTCGAGACAAATCGGTGTGCTCTAGCCCACAGTTTTGGGGGTGGGCCGGGGTCTGGGCATGTTGTTGGCCAAAAACTGACCGAGACGTGCCAGGGAAGGTTGGGATCATCCCAGTGTGGTCCGTTTAATTTTTCTTGGCCATTTGGGTTGATAAACGGGCAAAACGGTGCGAACGAGGCATTTTCGAGCCAAATCGATGTGCAATAGCCCACGGTTTTGGGGGTGGGCCTGAGGTCCGTGCGTGTTGTGGGCCAAAAATGATTTAGAGTGTGCCAGGGAGGTTGGGGATCATCCAGTGTGATTCTTTTAACTTTTCCTGGCCATTTGGGTGGACAAATGAGAGAAACGGCGCAAATGGGGCATTTTCGGGCGAAACAACGCTAACGGGGAGTTTTTGGATAAAATCGAGGTGCTATAGCCCACGGTTTTGATGGTGGGCACGGGGTCCGGTGTGCTATAGGCCAAAAATTGACTGAGGCATGCTAGGGAAGTGTGGGATCATTCACGTATGGTTCGTTTAATTTTTCATGGCCATTTGAGTTGACAAATGGGCTAAACGGTGCAAAAAGGGGTATTTTTAGGCTAAATCGGTATGCTCTAGCCCACGACTTTGGGGGCGAGCCTGGCGTCCGGGCATGCTATAGGTCAAAAATTGATCGGGACATGCCAGGGAGGTTGAGGATCATCCTATTATGGTCTATTTAATTTTCCGTGGTCATATGGGTGGACAAATGGGTGAAACGGGGCATGTTTGGGCCATACTATAGCCCACAGTTAGTTTTGAGCGTGACGTGGGCCAAACTTTCGATCGGGGCATGACATGGAGGTTGGGGATCATCCCAGTGTGGTCCGTTTAATTTTTTGTGGCCATTTGGGTGGACAAACGGGAGAAATGGTGCGAGCGAGGAATTTTTAGGCCAAGTCGGTGAGCTATAGCCCACGATTTTAGTGATGGGCTCGGGATCTAGATGTGCTTTGGGTTGAAAATCGATCGAGGTATGCCAAGGAGGTTGGTGATCGTTCGAGTGTAGTTCGTTTAATTTTTCATGGGCATTTGGGTGGACAAACCTGTGAACTGGCACTAACGGAGTATTTTCAGGCCAAATCGGTGTGCTATAGCCCACCATTTCTGGGGTGGGCTCGAGGTCCAAGCGTGCTGTCAGCCAAAAATCAACTGGGGCATGCCAGGGAGGTTGGGGATCATCCCAGTGTAGTCATTTTAACTTTTTGTGGCTATTTGGGTTGAGAAACGAGCGAAACGGCACGAACGGGGCATTTTCAGGCCAAATCGGTGTGCTATAGCCCACGATTTCGGAGTTAGGCACAGGGTCCGGACGTGCTGTGGTACAAAAATTAACGAGGGCGTGCCAAGGAGGTTGTGGATCATCACAGTGTGGTCCGTTTACTATTTCGTGGCCATTTGGGCGGACAAACGGATGAAACGATTTGAATGGGATATTTTTGGGCCAAATCAGTAAGCTATAACCCACATTTTTGGAGGTAGGCCAAGGGTCCAAGCGTACTGTGGGACAAAACTTTATCGGAGCATGCCAGGAAGGTTGGCGATTATCTCAGTGTGGTCCGTTTAATTTTTCGTGACTATTTTGGTGGACAAACGGGCGAAACAACGCGAATGGGGCATTTTTTGTCCAAATTGGTGTGCTATAGCCCATGATTAAGGGGGTGGGCCCAGGGTTCGGGCGTTCTGTGGGTTAAAAATCAATTGGGGCATGCTAGGGAGGTTAGAGATCATCCCAGTATGGTCCGTTTAATTTTTCGTGTCCATTTTGGTAGACAAACAGGCAAAACGACACAAATGGGGGTTGGCTCGGGGTCCGGGAGTGCTGTGGGCGAAAAATCAACCGGGGCATGCCAGGGAGGTTGGAGATCCTTCCAGTGTGGTACGTTTAATGTTTTTGGGCTATTTTGATGGACAAACGAGCAAAAAAAACGTGAACGGGGCATTTTCTGTCCACATCAATGTGCGATAGCCAATGATTTCGGGGGTGGCCCCAGGGTCCGAGCGTGCTGTGGGCTGAAAATCAACTGGGGTGTGCCAGGGAGGTTGGGGATCATCCCAGTGTGGTCCGTTTAATTTTTTGTGGCCATTTGGGTGGACAAATGGGCGAAAAGGCACGAATACGACATTTTCGACCTAAATCGGTGTCCTATAGCCCACGGGTTTGGGGTGGGCCTCGAGTCTGGGTGTGCTATGGACCAAAAATCAATCAAGGCATACAAGGGAGGTTGGGGATCATCCCAGTACTGTTTGTTAATTTTTTTGTGGCCATTTGGGTTGACAAACGGGCGAAATTGCGCAAATGAGGTATTTTCGGGATAAATCGGTGTGCTATAGCCCACAGTTTTGGGGGTGGGTCGGGTTATGGGCGTGCTGTTGGCCAAAAACTGACCGAGAGGTACTAGGGATGTTGGGGATCATCCCAGTGTGATCCGTTAAATTTTTTGTGGCCATTTGGGTGGATAAACGGGTGAAACGGCATGGACGAGGCATTTTTGGGCTAAATCGATGTGCTATAGCCCACGATTTTGGGGGTGGTCTCGAGGTTCGTGCGTTTTGTTGGTCAAAAATCATTCGGTGTGTGCCAGGAAGGTTAGGGATCATTCAGTATGGCTTGTTTAATTTTTCGGGGCCATTTGGGTGGATAAACGAGAGAAACGATTCAAATGGGCCTTTTTCGGGCAAAACTGGTGTGCTATAACCCACGGTTTTGGGGGTAGGCTTGAGGTCCGGGTGTGCTGTGGGACACAAATTGATCGGGGCCTGCCTAGGAGGTTGGGGATCATCCCAGTATGGACCGTTTAATTTTTTGTGGTCATTTGGGTGGATAAACGGGCAAAACAGCGCAAACAAAGAATTTTTGGGCCAAATTTGTGTGCTATAGCCCATGATTTTGGGGGTGGACCCGGGGTCCAAGCATGCTATATGCCAAAAATTGAACAGGGCATGCTAGGGAGGTTGGGGATCATCCCAGTGTGGTCCGTTTAATTTTTCATGGCCATTTGGATTGACAAAGGGGCGAAACAGCGCAAACGGGGCATTTTTAGGTCAAATTGTTGTGTTATAGCCCATGTTTTTGGTAGGTGTTCGGGGTCTGGGTGTGCTATGGGCTGAAAATCGATTAAGTCATTCCAGAGAGGATGGGGATTGTCCCAGTGTGGTTCGTATAATTTTTCGTGGTCATTTGGGTGGATAAACGGGCAAAACAGACTGAATGGATCATTTTGGGCTTAATCGGTGTGCTATAGCCCATAGTTTTTTGGGTGGGACATGGGTATGGGCGCGTAGTGGGCCAAAAATTGACCGAGGCATGCCATGGAGGTTTAGGATCATCCTAGTGTGGTCCGTCTAATTTTTTGTGGCTATTAGGGTGGACAAACGGGAAAAACAGCTCAAACGGGGCATTTTAGTGCTAAATCGGTGTGCTCTAGCCCACAATTTTAGGGGTGGGCCCGGGGTACGAGCGTGCTGTGGATCAAAAATTGACTGAGGCATGCTAGAGAGGTAGGGGATCATCCCAGTGTGGTCCGTTTAATGTTTTGTGGCCATTTGAGTGGACAAACGAGCGAAACAGCGCTAACGGGGAGTTTTTGGGTAAAATCGATGTGCTATAGCCCACGGTTTCGACGGTGGGCACGGGGTCCGGTGTGCTATAGGCCAAAAATTGACCGAGGTGTGCCAAGGATGTGTGGGATCATTCACCTATGGTCCGTTTAATTTTTTATGGTTATTTGAGTCGACAAATAGGCTAAACCATGCGAAAAGAGGCATTTTCAGGCTAAATCAGTGTGCTATAGCCCACGACTTTGGGGGCGAGCCTGGCGTCCGGGCATGCTGTGGGTCAAAAATTTATCGTGGCATGCCGAGGAGGTTGGGGATCATCCTAGTATGATCTATTTAATTTTCCATGGTCATATGGGTGGACAAACAGGTGAAACGGGGCATATTTGGGCTAAATCGTTGTGCTATAGCCCACAGTTTTGGGGGTGGGTGCTAGTTTTGGATGTGTCGTGGGCCAAAATTTGATCGGAGCGTGCCATAGAGGTTGGGGATTATCCCAGTATGGTTCATCTAATTTTTTGTGGCCATTTGGATGGAAAAACGGGCGAAACAACGCGAACTGGGTATTTTAGGGCAAAATTAGTGTGCTATAGCACACGGTTTTGGGGGTGGGCCTAGGTTGCGAGCGTGCTGTGGGCCAAAAATCGACCAGGGCATGCAAGGGAGGTTGGGGATCATCCCAGTTTAGTCTGTTTATTTTTTCGTGGCCATTTGGGTGAACAAACGGGCAAAACGACGCGAACGGGGCAATTTCGAGTCAAATTATTATGCTATAGCCCACGGTTTCGGGGTTGGTCCGGGCGTGCTCTGGGGCCAAAATTGACCGAGGCATGACGAGGAGGTTAGGGATCGTCCCAGTGTGGTCCGCTTAATTTTTTGTGGCCATTTGGGTGGAAAAACAGGCGAAATGGGGCGAATGGGGAATTTTTGGGTCAAACCAGTGTGCTATTGCCCACGATTTTAGGGATGGGCTCGTGCCCCAGGCGTACCGTGGGCTGAGAATTGACTAGGGTATGCCAGGGAGGTTGGGGATCATCCTAGTGTGGTCCGTTTAATTTATTGTATCCATTTGTGTGGACAAACGGGCAAAACGGTACGAATGGAGCATTTTTGGGCCAAATCGGTGTGCTATAGCGCACGGTTTTGGATGTGGGCCCAGGCGTGCAGTGGGTCAAAAATCAACCGGGGCATTCCAGGGAGGTTGGGAATCATCCTTGTATGGTCCATTTAGTTTTTCGTCCATTTGGATGGATAAACGGACGAAACAGCGTGAACGAGCCATTTTTGAGCTAAATAAGTGTGCAATAGCCCACGGTTTTGAGGGTGAACCCAGGGTCCGGGCGTGCTGTGATCCAAAAATCAACTAGGGTATGTCAGGGAGGTTGGGGATCGTCCCAGTGTGGTCCATTTAATTTTTTGTGGCCATTTAGGTGGACAAACTAGCGAAATGGTACGAACGAGGCATTTTTAAGCTAAATCGGTGTGCTATAGCCTACGGTTTTGGTGGTGCGCCCAGCGTTTGGACATACTGTGGATTGAAAATCAAACGTGGCATGCCAAGGTTATTGGGGATCGTCCCAGTATGGTTTGTTTAATTTCTTGTTTCCATTTGGGCGGACAAACGAGCGAAACGATGCGAATGGGGCATTTTCAGGATAAATCATTGTGTTATAGCCTACGGTTTTGGGGGTGTGCCCAGGATTTGGACGTACTGTGGATTGAAAATCAAACGTGGCATGCCAAGGTTGTTGGGGATCGTCCCAGTATGGTTTGTTTAATTTCTTGTTTCCATTTGGGCGGACAAACGAGCGAAACGATGTGAATGGGGCATTTTCAGGATAAATCATTGTGCTATAGCCCACGGTTTTGGAGGTGAGCCCGGGGTCCGAGTGTGTTATAGGCGAAAAATCGATCGAGGTGTGCCATGTAGGTTGGGGATCATCTTAGTGTGGTTCGTTAAATTTTTTGTGGCTATTTTGGTGGACAAATGATGTTGGGCGTATTTACACGCCTAAACACCATAATTTGCCCATATTTTAGGCTAAGTTTTGAGGATAAAATATATAATTCCTGCACTTTTAGTCCATTTTCCTGTAAGTGAGCTAACCAACGTGATTAGCATGTTTTTAGGTACTAATGACGAAGATTTCAGCAGTTTGTTGGACCTTTCGGTAGCAAAGGGAAACTTCGCATAAGATGGAAGGCAGCTTTTGGAAACTTGAGGACTAAATATGATGCATGGAGAATCTGTCCAGGGAAAAAACAGTATTTTTACATACTTTAGGGTGCAGCAGTAACCTAGTAGGAATATGACAAGGATATTATAAAAACCCTATTTGCTGAATTTTTCAGCAAGCATTATCATACTTTCGATTTTACTTTTCTTTAGACACTTTTAGTATTATTCAGTTTACAGATTCTGTAAGTTACCAACAGAGAAAACACGTTACAAAAACGGCAAGAGAGAAAATCACGTCAATCTCAGATTGACACAAATCCATCTTCATCGTGACATTGCTATAATCTTGGTATGATGATGATGTCTTCGTGGATTCCCATTGTGATCATGAGTAGCTAAACTTCTCTGTTAGGGTTATGGAAGCCTTGTGATATACTATCTATAACTATGAGTTTGTGAATTCTTGATGCGTATTCTACTTATATCATTACTCTCTTCATCTTAATTGAATTCTTGTGGTTGCAAACATATAGAATACGTCATTATAGCATTAACTTGTTCGAGAGAAAAGTTACATGTTTGGAAAAGAGAGTGTGACAACAAAATAGGGCTACCAACCCTATTTACATGTTAGTGCCGTAACTGGATTAACCTCTTGGAAAGTTTGTACCGATAGTATACACTTTAAGCTCGAGAGAGTTAAAGTGAAATAATCCTGGATGGTCGAGAGACACTAGGATTTACCATTAGAATACGAATCTCTATAAGTGCATACATGTCTGAATTCCGCATAACTCATAGTTAATAGATACGTAGAATTCATAAGGTGGACATAACCCTAACTTATTTTTCTCTGTTATTAAATCCTACTACACAAATCGTTTCATTCGTTACTTTGATACTCTTAATTCACGCCATAATTAAATCCCCCCTTTTCATAGAATTTTCGACCAACAGTCTACTAATAGTTGCATACTTAGTGACCAAGTATTACCTGTGGGATTGACACCCAACCCAGTTGGGTTCTATATTTGACAGCGACCGCTTACACTCTTACGAGAGCTATAGTTTGGGCGTTATCAAATTTTGGCGCCGTTGCCGGGGAATACGGTTGTCAACTAAGTTTGTGATAGTAATATACCCTTTGGTCAAAGATTCTTGTATTTTACTTTTAGTTGTTGTTTTTGTTTTATTCAGGTTGGTTCAGTGCATGCCAAATACTCGAAGTTCTGGTCAACCATTACTACCAATAAATCCTGAACCTCAACTTATTGGCAGAATGGATGCATAACGTGACATTGACAGAATGGCGGCTCAACAGGAGCAGGCTAGATTAGCTGCACTGGCAACTGATCAAGTGCATCAGCAGAATATTGATAACCCAGGGCGAGCAACAAATCCTGATGATGAGGACCTGGGTGATGATGAGTTACTGAATCCTAGGCGTACGGATGAGGTGGCGGCACCTATGCAAAAGAGAGATCGTCAAGCTAGATTCAGGCCTGAATGCCGAGCTGTGCAGATTCCTTTTGAGGATGATGATGATGATTTGGATGGGGCTGGTGCCATAGGGGCTATTATTCCTCTACCCTTGGCACCTAGATCCAAGTTCAATATCACCAGCACCATGATTCAGCTATTACAGCTCAAGGGATTGTTTGGTGGACTTGCAGGTGATGATCCAAATATGCATCTGATCAATTTCATCTCTACATGCAAGTCATTCGATAATCCAGGCGTTGGATAGAATGCTATTCGGCTGCACTTATTTCCATTGTCTCTGTCTGGGGAGGCAACTCTATGGTTGAATGGGCTAACTCCTTATTCTATCACTAATTAGAGGCAATTGAAAGACGCTTTCCTAGAAAGGTTCTTTCCGCCATCCAAGGGAGCACAGTTGAGAGATGAGATCAGCAATTTTCGACAGCTTCCAACTGAAGCTCTCCACGAAACATGGGAGAGGTTCAAGAAGAAGCTTATGCGGTGCCCAAATCATCATATGACCAATGTCCACTTGATGGAGATATTATACAGGTCTTTGAATTCAGTGACTAAGCCAGTGGTTGATAATGCTGCAGGAGGGTTATTCATGGACCTTACTTTTATTTAGGCAAGTGATATGCTAGATCGTATGACAAAGCAGAGTAGAGCTTGGAATACCAGGGATTCTGAGGTAGCAAGCTCTACTATATCTACCGGCATGACTACAGAACAAAGGCGAAGAGAGGAGGAACGCGATCAAGATATGGCGCACATGAAAGCACAGATGGATCTTCTTACCAAGCACTTATTATCAGGGAAGACCGAAAAAGTCAAAGCAGTTGCATTAAAAGGAAGAGATGAGTTCGATTCTGAGGAAGAAGCTAACTACTTGAATAATCAGGGGGTTTCCGAGGCAATGCCCAAGGAAACCAAGGTCGGACCTATTATGATAAATCTGGCAACAAGGACCGTGATCAAGGGAGTTGAAAGAATAAAACTGATAGGAGCGGTTTGAATATTCCTCTTAGAAAACATGAGGCCGCGACATCTGGTTCAAGGAAGATGTCAATGGAAGATATGATGGCGAAGCTGTTGAAAGGAGTGGAGGCAACCAATACGGGAGTGAATGAGGTAAAGAACGACTTGTCTTCAATAAATCAATTAGTTGACTCACATTCTACTGCAATAAAACAGCTAGAGCAGCAATTGAGTCAACTTTCAACGGCATTTAATCAAAGAAAAGCTGGCACCCTACCTAGCGACACTGTGCAAAATCCAAGGAACGACAGATCATGTATGGCTATTACTACCAGGAGTGGCAAGGTATTGGAAAATCTATCCAAAGGCAAGCAGGTGGTTGATGATATAGCAAATAATATTATCAATGCAGAACTAGAAGAGGCCAAAGAAGCTGAAGATTGTGTCCATAACATCACCCCTAACCGTCTACAGCCTGAAAAGATCGATAATTAAAAGCAAGATGAAAAGAAAGTGGTGGATAAAACTATTCCTCTTCCACCACCACCTTTTCCTCAGAGACTGAAGAAGAAAGCTGATGATACCAGATTCAATAAATTTATGACTATGTTGAAGCAACTGACTATTAACGTTCCGTTGGTAGAGGCGCTGGAGCAGATGCCAGGGTACGCCAAATTCATGAAGGACCTTTTGACAAAGAAGCAGGCAGCAAGTTATGAGTTGACAGATAATGTTCATCATTGCAGTATAATCGCTACCAGATCACTAGTTCAGAAGAAGACAGATCCTGGTGCTTTTACTATTCCTTGCACGGTTGGATCATTGAATTTTGCTAAAGCATTATGGGACTTGGGAGCTAGCATCAATTTGATGCCACTATCTATTTACAGGAAGTTGGACTTGAGTGATCCTACACCAACCAATATGAGGCTCGTAATGGCAGATAGGTCGGTAAAATAACCTGTTGTATATGATGTATTGGTGAAGGTTTCCTCCTTCATCTTTCTTATAGATTTTGTTATTTTGGATTGTGAGGTGGACTCTGAAGTTCCCATAATCTTGGGGCGTCCTTTCCTTGCAACAGGAAGTGTGCTTATTGATTTGAGAGCTAATGAGCTTGTATTCCGGATGAATGACGAAGTTGTTCGCTTTGATGTATGAAAATCAATGAAGCAGCCTAAAGAGATGAATGTGTTCTCTATAGCTGATGTTTATTTTGATGATGATAAAGAATTATCTATAGAGAAGCAGCTTATTATTGACCCATTGGCGGCTGTGCTTATGAATGTTGAGCGCGAGGATGTTGAAGATTATGAAGAAACTATTTGTGCTCTAACAGGTATTGGTTCGTATCCTCATGCTCCCAAGAAGCTGGACCTTGATCTCAAAAATCGACGTACACCACCAGCTAACCATCCATTGAAGAGCCACCAATGTTAGAATTAAAGGAGCTGCCCAGTCATCTAAAGTATGCGTTCTTGGGAAGTGGAAACACACTTCCAGTTATTGTGGCGGCTGACTTAGGTAAGCAGCAAGTTACAGCTCTCATCTCTGTTCTGAGGAGATATAAGAGAGCCATCGGTTGGACTATCGCTGATATTATTGGTATCCCGCCTAGGATATTTATGCACAAGATTCAGCTTGAAGAAAATTGCACACCCACTATTGAGTATCAGAGGCGTCTGACTCCACTTATGCAAAAGGTGGTAAAGAAAGAAATTATTAAGTGGTCAGATGCAGGGGTAGTGTATCCAATCTTCGACAGTAAATGGGTGAGTCTGGTATAGTGTGTGCCCAAGAAAGGGGGCATGACGGTAGCTGTGAATGAAAGAAATAAGTTAATCCCACTCAGACCTGTCACAGGGTAGAGAGTATGCATGGACTACCGGAAGCTGAATTCGTGGACACTTAAGAATCACTTCCCAATGCCATTCATGGACAAAATACTTGATCGATTGGCCGGGAAAGGATGGTTTGGCTTCTTAGATGGTTATTCCGGCTATAATCAGATTTGTATTGCTCCTGAAGATCAAGAGAAGACAACATTTACATGCCCATATGATACGTTTGCCTTCAAACGTATGCCATTTGGGCTATGTAACGCACCTGCCACTTTTCAGCGTTGTATGATGTCCATTTTTTCTGATATGGTTGAATACACCTTAGAGGTGTTCATGGACGATTTTTCAGTCGTAGGTGAGTCGTTTGAATCGTGCCTGGCGAATCTAAGCCTGGCGTTGCAGAGATGTGTTGAATTCAACTTGGTACTAAACTGGGAGAAGTGCCACTTTATGGTTAAGGGAGGTATTGTTCTTGGGCACAAAGTTTCGGAAAAAGGAATTGAGGTCGATCGAGCTAAGATTGAAGTTATCGAGAAGCTACCACCTCCAATTTCTGTTAAGGGAGTTCATAGTTTCCTCGGTCATGCAGGTTTTTATCGAAGGTTTATTAAAGATTTCTCCAAGATTGCTAGTCCATTATGCAAACTTTTGGAAAAGGATGCAAAGTTCGACTTCGGTGAAGATTGCTTGAAGGCACTCGAATGCCTCAAAGAGAAGCTAGTTGAAGCCCCTATCATTGTAGCACCTGATTGATCTCTACCATTTGAGGTTATGTGTAATGCAAGCGGGGTAGCTTTGGGTGCTGTACTTGGTCAGAGAAGAGAAAAGTTATTTCATCCAATCTATTATGCAAGCAAGGCCTTGAACGGAGCCTAGAAGAACTATACTGTCACGGAACAAGAGCTTCTAGTAGTTGTTTATGCTTTTGAAAAGTTCCGTGCTTACTTGTTGGGAACCAAAGTGGTGGTTCATACAGACCATGCAGCTCTGAGATATTTAATGGTAAAGAAAGATGCGAAGCCAAGGCTAATTCGATGGGTGTTATTGCTGCAAGAATTTGATTTTGAAGTAAAAGATAGAAAAGGTTGCAAAAATCAAGTAGCTGATCATCTATCTAGACTTGAGAATGAGCACATAGCGCAGCCCGATCTTGAGATTAATGCTGCATTTCCCGACGAAGAGATTCTAGCCACAATGGTAGAAGAGTTACCGTGGTACGCTGACTTTGCAAACTACGTGGTAAGTAATGTGATGCCTGAAAATCTCTCTTTTCATCAAAAGAGGAAGTTCATGCATGATGTGAAACACTACTTCTGGGATGAACCATATTTGTTTCGATGATGTGCGGATGGTATTATTAGGCGATGCATATCTCATGTGGAAGTGCCTAGCATATTGGAAGCAAGCCATGCTTCCCAAGTTAGGGGTCATCACGCAGGTGAGCGAACAGCTAGGAAGGTTTTGCGAAGCGGCTATTATTGGCCGTCGTTATTCAAGGACGCTTATGATTTTGTGAGGAGATGTGACCAGTGTCAGAGGCAAGGTACGATTTCGAAACACCATGAGAGGCCCATGTCTAAAATTCTTGAAGTAGAACTATTTGATGTATGGGGTATTGATTTTATGGGCCCATTTGTGAGTTCGTTTGGGATGAAATATATCCTAGTTGCTGTGGATTATGTATCCAAATTGGTCGAAGCTGTAGAACTGGCTGATAATGAAAGTAAGCGTGTTATAGCATTCTTAAAGAGAAATATCTTCTCTCGTTTTGGGGTACCACGTACCATCATAAGCGATGGGGGATCACACTTTTGCAACAAGCTGTTCAGAACCATTTTGGTGAAATATGGGGTCAGGCGGCATAAGGTAGCCACACCTTACCACCCACAAACTAGTGGGCAGGTAGAGGTTTCTAATCGAGAGGTCAAGCTGATCCTTGCTAAGACTGTCAATGCTAATAGGAAAGATTGGTCTCGAAAGCTGGACGATGCCTTATGGGCTTATAGGACCGCATTCAATACACCAATTGGCATGTCCCCGTACCAACTAGTTTATGGGAAGGCTTGTCACTTGCCTATTGAGCTCGAGCATAAAGCATTATGGGCGTTGAAGCGGCTTAATTTGAATTGGGATGATGCTATTAATATGAGATTGGAGCAGCTGAATGAGATGGATGAATTTCGTCTACATGCGTATGAAAGATCAGACCTCTACAAGGAACGGATAAAAAAGTATCATGATCGGCGGATTATCCAACGAAACTTTCAGAAGGGTGATATGGTACTTCTTTTCAACTCCAGACTGAAGCTATTTCTAGGTAAGTTGAAGTCTAAATGGTCTGGCCCGTTCAAAATTACCCAAGTCTACTCGTCTGGAGTAGTAGAGTTAGAAGACAATAATGGTGGTATCTTTAAGGTAAATGGCCAATGAGTGAAGCCAAATATCGGTCCTCTTGACTCGATAAAATACATGGCCATCATTTATCTCGATGAAGTCTAAGTAATCGAGGTCACTATGTCGTGCCGCGACAATAAATCAAGCGCTACATGGGAGGCAACCCATCGTTTTTAATTGTTTTGTTTTACTAGGAGTTTGTTTTTGATAAATAAAAATCCAAAAAGAAGAGTCGAGCCACAACCAAAACTAAGTCGCTTGATGGGAGGCAACCCATCGTTCTAATCGTTTTTGATGTTTTTGAGTAAGTGTAGGTGCAAGATGTATAAAGAAGGAGAATTCTCTCAAATTTTGATTTAGAAGTGGTTCACGTTGAAGGTGGTAAGTTAGGAATGAAGAAGTAAAGGGTATGGGTTAGGCATTGCCTAAGCAAATCTAGGCAACGAACAAGGCAAGGCCTATGTAAATCTAGGCAACGAACAAGGCAAGGCCTATGCTATGGCCTAAGCTCTCTGAATCTACAATGACATAGCATAGGCGCCGCCTATACCCAACAATGCTTTACAAAAGGTGCCGCCTATGCCCAACAATGCTTTGCAAAAGGCGCCGCCTATGTCAATGCCTTTGGTCTCTGAATCTACAATGCCATAGCATAGGCGCCGCCTATGCCCAACAATGCCATAGCATAGGCGCCGCCTATGCTCAACTAGGCAAAGCATTAGGCGCCGCCTATGCTTACTTTTTGGTCTCCTAAACCAATTTTAAATGGGTCAAACCCGACCCATGCCTTGTCCTATAAATAAAACTCCGACCTTAAGGCAAAATCACATTTTTTGCTAGACCTAGGCGCCGCCTTTACTCTCCAAATCTTTCAAAATTTTCCCTTTTGCTCATTCAACCTTGCAAGATCATCTTCCAAGTACATCACCAAGTAAGTTCTTCTTTTATATCTCGTAAGTGTTACGATACTACGCTTATAATGGTATTTTAGATCTTAAAGTGATGTTGGTGATTTGAATATGGTTGGTTTGTTTTGCTACATCTAGTTGAGTGAAAGAATATGTGTGGGTGTTCTTGACTTGTTTCCAACTTGTATTTGATTCTGATACACTGTCATACTTTTGCGAAATCGACATGGTCAAGTTACTTGCATAACCTTGTAACTCGAAAGCTTGAATGTTTGAATTCCTTGTTCATCGAGATGAAAATCATGGTTGACTACAAACATGGGATGTTGTGATTATTTCTATGCCATAACTTGATACGATATCCATGTAGTAGTTTTGTTCAAAAGATGCATTAAGCCAAACATGAAAGCATAGTCAAGATTACACGAAATAGAGTTGAAAAGGATAGTTAAAGACAACATGAAAGTATGACTGTGCTAAAATGTATTGTTGGAACATATCACCTATACGTATGTTGATGAAGTCTGAGTAATCGATATCGTTCACTTAATTAGTTTGTACCAACAAAGTAAGTGTGGGGTGGTGCCATTATTGTTGTGTGTCGATCAAATCCTCTGAGATAAGCTAACATGATTTTATTTTAATCTCAGGAAAAATGGCACCAAAAGCACGACAAGGAAAAGAAAAAGCGACCACCTCACAGAAAGGTCAGAAAAGGGGACGAAAAGAGCAAGCTGAATCCTCCTTGCTGTAAATACCTCACCGCATGTTCGGGATAAAATGGGTCCTAGAGGAGGAAGGAAAGGAGTGGTACAAAAACAATAAAGTGAAGAAGTATGTTCACGTGGAATTGATACAGAAGGAGAGTCTAGCGAAGAAAGAACCTCGTATTTTGGCCAAAATCATAGTGCTAAATCTCGATTTCATTTTCTGAGACATGGGAGAATGCAATCTTGATCTAACGCGATAATTCTATGCAAATTGGTCCCCAAAGACTACCGGAAGTGAGGTGAAGATTAGGGGCCAAATCTTGTAGCTGAATGCGGAGTTCTTTAACACTTTTCTGGGTCTTCCATCTGTCGATATATCACCGCTCAAAGAACTTCAACAAAGACCTCCGTACAGGGCAATCAGACACACACTATGTGGAACAAGATCAATGGCACGTTGGAGTCAACACAAGGACACCGGTCGGTACAATACCTTCCTGTATGCTTCCTTGAATAGAGAAGCATGGATATGGTTGCGGATTGTCAACTCTTGCCTGATTCCAGGGACGCAGTACACAAAGATCGCACGTGATAGAGTATGCTTTGTGTACGTATTGATGACGAACATCCCCATCAACATTGGGGCAATTATTCGATCTTCAATGCGTAAGGCTAGGCTGCACAAGAGGTCTCACTTCAGCTTTGGCAATCTGTTGACTGCAATATTGAGGAAGGAGGACATCGAAGAGGAACCGGCAGATCATAAGCTTCCACACAACCCGAAGAAGGTTGATCTGACAAAGGTTAAAGATGTTGAATCTATGCATGGCGTCAACCTGACCACTGCAGAAAGACATGCTCGCGAAGAAAGCTTCTTCCGCCATTTATATGGCATTATGAGGTTCACCATGATGAGTGAGGGTCATGTTCTAACTACTGCAGAGCTCCAACAGTTGGATTATGACTACCCGATGAATGAGCATGCGAGGGCTATGTGTGGAGTAGGTGTGTATTTCGAGGAACCTCTTGATGATGACGTGCCAACTGATGATGATCACCGCATACCAGACTCAGACGTGGAGGAGAACTCTGATGATGATGACTCCGATGATAATTTCGATGCAGGGGGTATGACCCCAGACATAGAGGAGGAGTCCGACTGATCCAGATTTTCCTTATTTATTTTCCACTGAGGGCAGTGTGTCCCATCTAAGTATGGGGTGCTGGTATTTGTATGCTTTACTTCTTTGCCTATATTTATTTATGTTTGTTGTCGTTAGTAGATTAGTAGTTAAATTTTCAAAATATTTTTAGATTTTGCATGAAGTGCATGAAATTGTTCTGATAGGCGACATGGTATTATGACAAGAGTTTGTGCTAAAATCATTACTATTGAGACGTTTAGGCTCTAAGTGTGACTCACTATGTGATAAGTGTGTGGTTTAATTCCTTCATTTATTGGGTCAACGGTCTATACTGCTCCCAATAAAGTTGACCATGTGCCTTGTGTGTGTGAGATAATAGTATATTCTGTGTTATGGCTGATGCTAGAACTTGCCTGGTGTATGTGTAAAGCGAAATACAGAGTGTAAGTTTAGGAGATGATTTAGGCATTTCTTTGGCAGCCTGTAATTGTTTACCTTCTTTTTACCTACCTATGTACATTATCCTAGATAACCCCCTTTGAGCCCTTAGCTATTTTCTTTGACAGCCTCATATGTAGCCTAATCCATTTTTTTTCAAGACCATAATTTGATCCAAATTCCTAAGCGCTTTAAATTGTAAGGTCATGTGACAAAATAAGAGGAAATTGGGTGAGAGTGATGCCTTAGAGTGTATTGGTACTTGAATTTGTTATGAAAAAGAGTGGCTATTATAGAGGTGTGTTATAAAAAAAAGAAGAAAAAATGAAAAGAAAAATAAAAAGTTAATTCTGTTTAAAATTGAATAACAAAATAGGTGAAAAGGGGTGGTAGATAAAAGGAAAGTAGAGAGGTTGTTTAAAAGAGAGTGTTAATGGCATAATGTGATGTATTAAAGCGCTTAGGGAACATAGTCACTATTTTGGCCAAAATAGTCCTACCCGTCCCTTAGCCTACATTACAACCTGTAAAAGACCTATTTGATCCTAAGCATAGCATTCTGATATTAGTGGAGCATTACACGAAGGGCAAGCCTATGGTCATCAGTTGTAACATATGAATTCTTTGTGAGAGAGAGAGCAAGGAGAATCTTATACCCATGTTCGAAAAATTCAAAACTTGTGAGTGATTATGGGTGATATCTTGTGTGAGACACACATGGTTGATGAGTTTTGGGTCGTTTTGTATGATTCTTTATACCTTAATTTGTGGATACGAATTAACCATCATCACGAGTCTATATTGGAGGTTAAATTGTTTCTAGTAGCAATCAAGGAACCTACTCTTTGTTAATGATCCCATGCCTGTCTTGATGAATATTTTGTGTGGCTGCTGTGATATTCTAGTTATATGTTTGCATGGACGTGATATTTTGTTCGAGGACGAACAAAGCTTTAAGTGTGGGGTGTTGATGTTGGGCGTATTTACACGCCTAAACACCATAATTTGCCCATATTTTAGGCTAAGTTTTGAGGATAAAATATATAATTCCTGCACTTTTAGTCCATTTTCCTATAAGTGAGCTAACCAACGTGATTAGCATGTTTTTAGGTACTAATGACGAAGATTTCAGCAGTTTGTTGGACCTTTTGGTAGCAAAGGGAAACTTCGCATAAGATGGAAGGCAGCTTTTGGAAGCTTGAGGACTAAATATGATGCATGGAGAATCTGTCCAGGGCAAAAATAGTATTTTTACATACTTTAGGGTGCAGCAGTAACCTAGTAGGAATATGACAAGGATATTATAAAAACCCTATTTGCTGAATTTTTCAGCAAGCATTATCATACTTTTGATTTTACTTTTCTTTAGACACTTTTAGTATTATTCAGTTTACAAATTCTGTAAGTTACCAACAGAGAAAACACGCTACAAAAATGTCAAGAGAGGAAATCACGTCAATCTCAGATTGATGCAAATCCATCTTCATCGTGACATTGTTATAATCTTGGTATGATAATGATGTCTTCGTGGATTCCCGTTGTGATCATGAGTAGCTAAACTTCTCTGTTAGGGTTATGGAAGCCTTGTGATGTACTATCTATAACTATGAGTTTGTGAATTCTTGATGCGTATTCTACTTATATCATTACTCTCTTCATCTTAATTGAATTTTTGTGGCTGCAAACATATAGAATACGCCATTATAGCATTAATTTGTTCGAGAGAAAAGTTACATGTTTGGAAAAGAGAGTGTGACAAGGAAATAGGGCTACCAACCCCTATTTACATGTTAGTGCCGTAACTAGATTAACCTCTTGGAAAGTTTGTATCGATAGTATACACTTTAAGCTCGAGAGAGTTAAAGTGAAATAATCCTGGATGGTCGAGAGACACTAGGATTTACCATTAGAATACAAATCTCTATAAGTGCATACAAGTCTGAATTCCACATAACTCATAGTTAATAGATACATAGAATTCATAAGGTGGACATAACCCTAACTTATTTTTCTCTGTTATTAAATCCTACTACACAAATCATTTCATTCGTTACTTTGATACTCTTAATTCACGCCACAATTAAATCCCCCCTTTTCATAGAATTTTCGACCAACAGCCTACTAATAGTTGCATACTTAGTGACCAAGTATTCCCTGTGGGATTCGACACCCAACCCAGTAGGGTTCTATATTTGACAGCGACCGCTTACACTCTTATGAGAGCTGTAGTTTGGGCGTTATCAACAAACGGGGAAAAAGGCACGAATGGAGCATTTTCGAGCCAAATAGGTGAGCTATAACCCATAGTTCCAGGGGTGCGCTCGGGGTCCAAGAGTGTTGAGGGCTGAAAGTTGATTGGGGCGTGCCAGGGAAGTTGGTGATCGACCAAGTGTGGTCCGTTTAATTTTTCATGGCTGTTTTAGTGGATAAACAGGTAAAACGACGCGAATGGGGCATTTTTGGGCCATATCGTTGCGCTATAGCCCACAGTTTTGGGGGTGGGCCGGGCGTTCGGGTGTGTTGTCGGTCAAAAATCGATCGGGGCATACCAGGGGGGTTGGGCATCATCCCAGTGTGGTTTGTTTAATTTATCATGGCCATTTAGGTGGACAAATGGGTGAAACGACGTGAAGGGGCATTTTCACACCTAATCGGTTTGCTATAGCCCATAGTCTTGGGGGTGGGCCCCGGGGTTCGGGCGTATTGTGGGCCAAAAATCAACTGGGACGTGCCAGGGAGTTTGGGAATCTTTTGAGTGTGGTCCATTTAATTTTTCGTGGATATTTAGGTGGACAAACGGGCTAAATAGTGCGAACGGGGCATATTTGGGCCAATTAGTGTGCTATAGCCCACAGTTTTAGGGTAGGCCCGGGGTCCGAGCATGCTCTAGGCTGAAAATTGAGCGGGGCATCCCAGGGAGGTTGGGGATCGTCCTAGTAAGGTCCTTTTAATTTTTCATGGCCATTTGGGAAGATAAACGGGTGAAACGGCACGAACGAGGCATTTTCTAGGCAAATTGGTGAGTTGTATCCCACGATTTTGGGGGTAGGCCCAGGGTCTAGGCATGCTATGGGCCAAAAATATACCGAGGCATGCTAGGGAGGTTGGTGATCGTGCTAGTATGGTCCGTTTAATTTTTGTGGCTATTTGGGTTGATAAACAGGCGAAACAACATGAACGGGGCATTTTCGGGCCAAACCGGAGTGCTATAGCCCACAATTTTGGGGGTGAGCCTGGGGTCCGGGCATACTGTGGGTTGAAAATCGACCGGGGTATGCCAGGGAGGTTGGGGATCACCCTAGTGTGGTCCATTTAATTTTTGATATCCATTTATATAGACAAACGGGCAAAACGGCGCGAACGGGGCATTTTTGGGCTAAATCGGTGTTGTATAGCCCATGGTTGGAAGTGGGCCTGAGTTTCAGGCTTGCTGTGGGCCAAAAATTGACTAGGGTATGCCAGGGAGGTTAGGGATCATCTGAGTATGGTTCGTTTAATTTTTCCTGGTCATATGGGTGGACAAACGGGCAAAACGAAGCGAACGGGGTGTTCTCGGGATAAATAGGTATGTTATAGCCCATGGTTTCGAGGGTGGGATAGGAGTCCAGTCGTGCGGTGGATCAAAAATCTAAAGAGGCATGCCAGGGAGGTTAGGGATCATCCTAGTGTGGTCCGTTTAATTTTTCCTGTCCATTTTGGAGGACAAACGGGACAAACGGCGCAAATGGGGCATTTTTGGGCCAAATCGATGGGTTATAGCCCACGGTTTTGATTGTGGGCTCGAGGTCTGGGTGTACGATGGGTTGAAACTAGAACGGGGCATGCCAGGGAGGTTATGAATCATCCCAGTATGGTCCGTTTATTTTTCGTCACCTTTTGAATGGACAAACGGGAGAAACAGCTCGAACGGAGCATTTTTAGGATAAATTGGTGTGCTATGGCCCTCCGTTTCGAGGGTGGACCCAAGGTCCGGGCGTGCTGTGGGCCGAAAATCATCCGAGATATTCTAGGGAGGTTGGGTTTCATCCTAGTGTGGTCCATTTAATTTATCATAGCTATTTGGGTGGACAATCTGGTGAAACAGCGAGAACGTGGCATTTTTGTGCCAAATCGATGTGCCTTAGCCCACGATTACGCGGGTGGGCCCGGGATTTGGGTGTGCTGTGGGCTAAAAATCGATCGGGGCATGTCAGGGAGATTGGGGATCATCCCAGTGTGGTTTGTTTAATTTTTTGTGGCCATATGGGTAGACAAACGGGTGAAACAGAGCGAACGGGGCATTTTTCGGGCAAAATCGGTGTGCTATAGCCCATAGTTTCAGGGGTGGGCCAAGGTTTTGGGCGTGTTATGGTTTGAAAATTGATCGATACATGCCAGATAGGTTGGGGATCATCTCATTGTGGTTCGTTTAATTTTTTATGGCCATTTAGGTAGACAAACGGGCAAAATGAGGCATTTTCGGGCCAAATCGGTGTGCTATAGCCCAGAGTTTTAGGGGTGGGCCCGGGGTCCGGGCGTACTGTGGGCTGAAATTTGACTGAGGCATACCATGGAGGTTGGATATCGTCCTAGTATAGTCCATTTAATTTTTCATTGCCATTTGGGTGGACAAATGAGCAAAACGGCACGAACAGGGCATTTTTGAGCCAAATCGGTGTACTTAGCCCATGGTTTCGGGGATGGGCACGGGGTCCGGGGGTTCTATGGGCTTAAAACCGATCGGGGCATTCTAGGGAGGTTGGGGATCATCCCAGTATTGTCCGTTTAATTTTTTGTGGCCATTTGGGTGGATAGAAGGGCGAAACAACATGAACGGGGTATTTTTAAGCTAAATTGATGTGCTATTGCCCATGGTTTCGAGGGTGAGCCCGAGGTTTGGGTGTGCTGTGGGGCGAAAATTGACTGGGGAATGCCAGGGAGGTAGGGGATCGTCCCAGTGTGTTTCGTTTTATTTTCGTGGCCATTTGGGTGGACAAACGGGCGACACAGCGTGAACTGGGCATTTTTAGGCTTAATTGGTTTTCTATAGTCCATGATTTTGGGGGTAGGGCCAGGGTCCGGGCGTGCCTGAGAGGTCGGTAATCATCCCTGTGTGTTCCGTTTAATTTTTAGTGGCTCTTTGGGTGGGAAAACGGGTAAAACGGTGCGAACGAGGAATTTTTTGGCTAAACCGATGTGCTATAGCCTACGGTTTTCGGGCTAGGCCCGAGGTTCGGGCGTGTTGTGGGCCAAAAATCGACCGGGGCGTGCCAAGGAGCTTAGGGATCATCCCAGTATAGTCCGTTTAATTTATTTTGGCCATCTTAGTGGACTAACGGGCGAAACAGCATAAATGGGGCATTTTAGGGCAAATCGGGATGTTGTATCCACGATTTTGGGGGTGGGGTCGGGGTCTGGGTGTGCTGTGGGCCAAAAATCGACCGGGGCATTCCAAGGACCTTAGGAATCATCCTAGTGTGGTCCGTGTAATTTTGCATGGCTATTTGGGTGGACAAATGGGCGAAACGGAGTGAACAGGGCATTTTTGTGCTAAATCGGTGTTCTATAGCCCACAGTTTCGGGGGTGGGCCCGGGGTTCGGGTGTGCTGTGGGTCAAAAATCGATCGGGGTGTGCCATGGAAGTTGAGGATCATCCCATTATGGTCCGTTTAATTTTTTGTGGCTATTTGGGTGGACAAACCGGCAAAACGTCATGAACGGGGCATTTTTGGGTCAAATCGGTGTGCTATAGCCCATGGTTTTGGGGATGCGCCCGGGGTCCGAGTGTGCTATGGGCCAAAAATCGACTGTAGCGTGCTAGGGAGGTTGGGGATCATCCAGTGTGGGCCATTTAATTTTTTGTATCCATTTAGTGTAGACAAACGGGCGTAACGGCGTAAATGGGGCATTTTCGTGCTAAATCGGTGTGGTATAGCCCATGGTTTCGGGGGTGCGTGATGATAGGCGTATTTACACGCCTAAAGTACCTTAATTTACCCATATTGTAGTTAAGTTTTGAGGACAAAATACATAATTCATGCACTTTTAGTCCTCTTTCCTGTAAGTGAGCTAACAAACGTGATTAGCAAGTTTTCAGGTATAAATGATGAAGATTTCAGCATTTTATGGATAACTTGACGCCAAAGGAAGCTTCACAAAAGAAGGAAAGCAGCGTTTGGACACCTATGGACTGAAAGTGATGCATGGATAACTTGTACCGGGCAAAAACAGCATTTCCAAAGACTTGGAGATCAGCAGTAACTTAGTAGGATTAGGACAAGTATGCAGTAACCCAGTAGGACTAGGACAAGGATAGAAACCTTATTTCAATAGGACTAGGATATGGATGTTATATAAACCCTATTTTGCTGAAACTTTTCAGCATTCTCTTCTTATTCCCCCTTCGATTCCTTCCCATTCTAATAAATTCTTATTCACTCATTAATTAATTCAAGTTTTTTTCATTCAACGTTTGATCCTAATTCACGTTACACTTTCTGACAGAGAAATCATGGCCCTTGTGACCAACGTGAGATCATGATGATGTTTATTGTGATCTCCGTTGCAATCATGAGTAGCTAAACTTCTCTGTTAGGGTTATGAAAGCCTTATGAGATACTATCAACTGCTATGAGTTTGTGAATTCTTGACACGTATGCTGCTTATATCATTACTCTCTTCATCTTAATTTAAATTCTTGTGGTTGCAAACATATAGAATACGCCAGTATAGCATTAACTTGTTTGAAAGAAAGGTTACATGTCTGGAAAAGAGATAATGTCAAGGTAATAGGGCACCAACCCCTGTTTAAAAGTTAGTGTCGTAACTGGATTAACCTCTTGGAGAATTTGTACCATTAGATACGCTTTAAGCTCGAAAGAGTTAAAGTGAAATAGTCCTTGATGGTCGAAAGACGCCTGGATTTACCATAGAATATGATTCTCTATAAGCGCATGCATGTCTGAATTCCGCATAACTCATAGTCAATAGATACGTACAACTTATAAGGTGGACATAACCCTAACTCTCAATTCTCATTGATTAAAACCTACCAAGTACTCCGTTTTACTCTTCTATTTTCCGTTTTTACTCTACTATTTTGTTTACATCATTTGCACGCACAAAATCCCCCCTTTATTCGCAGAACTTTCATCAAAAGTCTAATAATCGTTGCTTACTTAGTGATCAAATATTCCCTGTGGGATTCGACACCCAACCCAGTTGGGTTCTATATTTGACAACGACCGCTTACACTCTTACGAGAGCTGTAGTTTGAGCGTTATCAAAAATTGGCGCTGTTGCCGGGAAATACGGTTGTCTACTAAGTTTGTGATAGTTCCTAGACCCTTTGGTCAAAGCTTCTCGTACTTTACTTTTAGTTGTTGTTTTTGTTTTCTGCAGGTTTTTATCCAGTGCATGCCCCATACTCGAAGTTCTGGTCAACCGTTATTGCCTTTCAATCGTGAACCACATCGTATTGGCAGAATGGAGGCTCAACAGGAAATTAAAAGAAGGGTTGCTCAACAGGAACAGGCTAGACTAGCTGCTTTGGCCGCCTCTCAAGTGCATCAACAGAATATTGATGATCCTGGGCGAGCAAAAAATCCTGATGATAAGGATCTAGGTGATGACGAGTTATGAAACCCTAGGTGTGATACTGAGATGGCGACACCGGCCAATAGAAGAGATCGTCAAGCTAAGTTCAGGCCTGAACGCCGAGCCGTGCAAATACCATTCGATGATGATGATGATGATCTTGATGGAGCTGGTGCCACAGGAGCCATTATTCCTCCGCCATTGGCACCCGGAGCCAAGTTCAACATCACGAGCACCATGCTTCAGTTATTGCAACTCAAGGGATTATTCGATGGACTAGCAGGCGATGATTCGAATATGTATCTGATCAACTTTATTTCTACATGCAAGTCATTTAACAATCCTGGCGTTGGACAGAATGCAATTCGGTTGTGCTTATTTCGATTGTCTCTATCTGGGGAGGCAACTCTATGGTTGAATGGGCTGACTCCTGATTCTATCACTAATTGGAGGCAATTGAAAGATGCTTTCCTAGAAAGATTTTTTCCGTCATCCAAGAGAGCACAATTGAGAGATGAAATCAGCAATTTTTGACAGCTTCCAACTGAAGCCCTCCACGAAACATGGGAGAGGTTCAAGAAGAAGCTTATGCGGTGCCCAAACCATCACATGACCAATGTTCACTTGATAGAGATACTATATAGATCCTTGAATTCAGTAACTAAACCTGTGGTGGATAATGCGGCTGGAGAATAATTTATGGACCTCACCTTTGTTCAGGCAAGTGATATGCTAGACCGGATGACGAAGCAAAGTAGGGCGTGGCATACCAGAGATTCTGAGGTAGCAAGCCCCACTTTTTCAATAGGCATGACTGCAGAACAAAGGAGAAGAGAAGAAGAACGTGATCAAGATTTGGCGCACATGAAAACACAAGTGGATCTTCTTACAAAGCATATATTATCAGGGAAGACCAAAAAAGTCAAAGTAGTTGCGTCAAAAGGAAGAGAGGAATCTGATTCTAAGAAAGAAGCCAATTATGTGAACAATCAGGGGGGTTTCCGAGGCAATGCCCAAGGAAAACAAGGTCGGAACTATTATGATAAATCTGGAAACAAGAACCGTGATCAAGGAAGTTGGAGGAACAAGACTGACAAGAGTGGTTTGTATGTTCCCCCAGGAAGACGTGATGACACTGCATCTGGTTCGGGAAATATGTCAATGGAAGATATGATGGCTAAGCTGTTGAAAGGAGTGGAAGCAACCAGCACGGGAGTAACTGAGGTAATAATTGACTTGGCCTCAATAAAGCAATTGGTTGACTCACATTCCACTTCAATAAGACAGCTGGAACAACAATTGAGTCAAATTTCAGCCACATTGAATCAAAGAAAAGCTGGCACCCTACCGAGCGACACAGTGCAAAACCCAAGAAACGATGGAACATGCATGGTTGTTACTACCAGAAGTGGTAAGGTGCTGGAAAATTCATCCCAAAGCAAGCAAGTGGCCAAAGATATCGTAGGTAATACAGAAAAAAGATGACGCCGTCGAAGCCGATGAAGATGCTCATGGCGTCATTCCGCAACGTCCACAGCCTGATAAGATCTCCAAACCAAAGCATGATGAAAAGAAAGTCGTGGAGAAAATAATTCCCATTCCACCACCTTCTTTTCCGCAAAGATTAAAGAAGAGAGTTGATGATACCAAGTTCAATAAATTCATGTCAATGTTAAAACAGCTGACCATTAATGTTCCCTTGGTTAAGGCACTAGAACAAATGCCAGGCTACGCAAAATTTATGAAGGATCTTTTAACAAAGAAGCGAGCAGCAAGTGGTGAGTTGACAGATGTTGTTCATCATTGTAGTGCAATTGCTACCAGATCACTAGTTCAGAAGAAGGCCGACCCAGGAGCCTTCACTATTCCTTGCACTGTCGGATCGTTGAATTTTGCTAAAGCATTATGCGATTTAGGATCCAGCATCAACTTGATGCCATTATCCATTTACAAAAAGTTGGGGTTGGGTGATCCTACTCCAACCAATATAAGGCTTGTGATGGCTGATAGGTCGGTAAAATGACCTGTTGGTATTTTATGTGATGTATTGGTGAAGGTTTCTTCATTCATCTTTCTAGCGGACTTCGTTATTTTGGATTGTGAGGTAGAATCTGAAGTTCCCATAATCTTGGGGCGTCCTTTCCTTGCAATAGGAAGTGTGCTTATTGATTTAAGAGCTAATGAGCTTCTATTTTGGATGAATGATGAAGTAGTCCGCTTTGATGGATGTAAATCAATGAAGCAACCCAAAGATCTAAACGTGTTCTTGGTAGCTGATGTTTATATTGATGATGAGAAAGAATTACCCGTAGAGGAGCAGCTTATTGCTGACCCATTGGCGGTTGTGCTTATGAACGTTGCGCATAAGGATGCTGAAAATTATGAAGAAACTATTTGTGCTCTAACAGGATTAGGGTCATATCCTCATGCTCCCAAGAAGCTGGACCTTGATCTAAAAAACTGACCAACACCACCAGCTAAAACATCTATTAAGGAACCACCCACATTAGAATTGAAGGAGCTGCCTAACCATTTAATGTATGCATTCTTGGGAAGCGGTAACACACTTCCGGTTATTGTGGTGGTAGATTTGGGTGAGCAGCAAGTTGCAGCTCTCATCACGGTTCTACGAAAGTACATGAGAGCCATCGGTTGGACCATCGCTGATATCATTGGTATTCCGCCTGGGATTTGTACACACAAGATTCAGCTTGAAGAAAATTGCTTACCCACTATTGAGCATCAAAGGCGTCTGAATCCACCTATGCAAGAGGTGGTGAAGAAAGAAATTATTAAATGGTTAGATGTAGGGGTTGTGTATCCAATCTCCGACAGTAAATGGGTAAGCCCGGTACAATGTGTACCAAAGAAAGGTGGCATGACGGTAGTTGCGAATGAACAAAATGAGTTAATTCCACTCAGACCTATCACAGGGTGGAGAGTATGCATGGACTATCGTAAGCTGAATTCGTGGACCCTTAAAGATCACTTTCCAATGCCCTTTATTGACCAAATGCTTGATCGATTAGCAGGGAAAGGATGGTTTTGTTTCTTAGACGGTTATTCCGTCTATAATCATATATGTATCACCCCCGAAGATCAAGATAAGACAACGTTTACATGCCCCTATGGTACGTTTGCCTTCAAGCGTATGCCGTTTGGGCTATGTAACGCACCCTCTACTTTTCAGCGCTATATGATGTCCATTTTCTCTGATATGGTGGAAGACACGCTGGAGGTATTCATGGATGATTTTTCAGTTGTGGGTGAGTCGTTTGAATCATGCTTGACAAATCTAAGTATGGCATTGGAGAGATGTGTTGAATTCAACCTAGTGCTGAATTGGGAGAAGTGTCACTTTATGGTGAAAGAAGGTATTATTCTTGGGCATAAAATCTCCAAAAGAGGCATTGAGGTGGATCGAGCTAAAATCAAAGTTATCGAGAAACTACCACCCCTAATTTCGGTCAAAGGAGTTCGTAGTTTTCTCGGTCATGCAGGTTTCTACCGAAGGTTTATCAAAGACTTCTCCAAAATTGCTAGTCCATTATGCAAACTTTTGGAGAAAGATGCAAAGTTTGACTTCAATGAGGATTGTATAAAGGCATTTGAATACCTCAAAGAGAAGTCATGTGTGACGCTAGCAGGGTAGCTTTGGGTGCTGTACTTGGCCAGAGAAGAGAAAAGTTATTCCATCTAATCTACTATGCGAGTAGGGTCTTGAACGAAGCCCAGAAAAACTATACTGTCACAGAACAAGAGCTTCTAGCAGTTGTGTATGCCTTTGAAAAGTTCCGTGCTTATTTGTTGGGAACTAAAGTGATAGTTCATACAGACCATGCAGCCCTTAGATATCTGATGACAAAGAAAGATGCAAAACCAAGGCTAATTCGATGGGTATTGTTGCTGCAAGAATTTGATTTTGAGGTAAAAGATAGAAGAGGTTGTGAAAACCAAGTGGCTGATCATCTATCTAGACTCAAGAATGAGCATATAGCACAGCAAGATCGTGAGATTGACGATACCTTCCCTGATGAAGAGATTTTAGCCATAATGATGGAAGAGTTACCATGGTATGCAGATTTTGCAAACTTCGTGGTAAGTAATGTGATGCCTATGAATCTATCATTTCATCAAAAGAGGAAGTTCATGCATGACGTGAGACACTATTTTTGGGATAAGCCATATTTGTTTAGACGATGTGCGGATGGTGTTATCAGGCGATGCATATCCCATGTTGAGGTGCCGAATATATTGGAAGCATGTCACACTTCCCTAGTTGGGGGACATCACGCAGGTAATCGGACAGCAAGGAAGGTATTGCAAAGTGGCTATTATTGTCCTTTAATATTTAAAGATGCCTACGAATTTGTGAGAAGATGCGACCAATGCCAGAGACAAGGTGCGATTTTGAAACACCATGAGATACCCATGTCGAAAATCCTTGAAATCGAGCTCTTTGATGTATGGGGTATTGATTTTATGGGCCCATTCGTGAATTCGTTTGGAATGAAATATATCCTAGTTGTTGTAGATTATGTTTCAAAATGGGTCAAAGCAGTAGCATTGGCTGATAATGAAGGAAAGCGTGTTGTTGCATTCTTGAAAAAAAACATCTTCTCTCGTTTTGGGGTACCACGTACTATCATAAGCGATGGAGGATCTCACTTTTGAAACAAACTGTTCAAATCCGTGTTGGCAAAATATGGTGTCAAGAAACATAAGGTAGCCACGCCTTATCACCCATAAACTAGCGGACAAGTAGAGGTTTCCAATCGAGAGATCAAGCAAATCCTTGCTAAGACTGTAAATGCGAATAGGAAAGATTGGTCTCGGAAGCTGGACGATGCACTATGGGCTTATAGGACTGCATTCAAAACTCCAATTGGCATGTCCCCGTACCAACTAGTTTATGGGAAAGCTTGTCATTTGCCCATTGAACTCAAGCATAAAGCATTGTGGGCGTAAAAGCAACTGAATTTGAATCGGGATGATGCTATGAACTTGAGGTTGGAGCAGCTGAATGAGATGGATAAATTCTGTCTACAGGCATATGAAAGATCAGACCTCTACAAAGAGCGGACGAAAAAGTATCATGATCAGCGGATTGTTCAACGAAACTTTCAAAGAGGTGATATGGTACTTCTTTTCAATTCTAGACTCAAGCTATTCCCAGGTAAGTTAAAATCCAAATGGTTTGGTCCATACAAAATTAGCCAAGTCTACTCGTCTGGAGTAGTTAAGCTAGAAGACAATAATGGTGTTGTCTTTAAGGTGAATGGCCAACGAGTAAAACCATATATCGGTCCTCTTGACTTGATAAACTATATGGCCACCATCTATCTCGACGAAGTTTAAGTACTCGAGGTAACTATGTCGTGCCGCGAAAAGAAATCAAGCACTAGATGGGAGGCAACCCATCGTGTTCTTTTTTCGTTTCCTTGCATTTGTTTTTACTAAATCAAAATCCAAAAAGACGAGTCGAGCCATGACCGAAACTAAGGCACTTGATGGGAGGCAACCCATTGTTTTAATCATTTTTGTTGTTGTTGAGTGAATGTAGGTGCAAGAGGTGTAAAGGAGGAGATTGGTTTCAAATTTTGATTTGGAAGTATTGCATGTTGAAGGTGGTAAGTAGGAATGAAGAAGCAAAAGGCTATGGGTGAGGCATTGCTTATGAAAATATAGGCAAAGAACAAGGCAAGGCCAATGTAAATCTAGGCCACGAACAAGGCAAGGCCTATGCTATGGCCTAAGCTCTCAGATTCTAGAGTGCCATAGCATAGGCGCCACCTATGCTCAACAATGCCATAGCATAGGCGTCGCCTATGCAAAAGCCTTTTGTCTCTGAATCTCATATGCCATGGCAAAGGCGCCGCCTATGCCTATCAATGCCATAGCATAGGCACCACCTATGCTCAACAATGCTTTGCAAAAGGCGCCTCTGATGATAGGCGAATTTACACGCCTAAAGTACTATATTTTACCCATATTTTAGCCAAGTTTTGAGGACAAATTATATATTTCATGCACTTTTAGTCCTTTTTCCTGTAAGTGAGCTAACGAACATGATTAGTGAGTTTTCAAGTATAAATGATGCAGAATTCAGCATTTTATGGATAACTTGACACCAAAGAAAACTTCACGAAAGAAGGAAGGGGAATCTTACACGCCAAGGACCAAAAGTGGCGCATGGAAAATCTGTCCCGGGCAAAAACAGCAATTCTGAAGACTTTGGGGACTAGCAGTAACTTAGTAGGATTAGGATAATGATACATTAACCTAGTAGGATTAGGTTAAGTAATGCAGTAGCTTAGTAGGAATAGGATATGGGTGTTATAAATACCCTATTTTGCTAGAGATTTTAATTGATTCCTCACAATTCCACACAATTCACCCATTTATCCACCCATTCCATCAATTCCCATCCATCCACCATCCATTCATCCATCAAAACAATTCTCTTTATTAATTCATTGTTGACATTATTTTTCATCTATTCGACTTTTAATTTTACACCAAGAGAATCACTATTTTGCAAGGAATTCACGCCTAACACCACACCATACTACACGTGAGATCTTTTATTGTGGTATAATGATAATGTCTATTGTGATTTCCATCGCACTCATGAATAGCTAAACTTCTCTATTGGGGTTATGAAAGCCTTATGAGATACTATCTAAGGCTATGAGTTTGTGAATTAGTGACACGTGTGTTGTTTATATCATTATTCTCTTCATCTTAATGCAAATTCTTATGGCTGCAGACGCATAGAATAACGCCAGTATGGCATTAAATTGTTCGAAAGAAAAGTTATATGTCTGAAAAAGAGATAATGTCAAGGTAATAGGGTCCCATCCCCTATTAAAAAGTTAGTGCCGTAACTGGATTAACCTCTTGGAGAATTTGTACCGTTAGATACACTTTAAGCTCGAAAGAGTTAAAGTGAAATAGTCCTTGTTTAGGTCGAAAGACGCTTGGATTTACCATCGAATACAATTCTCTATAAGCACATGCATGTCTGAATTCCGCACAACTCATAGCCAATAGAGACGTACAACTCATAAGGTGGACATACCCCCAACTTCTCAATTCTCATTGTTTTACATCTTACTAAACATTCTTTCTTTTTACTTTGCTATTTTCCGTTTTCACTTTGTTATATTATTACACACTACAATCCCTCCTTTTTAATAATGTATTCGCTTACTTAGTGACCAAGTATTCTCTGTGGGATTCGACACCCAACTCAGTTGGGTTCTATATTTGACAACGATCGCTTACACTTTTACGAGAGCTATAGTTTGAGCATTATCAGTGCGCCCGGGGTCCGATCTAGCTGTGGGCCGAAAAGCAATCGGGGTGTGCTAGGGAGTTTAGGGATCGTCCAACTGTGGGCCATTTAATTTTTCATGGCCATTTGGGTGGAAAAACGGGCGAAACGGCGCAAACGGGGTATTTTCAAGCCAAATTGGTGTGCTATATCCCATGATTTTGGGGATGGGCCTAGGGTTCGGGTGTGCTGTGGGCCAAAAATTAATCGGGGCATGTCAGAGAGGTTTTGTATCATCCCAGTGTGGTCCGTTTAATTTTTTTGGCCATTTGGGGGGACAAATAGGCAAAATGACGTGAACGAGGCATTTTCGTGCCAAATCGGTGTGCTATAGCCCATGATTTTAGGGATGGGCTCGGGGTCCGGGTGTGTTGTGGGCTGATAATTGATAGGGGCGTGCCAATGAGGTTGGGGATTATCCCAGTGTGGTCCGTTTAATTTTTCATGGCCATTTAGGTGGACAAACGGATGAAATAGCATGAACGAGACTTTTTTGGGTTAAATCGGTGTGTTGTAGCCCGCGGTTTCAGGGGTAGGCTCGAGGTACGGGCGTGTTGTGTGCTAAAAATCAACCTGGGCATTCTAGGGAGGTAGGAAATTGTCCCAGTGCGGTCCGTTTCATTTTTTGTGGCTATTTTGGTAGACAAACAAGTGAAACGATGCGAGGGAGGTATTTTTGGGGAAAATCGGTGTGTTATAGCCCACGGTTTTGGGGATGGGCCCAAGGTCCATGCGTTCTATCGGCTAAAATTCGATTGGGGCATGCCAGGGAGGTTAGAGATCATTCCATTATGATCTGTTTAATTATTTGTGGCCATTTAGGTGGACAAATGGGTAAAACAGCACGAACGGGGTCATTTCGAGCAAAATCGGTGTGGTATGGCAAACAGATTCGAGGGTGGGCCCGAGGTTCGAGCGTAAAATTGGCCAAAAATTGACCGAGGCAAGCCAAGGAGGTTGTGGATCATCCCAGTATGGTTCGTTTAATTTTTCTTAGCCATTTGGGTAGACAAACAGTAAAAATGGCATCAACGGGGCATTTTCTGACTAAATCGGTGTGCTATTATCATAGTTTCGGGGGTGGTCCTGGGGTCCGGGCATGCTATGGGCCAAAAATCGATAGGGGTGTGCCAGTGAGGTTGGGGATCATCCCACTGTGGTTAGTTTAAATTTTCGTGGCCATTTGGGTGGATAAACGGGCGAAACAGCGCGAAGGGGTTATTTTTGGCCCAAATCGGTGTGTTATAGCCCACGATTTTGGGGCTAGGCCTGGGATACGATTGTGCTGTGGGCCCAAAATTGACCAGGGCATTCTTGGGAGGTTGGGAATCGTCTCAGTGTCATCCGTTTAATTTTTCGTTGTCATTTGGGTAGGCAAATGGGTAAAACGGCCTGAACGGGGCATTTTTAGGTTAAATCGATGAGCTATGGCCCACGGTTTTGGGGGTATGATCGGGGTCCGGGCATGCTGTGGGCGAAAAATTGATCGGGGCATGCCAGTGAGGTTGGTGATCGTCCAAGTGTGGTCTGTTTAATTTTTCGTGGCTATTTGGGTGGACAAACGGGCGAAACTACATGAACAGGGCATTTCCGGGCTAAATCAGTGTGCTATAGCCCACAATTTTAGGGGTGAACCCGGGTTTCGAACGTGCTGTGGTACAAAAATTGATTGGGGCGTGCCAAGTAGGTTGGGGATCGTCTCAGTGTGTTCCAAAAATTGACCGGGTTGTGCTAGGGAGGATTGGGATCATCCCAGTGCGGTCCGTTTAATTTTTCGTGGCCATTTGTGTGGACAAAAAGGCAAAAAGATGCAAACGGGGCATTTTTGGGTCAAATCGATTAGCTATGGCCCACGGTTTTGGGGGTGGGTCCAGGCGTGCTGTGGGCCAAAAATTGATTGGGGTATGCCAGGGAGGTTGGTGATTGTCCAAGTGTGGTCCGTTTAATTTTCCATGGCTATTTTGGTGTACAAATGGGTGAAACGACGTGAATAGGGTATTTTGGGACAAATCGGTGTGCTATAGCCCACGATTTTTGGATTGGGCCTGGGGTTCGGGTGTGTTGTAGGCTAAAAATTGATCTGGGCATGCTAGGAAGGTTAGGTATCATCTTAGTGTGATCTATTTAATTTTTCATGGCTGTTTGGGTGGATAAATGGGCGAAACAGCACGAACGGGGCATTTACGAGCCAAACCGGAGTGCTATAACCCATGTTTTTTAGGGGGCCCAAGGTCCAAGCATGCTACGGGTAAAAAATTAATTGGGGCATGCCAGGGATGTTGGGAATCGTTTCAGTGTTGTCTGTTTAATTTTTCACGGCCATTTGAGCAGACAATCGGGCAAAATGATGCGAACGGGGCATTTTTAGGCCAAATCGGTGTGCTCTAGCCCACGGTTTGAGGGTGGGCCTGGGGTTCGGGCATGCTGCGGGCTGAAAATTAATAGGGGAATTCCAGGGAGGTTGGTGATCATCCTAGTATGGTCCGCTAAATATTTCCTGGCCATTTGGCGGGACAAACGGACAAACGGCGTGAACGGGGCATTTTCAGGCCAAATCGGTGTGTTATAGCCCATGATTTTATGGGTGGGCCTAGGGTCCGGGTGTACAGTGGGTCAAAAATCAACCGGGAAATGCCAGGGAGGTTGGGGATCATTCCAGTGTGGTCCGTTTAAATATTTATGGATATTTGGGTGGACAAACAGCACGAACGGGGCATTTTTGGGCTAAATCGATGTGCTATAGCCCATGGTTTCAAGGGTGGGCCTGGGGTCCGAATGTGCTGTGGACGAAAAATCATTCGAGTCTTGATAGGGAGGTTGGGGATCACCCCAGTGTGGTCTGTTTAATTTTTCGTGGCTATTTGAGTGGACAAATGGGCAAAACAGCGTGAACGAAGCATTTTTTGGCCAAATCGGTGTGCTCTAGCCCATGGTTTTGGGGGTGGGCGCGAGGTCCGGGCGTGTTGTTTGCCAAAAATCGATCGGGGTATGCTAGGGAGGTTGAAGATCATCCCAGTGTGGTCCATTTAATTTTTTATGGCTATTTGGGTTGACAAACAGCGCGAATAGTGCATTTTTGGGCTAAATCGGTGTGCTATAGCCCACGATTTTGAGGATGGGCCCGGGGTTCGGGCGTGCTGTAGGCCAAAAATCATCCGGGGCATGCTAGGGAGGTTAAGGATCATCCAAGTATAGTCCGTTTAAATTTTTGTGGCCATTTGGGTGGACAAATGTGCAAAACGGTGCGAACGGAACATTTCAGGCTAAATCGGTATGCTATAGCCCATGATTTTGTGGGTAGGCCCGGGGTCCGGGCATGATGTGTGCCAAAAATTGACCAGAGCATGATAGGGAGGTTGGAGATCATCCCAGTATGGTCTTTTTAATTTTCTGTGGCCATTTTGGTGGATAAATGGGCGAAATAGCACGAACGGGGCACTTACGAGCCAAACCGGAGTGCTATAACCCATGTTTTTGAGGGGGCCCAGGGTACAAGCATGCTACGGGTAAAAAATTAATTGGGGCATGCCAGGGATGTTGGGAATCATTTCAGTGTTGTCCGTTTAATTTTTCACGGCCATTTGAGCAGACAATCGGGCAAAACGATGCGAACGGGGCATTTTTAGGCCAAATCGGTGTGCTCTAGCCCACGGTTTGAGGGTGGGCCTGGGGTTCGGGCATGCTGCGGGCTGAAAATTGATAGGGGAATTCCAGGGAGGTTGGGTATCATCCTAGTATGGTCCGTTAAATATTTCCTGGCCATTTGGGGGACAAACGGACAAACAGCGTGAACGGGGCATTTTCAGGCCAAATCGGTGTGTTATAGCCCATGATTTTGTGGGTGGGCGTAGGGTCCGGGTGTACAGTGGGTCAAAAATCGATCGGGGCATTCCAGGAGGTTGGGGATCATTCCAGTGTGGTTCGTTTAATTATTTATGGCTATTTGGGTGGACAAACAGCACGAACGGGGCATTTTTGGGCTAAATCGGTGTGCTATAGCCCATGATTTTAAGGGTGGGCCTGGGGTCCGAATGTGCTGTGGGCGAAAAATCATTCGGGTCTTGATAGGGCGGTTGGGGATCACCCCAGTGTGGTCTGTTTAATTTTTCGTGGCTATTTGGGTGGACAAATGGGCAAAACAGCGTGAACGGAGCATTTTTCGGCCAAATCGGTGTGCTCTAGCCCATGGTTTTGGGGGTGGGCGCGAGGTCCGGGCGTGTTGTTTGCCAAAAATTTATCGGGGCATGCCAGGGAGGTTGAAGATCATCCCAGTGTGGTCCATTTAATTTTTTATGGCTATTTAGGTGGACAAACAGTGCGAATAGTGAATTTTTGGGCTAAATCGGTGTGCTATAGCCCACGATTTTGAGGATGGGCCCGGGTTCTGGGCGTGTTGTAGGCCAAAAATCATCCGGGGCATGCTAGGGAGGTTAAGGATCATCCAAGTATAGTCCGTTTAAATTTTGGTGGCCATTTGGGTGGACAAATGGGCAAAACGGTGCGAACGGGACATTTCGGGCTAAATCGGTATGCTATAGCCCATGATTTTGCGGGTAGGCCCGAGGTCCGGGCATGATGTGTGCCAAAAATTGACCAGCGCATGATAGGGAGGTTGGAGATCATCCCAGTATGGTCTTTTTAATTTTCTGTGGCCATTTGGGTGGACAAATGAGAGAAACGATACGAACGGGGCATTGTCGAGCGAAATTGGTATGTTATAGCCCACGGTTTTGGGGGTGAGCCCGAGGTTTGGGCGTGCTGTGGTTCAAAAATTAATTGGGCAAGCTAGGGAGGTTGGGGATCATCCCAGTATGGTCCGTTTAATTTTTCGTGACCATTTGGCTGGACAAACGGGTGAAACAGCGAGAACGGCGCATTTTCGGGTTAAATCGATGTGCTATATCCCACGATTTTGGGGGTGGGCCTGGGATTCGGGTGTACAGTGGGCCAAATATCGACCGAGCTATGCCAGGAAGGTTGGGGATCATCCCAGTATGGTCTGTTTAATTTTTTGTGCCTATTTGGGTGGACAAACAGGCGAAACAACGTGCACTAGGCATTTTCGGTCTTAATTGGTTTGCTATACCCACGATTTTAGGGGTGGCCCTAGGTTTAGAGCGTGCTATGTGCCGAAAATCGATCGGGGCATGGTAGCGAGGATGGGGATAGTCCTAGTGTGGTTTTTTTAATTTTTCGTGGCTATTTGGGTTGACAAACGGGCAAAACAGCATAAACGGGGCATTTTTGGGATAAATCGGTGTGCTATAGCCCACGATTTTGGGACTAGGCCCGAGGTCCGGGTGTGGTGTGGGCCAAAAATCGACCAAGTCATGCCAGGGAGCTTGGATATCATCCTAGTGTGGTCTGTTTATTTTTGTATGGCCATTTGGGTGGATAATCAGGCGAAACAGCGCGAACGGCTCATTTTTTAGCAAAATCGGTGTGCTATATCCCAGGATTTTGGAGGTGGTCCCGAGGTTTGGGCGTGCTGTAGGCTAAAAATCGATCGAGGCGGGCCAGGGAGCTTAGGGATCATCCCAGTATGGTCCGTTTAATTTTTGGTGGCCATTTGAGTGTACAAAAGGACAAAACGGTGTGAACGGGTATTTTTAGGCCAAATCAATGTGCTATAGCCCATGATTTCAGGGGTGGGCACTGGGTTAGGGCGTGCTGTGGGCCAAAAATCTACTCGGGCATTCCAAGGAGGTTAGGAATCATCCCAGTATGGTCTGTTTAATTTTTCATGACCATTTGGGTAGAGAAACGGGCGAAACGGCACAAACGGGGCATTTTCATGCCAAATCGGTGAACTATAGCCCACAGTTTTGGGGTGGGCCTTGGGTTCAGGAGTGCAGTAGGCCAAAAATTGATCGGGGCATGCCATTGAGGTTGGGGATCATCCCAGTATGGTCCGTTAATTTTTTCGTGGACATTTTGGTGGACAAACGGGCAAAACGGCACAAACGGGGTATTTTCGAGCTAAATCCGTGTGCTATATAGCCCACGGTTTTGGAGGTGCAACCGGGGTCCGAGCGTGCTGTGGCTCGAAAATCGACTGGTGCGTGCTAGGGAGGTTGGGATCATCCCGGTGTGGTCCGTTTAATTTTTGTGACCATTTGGGAGGACAAACAGGCAAAACGGCTTGAACGGGGCATTTTTTAGCCAAATCAGTGTGCTATGTAGCCCACGGTATTAGGGGTGGGCCTGGGCGTGCTGTGGGCCAAAATTTGATCGAGGCGTGCCAGGGAGGTTGGGGATCTTCCTAGTATGGTCCATTTAATTTTTTATGGTCATTTTGGTGGACAAACTGGCAAAATGGTGCGAATAGGGCATTTTCTATCTAAATCGATGTGTTTTAGCCCACGGTTTTGGGGGTGAGCCCGGGGTCCGAGCGTGCTGTGGGCTAAAAATTGACTGAAGCATGCCAGGGAGATTGGGGATCGTCCCAGTATGGTCTGTTTAATTTTTATTGTCCATTTGGGTGGACAAACGGGCGAAACGGCATGAACGGGGCATTTTTGAGCCAAATCGGTATGCTATATCCCATGGTTTAGGGGGTGGACCCAGGGTTCGGGTGTGTTATGGGCCAAAAATCAAACGGGGCATGCCAGGGAGGTTGGGGATCATCCCAGTGTGATCCGTTTAATTTTTTGTGGCCATTCGGGTGGACAAACAGGGGAAACAACGCGAACAGTACATTTTCGAGCCAAATCGGTGTGGTATAGTTCACAGTTTCGGGGGTGTGTCAGGGTTCCTGGCGGTTTGTGGGGCAAAAATTGACCTAGGCATGCCAAGGAGGTTGGGGATCATCCCAGTCTGGTCCATTTAATTTTTCGTAGCCATTTGGGTGGACAAACAGGCAAAACGGCGCGAATGAGGTATTTTTGGGCAAAATCGGTGTTCTACAGCCACGGTTTCGAGGGTGGCCCCGAGGTCTGGACATGCTGTGGGCCAAAAATTGATAGGGGCATGTCAGGGAGGGGGAGGATTGTTCCAGTATGGTCAGTTTAATTTTTCGTGGCCATTTGTGTAGACAAACGGATGAAACGGTGCGAACAGAGCATTTTTGGGCAAATTCAGTGTGCTATAGCCCACGGTTTTTGTGGTAGACCAGAGGTCCACGCGTGCTGTGAGCCAAAAATTGATCGGGGCATTCCATGGAGGTAGGAGACCGTCCCAGTATGGTCCCTTTAATTTTTCACGGCCATTCGGGTGGATAAACGAGCGAAACGGCATGAGCGGGGTGTTTTCAGTCCAAATCGGTGTGCTATAGCCCACAGTTTTGGGAGTGGTCCCAGGGTCCGTGCGTGTTGTAAGCCAAAAATCAACCGGGACATGCCAGGGAGGTTGGGGATCATTCCAGTGTGGTCCGTTTAAATATTTATGGATATTTGGGTGGACAAACAGCACGAACGGGGCATTTTTGGGCTAAATCGATGTGCTATAGCCCATGGTTTCAAGGGTGGGCCTGGGGTCCGAATGTGCTGTGGACGAAAAATCATTCGAGTCTTGATAGGGAGGTTGGGGATCACCCCAGTGTGGTCTGTTTAATTTTTCGTGGCTATTTGAGTGGACAAATGGGCAAAACAGCGTGAACGAAGCATTTTTTGGCCAAATCGGTGTGCTCTAGCCCATGGTTTTGGGGGTGGGCGCGAGGTCCGGGCGTGTTGTTTGCCAAAAATCGATCGGGGCATGCTAGGGAGGTTGAAGATCATCCCAGTGTGGTCCATTTAATTTTTTATGGCTATTTGGGTTGACAAACAGCGCGAATAGTGCATTTTTGGGCTAAATCGGTGTGCTATAGCCCACGATTTTGAGGATGGGCCCGGGGTTCGGGCGTGCTGTAGGCCAAAAATCATCCGGGGCATGCTAGGGAGGTTAAGGATCATCCAAGTATAGTCCGTTTAAATTTTTGTGGCCATTTGGGTGGACAAATGTGCAAAACGGTGCGAACGGAACATTTCGGGCTAAATCGGTATGCTATAGCCCATGATTTTGTGGGTAGGCCCGGGGTCCGGGCATGATGTGTGCCAAAAATTGACCAGAGCATGATAGGGAGGTTGGAGATCATCCCAGTATGGTCTTTTTAATTTTCTGTGGCCATTTTGGTGGATAAATGGGCGAAATAGCACGAACGGGGCACTTACGAGCCAAACCGGAGTGCTATAACCCATGTTTTTGAGGGGGCCCAGGGTACAAGCATGCTACGGGTAAAAAATTAATTGGGGCATGCCAGGGATGTTGGGAATCATTTCAGTGTTGTCCGTTTAATTTTTCACGGCCATTTGAGCAGACAATCGGGCAAAACGATGCGAACGGGGCATTTTTAGGCCAAATCGGTGTGCTCTAGCCCACGGTTTGAGGGTGGGCCTGGGGTTCGGGCATGCTGCGGGCTGAAAATTGATAGGGGAATTCCAGGGAGGTTGGGTATCATCCTAGTATGGTCCGTTAAATATTTCCTGGCCATTTGGGGGACAAACGGACAAACAGCGTGAACGGGGCATTTTCAGGCCAAATCGGTGTGTTATAGCCCATGATTTTGTGGGTGGGCGTAGGGTCTGGGTGTACAGTGGGTCAAAAATCGATCGGGGCATGCCAGGAGGTTGGGGATCATTCCAGTGTGGTCCGTTTAATTATTTATGGCTATTTGGGTGGACAAACAGCACGAACGGGGCATTTTTGGGCTAAATCGGTGTGCTATAGCCCATGATTTTAAGGGTGGGCCTGGGGTCCGAATGTGCTGTGGGCGAAAAATCATTCGGGTCTTGATAGGGCGGTTGGGGATCACCCCAGTGTGGTCTGTTTAATTTTTCGTGGCTATTTGGGTGGACAAATGGGCAAAACAGCGTGAACGGAGCATTTTTCAGCCAAATCGGTGTGCTCTAGCCCATGGTTTTGGGGGTGGGCGCGAGGTCCGGGCGTGTTGTTTGCCAAAAATTTATCGGGGCATGCCAGGGAGGTTGAAGATCATCCCAGTGTGGTCCATTTAATTTTTTATGGCTATTTAGGTGGACAAACAGTGCGAATAGTGAATTTTTGGGCTAAATCGGTGTGCTATAGCCCACGATTTTGAGGATGGGCCCGGGTTCTGGGCGTGTTGTAGGCCAAAAATCATCCGGGGCATGCTAGGGAGGTTAAGGATCATCCAAGTATAGTCCGTTTAAATTTTGGTGGCCATTTGGGTGGACAAATGGGCAAAACGGTGCGAACGGGACATTTCGGGCTAAATCGGTATGCTATAGCCCATGATTTTGCGGGTAGGCCCGAGGTCCGGGCATGATGTGTGCCAAAAATTGACCAGCGCATGATAGGGAGGTTGGAGATCATCCCAGTATGGTCTTTTTAATTTTCTGTGGCCATTTGGGTGGACAAATGAGAGAAACGATACGAACGGGGCATTGTCGAGCGAAATTGGTATGTTATAGCCCACGGTTTTGGGGGTGAGCCCGAGGTTTGGGCGTGCTGTGGTTCAAAAATTAATTGGGCAAGCTAGGGAGGTTGGGGATCATCCCAGTATGGTCCGTTTAATTTTTCGTGACCATTTGGCTGGACAAACGGGTGAAACAGCGAGAACGGCGCATTTTCGGGTTAAATCGATGTGCTATATCCCACGATTTTGGGGGTGGGCCTGGGATTCGGGTGTACAGTGGGCCAAATATCGACCGAGCTATGCCAGGAAGGTTGGGGATCATCCCAGTATGGTCTATTTAATTTTTTGTGCCTATTTGGGTGGACAAACAGGCGAAACAACGTGCACTAGGCATTTTCGGTCTTAATTGGTTTGCTATACCCACGATTTTAGGGGTGGCCCTAGGTTTAGAGCGTGCTATGTGCCGAAAATCGATCGGGGCATGGTAGCGAGGATGGGGATAGTCCTAGTGTGGTTTTTTTAATTTTTCGTGGCTATTTGGGTTGACAAACGGGCAAAACAGCATAAACGGGGCATTTTTGGGATAAATCGGTGTGCTATAGCCCACGATTTTGGGACTAGGCCCGAGGTCCGGGTGTGGTGTGGGCCAAAAATCGACCAAGTCATGCCAGGGAGCTTGGATATCATCCTAGTGTGGTCTGTTTATTTTTGTATGGCCATTTGGGTGGATAATCAGGCGAAACAGCGCGAACGGCTCATTTTTTAGCAAAATCGGTGTGCTATATCCCAGGATTTTGGAGGTGGTCCCGAGGTTTGGGCGTGCTGTAGGCTAAAAATCGATCGAGGCGGGCCAGGGAGCTTAGGGATCATCCCAGTATGGTCCGTTTAATTTTTGGTGGCCATTTGAGTGTACAAAAGGACAAAACGGTGTGAACGGGTATTTTTAGGCCAAATCAATGTGCTATAGCCCATGATTTCAGGGGTGGGCACTGGGTTAGGGCGTGCTGTGGGCCAAAAATCTACTCGGGCATTCCAAGGAGGTTAGGAATCATCCCAGTATGGTCTGTTTAATTTTTCATGACCATTTGGGTAGAGAAACGGGCGAAACGGCACAAACGGGGCATTTTCATGCCAAATCGGTGAACTATAGCCCACAGTTTTGGGGTGGGCCTTGGGTTCAGGAGTGCAGTAGGCCAAAAATTGATCGGGGCATGCCATTGAGGTTGGGGATCATCCCAGTATGGTCCGTTAATTTTTTCGTGGACATTTTGGTGGACAAACGGGCAAAACGGCACAAACGGGGTATTTTCGAGCTAAATCCGTGTGCTATATAGCCCACGGTTTTGGAGGTGCAACCGGGGTCCGAGCGTGCTGTGGCTCGAAAATCGACTGGTGCGTGCTAGGGAGGTTGGGATCATCCCGGTGTGGTCCGTTTAATTTTTGTGACCATTTGGGAGGACAAACAGGCAAAACGGCTTGAACGGGGCATTTTTTAGCCAAATCAGTGTGCTATGTAGCCCACGGTATTAGGGGTGGGCCTGGGCGTGCTGTGGGCCAAAATTTGATCGAGGCGTGCCAGGGAGGTTGGGGATCTTCCTAGTATGGTCCATTTAATTTTTTATGGTCATTTTGGTGGACAAACTGGCAAAATGGCGCGAATAGGGCATTTTCTATCTAAATCGATGTGTTTTAGCCCACGGTTTTGGGGGTGAGCCCGGGGTCCGAGCGTGCTGTGGGCTAAAAATTGACTGAAGCATGCCAGGGAGATTGGGGATCGTCCCAGTATGGTCTGTTTAATTTTTATTGTCCATTTGGGTGGACAAACGGGCGAAACGGCGTGAACGGGGCATTTTTGAGCCAAATCGGTATGCTATATCCCATGGTTTAGGGGGTGGACCCAGGGTTCGGGTGTGTTATGGGCCAAAAATCAAACGGGGCATGCCAGGGAGGTTGGGGATCATCCCAGTGTGATCCGTTTAATTTTTTGTGGCCATTCGGGTGGACAAACAGGGGAAACAACGCGAACAGTACATTTTCGAGCCAAATTGGTGTGGTATAGTTCACAGTTTCGGGGGTGTGTCAGGGTTCCTGGCGGTTTATGGGGCAAAAATTGACCTAGGCATGCCAAGGAGGTTGGGGATCATCCCAGTCTGGTCCATTTAATTTTTCGTAGCCATTTGGGTGGACAAACAGGCAAAACGGCGCGAATGAGGTATTTTTGGGCAAAATCGGTGTTCTACAGCCACGGTTTCGAGGGTGGCCCCGAGGTCTGGACATGCTGTGGGCCAAAAATTGATAGGGCATGTCAGGGAGGGGGAGGATTGTTCCATTATGGTCAGTTTAATTTTTCGTGGCCATTTGTGTAGACAAACGGATGAAACGGTGCGAACAGAGCATTTTTGGGCAAATTCAGTGTGCTATAGCCCACGGTTTTTGTGGTAGACCAGAGGTCCACGCGTGCTGTGAGCCAAAAATTGATCGGGGCATTCCATGGAGGTAGGAGACCGTCCCAGTATGGTCCCTTTAATTTTTCACGGCCATTCGGGTGGATAAACGAGCGAAACGGCATGAGCGGGGTGTTTTCAGTCCAAATCGGTGTGCTATAGCCCACAGTTTTGGGAGTGGTCCCAGGGTCCGTGCGTGTTGTAAGCCAAAAATCAACCGGGACATGCCAGGGAGGTTGGGGATCATTCCAGTGTGGTCCGTTTAAATATTTATGGATATTTGGGTGGACAAACAGCACGAACGGGGCATTTTTGGGCTAAATCGATGTGCTATAGCCCATGGTTTCAAGGGTGGGCCTGGGGTCCGAATGTGCTGTGGACGAAAAATCATTCCAGTCTTGATAGGGAGGTTGGGGATCACCCCAGTGTGGTCTGTTTAATTTTTCGTGGCTATTTGAGTGGACAAATGGGCAAAACAGCGTGAACGAAGCATTTTTTGGCCAAATCGGTGTGCTCTAGCCCATGGTTTTGGGGGTGGGCGCGAGGTCCGGGCGTGTTGTTTGCCAAAAATCGATCGGGGCATGCTAGGGAGGTTGAAGATCATCCCAGTGTGGTCCATTTAATTTTTTATGGCTATTTGGGTTGACAAACAGCGCGAATAGTGCATTTTTGGGCTAAATCGGTGTGCTATAGCCCACGATTTTGAGGATGGGCCCGGGGTTCGGGCGTGCTGTAGGCCAAAAATCATCCGGGGCATGCTAGGGAGGTTAAGGATCATCCAAGTATAGTCCGTTTAAATTTTTGTGGCCATTTGGGTGGACAAATGTGCAAAACGGTGCGAACGGGACATTTCGGGCTAAATCGGTATGCTATAGCCCATGATTTTGTGGGTAGGCCCGGGGTCCGGGCATGATGTGTGCCAAAAATTGACCAGCGCATGATAGGGAGGTTGGAGATCATCCCAGTATGGTCTTTTTAATTTTCTGTGGCCATTTTGGTGGATAAATGGGCGAAATAGCACGAACGGGGCATTTACGAGCCAAACCGGAGTGCTATAACCCATGTTTTTGAGGGGGCCTAGGGTACAAGCATGCTACGGGTAAAAAATTAATTGGGGCATGCCAGGGATGTTGGGAATCATTTCAGTGTTGTCCGTTTAATTTTTCACGGCCATTTGAGCAGACAATCGGGCAAAACGATGCGAACGGGGCATTTTTAGGCCAAATCGGTGTGCTCTAGCCCACGGTTTGAGGGTGGGCCTGGGGTTCGGGCATGCTGCGGGCTGAAAATTGATAGGGGAATTTCAGGGAGGTTGGGTATCATCCTAGTATGGTCCGTTAAATATTTCCTGGCCATTTGGGGGACAAACGGACAAACAGCGTGAACGGGGCATTTTCAGGCCAAATCGGTGTGTTATAGCCCATGATTTTGTGGGTGGGCGTAGGGTCCGGGTGTACAGTGGGTCAAAAATCGATCGGGGCATGCCAGGAGGTTGGGGATCATTCCAGTGTGGTCCGTTTAATTATTTATGGCTATTTGGGTGGACAAACAGCACGAACGGGGCATTTTTGGGCTAAATCGGTGTGCTATAGCCCATGATTTTAAGGGTGGGCCTGGGGTCCAAATGTGCTGTGGGCGAAAAATCATTCGGGTCTTGATAGGGCGGTTGGGGATCACCCCAGTGTGGTCTATTTAATTTTTCGTGGCTATTTAGGTGGACAAATGGGCAAAACAGCGTGAACGGAGCATTTTTCGGCCAAATCGGTGTGCTCTAGCCCATGGTTTTGGGGGTGGGCGCGAGGTCCGGGCGTGTTGTTTGCCAAAAATTTATCGGGGCATGCCAGGGAGGTTGAAGATCATCCCAGTGTGGTCCATTTAATTTTTTATGGCTATTTAGGTGGACAAACAGTGCGAATAGTGAATTTTTGGGCTAAATCGGTGTGCTATAGCCCACGATTTTGAGGATGGGCCCGGGTTCTGGGCGTGTTGTAGGCCAAAAATCATCCGGGGCATGCTAGGGAGGTTAAGGATCATCCAAGTATAGTCCGTTTAAATTTTGGTGGCCATTTGGGTGGACAAATGGGCAAAACGGTGCGAACGGGACATTTCGGGCTAAATCGGTATGCTATAGCCCATGATTTTGCGGGTAGGCCCGAGGTCCGGGCATGATGTGTGCCAAAAATTGACCAGCGCATGATAGGGAGGTTGGAGATCATCCCAGTATGGTCTTTTTAATTTTCTGTGGCCATTTGGGTGGACAAATGAGAGAAACGATGCGAACGGGGCATTGTCGAGCGAAATTGGTATGTTATAGCCCACGGTTTTGGGGGTGAGCCCGAGGTTTGGGCGTGCTGTGGTTCAAAAATTAATCGGGCAAGCTAGGGAGGTTGGGGATCATCCCAGTATGGTCCGTTTAATTTTTCGTGACCATTTGGCTGGACAAACGGGTGAAACAGCGAGAACGGCGCATTTTCGGGTTAAATCGATGTGCTATATCCCACGATTTTGGGGGTGGGCCTGGGATTCGGGTGTACAGTGGGCCAAATATCGACCGAGCTATGCCAGGAAGGTTGGGGATCATCCCAGTATGGTCTGTTTAATTTTTTGTGCCTATTTGGGTGGACAAACAGGCGAAACAACGTGCACTAGGCATTTTCGGTCTTAATTGGTTTGCTATACCCACGATTTTAGGGGTGGCCCTAGGTTTAGAGCGTGCTATGTGCCGAAAATCGATCGGGGCATGGTAGCGAGGATGGGGATAGTCCTAGTGTGGTTTTTTTAATTTTTCGTGGCTATTTGGGTTGACAAACGGGCAAAACAGCATAAACGGGGCATTTTTGGGATAAATCGGTGTGCTATAGCCCACGATTTTGGGACTAGGCCCGAGGTCCGGGTGTGGTGTGGGCCAAAAATCGACCAAGTCATGCCAGGGAGCTTGGATATCATCCTAGTGTGGTCTGTTTATTTTTGTATGGCCATTTGGGTGGATAATCAGGCGAAACAGCGCGAACGGCTCATTTTTTAGCAAAATCGGTGTGCTATATCCCAGGATTTTTGAGGTGGTCCCGAGGTTTGGGCGTGCTGTAGGCTAAAAATCGATCGAGGCGGGCCAGGGAGCTTAGGGATCATCCCAGTATGGTCCGTTTAATTTTTGGTGGCCATTTGAGTGTACAAAAGGACAAAACGGTGTGAACGGGTATTTTTAGGCCAAATCAATGTGCTATAGCCCATGATTTCAGGGGTGGGCACTGGGTTAGGGCGTGCTGTGGGCCAAAAATCTACTCGGGCATTCCAAGGAGGTTAGGAATCATCCCAGTATGGTCTGTTTAATTTTTCATGACCATTTGGGTAGAGAAACGGGCGAAACGGCACAAACGGGGCATTTTCATGCCAAATCGGTGAACTATAGCCCACAGTTTTGGGGTGGGCCTTGGGTTCAGGAGTGCAGTAGGCCAAAAATTGATCGGGGCATGCCATTGAGGTTTGGGATCATCCCAGTATGGTCCGTTAATTTTTTCGTGGACATTTTGGTGGACAAACGGGCAAAACGGCACAAACGGGGTATTTTCGAGCTAAATCCGTGTGCTATATAGCCCACGGTTTTGGAGGTGCAACCGGGGTCCGAGCGTGCTGTGGCTCGAAAATCGACTGGTGCGTGCTAGGGAGGTTGGGATCATCCCGGTGTGGTCCGTTTAATTTTTGTGACCATTTGGGAGGACAAACAGGCAAAACGGCTTGAACGGGGCATTTTTTAGCCAAATCAGTGTGCTATGTAGCCCACGGTATTAGGGGTGGGCCTGGGCGTGCTGTGGGCCAAAATTTGATCGAGGCGTGCCAGGGAGGTTGGGGATCTTCCTAGTATGGTCCATTTAATTTTTTATGGTCATTTTGGTGGACAAACTGGCAAAATGGTGCGAATAGGGCATTTTCTATCTAAATCGATGTGTTTTAGCCCACGGTTTTGGGGGTGAGCCCGGGGTCCGAGCGTGCTGTGGGCTAAAAATTGACTGAAGCATGCCAGGGAGATTGGGGATCATCCCAGTATGGTCTGTTTAATTTTTATTGTCCATTTGGGTGGACAAACGGGCGAAACGGCGTGAACGGGGCATTTTTGAGCCAAATCGATATGCTATATCCCATGGTTTAGGGGGTGGACCCAGGGTTCGGGTGTGTTATGGGCCAAAAATCAAACGGGGCATGCCAGGGAGGTTGGGGATCATCCCAGTGTGATCCGTTTAATTTTTTGTGGCCATTCGGGTGGACAAACAGGGGAAACAACGCGAACAGTACATTTTCGAGCCAAATCGGTGTGGTATAGTTCACAGTTTCGGGGGTGTGTCAGGGTTCCTGGCGGTTTGTGGGGCAAAAATTGACCTAGGCATGCCAAGGAGGTTGGGGATCATCCCAGTCTGGTCCATTTAATTTTTCGTAGCCATTTGGGTGGACAAACAGGCAAAACGGCGCGAATGAGGTATTTTTGGGCAAAATCGGTGTTCTACAGCCACGGTTTCGAGGGTGGCCCCGAGGTCTGGACATGCTGTGGGCCAAAAATTGATAGGGGCATGTCAGGGAGGGTGAGGATTGTTCCAGTATGGTCAGTTTAATTTTTCGTGGCCATTTGTGTAGACAAACGGATGAAACGGTGCGAACAGAGCATTTTTGGGCAAATTCAGTGTGCTATAGCCCACGGTTTTTGTGGTAGACCAGAGGTCCACGCGTGCTGTGAGCCAAAAATTGATCGGGGCATTCCATGGAGGTAGGAGACCGTCCCAGTATGGTCCCTTTAATTTTTCACGGCCATTCGGGTGGATAAACGAGCGAAACGGCATGAGCGGGGTGTTTTCAGTCCAAATCGGTGTGCTATAGCCCACAGTTTTGGGAGTGGTCCCAGGGTCCGTGCGTGTTGTAAGCCAAAAATCAATCAGGGCATGCCAGAGAGGTTAGGGATCATTCCAATGAGATCCGTTTAATTATTCGTGGCTATTTGGGTGGAGAAATGGGCGAAACGGCATGAACGGGGCATTTTCGGGCCAAATCGGTGAGCTATAGCCCCTAGGTTCAGGGTCGGCCAGGGGTCCGGGCATAAAGTGGGCCAAAAATTGACCGAGGCATGCCAGGGAGGTTGAGGATCGTCCCAGTGTGGTGCGTTTAATTTTTTGTCGCCATTTGGGTGGACAAGAGACGAAACAACGTGAACGAGGCATTTTTGGGTCAAATCAATGTGTTATAGCCCACAATTTCGTAGGTGGGCCCGGGGTTCAAGCGTGTTGTGAGCCAAAAATCAATTAGGGCATGCCAAGGAGGTTGAAGATCGTCCCAGTGTGGTCCATTTAATTTTTCGTAGCTATTTGGGTGGATAAATGGGCAGAACGATGTGAACGGGGAATTTTCAGGATAAATCGGTGTACTAAAGCCCATGGTTTCGGGGGTGGCCACAGGGTCCGGGCGTACTGTTTGTCAAAAATCGACCTAGGCGTGCTTGGGAGGTTGGGGATCATCCCAGTGTGGTCCGTTTAATTTTTCGTTGTCATTTGGGTGGACAAACGGACAAAATGGCGCGAACAGGGTATTTTCGAGCCAAATTGGTGTGCTAGCCCACGGTTTTGGGGGTAGGCTTGGGGTCCGGGCGTTCTATGGGCCAAAAATCAATCCGGGCATACCAGGGAGGTTGGGATCGTCCAAGTGTGGTCATTTCAATTTTTTGTGGCCATTTGGGTGGACAAACGGGCAAAACAACACAAATGGGGCATTTTTGGGCCAAATCGGTGTGCTATAGCCTACGATTTTGGGGGTGGGCCTAGGTTTCCGATGTGTTGTGGGCCAAAAATCGATCGGGGCTTGCCAAGGAGGTTGGGGATCGTCTCATTGTTGTCCGTTTAATTTTTCGTCGCTATTTGGGTGGACAAACTAGTGAAACAGTGCGAACGGGGTATTTTTGGGCTAAATTGGTGTGCTATATGTTTTGACAAAATTTTGACTTTTGAGAGTCGCCACTTAATTTTGAAAAGGAATTAAGAAACCTTTAGAGAGTTACTTCAAACAATTTAAAACAGAAAAATTGTTTTAAGTTTTTAAGATTCCGAGTAAGTGGTTCCTATTAACGTTTTAGGAAGGTGTTAGGCACCTAAAACGTATTGAAACGTCCGCTAAATTGCGGTTATCCGGACTATTTGAAAACATCTTTTGATTTACTTCTGAAAAGATTAATTTGTTGAAATAATGATTTGATTTTTTTTATTATTTTTTTTAAAAGACTTGTGTAAAATAGATTTAGGCGACTTAGTAGGAATTTTAACTAAGTCTAAACAAAATTAATAAACAAAATAAAAAATGCAATCTTGAGTAACGACATGAAAATCAGAAAATTACTGCGACTATGGAATAGAGAAAAGAAAGAACAAGGAAAATGGAGGCCACAAGATGGAACATTACCGGTTCAACAGTTACGATAACGACAAATAGTGACGGCAAGCAAAACCACAGAATCTTTCAATCCTCTTCCTCTTTCCGACCGAGTCTAATGAAACGGTCATTGAGATATCCTAGGATTTTCGGTACGTTTTTTATGGACCTTACTCTCATTTTCCCTTTGGGATATAATAAACCAAAGGAGCCTATGAGGTGGTCCTGCTAGCAACACTGCTATCTCGACAGTCGTGACACCAACTACTGGTAACCACATGATCAACACAGTCAAACAACAACTACGAACCAAACAGCATTTGGCTAGAAACTGCTAAATAAACTAAAAGCAACATACTTTAGCCAGAAAACCAATCATTTTAGCCACAAGCAATACGCCAAGAGAGGTATTAGGCCGAAGATTAATCCATAACACCAAAAGTGGATGACAAATTACGGAACCAAGATAAAAAAAAATGAATAGACGAAAATGACGTGATACAATCCGAATAAGTATTAATCCTAACATAACAATACATCCAAAACTTTTCACTAAAAAAAACTTATATGGTCTTTAAAACCTCTACAGCAGTCAGCTCAGTATATAAGATAATCTCAAATTGCTTAGGACTACAGAATAGTGAGATGAAGTGGAAGCAATCCTAAGCTTAAAGGAATAGGACGTTACCTTTCAGGGAGTAGAAAAATGAGACTCGAGCTATCAGTGAAATTGTCACCCTGGGGAGCTAATATTGCCGACTCGTGAATTCCCAATCAATCGATTAGCTTCCCAGAAAAGAATGAACGAGAGAATTTTTGCAAATAAACTTTTACTTTTAGAATTTCCCAAAATTCAAACCGTACATGGCTGTGTTGGTAGGGTCAGTTGTCATCATTGTTTTGTCGTCGTTTGTGTTAGGTTTGGACTGTTATTGCTGAAGGAGAGAAGGTACATGGGAAATGTAGTGGGCTGAGTCAGGCGGTATGGATTGGGCTTGGGATGGCAGTTGTTAATGATGGGGGGTATTGTTAAATGGGTCTAGGGTTTTATTAAGAGAGATTAGGCATGGTCAATGTTCTTGGGACACTGTTGTTGAAAATGGGTTGGTGAATATTTAAAGGGGATAGGTTGGTTGTGGATTAAATTGTTAGGTTGGGTTAGGGTTTGAAATTGGGGACTTGGTTATTGGAGAATTGGCCAATTCTATTTAGGTTTTGGCCAAATTGAAATCAATAGGTCAATTGCATCGCAATTGTGGCCATTTTGATTTCGATTATGGCCAAACCTAATAGATTGTCCAAATTAAATTAAAATTCGAAGTGAATTAATACCTCATTTAATCCCGAGCTTCTTGATTCAATAAAATCAAACACTTATTTATTCAGATAAACTATTTTTAAGAATAAAAATATATTTAAATTAAGACTTTAATTATTATATTTATTTCAAGACGAACCTTGATTAAAATCCGATATTCCGTAAAATAAATATTTAAGTAACAACATTATATAATCTCATATAATAAAATATGATAATATATAATCTTTACTTAAAACGGCAAAATTATCCAGATAAATACTTTGAAAAAAAATTTATTCAGATAAAAATAAATGTCATAATTTTATTAAAAATCGAAGAAACTCGGTATTAAACTTAGTTATGGAGGGAAAAAAATTAGGTGTCAACAACTGCCCCCTCCCTTTGGGTAGAGTGGATACAATTAACCCTAGGCAAAGGGAGGTTGACGTTCCTAATTTTTTGTACGACCACAAATACACATCTGAAAGAGGTTGGATTTGCACGAGTTTATATAGTTGTGGCCGGACCTCGGTATCCGGTTTCCTACATATCTTAGGCTACATGAGAATTCAGGCCACTTGTAGTTCATAAAGCATGATTTTGAGCATGATTTTCAAAAAATTCACAAGTTACCTCGATTATAGAGTTTTTGATAAAATCGAGAAACTGGGGAATAAAGGGATTAGGCGGAGATTTGAGTGCAGTCGAGTTTTTTACATAGATCCCAGCCTACATATCCCCAAGATTTTAGGGAATCAGACTGCTTGTAGTTCGACTTGATCGGTAGAAAAAATAGTCTTTTATTTCAGACGATCTTTGGCTCAAGATGAGTGACAAGTTGATCGAGTTTCAAAAAAAATGCTTTTAACCTCTTAACCATGAACGTGGAGCTCTTCACATCCATAGGTAAGAATTTACCTGGGCATAATTTCCAAAACTATATGAGTCTTATCACTCAAATTCGAAAGAAAAAAAAAGTACCCCTCGGTATGAGTTAAGAAAACATCCCAGAGGTAAAACTGAGACAAGAATATCCAAAAATACCCACATGCCTTCTAATAGAGGCGTGGTCAGATGGTGGTGGTGATCATCATTTAGCTCGCGTCTAGAGAGTTTGAGATCCCTCTCCTGACTATGTCCCATTTTGCTACTGAGAAAGAGCTCCACGTTATGCTGCGCCCTTTTTGGAGTCGTCCGCACCTGTGGTTTTGGTTTGAGATTTTCATCCTCTCAGATGCTCTCGAAAATTTCTCATACAAAAATCATTAGTGATAAGCTCAATTCACGAAAGAAGTATATAGTATTTTACCATATCTCCGCGTGAGTTGTTGTTTAAAAAGCGAAGTCATCCTTTTTTGTACCTTCAGAGTGGGGTGGCCCTTTTGAACACCAGTGATACTTTATGCAGAACGGTCTCTACAACCGTGTAATCTTGTGCTGGAGTGGAAACCCTTTTGGTTACCTATATCACTTGTTGTATGTGGAATGGTAACCTCTCCGGTTATAACCGATAATCGATTTATAAGTTTTCCTTAAATTGTCAATATTTGGATAATCTTGCATATTATTTGATTGTTGGGTACGAGGTGACTTACAGACATCCTTTGAATTTCTAGCCTTTAGGTAATCCTGCACCTTATCCGACTTTGGATAAGAGATGGCTAACAGATATCCCTCCACTCGCTAGCTTTCTGGTGTTCCTGTGCATTATCCGACCTTGGATATAATATTACTTATAGATAATCTCTCAAATTTTTAGTCTTTGGATAATCCTACACATAATCGATCTTGAATATGACACGGATTATAGAGAACCCTTAGACGTATCAATTTGACAATTTGTATATTCTCCGGTAAGGATTTAGTTGCGACTTATGAATAACCTTTGAACTATCAATTTTTGGGCAATCTTGCACACTATATGGTTAGGATGTTGTTATGGCTTATGGATGTCCTACAGGCTATCAACTCATAGGTGATCTTGTACACTATCTTATTTCAAATAATATGACTTATAGATGACCCTCAAATTGTCAATTTCTAGGAAATCTTATATATCGTTCATCCTTAGATAACGACTTAAAGGCGTCCCTTCAAATCGTGTGCTCTCGATGCATTCAGATACTGATTCATAAATGATGAGATATGCTCGACGCCAGCATTTCTGTCTAGCGTGTCAACAGATATTAAATAATGATATCCTCGATGCCAGCTTTTCTGTCTAGCGCATCAACAGATATTGAATGCCTTCTGGGGTGATGGTATGAGATGTCCTTTACAGAAATAATATGTGATGGCCCTTGAGGCAAAGCCTTGCGGCAATGATATGTAATGGCCCTTGGGGCAACGCCTTGCGACAATGATATGCAATGGCCCTTGGGGAATCGCCTTGCGACAATGATATGTAATGGCCCTTGGGGAAACGCCTTACGACAATGATATGTAATGGCCCTTGGGGAAACGCCTTACGGAAATGATATATAATGTCCCTTGAGGAAATGCCTTACGGCAATAATATGTAATGGCCCTTGGGGCAACGCCTTGCGGCAATGATATGTAATGGCCCTTGGGGCAACGCCTGGCGGCAACTATATATAATGGGCCTTGAGGCAATGATAAAAATAATTTTACCTGAATTCATCTGTCATTGTTCTGCTTTATGCATGTACCTGTGCTCAAGGTAGGCGATTAGTAGACACAAAGTCGCTTTTGCTAGCGACTATTTTTAGGAAACTTCTAAATACAATATTTGTAAAGAAGACTAGGCGCTTTTGTTTGTCCCCTATGATCTCAAGAAATGAGATGGACAAATCAAAAGGTCCTCGATAAATAGCTGTTAACCCATTTTTAAGGCTACACTAAAATATTGTTCTTGGGCATTAATGATCTGTTGTGGCTCCCAATTTGCTCGGAGATTTTTGAAAGAGACTCTCATTTTTGTGTATTGATCCCTGCATCCACTGAAAAATGTTTAGTTTGAATGAAATTACTCCATGTTGACCTTCTTCGATCCTCGATTTGCTCATTGCCATCTCTTGGGCATTCCTTCATATTGGGACTTCCACCCTGACACTCCATCCCAAATGATGTCTAGGCAAGTACTAAATAAGTGAGTCGTAAGAGTTTTGAAAATAGTCTTAAATTTTTTAAAATAATTTCAAAAACTTCTGTAAAACTTTAGAAAATCTCTACCAGTCATGTCATGTACTAGCTCAACGAACGTCTTCCTCGTGGTTTTGACTATATCCGACGGATGGTTTCCAAAACTCATTATCTTTATTGGAGGGTTTCTTCGAATAGTGCTATCATAGCCAAAAATTGAGTCTCCCCAGACTTTGTTACAGTCGATGGCTTCCAAAGCTTGGCTTTAACCTCTGGTGCTGGGGAATTTGGAATATGTTCTGGCATTTGGTGGAAATTTTGAGGTCTTCCTCAAAATTTTTGCCCCAGTTTAAAGTTGTTTGAGATGATACCAATCCAGATGGGTCTGAAGTCTCTGCTGATCTTCATTCTCTTTGTTGGAAGTCAACCTTCTCTTATGAATTTCGAGATTCCTTCTTGAAAATTTTGCCCCAGTTTTCATTTCCTAGGGTTATATGACCGAGCCATTGGGGCGCTTACGTATCCCGTTGAAGTAGGAATTAGGTCAAACGTAGTTCAGGACTATGCTAGGGATATATATAGAAAATCTAATAGGTTGACCGAAGCCGACATAGGCCGCCTACGTATCCCTTTTATTAGGAATTCAGGTCATCACGTAGTTCATACATAAGAGGAAAGGATAAAGTATCCTAAGGGGTTGACCGAAGCCGACATAGGTCGCCTACGTATCCCTTTCTTGGGAATTCAGGTCAAACATAGTTCGTACATTAAAGGAAGGGACTCTAGACAGTCACACACTAGAAAACAACATTATTACAAAGACGATTACACATAAATTAACTAAAGAAACACAAAAGCTAGAATGTCCTTCAAACATAATATCTCTTTACCGCGTCGAAATTGATTGGTTTGGTCCACTCTGTGCCATCTATCTCAGAAAAAATCAGAGCTCCTCCAGATAGCACCTTGTGAACTATGTATAGCCCTTGCCAGTTTGGAGCGAACTTGCCCTTGTACTCCTCTTGGTGAGGGAATATTCGTTTGAGAACCAGTTGCCCCACTTTAAATGCCCGAGCCCTCACCTTATTGTTAAAGGCATGAACCATCCTGTGTTAGTACAACTGACCATGGCATACAATGACCATTCTCTTTTCATCAATCAACATAAGTTGTTCATAGCGAGTATGAACCCATTCTTCGTTACTTAGTCCAGTTTCCTGAATAATCCTTAGGGAAGGTATTTCAAGTTTAGCAGGTATAAAAGCTTCATTCCCATAGACAAGTAAATAGGGGGTCGCCCCAGTGGAGGTTTGAACTGTTGTGCGATACCCTAGAAAATCATAAGGTTACATCTCATGCCATGATCTATCATTTTCGACCATCTTTCTCAAGATCTTCTTGATATTCTTGTTGGCCGATTCCACAGCTCTATTCATTCAGGGATGATATGCAGTCGAGTTGCGATGCACAATCTTGAACTGATCACAAATTTCTTTCATCAAGTGACTGTTCAAGTTTGCCCCATTATCAGTAATGATCGATTTTGATACTCTGAACTGGAAAATCCAGTTATTCCTGACAAAATCCGCAACCACTTTCTTAGTGACGGCTCTGTACGAAGCCGCTTCGATCCACTTAGTGAAATAATCAATGGCAACCAAAATAAATCTATGCCCATTCGATGCTAATGGCTCTATTGGTCCGATGACATCCATGCCCCAAACTACGAAAGTCCAAGGCGAATTCATTGTGTGAAACTCGTGTGGAGGCATTCGAATCAGATCCCCGTGTATTTGACATTTTAGACATCTCTGCACATACTTACTATAATTATTTTCCATAGTCATCCAGAAGAAACCGGTTCTCAGGATCTTTCTGGCAAGGACAAACCCATTCATGTGGGCCCACAAATTCCAGCGTGTACCTCTTTTATCAATTTATTGGCTTCCGTAGCATCGATGCATCTTAGGAATCCCAAATCAGGAGTCCTCCTAAAGAGAATTTCCCCACTTGGAAAGTAATTCTTTGCCAAACACCGGATTGTCTTCTTTCAGTTGTTACTAGCCTCTTCAGTATATATTCCAGATTCCAAATACCTTTTAATGTCATAGTACCAAGTCTTTCCATCAGGCTCCTCTTCTACGTGTACACAATGCACGGGTTGCTCCTTCAATATTATTTCCAAAGGATCAATGTAACTCTGATCTGGGTGCTGAATCATGGAAGATATAGTGTCCAAAGCATCAAACTCATTTTGTATCCATGGGATTTGCCTAAAATCAACTTCCTTGAATCTTTCACATAATTCTTGCACCAGCTCCACAAAAAGGAGTGATCTTGGGATTTTTTACCGCCCATTCTCCCCGTACCTGGTGAATCAGCAAATCTGAATCCCCAATGACTAATAATTCATGAACACCCATATCAAGTGCCAATTTGAGACCCAGAATGCAAGACTTATATTCAGCCATGTTATTGGTGCATGGAAAACGGAACTTAGTAGTTACCAGATAATGCTTGCCCATTTCTGACACCAAAACTGCTCTAATTCCTGAACCTTTGAAGTTGACCGCCCCATCAAAAAATAGCCTCCATCCGGGGTAAATCTTTGTAATGTCTTCTCCTACGAACAAAACTTCCTCATCTGGAAAGGAAGTTTGAAGTGGCTCATATTCCTCATTAACTGGGTTCTCTGCTAAATGATCTGCTAAGACTTGCCCCTTTATTGCTTTTTGGGTTACATACACAATGTCAAACTCACTCAGCAACATTTCCCACTTGGCTAGCTTTCCCGTAGGCATGGCCTTTTGGAAAATATACTTTAATGGATCCATTCTCGAGATGAGGTATGTTGTGTAGGAAGACAGATAATGCCTCAGCTTTTGTGCCGTCTAAGTCAAAGCACAACATGTCTTTTCTACAAAAGTGTAACGGGCTTCATATGGCGTAAACTTTTTACTCAAGTAGTAAATGGCTTTCTCTCTCCTACCGGTCTCATCATTTTGTCCGAGGACACATCCGAAAGCATTTTCTAAGACTAAAAGGTAAAGCAATAATTGAATTCTTTCTCTTGGTGGAACCAAAACCGGCGGTGCAGACAAGTATTCCTTGATGCGGTTAAAAGCTCTCTAACATTCTTCTGTCTACTCGTTCAATGCATTTTTCTTCAACATTTTGAGAATTGTCTCGCATATGACTGTTGACTGTGCGATGAACCTGCTAATGTAATTCAAATGACCCATGAAACTCATAACTTCCTTCTTAGTCTTCAACGGTGGCAAATCCTGAATTGTCTTGATTTTGCATAGATCTAACTCGATGCCTCTTCTACTGACTATGAACCCCAACAACTTGCCTGATGGCACACTGAAAGCACACTTAGCAGGGTTTAATTTCAATTTGTACCTTCTTAATCTGTTGGAAAATTTCTCCAAATGAGTCAGATGATTCGAACTCTCACGGGATTCGATAATTACGTCATCCATGTACAACTCAATCTCTTTATGGATCATATCATGAAAAATCATCGTCATAGCCCTCATATATGTTGCACCCATATTTTTGAGACCAAACGGCATTACCCTGTAATGATAAACACCCCAGGGTGTAATAAAAGCCATTTTTTCTGCATCTTCCTCATCCATCAATATCTGATGATACACGGTGAAACAATCAATGAATGACTGCATTTCATGTTTTGCACAGTTATCGATGAGAATGTGGATATTGGGCAATGGAAAATTATCTTTAGGACTAGCTCTATTCAAGTCTCTATAGTCAACACAAATTCGAATCTTGTCGTCCTTCTTCGGCATAGGGACAATATTGGCCAACCACATCGGATATTTTGTGACCTCGACAACATTAGACTGGATTTGTTTTGTCACTTGTTCCTTGATCTTTAGACTTAAATCTGGCTTGAATTTCTGTATTCTTTGCTTGACTGGATCAAACTCTGGATTTATTGGCAACTTATGTGACACAATGCTGGTGCTCAACCCTGGCATATCATCATAGGACCCAGCAAACATGTAGATGTATTCCTGCAACAGGTGGATGAGCTCTTTTATTTTTGGCGCCACTAGGTGGATACTGACACTTGTCTCTTTGATTTCATAGTGATCTCCTAAGTTGACTGTTTCAGTTTCCTCCAAATTGGGTTTTTCGCGATTCTAAAATTCCTCCATATCTTTGACTAATAGTTCCTCATTATCTTCCTTCCAATCATCATTGTTCCCTTCATTTTTTTTGTTCAAGCTTTGACATGACATGACATTAGCAGATCTTAAGCTATTGTTACTGTAATGGACAAACAAACCAAGTTAGATGATAACAAGATAATAACAAAATATATGACTAGGAGTGTTTTAGAAAAATTGAATTTTCTAAATAAATGAAGGCCTTTTCATTGAAATTTGGGAGATAATTACAAAATCGTGGCTCATGACTTGTGCAAATACAAGTCCATGCCTTTTTAAAAATAGTAAGATATGAAAAGGAAGTTTTGAGATATAAAAGGTGGATTGCAGGGCCTCCTCCGGATCATTACCAATTTTAAAAACTATCAGTAATTACCTTTCATCTACCATGATGGGCGACGGGTTATGACTGGAGCAAAGGTCCAATTTTGCAAGTCCTCCTCTAGCGCAATTTGCTTTACCCCGCTGGACTTTGGGAGATCTTCTGGTACAACATTGCATCCTTCAAACAAATCTCCTATCCCATCCCTAAGACCATCATCATCTGACACCTCTCATACAGGAAATGACTGGAACAGGAGTGGCAAGGGCCCAAACAAACTCTTTTCTGTCTCATCCTTAACCCTATCCTTCCTGGTAGGCTGATATCCTAACTCGTAATTAGAGCCTCTCTCTGGGATCACAATAGGCTCGATAATTCCTTGCAAACTCTTGCCCAAGCCTCGACTAGGTTTGAACCCATTTCTTAACATCGCCGTTGCAATCATTTTGTAGACAGAAGGCATTGGTACTTTGGTCGTCGAATCTCTATCCGCAGCATTTACAATTTCCACTATATAGAAACTGCTACCTTTTGGAACATCTTCAATTACCAGCACATAACCATTGGGACGGTCCGCTCGACTTCCTTCTCCTTGGATGAGTACTTCATGATCTTTCCAAATGAACTTTAGTAATTGATGAAGGGGTGATGAAACTGCCTTTTCACCATGTACCCATGGTCTTCCCAAGAGTAGGTTGTAGCTAGGATGGATATCCATAACATGAAACTTAGTTTTGAACTCAGTAGGCCCCATTTGGATATGCAAATCAATCTCTCCTATGGTATCTCTCTGCCCATCATCGAATGCTCTAACATTTACATGGCTTTGATGAATTTTTCCTAAATCATAGACCATTTGAACCAATTTAGAGAGGGGACAAATATTCACAACAGATTCGTCATCTATTAACACCTGATAATCGCATAATCGCGGCAAATGATGGTGACATGTATGGCTTTGTTGTGCATCGCTCCTTCAAATGGCAATTTTTCATCACTGAATGATATGCGATGATTCCCACAATGTTCCCTATCATCGCAGCCAGATTCTCAACACTCGTTCCTGCAGGAACATATGCTTCCTCCAAGACCTTTGATAAAGCCTGTCGGTGGTATTGCGAACTCAATAATAGTGCCAAGATAGAGATTTGGGCTAGTGTTTTCTCCAAGTGTTTGACAATTGAGTAATCCTTTGGTTGCATACGCCTCCAAAATTCCTCAACCTCTCCTTCAGTGATTGGTCTTTTCTATGAATTTTTTTTATTGGTCAATTCCTCAGGGATGTAACATTGTCCCGATCACGTCATCCCTTGGGCAGTAGTGGTTTGCACAATAAATTCCTTTCTTGGAGGGTAGCGTACACTTGAGTCAGGGCTGTTATCACTATAAATGGGGCTTTCTCGTTGATACTTAAGGCAGCCACAACCTTTTCTATCTTTCCTACCTCTTCTGCTCTTTTGTGCTTTCCGAAGTTCACCTGGGTAATGATCTTGACAGATGCCCATTTGCCTTCTATTTCAATCATGTTAACTGTAGATATCCCATGGTTGGGCAATGTATTTCTGTTAACATTTGGAGTAGGCGCCTGGAGCGTGATGACCTTTTGATCGATTAAATCCTGGATCTTGTGTTTCAAGTAGACACAATCCTCTGTACTGTGCCCCGCTTCCCCCGAATGATAAGCACAATGCTAACTTGCATTAAAAAATTGAGAGTTGGGATTGATAATCCTTGGCTATATTGGTTGCAAATGACCAGCATTCTTCAATCTTTCAAACAATTGGGTGCGACTTTCAGCTAGTGGGGTGAAGTTTCGGGGAGGTTTCTTTTTGTGGTTTGGACGTTGGGGGTTATACAGGCTTAGGTTTGTAGGTGGGGGTACTTGGTGATAATTTTGAGGCATTTGGAAATTTGTTCAGTTATTTGGAGAGGTGGTTTGGAAATGAGACTGATAATTTGGAGGTGGAACTGGGTATTGGGGAAAGATATTTGGTTGTGGAGCTTGGTATGAGGATTGGATTTTTAGGAGTGGAGTTTGGCACCGAGGTTGGTCATTTGAGAGTGGAGCTTGGTATTGGGGGTGGGCATAAAACGCGTGCGGAAGGTTAGGTGACGACGGAGAAGATAAAACATTTCTAGAATTGAACCTCTTTTTCGTTTTCATAATAGGATTAGCAGAAATCACACCTACATCTTCCTTTTTATTCTTCGAGAACATGATAGTCCTAGACGACGTCGGGGTTTTGGCAATCTTCCCTGTCCAAATACCTTCTTCCAATGATTCTTCTATTTTTACCAAATCCGTAAGAGTTTCCCTGACAACGAACACCATCCTGGTATAATATTCTCCTTCTTGAGCATGGGAGAACACGGATACCATTTCCTCCTCGGACATGGGGGGTTGAACTTTGGCGGTTTCTTTCCTCCAATGAAAAGCATAGTCTCAAAAACTCTCAACATTACTCTGTTTGATCCGATCTAGTGAATATCGGTCAGGGATTATTTTAATGTTAAATACGAACCGGTCAAGGAAACCCTTGGCCAATGCTTTCCAACCAGTCCACTTTTTCTGCTCCTGAGACATGAACCACTCCAAGGCTTCGCCACTTAAACTTTGACTGAATAGGCACATCAATAACGCCTCATTTTTCCCTATCCCTACCAGTTGCTCACAGTACCTTCTCAGATGGGCCATTGGATTTATGGTACCATCAAACATCTCAAACTTAGGGACTTTTTACCCATCTGGTAGGTCTACTCTCGGGTGAACACATAAATCGTCATACCCCAAACCATCGTGGTAGCTGGCTCCATAAGAATATTTGATCCTCATGATCTCTTCCTTCATAGCTAGTAAATTCCTTTCATGCTGGGTCCTCTACTCTTTCTCCTTCTCCTCGTAGTGATCCATCTCGGGGGTTAGGAAGGGGTTCATAAATATCAGGGGATTTGGAAGGGAGGCTTGATTTTGCGAAAAAAAAGAACTTGGTTGGTATGGGGGGAGGATGTTTTTGAATTTGGAAAGGTTCTGCAGAATTTGTGAGTAGTTTGGTGGAATCTGAGAAGGATTTTACGGATTTGGAAAGGAATTTGGTGGATTCGGGGATAGATTTGATGGATTTTCCGGGTTTGGGAATGAATTTTCTTGATTTGAAAATGTGTTTTGGGGATTTGAGAATGGATTCGGAGATGGGTTTTGTAAGGTTAAAGATGGATTTTGTGGATGGTAGGCATCTGGGTTATTTTTGCGATTAGTGTTTTGGACAAGTGGAGGGGCAGAGACGGACGATATGTTATTTGGCTGATCCCCGAGAATAGGTGTGCTGAGGGGAGGGATTTGGAGTGGAGTCCCGTGTCCTCCTGGAGCGGGGGCATTGACGGTGATAGCCAAGTTAGCCAAATCTTGAGTGCAATTTATTTCCTCCTGAAGCATTTCTAACTTTCTTGCAAGTTCCGCAATCATTTCATTCTGTTCCGCTATCACATTGTCCCGAATAGTCAGTGCGTTTTCTTCGTTATTTCCTGTTATTTTTGAATGATGGTCAGAGGATAGGATTTTGTTTTTTTTCGATCGGGTGAAGTAGGGATGTTCTTCCAGCTTATATCAACACGGAGTAATTTCTATTATCTATAAAGTAAAACAACTCAAAGGCAGATGTGTTAGTTTCCGTATATGATAAGTAATGCAAAATATTTGACAGGAAATAACCACATAGAGTTGCTTGAGTCATAGCCAAATTCATCCATAGGACATAGTGGATGAACTTTCCTTTATTACAAACAAACGGACATAAGCACATAAAACAGTTATATCACACAAAAACATTATAATAACGCGTATCCTAGTTGGGGTGACCCTTTTTGAGCCAAGGGTTTAGGCCTAACGATTTTTGAAGAAAATATATGCTTCCTCGAAGTCAATCCATTAAACCCCAACTCATATAGACACGAAAAAGGGCATAAATGCCTACAAAAGATAACAAAAAAGGGATACAATCTTTATCAAAAAAAGGAAATAACATGAAAGAAGATAAGTTCCCGCACAGGGGAAATAGAAAAACTAGCTACTGGATCCTTCTTTTCCTTGTTTACCTCCTGTGCTATTTGATACCTATTGATGATAAGATGACTCCCGCATAATTATGCCTTGCAGGCGTAAGTCATTTTCCCTATACTATCGAGTTGGGAAGCCATGCTATCATCCAAATCGAGTAGACATTGCCTGGCATCATCAGCTTCTTGCCTAGCTCTTTTCAACTCTTCCCTCAACATACATATAGTTAAAGCGTCCTCCATATGTATCTACCGGTGCGTGATTTCACTTTTCTGGAACTCATTTTGCAGCCTGTAGAGCCAAATTTGATGCTCGGATTCTATATCCACAACCCCAGTGGGCACATTTGGTCCCGGAATCAATGCTCCGGTGAGACTCTTTTTCAAACACTCCTTGTAAGTATTGCTGACTTTAGGGTCATGCTCTATATGGAATAGGGCTGCATATCGGTCGGTTCGGTTCGGTTTTGAAAATTATCGGTTTCACTTATTCATTATCGGTTTGTATATATGCTAAACCGTTAAAGAACTGTTAAGATATTGGTTAATCGGTTATCGGTTTATCGATTTTTCATTGTTATCGGTTCAGTTATCGGGTTAACCATTAACATTAAACATTAAAACTCTAAGTCACAAATTAATTTAAAACTGCTAGTACAACTTCTTCACATTAAAACTTCTTCAGTATATTCTGATCTGTACTTTCTCCTGAATTTAACATTGAACTCACCAAAAGACTCAGTTTTAGTATCATCTTCCAATGCTAAAATCCAAAATATTCAGATAGCTACAACTGATTGTTTTTCATCAATGATTGCTAGCTTCCTCATAGATAGAGAATGCACGGAAGAAACCTTCTAACGTTCAAATGGTGATCCACTTTTTTTATACATAAAAATAGATAAATATCTATGTACATGTGTATGCACTCGTGTGTGTATATGAATGTGCGAAATAATTACTTCATTTAATGATACTTGATCCAAGCTATAGCTCAAGACAATTCACGCAATGAAAACATTGTGAAGCAGCAGAAGAGACTAAAACTCCGAATTAGTAAGTCACACTTTAAAAGTTCTCCATTCTAACTAATTAACTAGGTCTTAATCCCAAACTTGCAGTGTGTACTATGAGCTCCTTATTCCACCAACGATCCAGATAGATTTTGCAAACCAGACCCTGAGAGTACTTATAATCAGAGAGAACAGGACCACAAGAACCAGCGGAGTCAAAAACACTAGGTGATTCTTCCCATCTATCCTAGCCTTGGTGAATAGATTTACGTGGTATCAGCTGCTCGTCGGAGGTGGCAGGTATCCAGCGGAATTGGTCAAGGTGCGCACACGGTTATCCAAAAAAAAAAAAAAAGAAATGAACCACAAGCAAAAACGAAATGTAGCTTCAATCATGCTGTAAAACAGCCAAATACGTCACATAATCTGTTCAACACAAGCTAATTAAGCATAAATTTTTCAAATCAGTAATATACTCACACGTAATACTCAACACCTCATGAACACAGAGATCTAGACAATTCTGAATAGCAAAAAACAACAACTTTCCAGCAAATTCATAATCTTAATTTACGCACAAAAATCCACAAAAAATTTCACAATTTTGAAGAAAAACGAACTTACACCATGGAACACCGAGAGATCCGAAGTCAGTTTCAAGGCCTTGAAAGCCAAAAAACCGCAACCATGATATGTGATTGGAAGAAGAAGCAGATATACAAACAAGGCCACGAGAGTGATAAGCAAATGAAGTGACGATTACCACCAGCACGACTCCTATAAGAAGAAATGGCCAGATGTGACAAGTTCTAGTCATGTAATTGGTGAATCTCGTTACCGGAGACAACTGTTTATGTTTCTTCAATTCGTCTACCTCTCCGTCGCCGTCGCCGTCGCCGGTGATCGGCGATCCCCTGCGTAAAGAGAGCACTCTTTCTAGCATCTTCAGTTGGAAATTCCAGTTCACTTCAAGTGGGCAGATTCTCTAACCCTAAGTAATCAGAAAGGAGTAATGGGTCATGGGTGGAACAGAAAGTGTAAGTAATAGGTGGGAATTTGGGCTTTGGATTTGGGCCCTAGTGGAACGGGACATGGCCCATGATATGTGTATTAATTTTTATCGGGCTATCGGGTGGCCCGATAAAAAATTTAGCTCACCCGAGCCCCGAACCGACAACCCGATAATTGTTTTTTTAAAAACCGACACCCGAACCGTTAACAAAAAAACCGACCCGTTAAACCGATAATCAAATTATCGGTTCGGGATAACGGTTTGAACCGAAATCTGAACAGCCCTAATATGGAAAGTCACTTTCGTCCACTTTCTTCTTCTCCATCCATTTATCATATCGTCTTTGAGTGGAGACTCACTTTCATCGTATTCGGTGAAAAACCTAAGCATGGAATCTATTTGTGGTGCCTCCTGTTTGATCTCGAATTGCCTAAGAACTCTGCCACGATTGTAGGGTCGGTTCCCCCTGAGACCAAAAAGCACTAGGAAAGGCCACTTGTCCTCTCGAATGGTGTATTTCCCTTAACGAAGAGAGTTAATAGACCATTGCACATCGTCATATCTTAATTCCCTGAAAGTTTTAAACAAAAATTCGTGAGATGCTTCCCTTTTGAACCTGTGTAGAAACAGCCATATGTCGTGCGAAGCTAGCATATCCACCTTTTTTTTATGATCAGTTTGTACCATTCTCGAATCCTTTACCAAATGCTTCTTCATCCACCATTGTAATATGAGGTTGCAACCATGAAAAATTGTAGAATACCTTGGTAGAATCGTAATCTACTCCAAAGAAAAGTGCATGGGCCACTGTAAAAACCCTTGGATGAATTGTACCATTTTACCCCTGTGGGAACACCATGGTTCCGAGTATACCTACCGCAAACGCAAAGGCTCTCATCTCCTTCCATTTTGTTTCGGACTCAAATCTATGTCCAAATTTGTGAAAGGCATTGAATCTTCCAAACCGATGATACAACTCCCGAAAAGTGATATTTGCTTCATCACGTTTCCCTAGGCAGGTGTCATCGTAAGTTAAAAATGCCTCTTTGATTGTTTGACGGTCCCACACGGCAGGAACTAAAATGTTCTTATCAGGTTTTTCCTTTCTCTTGAAACATATTTCAATACTCTCATAGCAAATTAACACTTCTTCGATGGTAGGAGTCAATTCCACATCCCCAAAGCGAAACACCATATTCTGATCATCCCAAAAAGTCGTAAGCACGTGGATCATTTCAGGACAAGCGTCCATTTCGATCAACGAAGACAGGTGCCCGATGTGTGTCCTAATAATTTTTCTCTCATCTGGACCCATGTAATCCCACCACAATTTCAGGTAATCATCAGGTTTGGTAACCTTCTTGAACTTTTCACGGGAATGAAATTGAGTCATATCTACATAAAAGAAGACAAAGATAAGCCTTTCCCCGACCCCAAAGGGTAATAGATTGAATTTAGACAAACTTATATTTCTCCAACACATAAGTATGATTCGTCTGTGATTGACTCGGGGTCAATAGACATAGGGAAAGTTTTCTAATGGGCCTAATACCCCGCTCGGGTATTGGGTCATCCTAGGCTCATGCCTAAAATAGGGTATTGGTTTTGTTCTATCCTCGGTGTCTAGAGTGAGTTTGAACACTGGTTCTCAAGCGGACAAGTTGAGTTTGAAAATACAAACAGCCATCAGACGACTCACGTGCTAATAAACTGATTGTATTTCCAATATATTTTTGGAATTGATCAATAGGGGTTGGGATACCCACAAAACCCCAAAACAGTTTAAATAATGTAGGAATATGCCATGCGATGCAATAATTAAACTCTACAGAATCGAAACACATGAACACATAAACAGTTAATCAAAAGACAAAATCAAACATTTGGTTAGAACCTAATTAAATTCCCCAGCAAAGTCACCATTTCTGTTTTGACAAAATTTTGACTTTTGAGAGTCGCCACTTAATTTTGAAAAGGAATTAAGAAACCTTTAGAGAGTTACTTCAAACGATTCAAAACAGAAAAATCGTTTTAAGTTTTGAAGATTTCGAGTAAGTGGTTCCTATTAACGTTTTAGAAAGGTGTTAGGCACCTAAAACGTCCGCTAACTTGCGGTTATCTGGACTGTTTGAAAACATCTTTTGATTAACTTCTGAAAAGATTAATTTGTTGAAATAGTGATTTGATTTTTTATTTTTTTAAAAAAAGACTTGTGTAAAATAGATTTAAGTAACTTAGTAGGGATTTTAACTAAGTCTAAATGAAATTAATAAACAAATAAACACATAAAAGGGGAAGGGAGGAGAAAGTAAAGGATTTAGGCCATTGGGCCCAAATCAATGAGACCTGTCCTAGTCTAGTTGGGCTTCCGACCCATTTCTCCTTTCACCTGTCCTATTTCTATGTTTTCGAGCCCTTTGGCTCGAGTTTTTGCTTCACCTGTATTAAGTACAACTTTGGCTTCGAGGCCGAAATGAATGAATAATTACATAAGTAAAATAAATAAAATAAGGGCATTAATGCTTAAATAAATAAAACGACAAATTAGACTTTCGCATCTTTTTGCCGCTTCAGATATGGGAATTTAACCCATTTTTATTCTTTTATCTTCTTGCGCCCATACATCAAGTGACTGACTTCGAACTTGGTCTTTGGAATCGGCTAGAAGAAGTGGGTCGCATTGGCCCTCAGAAATATGCAAAGGGAAAGAGTCCTTGTATGACTCAGGCAATTTCCATGTAAATAAAATTAATAAACAAATAAACACATAAAAGGGGAAGGGAGGAGAAAGTAAAAGATTTAGGCCATTGGGCCCAAATCAATGAGACCTGTCCTAGTCTAGTTGGGCTTCCGATCCATTTCTCCTTTCACCTGTCCTATTTCTATGTTTTCGAGCCCTTTGGTTCGAGTTTTCGCTTCACCTGTGTTAAGTACAACTTTGGCTTCGAGGTTGAAATGAATGAATAATTAAATAAGTAAAATAAATAAAATAAGGGTGTTAATTCTTAAATAAATAAAACGACAAATTAGACTTTCGCATCTTTTTGCCGCTTCAGATATGGGAATTTAACCCATTTTTCTTCTTTTATCTTCTTGCGCCCATACGTCAAGTGACTGACTTCGAACTTGGTCTTTGGAATCGGCTAGAAGAAGTGGGCCGCATTGGCCCTCGAAAATATGCAAAGGGAAAGAGTCCTTGTATGACTCGGTCAATTTCCATGTAAAGGACAATAAATAATATTAACATATGATTGACCAAAGAAAGAGGAAAGAAATTAAAGGAAATTAATGTGGGTTTAACTAAAAATGGCAGCATACGGATCTTTAATAATCAATAAAGTAGGAAAATTCACAAAGGTTGGTATGCGACTAAACAAAGATAGAAGAAGATATAAAGGTAGCAAATACGTGATTAACTAAAGAACTACATGACGTGGATCTTAACTAATCTGTTAGGACATTGTTTTCGAAGATGGCAAAACAAATTCAAGAATATAAAGGCAAAGCATATGACACCTTCACGACTAATTTGGAATAATTGCTTATGCACATAGGGATAAGATTAGCCCACGTTGATAAGACCCATTAAAGGATAATAAATAGTTGGGTGAAAGCTCATAGCCCAAACAAAGGCTCTTTCTTGGAAAATATTTAAACCAAAGCTAGGATTTTAACATAAAATCTTCTCAGGGAAATCACACATTTTACATCTATTGGAACTCAATCACAACGGAGAACTAATCAACACCTAAAGCATGATCTCAAGACATTCTCTAGCACAAACAGATGCCTGAAACAGAGGCAGTAGCCATCTTTCATTAACACAATTTGAGACACAACGCAAATTGTAGAATGCAACACCATCACATATACACACATTTTTTTACATGCTCATATGCATGGGGAGTCTTTAAATCTTCCGATTATAAGGAAAGAAAACACTAATCTCATGACAATATTTCAAACTTTGAATATAATTCAACCCAGGCAAAACCAACAGCCACCAAAATAAAAAATGCAATCTTGAGTAACGACATGAAAATCAAAAAATTACTGTGACTATGGAATAGAGAAAAGAAAGAACAAGGAAAACGGAGGCCACAAGATGGAACATTACCGGTTCAACAGTTACGATAACGACAAATAGTGACGGCAAGAAAAGCCACAGAATATTTCAATCCTCTTCCTCTTTCTGACCGAGTCTAACAAAACGGTCATTGAGATATCCTAAGATTTTCGGTACGTTTTTTTTGGACCTTACTCTCATTTTCCCTTTCGCATATAATAAATCAAAGGAGCCTACGAGGTGGTCCTGCTAGCAACACTACTAGCTTGACAACCGTGACACCAACTAGGGGCAACCATATGATCAACACAGTCAAACAACAACTACGAACCAAATAGCATCTGGCTAGAAAATGCTAAATAAACTAAAAACAACAGACTTTAGCCAGAAAACCAATCATTCTATCCACAAGCAATACGCCAAGAGAGGCATTAGGCCAAAGATTAATCCATAACACCAAAAGTGGATGACAGATTACAAAACCAAGATAAAAAAAATGAACAGACAGAAACGACGTGATACAATCCGAATAAGAATTAATTCTAACATAACAATACATCCAAAACTTTTCACTAAAAAAAACTTATATGGTCTTTAAAACCTCTGCAGCAGTCAACCCAGCATACGAGATAATCTCAAATTGCTTAGGACTATAGAATAGTGAGATGAAGTGGAAGCAATCCTAAGCTTAAAGGAATAGGACGTTCCTTCCAGGGAGCGGCAAAATGGGACTCGAGCTATTAGTAAAATTGTCACCATGGGGAGCTAATATTGCCGACTTGGGAATTCCCAATCAATCGACTAGCTTCCCAAAAAAGAATGAATGAGAGAATTTTCGCAAAATAAACTTTTACTTTCAGAATTTCCCAAAATTCAAACCTAGCTTTGGAATTAGTATCCCCAAAAGAAGAATCCCCCCCCCCCACACACACAATTTTCGAACTCGCAGATTTTTGAACCCAGACCCTCAAAAAAAAATCCTTCCCTCAAGCTCGACAATGAGCTCTTTATATAGAAACAAAGTGAGGGTATTTTAGGCATTTACAAATGAGGAGATTTTGAATTTTCTGGGCTCTGGATAGGATTTTCCTTGAAGGATTGGTACTAAATTTGGAATCTTCACAACAATAATCCGCCAATAAGAAATGAGGAGATGAAATTCCCTCATGAACTAATAAAAAAATGCCAAGAATGTACTAAATCATACCATTGTTACCAAGATTTGCGGAGTTGAGCCGTTGGGGGGACAACTCATCAGATTCTAGAAATTTTTTGGCTTTTCCCGTATGATTTTGAGTGGGACGGGCACCGGTTTCGTAGGATACGGGTTTGGGTCGCGACTGTTGATGCCGAATTGTCAAAGGATCGGGTTGAGGTCGCCGTACATGGCTGTGCTGGTAGGGTCGGTTGTCATCGTTGTTTTGTCATCGTTTGTGTTAGGTTTGGACGGTTATTGCTTAAGGAGAGAAGGTACATGGAAAATGTAGTGGGCTGGGTCAGGCGGTATGGATTGGGCTTGGGATGGCAGTTGTTAATGATGGGGGGTATTGTTAAATGGGTCAAGAGGTTTGATTAAGAGAGATTGGGCATAGTCAATGTTCTTGGGCCACTGTTGTAAAAAATGGGTTGTTGAATATTTAAAGGGGATAGGTTGGTCGTGGATTAAATTGTTAGGTTGGGTTAGGGTTTGAAATTAGGGACTTGGTTATTGGAGAATTGGCCAATTCTATTTAGGTTTTGGCCAAATTGAAATCAGTTGGCCAATTGCATCGCAATTGTGGCCATTTTGATTTCGATTATGGCCAAACCTAATAGATTGGCCAAATTAAATCAAAATTTGAAGTGAATTAATACCTCATTTAACCCCGAGCTTCTTGATTCAATAAAATCAAACACATATTTATTCAGATAAACTATTTTTAAGAATAAAAATATATTTAAATCAAGACTTCAATTATTATATTTATTTCAAGATGAACCTTGTTTAAAATCCGATATTCCATAAAATAAATATTTAAGTAACAACATTATATAATCTCATATAATAAAATATGATAATATATAATCTTTACTTAAAACGGCAAAATTATCCAGATAAATACTTTGAAAAAAATTTTATTCGGATAAAAATAAATGTCATAATTTTATTAAAAATCGAAGAAACCCGGTATTAAACTTAGTTATAGAGGGAAAAAATTAGGTGTCAACACTATAGTTCACGGTTTCGGGGGTGGGCCCGGGGTCCGAGCATGTTGTGGGTCAAAAATTAATAGAGTGTGCCAGGGAGGTTAGGGATTGTCCTAGTGTGGTCCGTTTAATTTTTCGTGGCCATTTGGCTGGACAAACGGGCGAAACGGCGTGAACAGGGCATTTTCGGGCCAAATCGGTGTGCTATAGCCCACGATTTTAGGGGTGGGCCCAAGGTTCGGGCGTGCTGTGGGCGAAAAATTGATTGGGGCATGCCATAGAGGTTGGAGATCATCCCAGTATGGTCTTTTTAATTTTTCGTGGCCATTTAGGTGGACAAACAGGCGAAACGGGGCGTTTTCAGGCCACTTAGTTATTATTTCAATATTATGAGAACCTTATGGCATTAACAGTTTCACTTCCACATATGTTTTCAGTATTATTATTCTATGTTCACAGCAGGTACCAGTCATGGGTTAGCTTGTGATCCTTCGGGGTTGTAAGCACCGTGTGACGCCCAGGGTGCAGTCTCAGGGCATTACAAACTACCCATTCAAACTTGTTGACTCATATTGAGAAAGCTTGGGACTTCCTAATCTTGGCAATTCAAATCAGATATATATAGAAAGATACAAAGAGTTTATGACACTTGGCAGAGTCATCACAGTACAAGACAACAAAAACTTATACTTCCTATAGGCGATCAAAATACAAATGTCTTCAGTATTTTTGTGCAGTGTACGCACATTCACTACTACGGAGCTACAATAATGCTAGTTGAATATGAATGAACTAAAATTTATAGATTTCTTATTCCCTAATTTAATTTTTTTTAATTTCGATTACTCAACCTTAATACAATTCAACAAACAAAAGGCAAATAAGAAAATGAAGATGATGAAGGACACCTCTCAAAATCAAATTCTATAGATCTTATAATTAAAATATATCCTAGCGAGAGATAGACTAATTGAATTGGGTGTTCTTCTAATTAAAATTATCTAGCATATATAGAAACCTCAGAACAAATTCCATCAATAAATTCGTAAACCCTAGAAATCTTGTAACTCAGTTTAGGCTAAAGACAGAGAGACAAATCAAACTGGAAGTTCTATTAAAAGTTTTCGAGGATTAACCCAAAAATAAACGCATAATTGAAAAGTGATGAAACTCAGGGAGGTTGCACCACTCACTGAGGGATCAGGTCCCTTAAAGTCAGTCTAGGGTCGCATTTCTCCATTGATTGATGAAGTCAATAACCGTCCCTTCTTTGCCGAGTATTTGTGAGATCTACCATGCTTATTGTACACCTTGTGCTATAGACATAATTCAAGAACTCATGCTCAAGTTGCTCTCAACTATCGATAGAATTAGGCTCAAGATTCGTATACCAATCGAAGGCATTTCCCTTTAAGAAATGGACAAATTAATTGACTAAATGGTCACCATAGGTTTCAAAATTATAACATGTTTCAACAAAGTGTGCGCCATGTTGTTTTGGTTTCCCTTTGACATCAAATTATTGAAATTAAGGGAGAGGGTTTATAGCTGACAGACATTTTAAGGCTATCAATCCTTGAAGTGTAGGGCATGACGTGTATCAAGAAAGACTTGATGGCGACATCGTACTTGTCTTTGAAGATCCCATCAATAAATTCTTTCAATTGATCAATTGGGATCATTCCCTCAAAAGAGATTTGTACCTCTTTAATAGGTGGTGTTTGTTTTATGGGATGTTTTGTCTCATGTACTTTTGAAGCTTTTTCAGGTGCATGGTTAGAATTCCTGTCTATTAAGTCATCCATCTTATCCACCAACTTATTAATCAGAGCGTCTTGATTTTGCACATATTTGATTTGACCCTCAATTGTCTTTGTCATGTTTGCAAGTTGTTCCTCCATAGATGAGGCATCAGGTACCATTGCTTTCATGATCACTAGAGATGGTGGGGAGTAACATGGACTATTGCATAAATATTGATCTTCAAAGTGCTCAGCTTACATTGTGTAAGTAGAGAATGTGCGTTGGTTGAACGACCATCGCTCTTTAATTTATGCTAAAGTATTTTGAACCAGAGTGCTCAAATAGAGCTACAGTCTTCTTAAGTGTCTCTACCACATTGCTCCCTTCTTCTGAAGCACTTGCATGGGACCTCGCTATTTTTGGGGTTGAAGATCTAAAACTTAGAGTTGGTGTGGACTATACTTGATGTGTTTGTTGTTCTAGCATGCCAGCCTTTCTCATTGACAGTTCCAAAGCTTCCAAAAGTAATAGTAAGGATGTTTTCTACTTCAGCTGAGAATTTGGAATCAACAGCCTTGGAGACAGTTAATTGAGAATTGACCTTTTTGAAAATCATTTCAGTATTCTTAAACTTTGATGTCAAAAAAGTTGAGATGAAAGGTAGAGATTGCCCCACTAGGCGTGCCATTTGTTGGACAGTAAAATTTTGAGTTGAAAAAATAATAATCCGGACAAGAAAAATATTGTATCAATCATTTTATTGATTTCAATATGTGAGTGTTACAATCTCTATTAATCCTTTGGTTTGCTTTTTCAAATATAAATTCAAGACTTCAAGCTTGATCTTAAATTTGAACTTGATTTGTGAATTTGATGAATTTAATCTTGACTTGTACTTGCTTTTTCAAATATAAATTCAAGGCTTTGAGCTTGATCTTGAATTTGAACGTGATTTGTGAATTTGATGGATTTAATCTTAACTTGTACTTGAATTCAAGGGTTCTTGAATCTTGTGGCCTTGATCTTAAATCTTAATGAATTGGATTTAAATGCTTGGACTTTGTAGAGAAATTGCGGCGTTTGATCCATAAGCTCTCTATTGTTTCTTGTTAGAGTACTTATCCTCTTTTCTGAATTATGAGCTCCTATTTGTAGGCGTAGGCAGGAAAGAGTCATGGTGAAGATGAACTTCTTTTGACCAATTAAATTTTAGTGTCATGGTGACATTTGATTGGACCTTTGATTTCAATAGGCATATTGTATCATTTTGACATGTGACATAGTTCTATTGACTCCTTAACTTATGATGACATATTAGGATTAGCAAAATGAGGTCATTATTTGTAATCCAAACTAATAGACTAACCTAATAAAAATTATACTTTAGTTAAATCAATATTTGTCTGAAATTAAATAATTAATACTATTCAAAAGGTAGGAATAACTTATCTCAATTTTGCTACCAGAGGACGAATTAAAGGGTACTATAACTTTATTTTAAAATTATCTCTTCTTTTCCATCACATCAAAACAATCCGTCAATATGAAATAGTTCTATAAAACAATAATAATTAAATTTAAAATAATAAATATTTATTAATAAAATTAATTTCGCAAACTATGCTTTTATTGAAGTTTATTTTTTTCTTTAAAGGTTTGTCAAAGTCAATAAAGCAAACTGAAATAAAGGAAGGGGAGGGGAATATATTTTTTTAGATTACAAACCAAGGACCAGCATTGGAAGATCCGGTTAGAACTGTGCGGCTGTCCTGTCTGTGATCTGTGTTTGCTGTAACTTCTGAGGTAAAACTGATAGATAATATGCGCATTGTTTACTTTTTCATTTCAATCAATACATTATTCAGCGGCTATTCTCCAACTCCGTTGATTTAGGGTTTTGCCTGTTTTAAAAAAAAATATTTAAACATTGCCTCCATTTAATTTAGGTGATGGGAAAGTCTTGGTGCTTCATACCTGTAACGTCTTGATTCTATCAATGGTAGCAGCTTTAGTGTTATTAGCCATAGTAAAACAACTTTTCTCTTTGTTGATTACCTGACCAGTGAGCCTTTCATAGACAGAGAGAGTATCAAGCACTATTTTAAGAGATCTCTTGCTACCATTACAAAATAAAATGGTGTTGTCAGCAAAGGAGAGATGAGTAATGTTGGGGCTATTGCTCATGTAAAAACCTTGGTACCCTTGTCTGTGTTGAAGATTGTTAAGTAATCTTGTAACTAACTACTCACCTTTCTAGATTATTTACAAAATCAGGGGGGTCATAGACAATGTTGGCAGGTTTGATTACACTGATCCTCAACGAAGGTAGATTCCATCTGTCTGTGTTGCTTGTCCGCGGGCATAGAGGTATAGATGAGACACTTATGAATCTTCCTTGATCATCACGAATTTCCTTGCCCCCGTCTTTTGTCGACATTGTGCCACTCGTTTGTTCTGTTTTGTGTTTCCTTGTTTTTTTCCCCAATCTGTGTTTGTGCGTCCATTTTCCATTCTTGCTCTCTTCTTTGAACTGTAGTATTGTTGCTGATGTTATTTTTGGTACTGATTTGGGGACTTTACTGGTGGAACTCCATCCTTTTTCTTGTTGCTATGTTGTTTTCCTTATTTTGGGCTCTTGACGAGTTGGAGCTGCATCTTTCTATAGAGTGGCCTTGGACCTTACAGAAGGAACAATGTGCTGGCATTGTTTCATATTCAATTTTCTGCTCAAAAGTTTCCATCTTTCCCGTCTGATTCCTTACCTCGACATTAATCGCGTGGATGAGGGGTTTAGCTAGATCAACTTGAATCCTCAACTTGGTGGTGGTTGGTCTAGTTTTCGTGGTAGTGGCTTTGTCCATTTTAAGGGGAATTCCTATAGGGCTAACAATTCTACAGAGGGCATCCCATTCATAGAAATGCCACGGAAGGTCTGGTAAGTTTATCCACACCGGAGCTAGGGACATTTCAGAGTTCGGTTCAAAATTAGGCGTCCATTTCAGAATTTTCATGTTGATACAATCTGAAAGGGAAATGTATCTCTGCCATATATACTGTTGAAGTTCTCATTGTCAACATCAATGAAAACATGGAATCTATCCTTAGCCCCAATTTTAAACTCACCTTTGGTTGAGACGGATTTTGCGAAATCAGATCTAATCTTGTCAATTGTTGGTCTAGCTGTAGAGAATTTCCCGACAATGGTCCATCGGCAAGTATCCGGAAGAAGTTCGTGTTCCTCTTTGGTGAAGAAAACCACAGTTTTACCGTCTATTACTTCATAGAAATTTGTTAATATCCATAGAAATTTGGGATTGAGTTGGGTCCTGGTGGTTTTGGAATTTTGGGGGTTGGGTTGTATCTTTATTTAGGAATTGGCTCATCGGAGCTTGCCGGAACAAGTACCGGTTAGGCATTGGCGGTCCTAAATTAATCATTAGAGGCAGTGATACCAAAGTTTAGGAGAGAGGAGAAATTTTTTTGGATATGGAGCGTAGCAACTTTCGGCTAGGGTTTTACCCTTGTAGCTTTATTCCCTCCTAGATTGTTGCAAAAATTTAAAAATGTTCGTAGGTTAATTTAAAACAATTTATTCTTGGTTATGGCCAACGTGCCGGGCATGCCCCCCAATTTCTTCAAGGATCACTCCCAGTTTCTGTGGATTATCTCATTAGCTTTTGTTGTGCTCCCTATATTAGATTCAGCACCCCTTGGCCGAAAACGCCCCGTTCGCGCCGTTTCACCCGTTTGACCACCCAAACGGCCCCGCCCACCCAAACGGCCCACATTAGGCCGCTCCCCAGCCTCCCTGGCACGCCTCGGTCGATTGTTGGCCCACAGCACCCTAGACCTCGGGCCCATCCCGGAACCGTGTGCATAGCACTCCGTTTTGGTCCGAAAATGCCCCGTTCGCGCCCTTTCGCCTGTTTGACCACCCAAATGGCCCCGCCCATTGTACTTCCAACCCTGGAGTTTTGCTAAATCTTTTCTCCCCAACCTGCTAAAATGGTCAAAATAAAATAACGAATAAAAAGCTTTTTCTATTGATTGCTAGCCGGAATTAAGAGGGAATTAATGATGGACTCAACAAAAAAGACTACATTTTTCTATTGGTTGCTAGCAGTGGGGGTTTGGTTTTAATCAAAGACTTGGGGAACTTGCAGAGATTCTATACATGTGTGTTATTAACATTTTGGGCTATGTGATAAGAAGTTTTATGGGATTTCAAGTGGTTGCTTGTTCGTTCACGTTGTGATAGATAAATTGCTAAATCCTCCAATTACCTATTATGAGTTTATCCTTTCCTTGCTTGTACTTTGGTTTCGTGTAGCATATTTTGCATATCAAAACTCTGATGTTTATTAGTGAATAGTTCAGGAATAATAATGGACACTGATGTCATTTGTGATGAGAATAAAGGAGAAAGTTTGTCTCAGTACTCCATTGTTAAGAAATTGAAGGGGTGTTATCAGTCTCCGAAGCGGTTGCCTGAATTGCCAACAAAGCCATCTGATCCTCTAGGTCCAGTCACTCCTGATTCCATCCGAGAAGGTGGCAACCACGTAGATGGCTGTTGTTCACCAGTTTCTTCTTCTTCTTCTCTTCACAGTACTCGTTGCTTTAAGTCTCAACTTTTTGGCGACCTGGTTCCTTCAAATGAAGGAAGTCCACAGACTCCGAAGGGGTTTGATCCATTTGCTCCTGGACCAGATGAACTCATGCTTGCCCCACAATGTAAAAAATATTTTACAGATTCACAAGCCAAAGTGACGCGTCAGCTTAATTTTGAGGAGACTTTGAATTTCAATGGAAATGTTAATCAGTCGGACAATGTAGGAACCGTGTCTGGGGATGAGATGTTATTTGAATTGTTGTACAATTCTCTTCTGGAAGTTATTACTGCAAAACAGAAAGAGGATCTTCATTCGAAAGCCTCAACTCTACTTTCAGACTCTGATGGATACAAGACACCTACCTTTGCACCTCATCTTAGTGGAGTTGCTGATATGTGCCCTGGTGCTCCTATGAAGCCCGCAAATCGGTTTAAAAGAATTCACAAGGGATTATGCAAAAAGCTGATATTTTGACATATGTTTATTTTGCAAGGTCGCCAGAGATTGATTCTAGTACATGACAACCTCACCCATTTTCAATGTTGTGGCTAACCTCAAACTTGGATGTGGTAGAGCATTAACATATTGTATAGGTTGTTGATATCGCAACTGCTCATCCAACATTTACTTGTGATTCTAGGAATTTTATGTACTATTATGTAGAGTTTAATTCAGTATTGAGTGACTGTACTCTTGTAGCTGTATAATGTATAGGCTTTTGCAGCTTCTGATGTAGTTCAATGTGGACAAAAGTCTATTTATTTGATAGTTGATTGTTGATCATTTTACTACTTTCATGAACTGTGTGTCCAGCTTATATGCTTCCAAAACTACGTTGTCTTCCGTAGGAGAAGATAATTAACAAGGAAATGGGCCTGTAATTTATGAATCAGCGCCGACGAGTTCTGTTACTTTGAAGAGTGGACTGTGGCAACTGATGCATTTCCTAACCTTCAACGCTTATTACTCGAGGAGATCCCACCTTGTTTCGGAGACAACTGCTCTTTACAGTTAATTGAGGTACATTATAGCAATGAATCTGTTGAGGATTATCACAACTCTGGTTTCAAGCTCTCCATCACGGAATGAAATATTTTGGATGTAGAAACAAATACCATATCTAAGAAAGCAACATCAGTTTTTAGTATTTATTGGTCTAAAACTGTACAAAGTGTATTCCTCAGGTGAAACTGAAATTATCGCAATGTGATATTGTTCATCAGCTTTTCATTAATCACTGAAAATGTCCTTCCTGTTGGTTATTTTCTTTGACTTAATAGATGAAATAGCATAACATTTGGATGTTTAATTAATTTCAACAAGAATCGAGGTTGAGTACAATGCTAACAGAAGATGTAGTACAAGTATTTGTCGAATCCCATCTAGACAAGGAGACACATTGCAACAAGGAGTGTGACTAATATATTGTTGGAGTCCTAGTGAAAGAAGAAGACTGAATGATATGAAGGATTTCATGAAGATTGGCTTAAATAAGGGCAACAACCTTCAGAAGAGGTAGCGACCCAAAAAATAAGAAAAGCATCAATCAGCAAATCAGTTCTACAACTTGAAGGAGCTATTAGTACAACTTGGTCCTTTACTTAGAGTCATAGACTTTGTTACTTAGAGTCATAGACTTTGTGTAATAGGTTGGTCGTTGAGTCATATCGAGTTGTAATCTCTAGTCTCGGTGAAGTATAAACTGTGTTAGGATTAACGTCTTCAAGTTGGAGAAATCGAAGACTTGGGAACACTTAGCTTGGTAAGATTTGTGTCTTTGTAGAAATAGGAGTTAGAAGGAAATCGAAGACTTAGGAACACTTAGCTTGGTAAGATTTGTGTCTTTGTAGATTTGTGTCTTTGTAGAAATAGGAGTTAGAAGGAAATCGAAGACTTGGGAACACTTAGCTTGGTAAGATTTGTGTCTTTGTAGAAATAGGAGTTAGAAGTTTTAAATCCTAGAAGTCTTGTAATTTGATGATTATTGAGGCTCAAGAGTAATGGTCAAGTTGGGTTAAATTCTGTTGAGGTACAGATCGTGGTTTTATACCCCTTTAAATACTACACCTTTCTTGAGTTGGGCATTTTCCACGTAAAAATGCTATGTTCAGCTTTTACTTTTGATGAACCACGTTACCAATAGAGTATAATAATAAAATCAGTAGGGCACGTACTCTAACAATAACATGGTTACTATTTGATGCTAGCTGAAAAATAGTCATATTTCAGATTGCTCAATTGGGATGCCAATTTTGTCGCCAAGAGACCTCATTTTTGCAAGACCTTTTTGGTAGATTGGACCTCCACTTCTAACACACACATATATATATATGACAAGTATGAGCAATTTGGTTTGTATGAGCAAACCTACTGTCAGTTTTTTGAGATTTGACACAGAGCTGCATATAAGGTATCCACTCTGAGTTTCTATGAGCGCAGGAAAAATGTTTGGTGTCTCAAGCTGTGTTGGACAATCAAATACAGTGAAATACCACTGCTTATACCTTTGAATCTGCATATTACTTCCAGAAGATTGATTACGTGTAAATTATTTTGAGCAACTCTTCAATGACACCCTTAATCTGTAACATACAAGCTAACAAATTTGTTGGATTAAGAAACACTTAATCAATAAAGGAGAATTAATGGCCGCCTTGCGTCAAATTCACATGATCATTTCCAGAAGATGTCGTTGCATTACGATCACTAATGCACAAGAGCAGGGCAGCTTCGGAGCCACTAAAATAATCGCTTTAGACCCCAAATATCAAAGGCTATAATTTTTACCCATTTCTTTGTGGGTTAAACCTGTTTCGATAGAGCTCTGGCTAAAGAGAAATAACACAGTAGTTCTCTAAACAACAATAGCATCGAATAAACCATAATGAAAATATAGGAGTATGAGCTTAAAGTATACATACAATATTCCACCATAATCTCAATTGCACCTAAAAATAACATGGAAATTTATCCAATAATTTTAAGTCTGTTACTGAAACTTAATATCCGGCCACCATTTTCGTCAAACAGTCGTTGAGATCGAGCTTACAATTTCCTTGTCGTTTAATCGTTACTAAGCTCTCTTTATAATAATAAATTCCACAACCACCAATTTCTGGGTCAGTACTGCTAGTGCCCGGAAGACGAAATTCAAGAAGCTTCTTCTTCTTTGTCTTAACATTATAGAAGAGTAGCCGAGAATCTTTAGTTACCAAAATAAGAGAGCTCTCATAACAAATCTCAATAGGTTCAAACCAGTTAAAGGTGACAAATTTGTTCCAAACCCCTGGATGGATCATTACCCATACATCTATAACCCTCCCCTCAAGAAAGTTCAAGATGGCAACCGAGTCATCAAACAATATCAGATTCGCACTCCAAACATCTATGTAGTAATCATCTGGTGGTCCTTTAATCTTTACAAACATCTCTTTCCCAAAGTCAAATGAAATAATTTTCCAAGTACGATCCTCCGTTAGCAACCAGTAATAAGATCCATTCAAATAAGTATTGTTATACAATACGTTTCTTTCACAATCCCTGTAATTATAGTTGACGTCATGTTTGAAGTTTTCCATGAATCCCTTGAACATGAGTAGACCGCTGCACATTCATCCCTAAGATAATGGTAAATCACTTTATAATCCCTAGTCATGGGATCTAATCCGAACCCAAAATGACGACCAGAATCGTCAAATGGCTGAAACTCAATTGTTGCAGCAGGGAGGTGTCTCACCTCCCTGGTAGCAGGATTCCACAGCGAACACAAACTACCTTTATCAAGGCCATTATCAATCTCTCTTTCCAGAAAAAACAAGCCATCAACAGAACCTAAGAGGGTCTTTATAGCTCCAAACCTTTGGGAATTATCCTCCTGCGAAGGGGAGGGTATACCATTATCGAAAATCACAGTGACAGGAGGGGCATCCTGCGGTGCACCATAATCATAAATCAAGAATTGTGGAGGCTTCTTCTTGCTACAAATCAAGTGTTCTATAGTGAACTTGGGGTCCTCTATGAGAGCGCACCACTTTTTGCAGACGCATTTGAATCGCAACAACGACTTAACAGGCAAACTCAATAGGATCTCATTTGCTAAATCTTCAAGAAAAGCCCCACTATTGTCGCTGGTAGCCATAACTCAATCTTACACGTCCCTATAAAAAGATTAAACTGAAAGTAAGAAATAATCTTAATATATGCATGTCCTGTATACTACTAATAAACAAGTCATACTCTTAAGTATTAAACTAATAAAAACGTGATTGACCAATTGGTATCAATTACTAGCTAAGTTAGAAATTGGATACGTAAGCAATTTGCAAGGAACTCTTTTTAGGATGAAGTGATTAGTGACACTAAGTCCGTCCTTGGAAATTATTTGGATAAATTCTAACTAATTTTATCAGTAGAAAATTCTAGAAGAATTTTTCTAAATGAGTTGCATTTGAAATTAATTGGAAAAAATTATATTTTTTTTTAGAATCGTAGTAGAATTTGTTCATCATTTTTTTTCTCATCATTTTTTTCGAATCATATAGAATATATCTCGTCTAGTAGAAATAGAACTAATGTAAAAATATTTGAATTTTGGTGGTTGTCAAAGATATAACATACATATCATAGAGACTGATCAAGTGAAAGAGTATCAACAAAAAAAATAATATGTACTTCTCCTATATTACAAATAAGTGAAAATATTACAGAATGAGTGAATTTGAAAGAACAAGATGGATCTGAAACAAAAAAACTAAATGTGTAGTATAAATCTAACTTACTGCTATTGATAATTAGACTTTTACTCTTAGGCTTCTCAACTAAAATTTGTTTGCAACTTAACAATGGCTTTTTGATTTTAAAATTTTTAAAAAAATATTAAAACAATGCGCAAAAACAAAAAATATGTAAGCAATGCCGCAAAAAAGGAATTTAGCTACATATATAATCAAACTTTTATATCCCTTATGTGAAATTCCTTCCGTGTCATAATTTAACATGTTGAATTAAAAGGGACACCTTTAATCCCAAATTAGGTGATATTTTGACTTATTGAGAGCCAGATTAATTAATTTTGCAAAGTTAAATCGGATTAAAGTAACTCAATATTATAAAATTTAAAGATAGACAAAAAATTATATGAGAACTATCACAAGTTGCAATTCTTCTCAATATTAACTAAAGTTTACATAACTTAAATCTCGAGAAATGAAAAATATCATACAAATCGAAACACTAAAGAACTATACCTTTTTCAATTTCTATCAGAATAATCTTGTACTTGATGTTGTAACACTCTTCATACTGAATTATTGCTAATGCTCTCATGAATCTTCTTTTACAAGCAAGTCATGCTAGTTTGATGAGAAGAAAACATAAATGATGAAAAAAACACAGAAAACTAACAAAAATTATAAACCTAACAATACATAAAACGTATGAGTTGTGAAAGAAAATTTCTTTTATTACTACCAATTAAGAGAAAAAACTTTTAGACTTCTTCCATAAATTTTGTATCATGAAATCAGTTTAGAATTGTTAGAAATTTTTGGCATTCCTCAATAAGCCTTAATACTCTTAAATGTATTTTCTTTTTAATAGAGCAATGAATGATAACATTTATAGAATAAATGATAGAGTGGTTTAGTTTCTTTATACACATAAATATTTAAAATAAAAGAAAACTTAATTAATGTCTAAAAAACCCACAAAAAAGATAAATAGCTTTGGAGGTCTCTAAGGCATGCCGCATAGGATTGGCTATTGATCTCCTTTATATATATATATATATATATATATATATATATATATATATATATTGATTATTATTATTATTATTGATGTTATTGTTGTTGTTGTGTAGTTGGGTTCGAAATTAAGGGTGCGCGTGCATCATGCTGAAGTTAATAGTTTGCAAATCATACAAAACATAATTTTGATTACACATAAAACTATCTCAAAAAGGCATACTATGGATATATGGATATGATTTGACTAATTGGCTTACATATGAAAACCAACCAATCAATCAATATACAAAAAAGGAACATATATACCCCCAACTACGATAAATAGTATGTATATAATCTCCGTCATACTTTGGGTACACATATATCCCTATCGTTAATAAAATCGTATGCATATGCCCCTCACACTAACGACAGGGGCATATATTTACCCAAAACATGACGGCGATATATATGTACTATTTATTATAGTTCGGGGGCATATTTGTTTTTTGTTGTGTTTTAATTTTTTTATCCCAAATAATTAACTCAATTCCACTACATGGTCCAATTAATCCATTACTTAATCCAGTCCTAATTAAAACCCAAGATATGTTTACATAACAGATATGTTTTTCCCATCACTATAACGATATACACACACAATACAATAACGCGCTAGGGGTGGAGCTTTCATTAAGTAGAATAGATATGGTAGGGAAGGAGACACAATACATAATAAGCTTGATGAGCCTGGGAGGAAAATTGATGAAACAGAGGGCTTGCCTAATAAACGACCATTCAAGCCTATCAATAGCCTTTTCTAGATCAATTTTTACAATCATGTTAGAGTTCTTCTCTTTCATTTTCTAAAATGGTCAATGTACTCTTGCACTATATAATGGAATGGTCAGAGGCTCTTTATAAGGAAAGAAAATTGGTTTGGGTATCGCCAATGAGGGATTGAATAAAAGGCTTAATTCTGCTAGCAATAACCTTAGTAACAATTTTATATTGAGAGATGCAAATGCCAATGGGTCTAAAGTTCATGAGAGATGTGGCATTTTTACATTTGAAAACTAGGTACAGGTAAGTAAAATTGGTTGTGGGATGCATAACTCCCTCTCTAAAACTATTAGAACAGAATTCTAGTAGGAGAGGAGCAAAAGTATCCCAAAACCTTTTATACATGAAAGAATGCATACCATCAGGACCAAAAGGCTTTAAAAGATTGAAAAGAAAAGGTTATAACTCTAATCACAGTTAGGATGGGGAGAGAGTCTAGTAAGGAATGAGCAGAATGGGAGGATGGACCTAGAAAATGAAGGATTAATTACGCTGACATTGTATGTAAGCTTGGAGGTGATCAGTTTTGTACAGGGAAGAGTAGAAAAAAACAATAGAAGATCTAATCCCTTCTTGATCATGGATCTAAAGTACCTTGACCCTGTAGGTAATGGATTCTATTTCTTCTCCTTCTATTAAGATTAGAGGAGTGAAAGAATCTGGTTTTTTGATCACCATCCATGAGCCAGTTAAATCTGGATTTTAACATCTAGAAGTCTTTCTCATTCTTCAAAATGGAACTTTATTCATGTTCAGATCCTTTTCTACATTGTGGAGAAAAGAAAAGGTAGGGTAATTGGGGGATTTATGGATACCTGCTAGTTTTCTAACAAGTGGTTCTTCTTTTGAAAGAAGTCACAAAAAACATTCCTATTTCAAGAGAAATCAATATATGCAAAATCCAAAGTAACTCTAGTAAGATTGGACTTTAAAGGGAAGAAGTGAGCTACAAGAACAGGGAAATTAATGCGGTTGCACCACATTGATTCTATTCTGAAGGGTTTAGACAGGATTTAAGTAGGTCTACTAATTGTTAAAAGGAGGGATCTAGAGTGACCAGAGTAAGTCCTAGGGAGATGAAGGATAGTGGAATCAAGGGAAAAAAAGAATCCACTGATCATAGGCAAAGCACCTATCAAGTATCTCTAGGATAAGATTGTTCTTATACTTGTACCTCATTTTCAACCAAGTAAATTTATTGCTTCTAAACCCAAGATCAATAAGGTTACATTAGTTAATGCAGTTTTTTAAAAGTGAAGCCTTAGCATAGTTTAAACTATTACCACCAAATTTGTCAGAGGCACTTAAAATTTTATTAAAGTCACCACCTATTAACCAGCTATTGCTATCAAGAGAGTGAAGAGAGTCAACTTGACAAACTAACTGATCCCACCGGGATCTTCGAATAAAAAAATATTACTGGCATAGATGATACTTAAGATCTAACAAGAGTAGAAACTAACCTTCACTGTAGCATGGATAGCTTGAGAAGAGATAGAAATATCCTTGATGGATATAACATCTTCTTTCCAAAAAATAACTAGAACTCTAGAGGATCCAATGGCAGAAGATTGGAGAAAATAGGGAAACCCCAATTTATCAGCTAAATTTTGATGGTCAGACATCCTAGTTTCTAAAAGAGCTAAAATGGACGGCTTGTGGATGTCCACAAGAGATTTCCAATGTATCCTAAACTCAACATTATTTGTACCTCTAGCATTCCATAGTAGACAGTTCTTCATCATTAGATTCGATAATTGTGAGGATCCCTGAACAACTTTTCCTTTCTCCATCAGAGTGGATGGAATAGGTAGGTATAGCCATTTAATTTTCCTGGAGAAGAGGGAGAACTTTTCCTTGTATAGGTATCTTATCATAGGGCCTGAAAGTCTTAAATCGAGTTTTGATTTAGAAATGTCGAGAGGAAAGAGGACAATGACTAATTCCTGAGCAGTACCCTCAAAATCCAGGTTTACTGCTCTTTCTAGAGTGAGAACATCCATTCGGGGAATCCTGTGCTGGGCTAAGAGATCTTCCATTTTCCTTTTGCTCTCTCTGAGGGCTTCTAGAGTCTTTTCCCTTTCTAGGAATTAGAGATTGAGAGACTGATTCGTACAGGGTAGAGTCTGTGAAACCATAGTCAAAGGAAGGGGTACTCTCTATTGAGAGTCAGAAAAAGAGTCCCCAGAGATAGAAGTAGTGGATTTGAGGGAGGTAAGAAAGGTAAGGTCGAGCTGGTGAGGTTTATTCGCTATGATATAGTCTCTGGGTTAGAATCTCCTGGAAGGATAGGTCCAGAATTTGCAGAATCTCCTAGAAGGATAGGTCCGAAATTTGTATGAGAGAGGCCATCCAAACATTCATACCAAATGTAATACCCCACAAATGTTCCTAGTCCTAAAGGCTCTTTTAAGATAGCCAAGAGAATCTTAGCACTTAAAAATTTGGCTAAGTATTGATTTTTTTTTATTTCCATAAACTTTTGAACTTTAGGGAATTATTTCAGGCCCTTACCGACATTCGTTTTTAGATTTTCAAGTTGCGTTGCGACGGGGCAAGTCAATAGTACGTCTTGGACGCATTCCAAGTGCATTTCAGCTCCAATTACAGGGTCAACTTCAAACGATCATAGCTTTCTATATAAAATGAACTGGGAGAGATGTTGTATATCAAATGAAATCTCTTTGAGTCTTCTATCCAATGCAATTGGTTTCATACAATTTGAATACCTGAGTAAATAGTTATTCCCAATTTACTCCAGCATATCAAACCTGTCAACTGTGGGACAGTTGTGACATTGTTTTTTTAGGGGTATTTTAGTTTTTTAACACTCCTATATATATCTATAAACACGGAATTAATGGCCATTTAGACCAAAATATGGTCCTTATTCTCTAAATCCTCAAGAATAACTTCCCTTAGCCCCAAAACAAAAATCAAGATCCCTAAAAATTCAACCGTAGGAATTTGAAAATAATTTAAGATTTGGAATCCCATTGAGAGAGCTACAAGGAGCACCCATCAATTTTACAAATAGAGTTCTGGAATCAAAAGTTCAACTAAACTCACAAATTTGAGGTATGTGGAGTTTGAACAAGAATAATCCTTTCGTTCTTGTGCCAAAAATATTAGTTTTTCTTAAAGAATTTTGTATTTTTAATTTGTATTATGCTTAGGTGATATGTTTCGAGTTCAAGAAATTATGAGTTGATCAAGATTTGAATTATATGATATTTCATCTATTTCATGTTGTGAATTGAGAATTTATAATTGAATTGTGTATTACTACCATGATTGAAGCTTTGAATGGTTTTAAAGTTGAAGTATTGAATTACTACTATCTTGAAGGTTAATATTACTTGAATATGCATACATGCTTTAAGTCCAAGAATGAGTTGTTGATATTTCCTTAAGAGTTCCAAGAAGTGTATAGAGATTCTAAGACCATGTTCTTGAAAGTTTTGAATTATTCAAGTTGTGGAATTAATGATATTTCTCCCTATTATGTTTTGATCTAAAATTTTATATTATGATTTGCACTTTTCTTTACGAATTAATATTGTTGAATAATTTCAAGAATGATATGATCATGAATTATTATTTTGGATTGAAACGAGTTAAGTATTGAATTTTGAATCCAAAGATTTTGTATTGAGATTTTGAGATTTTATTCTTGGAAGTTTTGAGTTATTATATTCTTATCAAGAATGAGTTTAGATTTTATGATGTCATGAACTTAAGCTTTCCTCTGGTGGATTACTTACCAAGATTTGAATCAAGATTGATGTATTGATATTGAGTTAAAATAGGAATCCACAATTTCGTATGATTTAAATTAAGAGAAATACAATTTGGTCTTCATTATAGACCCTTGAGTTATTTTGAGGTGGATTTCCTAAAAGTTCTGAGCCTAAGCATGAGAGTAGTATTTAGCATCGAGCGGGAAGTGTGGGTTTAGCGTCTCCTACTTCTCCAGAACTATGTGCCACCGTAGGATTGAGATTTATGGGCCTAAGGCCGAGATAGTAATCACTAACATTGAGGTTCTATTCCGATGCCAAAGGTAGAACAGCTCTCCCTAACGTGGGCGAGACGTTGAACTCCATGTGGCTCATATAGTTTATGTCGGTTAAAAGAAATTCTAAAAGCAGTCCTCTACTCTAATTAAGTTAAGAGTATGAGTTTTGAAAGTATTGTTTACAAGATTTCTTTAGTTTTTGAGTTTTGAGAATAAAAGAAGAAATTTAGATTTTTGGAGCTAAGTATAATGACTCACGAGATTTATGATACACGTTTTACTATTCGTGTTTTATGAAAATTATATTTTAGATTCGTTCAAGCGTTGTAAGTCATTATTGTCAGCATGCATGATTTATATAAAGATAAATGATATTATTATTTAAATTCATACACCCCCCATATACTCAGTACATTTCCAAGTGCTGACCCACATATCCGTATGTGGTCTACATGTTCTTATGATGTAGGTTCAGGTGCTCAATCCCAGCAGCATCAGTGATTTTCAAGTGCCTTCATCTCATTCCTGCAGTGGTGAGTCCTCATGGTTTGAGGACCAAATCTCCAGATGTTCTGTATTATCAGCAGTTGTATTTATTTTCTTTTATTTGAGTATGAGTCAGTTGGGGATCTGTCCCAGTGGCTTCCTATTCCTGAGTTGTAGAGGCTTGTCAGACTAGACTCTCATTTACATTATCAGGTTGTTCTGTATCTTGTGATTTGGACAATATATTTACAGTGTGGATTGACGAGATTTAAACCTTGATTATTTATTTAAATTCCTAAAATAAGTATTGAGTGTAGTAGTAGGCTCAAACAGTTAGCTTAGGGCTACTTGTAGCTTTAAGCACCGTGTGGCATCTCGGGGTGAGATTTTAGGGCGTTACAAAACTTGGTATCAGAGCCTAAGGTTTAAATAAAGTCCTAGGGAGTCTGACAAGCTGCGTTACATAGAGTCTTGATCATCGGTGTGTAGTGCGCCACATCTATGAGCAAGAGTCTATGGGATGTTTTAGGAAAAAGTCATATCTCTCTCTGCTATTAACTCGTGCTTCCTTTATGACAGAATATGCCTCATCGCTGAGCCAGTATCCATAGGATCAATGACCAGCCACCTCAGCCAAAAAATCTTCGCAATTAAAATGTGACACATGTTGAATTTTGAGCAGCTTTTCAGGCATTAGCCTAGGCGATTACTTCCAATGTTCAGACTAGTCAGTAGGCTGCAGCTCCGCATCAACAAGAAAGTGATTTGGCTACAGCTAGACTTCGTGATTTCATGATAATGAGTCCGCCAGAATTTTTTGGGTCTAAGTCAGGCGAAGACCTACAGTTATATTTAGTGGAGATAAGAAAGATCAAACAGGTGATGCATATTTTCGAAGAAGAAAGTGTGGAGTTGGCATCTTACAGATTGAAAGACATTGTGTATGACTGGGTTACAACAAGGAAGAAGAACAGAGGGGAAGATGAAGTTCCCGTGACTTGGCAGGAGTTCTAAGATGCGTTCTTGGACAAGTTCTTCCCGCTTGAGATGAGGGAAGCAAATATTGAGGAGTTTATGAACTTGAGGCAGGGCTCTATGATTGTTAAGGAGTACTTCTTGAAGTTCAACCAGTTGGCCAAGTATACTCCAGATCTGATGGCTGACACCCGAACTAGTATGAGTAAGTTCTTAACAGGCGTGTCCGTTTTGGTACTAAAGGAATACAGGGCTACTATGCTTAGGGAGATGGATTTGTCTAGACTAATGATACATGCACAACAAATAGAGGCAGATAAGTTAAGGGAAAAAGATAGAGTGAAGGGGAACAAAATGGCTAGATTTGAGCAACAGGAGTATAGTCAGACCAGATCCCACGGAGGGAACCATCTACAGTTTCAGAGTCGTCCATCTATACTTGTACCTTCATCAGCTAGTGCCCTTATACCTAGAGGAAGACAGGATCAGGGAAACAGGCCTTCTATATCCAGGTCCTACAGCAGTGTCAGTAATAGACCTTGTGGTCTTCTATGTGCTAAGTGTGGCAGAGATCATCCAGGGGAGTGCCTAGATGATCAGACGGGTTTCTTTGGTTATGGCAAGTTGGGCCATAGACTTAGAGATTGCCCATATGCTAGGCAGGGGAATTGAGACGTCCGACCTCAGACTAAGACTACCAGTGCACCAGCTCCATTAGCTCATCCAGCTTCTCCTCAGGGTGCATCTTCCAGTATTGCTAACGGTCAGCGCCAGAACAGATTCTATGCCCTACCATCCTGCCAGGAGCAGGAGGATTCTCCTGATATTATTACTGGTATACTTCATGTTTTCTACTTTGATGTTTATGTACTATTGGACCCCGGGTCGAGTTTTTCCTATATGACACCATTGGTTGCTGTGAATTTTGAAGTGAGTCCTGAAAAGATTTCTGACCCTTTTTTTGTTTCCACTCCAGTAGGGGAGTCTGTTGTTGCTAAGAAAATGTATAAAAATTATCCTGTTACTGTCCTTCATAGAGTCATACTTGCTGATCTGATTGAGTTGGACATGGTGTATTTTGATGTTATTCTGGGTATGAATTGGCTTCACTCTTGTTATGCATCCATAGACTGTCGTACCCACGTAGTCAAGTTTCAGTTCCTAGATGAGCCAGTCTTCGAGTGGTCCAAAAATTCAGTGTCTCCTAAGATTCATTTTATCTCTTACCTCAAAGCTAGAAAGCTAATATCTAAAGGTTTCATATATCACCTAGTTAGAGTTAAAGACACTAAGTTCGAAGCTCCGACCCTTCAGCCAGTTAGCATAGTTAATGAGTTTCTCGATGTCTTTCCGAAAGATCTTCCAGGGGTACCTTCTGATAGGGAGATAGAATTCGGGATTGACGTTCTTCCTAACACCCAGCCTATTTATATTCCTCCCTACCATATGGCACCTTCAGAGCTTAAGGAGTTGAAAGAGAAACTCAAGGACCTTTTAGATAAAGGTTTTATAAGGCCCAGTATTTCTCCTTGGGGTGGTCCGGTCCTATTCGTACGAAAGAAAGATGGTTCCTTGAGTATGTGCATCGACTATCGTCAGCTTAATAAAGTCACTATCAAGAACAAATACCCTCTCCCAAGAATTAATGACTTGTTTGATCAGCTGCAAGGCACAAGTTATTTCTCAAAGATAGAACTTAGATCTAGCTATCATCAACTTAAAGTAAGGGAGTGTGATATTCCAAAGACAGCCTTCAGAACCCGCTATGGTCACTTTGAGTTTCTAGTTATGTCTTTCGGATTAACCAATGCTCCAGCAGCCTTCATGGACCTTATGAATAGAGTGTTCAAACAATACCTTTATACGTTTGTCATTGTTTTCATCGATGATATTCTTGTTTATTCCCGAAGTGTGGACGATCATGCCGGCCATCTTAGGATTGTCTTACAAATCTTAGACATCACCAGTTGTTCGCCAAATTTAGGAAATGTGAATTTTGGATAAGGTCAATTGCTTTTCTGGGTCATATTTTTTCCGCTGAAGGCATTAGAGTCGATCCCCAAAACACAGAAGTTGTAAAGAATTGGCCTAGGCCTACCTCCCCATTTGACATTAGGAGTTTCTTGGATCTAATTGGCTATTACCATCGTTTTGTTAAAGGTTTCTCTTCTATTGCGTCTCCCATGACCCGGTTGACCCAGAAGAAAGTTAAGTTCCAGTGGACAGATGCCTGTGACAAGAGTTTTCAGGAGTTGAAAACTCGACTCACTTCAGTCCCAGTGTTAGCTTTGCCTAATGGTACCGATGATTTTGTGGTGTATTGTGATGCTTCTAGAGTTGGTTTGGGTTGTGTGTTAATGCAGCGAGGTAAATTTATAGCTTATGCCTCTAGACAGTTGAAACCTCACAAGAAAAATTACCCGACCCATGATCTTGAATTCGCAGCTGTGGTTTTTGCCTTGAAAATCTGGAGACATTATTTGTATGGTGTTCATGTTGATGTGTTTACTGATCACAAAAGCTTGCAGTATGTGTTTTGTAATAACCCCCAAATTTTTCTAGTCGTAAAGGCTCGTTTAAGCTAGCCAAGAGAAGCTTAGCACTTAAAATTTTGGATGTGTTGAAACTTTTTCATTTCCATAAACTTTCGAACTTCGGGGAATTATTTCAGGGCCCTCCCGACATCCATTTTTCAATTTTTAAGTTGCGTTGCGATGGATAAAGGTCGTAGTATATCCCGGGTGAGATTCGGAATTTTTGGAGTAGCATAAGGGCACGTTTGGTATGCCAAACCAGTGGCAAAAGGTGCTGGTGAGGTGCTCAGTTTTCAGCATTTCAATTTCAACTTGTAACGATCATAACTTTTTGTATGTAATAAAATGGGAAAGGTGCTATATATCAAATGAAATCTCTTTGAGTCTTCTTTCCCATGCAATTGGTTTCATCCAATGTGAACATCTGAGTAAAACGATATGGCCAATTTATGCCATCATATCAAACCTGTCAACTGTGGGACAAATGTGACTTTTTTTATTTTCTTAGGGGTATTTTAGTCTTTCCCCACCCCTATATATATCCATAAACACGGAATTAATGGCCATTTCGACCAAAATATGGTTCTTATTCTCCAAATTCTCAAGAACAACTTCCCTTAGCCCTAAAACAAAAATCAAGATCCCTCAAAATTTAACTGTAGGAATTCAAAAATAAGTTAAGATTCGGAATCCCTATTGCGAGAGCTACAAGGAGCATCCATCAATTTTACAAATAGAGTTCTGGAATCAAAAGTTCATTCATACTCACAAATTTGAGGTATGTGGGGTTTGAACAAGAACAATCCTTTCATTTTTGTGCCCAAAATATTAGTTTTTTTTTGAAGAATATTGTATTTTTAAGTTGTATTATGCTTGGTTGATATGTTTCAAGTTCAAGAGATTATGAGTTGATCAAGTCTTGAATTATATGATATTTCATCAATTTTATGCTGTGAATTGAGAATTTATGAATGAATTGTGTATTACTACCATGATTGAAGTTTTGAATGGTTTTAAAGTTGAAGTCTTGAATTTCTACTATCTTGAAGGTTAATATTACTTGAATATGCATACATGCTTTAAGTCCAAGAATGAGTTGTTGATATTTCCTTAAGAGTTCCAAGAAGTGTATTGAGATTTTAAGACCATGTTCTTGAAAGTTTTGAATTATTACATCTATATCAAGAATGAGTTTGATTTTGAGAATGTTATAATTTTAAGTTTTCCTTTAGCAAATTGCATTTAAAGTATTGATGATTTGTAGGTGAAATTATGTCTAAATATTTTTGTTGAAGATTCTAAATTTGTGAGATATTCAAATTGTGGATTTTGTGATATTTCTAATTATTATGCCTTGATCTAAAAGGTTATATAGTGATTTGTACATGTTTTTTACGAATTAATATTGTCGAATAAACTTCAAGAATGATATTGAGTATGAATTATTATTTTGAGTTGATATGAAACAAGTATTGAATTATGAGGTTATATTCTTGGAAGATTGAATTATTATTTTTATATCAAGATTGAAGTTGAATTTTGATAACGTTATTATCTTGAGGCTTCCTTAAATAAATTATTTACCGAGATTTGAATTGAGGTTTATATCATGAATTTTGAGTTAAAATAGGAATCCACAATTTTGTATGATTTAAATTAAGAGAAATATGATTTGGTCTTCATTATTGACCCTTGAGTTATTTTAAGGTGGATTTCCTAAAAGAGTTCTAAGCTTGAGTACGAAAGTAGTATTTAGCACCGAGCGGGAAGTGTGGATTTAGCGCATCCTACTTCCCCAAAACTACGCGCCATGTAGGATTGAGATTTATAGGCCTAAGGCTGAGATAATGATCACTAAAGTTTAGGTTCTATTCCGATGGTAACGGTAGAACAGGTCTCCCCAACGTGGGTGAGACATTGGACTCCATGATAGCTCACATGGTTTATGTTGGTTAAAAGAAACTCCCACAGTCCCAAAGTTCCAAAGTATTGTTTTAAAGATTCCTTTAGTTTATGGGTTTTGAGAATAAAAGGAGAAATTCAGATTTCAAGTTAAGTATAATGACTCACGAGATTTATGATACATGTTTATTATTCATGATTTATGATGCCTATATTTCATATTTTTATTCAAGCTTTGTGAGTCATTATCGTCAGCATACATGATTTCTATAAAGATAAATGATATTGTTTATTAAATGCATACACCCCCACCTACTTAGTACATTCGCAAAGTGCTGACCCACATATACCTCTATGTGCTACATTTTCTCATAATGTAGGTTCAGGTGCTCAGTCCCAGCAGCGTCAGTGATTCAGAGCGCCTTTATCTACATTCCTGTAGTGGTGAGTCCTCATGGTTCGGGGACCTAATTTCCAGATATTTAGTATTATCAGTAGTTGTATTTATCTATTTTTCATTTGAGTATGAGTCAGTTGGGGACCTATCTCAATGACTCTCTAGTTCTTGAGTAGTAGAGGCTTTGTCAGACAAGGTTGTTAGTTGTGTTTGGATGTTTCAGTATTTGATACTCAAACTATGTATCTCAGTAATTCAGTTTGAACTTGATATATTATAGTACTATACGTGAACTGATATCCTAAAGTAAGTATTAGAGATAGTAAAAGGCAAAAATGGTTAGTTTGGGACTACGTGTAGCCTTAAGCATCGTGTGACGTCTTGGGACCCATTTTTGGGGCGTTACATGTTTACTCAGAGAGAGTTGAATCTTAGGCAAAGGAGATGGCTAGAGTTGCTGAAAGACTATGATATGAGTGTGTTGTATCACCTGGGTAAGGCTAATGTGGTGGCAGATGCTCTTAGCAGGTTGTCTATGGGTAGTGTAGCTCATGTAGAGAATGATAAGAAAGAATTAGCTCGTGATGTGCATCGTTTGGCTAGATTGGGTGTTAGATTACTTGATTCCGATGAAGGAAGTATGTTAGTGCCGAGTAGTTCCGAATCCTCTTTAGTTTCGGAAGTGAAGGAGAAGCAAGACTTAGATGCTAGTTTGGTCAGACTGAAGGAGTCAGTCAAGGACCAAAAAGTAGAGATTTTCTCCCAAGGGGGAGATGGTGTGTTAAGATTGTAGGGTAGACTATGTGTTCCTGATGTTGATGATCTGAGGCAGAGAATTATGGTTGAAGCGCATGGAGCACGATACTTTATTCATCCTGGTGCTACCAAGATGTACCGCGATTTAAGGGAAATCTATTGGTGAAATGGCATGAAAAAGGATATAGCAGGATTTGTGGCAAAGTGTGGAACGTGCCAACAGGTTAAGGTAGATCACCAAAGACCTGGTGGTAAGATGCAAGAGTTTAGCATTCCTACTTGGAAGTGGGAAGAGGTGAATATGGATTTTGTGACTAGTTTACCTCATTCGCGTCGTTATCATAATTCTATTTGGGTTGTTGTAGACAGGTTGACTAAGTCAGCACATTTCCTGCCTGTGCATACATCTTATTAGGGGTGGGTATTCGGGAATTCAGTTCGTTTTTTTTTGTTTTTTTTTGGTTTTTGGTTCTCAATTTAGGTATACCGAAAACCGAACCGAACTAATTCTGTTCAATTCGGTTTATGTAAGTTCAATTCGGTTTGGCTCGGTGTAATAATTTTGGTTTTTTGATTCAAGATCTGAAATATTTGATGGAAGAAGAAGCAAGATCAGATAAACCAAAAAGTAAAACTTGGATGGAATCTACAACATATGTCCCAAAAGGCCAAAATCAAACACAAAATAGTTTAATAGTGCAAAATAAAAAGGGAAATATATGGACATCAAATTATCGATCATGATAGAAGATTTTGCATTTTATTAAAAATCAAAAGTGAAAGTAGGTTTACTATGTGTCTATTAACAGTCGAACTTATTTTACAAATCACTGAATCAGTCAATAGAAAAACAAAAAGAAGAAGAAGAAAAATAAAAAAATAGAAAAGAAAATGATATCTGATCGCCGCTGAGACGCTGACTATCCGTCGTTCGTCGCTCCGGTGGGTTCGCTGTTAGTCGCTGCTCACTAATTGCTAAAGAAACTAATTGCTAACTGCTACTGCTAAGTGATGTTATGTCTTGTGACCTAGAGACTAGAGAGAGGACTACTAATTGGGCTGGTGTACATTGTACATTATTAAATTGGGGTGGCAAATTGGACCAATTGGGCCTAAAGATTAATTGGGCTTGTATAATAATTCAGTTTAAACCAAATACCAAATTATATATATTCAATAACCGAAACCCTAACCGAATACCGAACTGATAAAAAAATAAACCGAACACCGAACCAAAATACCAAAAAACTGAATTAATTCGATTTGGTTTGGTTTTTTTATTTTTGGTATTTATGCCCACCCCTGTATCTTATATAGCTGAGCATTATGCTAGATTGTATATTAGTGAGTTATTCCGGTTGCATGGAGTTCTCTTGTCTATCATCTCAGCTAGGGGTACTCAATTCACTTCATAATTCTGGAGAGCTTTTCAGAAGGGTCTTGGTACCCAAGTTCATTTGAGTTCTGCTTTTCATCCACAGACTGATGGTCAGGCTGAAAGGACTATTCAGACCTTGGAGGACATGTTGAAGGCGTGCACTCTTGATTTCAAAGTTAGTTGGGATGAACATTTACCCTTAATAGAGTTTGCTTATAACAATAGTTACCATGCTGGCATACAGATGGCACCATTTGAGGCTTTGTATGGGAGGAAGTGTAGATCACTAATAGGTTGGTTCAAAGTGGGTGAAGCTGCTTTGGTTGGACTTGATGCGGTATTTGAAGCTATGGAGAAGATTAGGTTGATTAGAGAGAGGTTGAAGACAGCTCAGAGTCGTCAGAAGTCTTATGCAAATGGGAGAAGAAGAGACCTTGAGTTTGAAGTTAGTGATTTGGTGTATCTGAAAATTTCACCCATGAAAGGGGTGAAGAGGTTTGGGAAAAAAGGGAAGCTTAGTCCCCGGTATGTTGGTCCTTATAGAGTTTTGAGTCGTGTTGGAAGAGTTAGCATATGAGATTGAGTTGCCCACAGAATTGTCAGTTGTTCATCCGGTATTCCATGTATCTATGCTTAGAAAGTGTATTGGTGATTCTGTTGTCGTAGATCCTTCAAAGAACCCAGATGTCCATGATAGTCTTTCATATGAAGAGATACCAGTTGAGATTCTTGATCGCCAGACTCGTAGACTAAGGAACAAAGAAGTTCCCTTAGTTAAAGTTTTGTGGCGAAATCAGTCAGTTGAGGGCGCTACTTGGGAAGCAGAAGCAGACATGCGATCCAAGTACCCGCATCTCTTCTCCACCAATTCATAGCAATCCAAAGGTACTATTCTTCCTTAATTCAGCCCTTTCTTATCCATGATTCAGCTACATAGCCATTCTTATCACTAGTTCATGTATTCTTTGAAGTACTCAAAGTTTAAAGTGAAGTAGAATCAGTTTAGCAAATTATTTCAGACACGTATCCTCAGTTTTATCTATGTTCTTAGCCTAGCAAGAGACATTCGAGGATGAATATTCCCAAGGGAGAGATAATGTAATACCCCGCAAATGTTCCTAGTCGTAAAGGCCCGTTTAAGCTAGACAAGAGAAGCTTAGCACTTAAAAATTTGGCTAAGTATTGAAATTTCTTTTTCATTTCCATAAACTTCCAAACTTTGGGGAATTATTTTAGGGCCTTCCCGACATCCTTTGTAGATTTTCAAGTTGCATGGCGATGGGGAAAGTCAATAGTACGTCTTGGATGCATTCCGGGCGCATTTTGGGCGCATTTCAGTGGCATAGCTCGCTGGTTTGAAATGCTGCCGCATTCCGGGTGCATTTCAGCCCCAATTTCAGGGTCAACTTCAAACGATCATAACTTCCTGTATATAATGAACTGGGAGAGATGCTATATATCAAATGAAATCTCTTTAGGTCTTATTTCCAATGCAATTGGTTTCATCCACAACACCTGAGTAAAAAGTTATGCCCAATTTACTCCAGCATATCAAACCGGTCAACTGTGGGATAGCTATGACATTGTTTGTTTTCTTAGGGGTATTTTAGTCGTTTACCACTCCTATATATATCCATAAACACGAAATTAATGGACATTAGACCAAAATATGGTCCTTATTCTCCAAATCCTCAAGAACAACTTCCCTTAGCCCCAAAAGAAAAATCAAGATCCCTAGAAATTCAACCGTAGGAATTTGAAAATAATTTAAGATTCGGAATCCCCATTGCGAGAGCTACAAGGAGCACCCATCAATTTTACAAATAAAGTTCCGGAATCAAAAGTTCAACTAAACTCACAAATTTGAGGTATGTGGGGTTTGAACAAGAATAATCCTTTCGTTCTTGTGCCAAAAATATTAGTTTTTCTTAAAGAATTTTATATTTTTAATTTGTATTATGCTTAGGTGATATGTTTCAAGTTCAAGAAATTATGAGTTGATCAAGCTTTGAATTATATGATATTTCATCTATTTTATGTTGTGAATTGAGAATTTATAATTGAATTGTGTATTACTACCATGATTGAAGTTTTGAATGATTTTAAAGTTGAAATATTGAATTACTACTATCTTGAAGGTTAATATTACTTGAATATGCATACATGCTTTAAGTCCAAGAATGAGTTGTTGATATTTCCTTAAGAGTTCCAAGAAGTGTATAGAGATTTTAAGACCATGTTCTTGAAAGTTTTGAATTATTCAAGTTGTGGAATTAATGATATTTCTCCCTATTATGTTTTGATCTAAAAGTTTATATTATGATTTGCACTTTTCTTTACGAATTAATATTGTTGAATAATTTCAAGAATGATATGATCATGAATTATTATTTTGGATTGAAATGAGTTAAGTATTGAATTTTGAATCCAAAGATTTGGTATTGAGATTTTGAGATTTTATTCTTGGAAGTTTTGAGTTATTATATTCTTATCAAGAATGAGTTTGGATTTTATGATGTCATGAACTCAAGCTTTCCTCTAGTGGATTACTTACCAAGATTTGAATCAAGATTGATGTATTGATATTGAGTTAAAATAGGAATCCACAATTTTGTATGATTTAAATTAAGAGAAATACAATTTGGTCTTCATTATAGACCCTTGAGTTATTTTGAGGTGGATATCCTACTTCGAGCGGGAAGTGTGGGTTTAGCGTATCCTACTTCCCCAGAACTACGTGCCATCATAAGATTGAGATTTATGGTCCTAAGGCCGAGATAGTGATTACTAACATTGAGGTTCTATTCCGATGGCAAAGGTAGAACAGCTCTCCCCAACGTGGGCGAGACGTTGAACTCCATGTGGCTCACATGGTTTATGTCGGTTAAAAGAAACTCCAAAAGCAGTCCCCTACTCTACTTAAGTTAAGAGTATGAGTTTTGAAAGTATTGTTTACAGATTTCTTTAGTTTTCGAGTTTTGAGAATAAAAGAAGAAATTTAGATTTTTGGAGATAAGTATAATGACTCACGAGATTTATGATACACGTTTCACTATTCATGTTTTATGGAAATTATATTTCAAATTTGTTCAAGCGTTGTGAGTCATTATTGTCAGCATGCATGATTTATATAAAGATAAATGATATTATTATTTAAATGCATACTCCCCCATATACTCAGTACATTTCCAAGTGCTGACCCACATATCCATATGTGGGCTACATGTTCTTATGATGTAGGTTCAGGTGCTCAGTCCCATCAGCGTCAGTGATTTTTAAGTGCCTTCATCTACATTCCTGCAGTGGTGAGTCCTCATGGTTCGAGGACCAAATCTCCAAATGTTTTGTATTATCAGCAGTTGTATTCATTTTCTTTTATTTTAGTATGAGTCAATTGGGGATCTGTCCCAGTGGCTTCCTATTCCTGAGTTGTAGAGGCTTGTCATACTAGACTCTCATTTGTATTATCAGGTTGTTCTGTATCTTGTGATTTGGACAATATATTTACAGTGTGGATTGACGAGATTTAAACCTTGATTATTGGTTTAAATTCCTAAAATGAGTATTGAGTGCAGTAGTAGGCTCAAAGGATTAGCTTAGGGCTACTTGTAGCCTCAATCACCATGTGGCATCTCGGGATGAGATTTCGGGGCGTTACACCAAAGGCCTGAAGTCTTTGATTAAAACACTCCATGACCGTATGGGGCAAGTAACTCAGGTACTGGATGAGAATAGTTACCTGAGTCCCCCCTCCCTCCCCCCCCCCCCCCCCCCCCCCCCGATTAAAGGTTAAGAGTTATCAACTAGGTGGCAAGATAGACCTCTAGCCATGAAGATGGAGTGCGTGTAGGCGGAAGAGGGGATGTGGTGACAGTTAGCATGTTGAGGATCGAGGGAGCTCACTGTGTTCGGAGGAAGTGCAATGCATGTGGGTTGCATGATAGTCTATATGAGGAGCGAGAAAAGGAATGCAGGAAGTCTCAGCTTTAGACAACTCAGTGGCAGTAAATGCCTTATCTGTGAGTAGTCTATTGACCATCAAATCCTCCTGGGAAGAGAAAGGGTCTTTTAACTTTGAGGGATGAGCTACGAGGTAGAAAATGAGTAATCATTAGAGGAAAAGAGTGAGTCCCGTCAGGACAATCCTTTTTTACTTTCTCATTATTAGAAGAGTTGATATTAGAAGGTGAGTGTAAAAGAGGAGAAGAAATAGTAGAGGTTTCAAAGTTCTTAGAGGGATTAGGCTTGAAAGGGATACATGGGCCAAGTGAAAGACTGGGCCTCAGGTTATAGCCTAATGAAGGATGGATGGAGGTAGAGATATTAGAAAAGGTTGGATTGACTGACCCAGTAGAAAAATCAGCAGCCGTATAATTTATTTGGTCTGAAGGAGCATAAAGAGTGGGTGTACCCAAACAAGACCTTAAATTCCCAAATTTGTTAACCCTATACGGCCCAACATGCAGTGGCTGCTCTGGTTGGGCTACATTGCCGACATCCATGGACGTCGCTGTCAGAGAGGGAGTAATGTTAGGAGGCTTACCTGGAGTCGCGATCTTTATGATGTTACCTCAATCTGGCTGTGGTTGTGAGGTGTGTAGGACAATTGATTTCTTGGGACAACACTTTCGAGAAAAATGAATCATTTTCCACTCACCATTCACAGACTTTGTCGGAATTGGAGATTGTTGGTTAGTCGGATTCCCTGATGATGGTAACACGCTCTTCTCTGGGCATAAAGGAGCTAGATGACCTAAACATCCACAACTTTTACAAAGGATTTTTTTCACCTTCATATAGTAGAAGTCTTCTATGGTTTCCAATAGTCAGCAAAGTTTTTACCGGTCTCTCCAATTGGACACAGATGCGAGCATATCGACCTCTAATTGTTTAGGGGGTACATGCATCGACTTTAATTTGAGAAGTTTCCCAATTCTCCGATCAATGCATTCTAAGATTGCACGATTATAAAATTCAGTGGGAAATCGAGGTAATCGCACCCAAATTGAGATGAAGCTGGGTTCAAAATTGGGTTCCCATTTTCATATCGAGATGAAGCTTCCAGCTATAAACCAAGTCCCGCCTTGTAAGGCTATATCCTGACTGTCTTTTCCTTTAAATTTTGCAGTGAAAATCTCATAGCCCAGATCGATGAGACACAGTGGTTCTGGGAGTTTCCAGAGGGCATTCAACTTGGTTTTTAGATAGTTATGAGTTTGTTTTCCCCAAAATCCTTTAGGATAACAGAGAATTGCCAAAGAGAGTTAATTCGATGTTTTTCTTGTTTAGAGAGATTGATAAGATCACCATCATGTTCAGATGCTTCTGATGCCTGATCTGTACAATCTATAGGGTGATGAATGAGAGGAAGGGAATTGGAGGTGACATTGCTATATGGGGGTTTATAGGCCATGAAAGTAGGTAAACAGAAGTAGCAGAGAAGAACGGAGGGAGTAAGGCAAGAGTGTTAAGAATTTTAGGAATAAAGGGAATCTGAAGTACAGAGGGTTGAGAGCATCTTCTCTCTACATTTTGCTTTTTGCTATTAGTCTTTTACTATGACAATATTTTTAACTTGCTACATATATTTAATTTAAATGTCATGTCTAATTAAATTAACATAAGATTTTAAAGTATTCTTTAATATTTTTTTTAACGTTATGTCTAATTAAATCAAATCATATAAAATGAAGCGATAGATGCAATATTTAAAATCAACTAGATGTCGTATAATAGAATATTGTGACACTCACTATATTCACCTTAGGAAACTAACAATACGGAGAGTGGAGTAGTAACTAATCTTTCATCCTTCATTAGAGGTCTCCAACTCGAGACCATGAATAAGAAATAAATTGTATTACGAAGTGCTTTATCTCCAACGTGAGACTTTTCAGCATGAATTTTAATATAATCGAGTCTCAATATAACTATCAAATTAAACTCGAGATCGTGAATATGAAATAGATTGTATTATGGAGTGCTTTATCTCCAACATGAGACTTTTCAGCATGAATTTTAATCTAATCGAGTCTCCATATAAATATCAAATTAAACAATTAATAAAAAATAAAAAATAAATCCCTTTCTTATGAAGAATTTACACATTTCAAACGGGCCGGGCTGACCCGGCCCGACCCGGCCCGACCCGGCCCGAAACACCAAATCGGACCGGTTTGACCCGGCCCGGAAAGCCCTAGGTCTTTAGGGTACCGGGTCCCGGTCCGGTTTTTTTTAAAATTGGGCCCGGTTAACCCGACCCGGACCAACCCGGTCCAGGCCCGCAAGTTAACCGGCCCGGCCCGGCCCGGTAACCCAAAAAAATTAAAAAAAAAAAAAAATTTAATCTGTTGGGCCAAACTAGCCGTTGCCCAACGGTAATATTACCGTTTTTGGGTCCAAACGGCTAGTTTGGGCCCATTTGATTAAAAAAAAAATATATATATATATAAAATATTTTTTAATCCTCAAAATAAATCTATAAATACCCTACAACTTCAAATCATTTCTCACACAATTTTTCACTCTCTCAAATCTCATTCTCTCTCAAATCTCAATTCTCAATTCTCAAATATTCAATATATTTAATTTCTTAAAGTGTTCACTTTAATTTTTTAATTTTTCGTTTACAAAGTAAGAGCGGAAGTTTCTAAAGTCGCAATCTTCGGATACTTCCAAAATTTGGTATTGTCGTTCCATCTCTTACGTTTAATTTTTATTTATTGTATTAATTGTTTAATATTTAATTTTATTATATTTGTGTATTTTGAATATTTTTAGTTTAATTTAATTTATATTATGGATAAATTAAAAAACCTCGCTGCTAAAGGTGTTAAAAATTTTTGTCCCGGAAGCGGTAGTGGTAGTAAAAAGCGAATTATTAGCGGTAGAGGTAGTTCAAGTAATAGATATACCCGTGTGACTTCGCCTCCGGTACCGCTTGGTACACCTTTTGAGGAAGAAATAGGTGTAGGTGCTCACGATATGGATTATGTAGAATTTCAAGAAAATTACGGTATAGAAGAAGAAAATGAAGTAGATGCAGTTAATGTAGACGAAGATGATGAAAATATTGCTGAAACACCCGCAGTAGGAGATGCTAACGTTAGATCTGAATCAGTTAATCTCCCTTCCCGTCCTCCCAGTGCCCCAAAACCCCGTAAAAGAACTAGTATTGCATGACAATTTTTTGAACGTATATCAGATATTGAGGTGCAGTGCAATATTTGTCAACAAATATATAAGCATAGAAGTGGCGGTAAGCAAGGGGGTACGGGTACGTTAATGAGACATATAGCTGAAGATCACAAAAGAGAGTTAAATATTGCAAAAGGTGGTGGGGATGTTGGTGGGTCAACGCAAACTAGAATGGACCCAACAACCGGTCAAGTAGCGAAAAAGTATAATAAATTGAGGGACCGGGAAGAAATAGCTAAAATGGTAGCTGTGGGTTGTTTGCCTTTTACTTTTCCTTCTTCTGATGCTTTTATCCGTTATATACAAGCAATTTATAATCCTATGTTTAATGGTATTCCTAGAACTACTTGTCGGTCTGATATTTTTAAACTCCATTCACAATATTGTTTTTATTTATCAACATTCTTAAAAAATATTCAATGTAAATTGTCCCTAACTTCTGATCTTGGTCGTGCTGTTAATAAAAATGATTATTTAACCGTTACTTGTCATTGGATGGATAGTAATTTCATAATGCAAAAATGTATTCTTGCTTTTTTATATGATGAAGATCGCAAACATACTGGACAATTTATTGCTGATTCTATTATTAAAATTGCCGGATATTATGGTATAGAAAATAAAATTTTATGTATTGCTTTTGATAATGCTTCTAACAACAAGAATGCTATAACAAAAATAAAATCTACGTTATCTCCACCCTTTCCTGAAATTTTCCATATTAAGTGTGCATGTCATATCTATAATTTAATTGTAAAAGATGGTCTTGACTTTTTTGAGGTTTATATTGAAAAAATTCGTCTTGCCGTAGGTTTCATTCAAGGAAATAATCGTAGAGCGAGAATTAAAAAATTTAAAGTTAAATGTCAAGAAAATGGACTTACACCGATTTTAATGCCTGAGGAAATTGATATTAGATGGAATTCTACATATGAATTTTTAAAAACTTGTTATAAATATAGAATTCCTATTACACTAACTTTTAACCAACACTGTGGTTCTTTTGCTGATTCTGCTGATTGCATGTTACATAATTCTGATTGGGTTATAATTAATGATCTTGTTAAGTTTTTAGAAAAATTTTATGTAGCTACGGTTGAATTTTCCGGTGCATACTATCCTACTGTTTGTAATATTTTGGCATATATAGCCGATATTTCTGGTTTGCTCCAACAATATAAAAATAAAGAAGGTTATAAAGAAGCTGTTGGCGCTATGTTTACGAAATTTAAAAAATATTTCTTCCCGATTCCCCCTATTTACTTGGTTGGTGCTATATTAAATCCGTGCATGAAATTTAATCATATGTGTCACTTTAGTACTCTTATTTATGCTAACTTAGAAATAAATACTAACCGTGAGTCTGAACAAGAGCAGCCTGATTTGTGGACGGCTACGGCTGATGCAAAAGATTATATAGAAAAATTATATAATCACTATGCTGATTTATTTGATTCAGCCGTACCTACAAATATCAGTCCAACTGTCGCTCCTCATCCTCCCGAGGAGCCATCATCTTCTAAAAGGCCGGCACATAGTGGTTTTCCTGATTCGTTTTATGATTTAACTTGTTGGAACAGTGTGGATGAGAGAGCTTACACATCAACTTATCGGGAAGAGCTGAAATATTATCTGCGGACGCCACCAGAGGATCGCAGACGACGGATCGACTCGCTGGATTGGTGGAGGAATAATGAATCACAATATCCTGTACTTTCAAGATTAGCCAGAGATATCTTGAATGTTCCAATGTCAACCGTTGCATCAGAGAGCGCCTTCAGTCAGGGACGACAGCAGCTTGGAGACAACCGACACTCATTGGGAAGCAACGCAATGAATGTTTTAGTTTGTCTTAGAGATTGGATTAGAGCAGAAAGAAGAAACCAAGGAATGGAACCAGAGCCAAGCGACGACCTCAAACTTGAAGAAATAATGACTTCACGGGAGAACTCAACAGAATCAAGTCCAATGCATGGGTTTGCCCCCGTTGACTTCGACTATCCTATGCAAATTCCAATTAATATTAACATGAATGAGTTGGAAAAAATGATGCATAATTTATAGATTTTTCATTCATGTAAATTATAAATTTTGGATCATTTTGCAATCAATAAAATTCCACAAATTCATTCACTCCTTAGTCGTTGTTTTTTATTTTTTTTTATTTATCAATTTAAAGTTTTAATATCTTCTATACAACTTTATATTTAATGTATACATGTATATATGTTTATATATCTTATATAGAAGTGTATATTTAATGTATACACGTGTATATATCTTCTATAGAAGTGTATATTTAATGTATACATGTGTATATATCTTCTATAGAAGTGTATATTTAATGTATACACGTGTATATATCTTCTATAGAAGTGTATATTTAATGTATACATTGTATATATCTTCTATAGAAGTGTATATTTAATGTATAGATTGTGTATATAGCGTATATATAGTGTATATTTGACCGGTTTTTATCCGGGGTTTGACCGGGTTTTAGCGGGTTTGACCGGATTGGGTTAAGTGGGCCGGTTCCGGGTGGGTTTTATTTTTTTTACTGTGCGGCCCGGCCCGGCCCGGACCGGTTAAGGCCAAAAACCGGCCCGTAACCGGCCCGTAACCCGGTTAGAGAGAGGGGGCCGGTTCCGGGTTGACCCGGCCCGGCCCGTTAGACAGTCTTGTCTTTGGGAGATCACAACTACATATCATTAATTTTTTAAACAAATTTTATTGGGGTTTTGAAGTAACTAGTAAAGTTATTGTCAAGGTCACAAATTCAAAGTTGTGAAAATAATCAATGCAAGATAAGACCACATAAAATAGACTCTTGTAATTTTATCTTTCTCCAAATTTCATGTATAGTAAAATCTTCAGTACACCATGCCATAACCTATTACCTTACTCGGGGTACTCCACTAGTGACAAGTCCTCACATAATCACTAACCAACTTTACTGACTACATTTTAGGTTATCATTTTGATAGATTTGGGTCAGTGTCGAATAAGAGTGTCAAGTGGCCGGGCCAATCCGAAACCGGTCCTTTTAGTTTAACCGCGTTGTGGGCCGGTTCCGATCCGGGTTGGCGTTAGGTGGGTCGGGCCGGTTCCGGGTTCAACAGTAAAAATATTGAAAACAACCCTGAACCGGCCCACTTAACCCAACCCGGTTAAACCCACCTAAACCCGATCAAATCCGGTTGAAAATCGGTCAAACCCGTTTAAAAAAAATGAAAAATCCAATATACACTATATACACTACAATTATATACACTATATACACTATATACACTTCAATAGACACTATATACACTACAATTATACAATATATATTTTTTAAAAAATATTTAAACAATTACACATATATACGTACCATTCAATATATAATTATATATGACTATACGTACTACTTTAAATAAAACATATAGTACAATATATATATATACACACTACATTATATATATATATAGTTATATACTAATTTATAAAACATATACACATTTATACGTTAAATATATATGCTTATAGAAGATATATACACATATATACGCACCATTCAATATTTATGTATTACTTGTCTACTTTAAATAAAACATATACTATAATATATATATATATATATATATATATATATATATATATAGTTATATACTAATTTATAAAACCTATACACATGTATTGTATACGTTAAATATATACTACTTTAGAAGATATATACACATATATACGCATCATTCAATATATATGTACTGCTTTAAATAAAATATATACTACAATATACATATATATATACAACAATATGTATATATATATAGTTACATACTAATTTATAGAACATATACACTTGTATACATTAAAGATATACGTCTATAGAAGATATATACAAATATATACGCACCATTCAATATATATGTACTACTTTAAATAAAGTATATACTACAATATATATATATATATATATATATATATATATACTTATATACTAATTTATAAAATGTATACACTTGTATATGTTAAAGATATAAGTCTATAGAAGATATAATATTTACACATATATACGCACCATTCAATATATATGTACTAATTTAAATAAAGTATATATATATATATATATATATATATATATATATATATATATATAGTAATTTATAAAACATATACACATGTATACGTTAAATATACACGTCTATAGAAGATATATACACACCATTCAATATATATATACTACTTTAAAATTAAATAAACTATATACTACAATTTATATGTATTACAATATATAGATAGTTATATTATACTAATTTATAAAACATATACACATGTATACATTAATATATACGTCTATAGAAGATATATACACACCATTCAATATATATGTACTACTTTAAATAAAATATATACTATTTTACAATATACATTTATATATACTACAATATGTATATATATATATATATATAGTTATATACTAATTTGTAAAACATATACACTTGGATACATTAAATATATACGTTAAATATACATGTGTATAGAAGATATATACAATAATATACAAAACATATACTACTTAATATAATAAATTAATAGTACTTGATAGTTAATTAATGAATGTTGAATTTTATTGATTGCAAAATGATCCAAAATTTATAATTTACATGAATAAAAAATCTACAAATTATGCATCACTTTTTCCAACTCATCCATGTTAATATTAACGGGAACTTGCATAGGATAGTCAAAGTCAACAGGGGCTAACCCATGCATTGGACTTGATTCTGCTGAGTTCTCCCGTGAAGTCATAATTTCTTCAAGTTTCTGCTCGTCATTCGGCTCCGGTTCCATTCCTTGATTTCTTCTTTCTGCTCTAATCCAATCTCTGAGGCAAACTAGAACATTCATTGCATTGCTTCCCAATGAGTATCGGTTGTCTCCAAGTTGCTGTCGTCCCTGACTAAAGGCGCTCTCTGATGCAACGGTTGACATTGAAACGTTCAAGATATCTCTAGCTAATCTTGAAAGCACAAGATATTGTGATTTATTATTCCTCCACCAATCCAACATGTTGATCCGTCATCTGCGATCCTCTGGCGGCGAACGAAGATAATACTTAAGCTCTTCCCGATAAGTTGATGCGTAAGCTCCCTCGTCAACATTGTTCCAACAGGGTAAATCATAAAAGAAATCAGGAAAACCACTATGTGCCAGCCTTTTAGAAAATGATGGCACCTCGGGAGGATGAGGAGCGACAGTTAGACTGATATGTGTCGGTACAACTAAATCAACTAAATCAGCATAGTGGTTATATAATTTATCTATGTAAGCATTTGCATCAGACGTAGCTGTCCACAAATCAGGTTGTACTTGTTCAAAATCATTTTTAGTATTTATTTCTAAGTTACGATAAATAAGAGTACTAAAGTGGCACATAGTATGGTATTTAATGCACGGATTTAGCATAGCACCAACCAAGAAAATAGGATGAATCGAAAAAAAATATTTTTAAAATTTAGTAAACATGGCACCAACAACATTTTCATAACCTTCTTTATTTTTATATTCTTTGAGCAAACCAGAAATATCGGTTATATATCCCAAAATATTACAAACAGTAGGATAATAAGCACCGAAAAATTCAACCGTAGCTACATAAAAAATTTTCAAAAACTTAACAAGATCATTAATTACAACCCAATCAGAATCAAGTAGCATGCAATCGGCAGAATCAGCAAATGAACCACAATGTTGGTTAAAAGCTAATGTAATAGGAACTCTATATTTATAACAAGTTTTTAAAAAATCATACGTAGAATTCCATCTAATATCAATTTTCTCAGGCATCAATATCGGTGCAAGTCCATTTTCTTGACATTAAACTTTAAATTCTTTAATTCTCGATCTACGATTATTTTCTTGTATAAAACCAACAGCAAGACGGATTTTTTCAATATAAATCTCAAAAAACTCAAGACTATCTTTTACAATTAAATTATATATATGACATGCACACTTAATATGAAAAATCTCAAGCAACGGCGGTGATAGTTTAGATTTCAACTTTGTTATAGCAGTCTTGTTGTTAGAAGCGTTATCAAAAGCGATACATAAGATTTTATTTTCGATACCATAAAATGCTGCAACTTTATGTATCGAGTCAGCAATAAATTGTCCAGTATGTTTATGATCTTCATCATATAAAAAAGCAAGAATACGTTTTTGCATCACAAAATTACTATCCATCCAGTGACAAGTAACGATTAAATAATCATTTTTATTTACAGCACGACCAAGATCAGAAGTTAGGGATATTCTACATTGAATATTTTTTAACAATGTAGATAAATAAAAATAATATTGTGAATGAAGTCTAAAAATATCAGACCGACAAGTACTTCTAGGAATACCATTAAACATAGGATTATAAATTGCTTGAATATAATGAATAAAAGCATCAGAAGAAGGAAAACTAAAAGTCAAACAACCTACAACTACCATTTTTGCTATTTCTTCCCGGTCCCTCAATTTATTATACTTCTTTGTTACGTGACCGGTTGTTGGGTCCATTATAGTTTGTGTGGGCCCACCATCAGCCTCACCACCTTGTGCAATTTTTAACTGGTCTTCAGCTAAATGTCTCATTAACGTACCCGTACCACCTTGCTTGCCTCCTCTTTTATGCTTATATATTTTTTGACAAATATTGCATTACACCTCAGTATCTGATATACGTTTAAAAAATTTTCATGCAACACTAGTTTGTTTACGAGCTCTTGGGGCACGAGGAGGATGGGCAGGGAGATTAACCGATTCGGATCTAACGTTAGCATTTCCTACTTCGGGTGTCTGACCAATATTTTCATCATCTTCATCTAAATCAACCGCATCTACTTCATTTTCTTCTTCTATACCATAATTTTTCTGAACTTCTAAATAATTCATATCGTGAGCACCTACACCTATTTTTTCCTCAAAAGGTTGACTAAGTGGTACCGGAGGCGAAGGCACACGGGTATATCTAGTACTTGAAGTACCTCTACCGCTAGTAATTCGCTTTTTTCTACCACTACCACTTTCGGGATAAATTTTTTTGACACTTTTACCGAGGTTTCTTAATTTATCCATCGTATAAATCAAACTAAAAAATATTCAAAATACACAGAAAGTAATAAAAATAAATATTCAACAATTAATACACTAATTAAAAATTAAAAGTAAGAGATGGAACGACAATACCAAATTTTAGAAGTATCCGAAGGTTGCGACTTTAGAAACTTTCACTCGTACTTAGTAATCGCAAAATTAAAAAAATTAAAGTGAGCACTTTAGAAATTAAATATATAGAATATTTGAGAATTGAGAAATGAGATTTGAGAGAGAATGAGATTTGAGACTTGAGAGAATGAAAAATTGTGTGAAAAATGATTTGAAAGTGTAGGGTATTTATAGAATTTTTTTTGGGGTTAAAAATGATTTTAAATAAAAAAAAACTTTTTTTTTTAATATTTGGCCCAAACTATCCGTTATAGCCGTTTATAGCCATTGGGCCAACGGCTAGTTTGGCCCAATTTACCAAAATCTTAAAAAAAAAAAAAATTAAATAGGGCTTATCCGGGCCGGTTAACCAGGCCCAAATTCAAAACCCAACCGGACTGGAAACCGGGCCCTTAAAGCCCTTAGGCTTACCGGGCTGGGTCAAACTGGTCCGGTTTCCTTTAGCGAGCTGGTTCGGGTCGGTTAAAACCGGCCCGTTTGACACCCTTAGTGTTGAAATCCTCTATTTAACTTTTGGTGCACTTAGCATGAATTATTTTTATGATCGATTTTTTGAATAAATTTTAACATTCGAGCTTATCATTTTGATGGATTTAGTTGATGTTGGAAATCATCTCTATACTATTTTGGATTAATCGTTATTTTTGAAACTCAAAAGATAACGGGTAGAGGAAGATCTAACTTGAAGGACGGGGCGTCATCGAACCCTAGTAATATATATTTGATTTCTAACGCGGGCAAGTCGACCCTTTTACCATTTTGAACTTAAAATATAAAAAAAATTAATTCGTGTGGCACTAGACTCGAACTCATCACCTAAAATAAAAGTCCATCAACCTAATTTGCCAATTGAGCAATATTGCTTGAGGAATGATGATTATGTAAATTGTAACATATTGTAACATCTATATTAGTGTATCAATGGAATAAGAAATATGAAGATTTTAATTTCTACGAACGCAATAATATTCGATATGATGTTATTGAAGTTGGTATAACAATATTCGATGATGTTATTAAAAATTTGTATAATATATCAAAATTTGGAGTATATTGAACTTTAAGGTGGGCGTTTGTGACATGTAATGAATCCATATGAACCACCAAAGGATGTGGTGCAGTGGATGAGACTGTTCCTCCCTTAACAAGAGGTCTTAACCACATATAAATAGCATAATTTTCCATTGAAGGGAGCACTTTCCCCGAATGGGCCTACACGACGCAAATCCAAATTAATCAGACTTCAATGCGGATATCAGATACCAAACGGAAAACAAAAAAAATGAATCCATGTGTATTTTCTTGTACCAAGTCCAACCTAAAGGTCCTAATATACTTACCCCACTTCTATATATCAAACTAGCTAATATTAAAAGGAAGAAATTAGGCATTCCTTTAAGGTGAAAAGAAAAATCATGTCAAACCTAAAGGACCTCATATACGTACCCCCACTTCTATATATCAAACTAGCTAATATCAAAAGGAAGAAAGCAGGCATTCCTTTAAGGTGAAAAGAAAAATCATGTCAAATGATGTCTCATATATTGTTAAACGTGTCGAATGCATGGGCGGAAAATTGAATTATTTGAGAGTACATATAAAGTAGCAGTCAAGGCTGAGGCATATTGATCAATGAAATGGATTGAACATCATAAAATCTCGGGTTTGATTTTCAACAGAAATAAAACAGCAGGTGAATTCTTCTGATCGTGAAATTTGACGCCGATATCACTATTATTTAAAAAGAAAAAAAAGTACAAAATAAAAAGCACATCAAGTATTTTTATGTGTATAGACAAAACGACTAAAATCCCTCTGATGTATTAATGCTTTCTGTAAAGTAAAGCATATATGGTACTCCTTGTGGCTTATGGTATTATAATTCATGTATTATTAATCCGTATATCATCACAATTTCAACCCAACACTCTTTAACTTTGAATAAAATAATTAAACGTTTAGTTAACTAGAGGGATTACGCACCAAAGAATGTGGTGCAGCGGATGAGACTACATTTTCCTTAATCAGAGGTCTCGGGTTTGAGCCCTGGATATGAAAAAATTCTTGGTAGGGAGCGCTTCCCCCGAATGGGCCCTACACAGCGCAAATCCAAATTAGTCGAGCTCCAATGCGAATATCAGACACCAAATGAAAACCAAAAAAAAAAATGATCCATATGTATTTTCTTGTACCAAGTCCAGCCTAAAGGTCCTAATATACGTACCCCCCCTCCCCCTTCTATATATCAAACTAGCTAATATCAAAAGGAAGAAATTAGGCATTCCTTTAGTGGCCGTTTGGTTTGAAGTTCAAAAAGAAATAATCCTGGGTAAAATTTTTAATGCATGTTTGGTTGGTAATATTCGGGATAACTTATCTCGAGACTAATAAATTGTACCAGGATAAGTTATTCACCCATTTGGTGGGATAACAATCCCATTATTATTTATTATAGGAATAAAATTAGAAAAAAGATACAATTGTCCTCCAAATTCTTAGATTATCACTTTATATATATTACTTTACTTTTTTTTTTATATATAAAATATAAGGTATTTGTATAACGAGATAGGTTAGATTTTAATGTGAATGAATATGAAACTTATCATATGAAGTCCAAATATTTAGATGAGATGAAAAAATAAATTACAAAATTTTGTGTATAATATTTTATTGTTTCTTCACAAGTTTTTCATCATTTTTATTCTACTTTTTTTATCGATTTACTCAAATATTTTTATCTAAAAACTCAAAAATAAATAAATCTAACTACTACACGATTCATCGTTATATATGTTTTGGAGAAAGTAAAAATTTCAAACCTACAAATAAAGAAAAAAATCATATGAATCAAATAAATAATTTAATATGGTGAGTAATGGAGAATCTAGCTAGCTATTATTTTAAAACCTTTTTCAAAACTATAGCTAACAACATTTTTTCAAATGATTTTACACACACACACACACATATATATATATATATAATATTTTACTTTACTACTATTTATAAGAGAGAATGTGAGATTTTAGTAGTCCTCGCATTAATTTTTTTAAATCATTTTATCCCTAAAATTTTAATTACTCTACAAATTTTCATTAATTTTGATAAATTTGAACAATTATACGAGCTTATCAAATGCTACAATAGTGATGAGTAATGGAAAAATGATACTGACACCATAAAAACTATTTATACAGTCAAGTTCAAAATTGATGCAAAGATTTTTGTCTTTCTATTTTGTAGAAATGGTTATTAATCGTACTTTAGATTTTCATTTTTCCTAACAAATTTATCATGGACATAAATTTTTATTTTTCCTAACAAATTTATCATGGACAAGTTATTAAAGTATGTTGATATTCCCTTTCTAACTTAATACATGCTTAATTATTAAATAAAAAATATTTTTATATTTAGCAAAAAGTATTTGAAAATTTAATTTTTTTTTTAAAATATACTTTTACTCTCCAAATATTAATGATACTATGTAATGAAAAATGAGAGTAATTCTTTTTCACATTTTTTGATGATGAATTTTTTTGACAAAAAAATGAAATTATCAATATTTTATAAAATTTAGAACAAAATAAGTAATTTAACATGAAATATTAGAGCTTCATACATATTTAAGAAATATCAACATAAATTTCTTAACATATATTTTTAGGAAAAAGAAACTAATAAAGTTTAAAAAAAATTAGTAACTTTTTAATTTCTTTTGTATAATTTAATATGAAGGAAAATAATTAAGCTAAATATTGTGAAGGGTATTTTAGTAAACAAATAATGCACTACATATTATTTTTAATACCGCAAACCAAACAACCACTAAAAAATAATACTAGGATAACTTATCCCAGAACAATTAATCTCAACATAACTAATCCTGGTATAACTTGTTTTCACACCAAACGACCCCTTAAGGTGAAAAGAAAAATCATGTCAAATGATGTCTCATTGTTAAACGTGTCGAATGCTTGGGTGAAAACTTGAATTAGTTGGGAGTACATATAAAGTATTGTAGCCAAGGTTGAGACTTATTGATCAATAAAATGGATTGAACATCATAAATTCTTGGGTTTGATTTCCAATAGAAACAAAACATTAGGTGAATTCTCTCGATTGCGAAATCTGACTCCGATAGCACTATTATTTAAAAGAAAAAAAGTACAAAATAAAAAGCACATCAAGTATTTTTATGTATATATACAAAACGAGTAAAATACCTCTCATGTATTAATACTTTTTCTAAAGTAAAGCACATATAATACTCCTCGTGGCTTATCGTACCATAATTCATGTATTATTAATCCGTATATCATCACTATTTCAATCCAACACTCTTAACTTTGCATAAAATAATACAATGCTTAGTTAATTAGAGGGATTATAAATAAGTCAATAACTAAGAATAACTTAAGACAATTACAATTAACTAAGAAGATTTGTATATGTACTCTCAGCCTACCCTACACTTCAAGAATCTCAATTATTAATTAATAATCGTACGATGAGTCTTTGTTTCATTTCTACCCACCCCTAATTAAAAAGTTGGGATGAATTTTTTAATGATTTTTTTAAAAAATATATAAACACTTTACTTTTTTTGGACAACGATCTAAATGTCCTTTTTAGTAAACTAAATATTTTAGGAAAAAAGTTTAAATATGTCATTGAACTATCAGACATTGCTCATTTATATCATCAGTTAAAAGTTTGGCTCATCCATTCCATTGCCGTTACAAAACTCGCTCATCCATGTCATACTTTTTAACGGTGGATTTTCAAAAATAGCTTTGCCACATGACCTTTTATTAGAGGTCCATGTCATTTATTAAATTAAGAGAAAAAACTCAAATATGCCATTGTACTATCAGAAATAGCTCATTTATGCCACCAGTTAAAAGTTTGGTTTATTAATGCCATCTTTGTTATAAAACTAGCTCATCCGTGCGATTACTTTTTAACGGTGAATTTTCAAAAATAGTTTTATCACGTGGCATTTTATTAGAGGTCCACGTCATTAATTAAAATAAATCTATATTAATTTCAAAGTATCTGAAATTAGTTAGTATCGGGATTATTTGTCCCACCGTTTATACCACAGTGGTGAAATAAGTTATCCCATATAAATGGCGAGATAATTGATATAGCGGACTTTTTTTAAGCCATTTTTTGAAAATGATTTTGCAACAAAAGTATGCTCCTCTAATTCATGATGGGATAATGAAAAAGTTCTATTGGTATGTGTTATTCTTTTTCTTACTTGCCTTAATCGTTCATTGGCTTCTTTTCTTGCAGCTTCTTCTGAGTATTTATTGAAGTCATTGAAATTACAACTTACTGTAGGATAGACTCCTCAACAACTTTCTCTTTGGATTGAGTTAGTAAAGTAAAAACTGTGTGGATTGCTGACTCCCTTAAGCAATTCAAGAGAAAGTTGGCCAAGAATGCTTTTTCTCAAGTGGTGGGCAAAATAGAAAGTTGATTATATAAGTTTGTTTTACAGCGGAACTCTTGACAACAAACAAATTGTCTGAACTAGCTTGGTTAGCGCTTTATTTGTGATGATATACCGATTAATAATACATAGAATTATAATACTATAAGCCACAAGGAGTATCATATATATATATATATGCTTTACTTTAGAAAAAGCATTAATACATCAGAGGGGTTTTAGTCGTTTTGTCTATCTATACACATAAAAATATTTGATGTGTTTTTTGTTTTGTATATTTTAAAAAAATAATGATGATATCGGAGTCAGATTTCGCGATCAGAAGAATTCACCAAATATTTTATTTCTGTTGCAAATCATACCTGAGACTTTATGATGTTCAATCCATTTCATTGATCAATATGCATCAGCCTTGGCTGCAATACTTTATATGTACTCTCAAATAATTCAAGTTTCCGCCCATGCATTCGACACGTTTATGATGTTCAATCTATTTCATTGATCAATATGCCTCAGCCTTGGCTTCAATACTTTATATGTACTCTCAAGTAATTCAAGTTTTCACCCAAGCATTCGACACGTTTAACAATGAGACATATCATTTGACATGATTTTTCTTTTCACCTTAAAGGAATGTCTGCTTTCTTCCTTTTGATATAAGCTAGGTTTTCTATATAATAGAAGCACTGGTTTCCACCAATGCTTTGTCCATTTATCATATTGTCCCTAATTGCTCTATAATTTATTATAATGTTCCTAATTAATTATTATAAGTTATTTATATATTAGAATTAATAATATTTTTTTATTATATTACCCCTAAAAGCACTGGTATCGTCCATTTATCATATTGCCTCTAATTGCTCCGTAATTTATTATATTATTTCTAATTAATTATTATAAATCATTTATATATTAGAATTAATAATATTTTTTTTATTATATTACCCTAATTAATTATTATAACTCATTTATATATTAGAATTAATAATATTTAATTAAAAAAATAGATATTTATGACGTTTGTTTCAGCTGCTTTAACCGTGATTTTACTATATCATTCCTAATTAATTATTATAAGTCATTTATGTATTAAAAAGTTAATAATATTTTATTTAAAAAATAGATGACATGTCTGCCTATATTACCCTTAATTGCTCTATGATTTACTATATTACCCATTATTAATTATTATAATTTATTTATATATTCTAATTAATAATATTTTTTTTACTATATTATCCCTAATTAATTATTATACGTCATTTATATATAAGAATTAATAATATTTAATTATAAAAATAGATATTTATGACGTTTGTTTCAGCTGCTTTAACCGTGATTTTACTATATCATCCCTAATTAATTTTTATAAGTCACTTTTGTATTAAAAAGTTAATAATATTTAACTAAAAAAATAGATGACATGTCTGTTGCAGCTGCTTCAACCATAATTTTGCTAAATATCCCTCATAATTAATTATTATGACTCATCTAAGTGTTAAAAATTTAAATATATTTTTAAAAAAATAAAATAAACATAAAATAATAAATTAACTCTTGATGTTTTAAATTAAGTTGACCTCCTTCAACCGTGATTTCACCATATCACTCTTAATTAATTATTATAAGTCATTTATGTATTAAAAAATTCATAATATTTAATTAAAACATTGGTTTCGACATGGCTGCTTCAAGAGTTGCGCCGTGATTTTACTATATCACCCCTAATTAATTATTATAAGTCATTTATGTATTAGAAATTAATAGTATTTAATTCAAACAAGAAAAATATACGTTTATGACATGTTTGTTGCAGCTGCTTCAACCATAACTTTACTAAATATCGCTCCTAATTAATTATGATGAGTCATCTAATTAAAACATTGGTTTCGACATGGCTGCTTCAAGAGCTGCGTCGTGATTTTACTATATCATCCCTAATTTATTATTATAAATAATTTATGTATTAGAAAATCAATAGTATTTAATTAAAACAAGAAAAATATGTGTTTGTGACATGTTTGTTGCAACTGCTTCAATCATAATTTTACTCAATATCTCTCCTAATTAATTATGATGAGTCATCTAAGTATTAAAAAATTAATAATATTTAATAAAATGATAAAATCGACATATGATAAATTAACTCTTGATGTTTTAAATTAAGTTGGCGTCCTTCAACCTTGATTTTACTGTATCACTCCTAATTAATTATTGTAGGTCATTTATGTATTAAAAAAAATAATATTTAATTAAAAAATAAAAATAGACATTTATGACATGTCTATTTCAGCTGTTTCAATTATAATTTTACTAAATACCGCTCTTAATTAATCATCTAAGTATTAAAAAATTAATAATATTTAGTAAAAAAGATAAAATAGACATAAAATGATAAATTTACTCTTGATATTTTAAATTAAGTTGACGTCTTTTATGAGGCTCACTTAATATTTTTTCACTTAAATTAAAGAGATGTCAAATGTACCAAAATGTCTTTCAGTCTTAAGGTCTTAAATATGTCATGTGAAAAGTTCAATTAAAAAGTTGTTAAAAAAAGAAAAGAGTCATTTTTTAAACGGACTAAAAATGAAAGTAGGTTATATCTTATTATCAAACAATTAAAATAACCTGACTACACAACACATCACATTTTCTTATCGTGTGAAAAAAATTATCTTATAAAACTTCACTCCTTAGCGAGTACCGTCAAATAGTTATTATTTAAAAAGTCATTATTTTAAATTAATGTACATTTATGTTTGTATCCCATCAATATCAAATTTTGATGCTAAAAAATATCTATAGTGTTGGACCCATGCTGACACGGGCCATGCACCTCTAGTGATATATAGAATTGAGGGCACGTCTATTGGGACCTTTAGGTTGACACATCATTTGACATGATTTTTCTTTTCACCTTAAAGGAATGCCTAATTTCTTCCTTTTAATATTAGCTAGTTTGATGTATAGAAGTGGGATAGGTATATTAGGACCTTTAGGTTGGACTTGGTACAAGAAAATACACATGGATTTATTTTTTTTGTTTTCCATTTGGTATCTGATATCCGCATTGAAGTCTGATTAATTTGGATTTACGTCGTGTAGATCCATTCGGGGACAGTGCTCCCTACCAACATGGCGAAGCCACCTTGTTGTTTGGGGGTTCATCTAAACCCCCTTCAAGACATATCATACAGAAGTGGGGGTAGGTATATTAGGACCTTTAGGTTGGACTTGGTACAATAAAATACACATGGATTTAGTGCCACGCGAATTAATTTTTATATTTTTAAGTTCAAAATGTTAAAAGGGTGGACTTGCTATTGTTAGAAATCAAATATATATTTGTTTTTCAAAGTATATATATATATATATATTTATACACACACATCATCTTTTCCAATATTACTAGGGTTCGATGACTCCCCTTCCTTTATGTTAGATCTTCCTCTACCCATTATCTTTTGAGTTTCAAAAATAACAATTAATCCAAAATAATATAGAGGATTCCAACATCGACTAAATCCATCAAAATGATAAGCTCGAATGTTAAAATTTATTCAAAAGATCAGCTCTAGACAGATTTGTTAATAAAAAAAATAATTCATGATAAGTGCACAAAAAGTTAAATAATGGATTTGACACCGATCAAACTCTTATCAAAATGATAACCTAAAATGTAGTCAGTAAAATTGGTTAGTGATCATGTGAGAACTTGTCACTAGAGGGGTACCCCAATAAGGTAAAAGGTTATTTCCTGATGCAGTAAAGCTTTCACTATGTGCAAAGTTCCGAAAAATATAGAATCACAATTCACAAGAGTCTATTTTATGCAGTCTTACCTTGCATTGGTTGTTCCGTGACTTGAATTTGTAACCATGACAATAATTTTACCAATTATTTCAAAACTCCAATAAAATCTGTTTATGGGAATATTTCAAAAATAGAAACTATAGAGTCTTAATTGCAACTTTTATAGTAACAGTTTCATAATTATGAAAAGGAAAAGAGCTCAAATATGCCACTGAACTATCAGAAATGGATCATTCATGCCATCGCCGTTACAAAACTGGCTCATCCATGCCATTACTTTTAACATCTATATTTTTAGAAAACAGCTTTGCCACATGGCAGCATATTAGAGGTTCATGTCATTTAAAAAAAAAAAAATTTAAAAATTAATTTTTCTTTTGATGCATTAAAAAGAATCCACTCAACTTTTTGATCCATTAAAAATTAGTTTGATCTATGCTTTTAAAATTTGAGATTATTTGTATATATATTGCCCCATATCAATAGTTTTTTTTTCCTTTTCTGGCTTTCATGTGTGAATCTGTCCACAATACGGATCAATTTTTTAGTTACCAAGCTCATCGACCTTTTTTTTTGGTTGTATGCGGTGTAAAATTGTGGTCAAATATAGTAAATTGATCCATAGACAAGCAAAGACAATAAAACAATACGTCTCATGCCATCACTCTATCATCCTCATACCCATCCTGCAAAAATTTCAATACAGTGGCGTTGGTATCAATTATTGTGCTAATTAATTAACATAAAATACTTTTAATATTGTATGATATCATTCGCTTTGAACCAAATTGACATTTTTTTCAAGAGACCTTAAATATCCGACATATTATAAATAATTTCAATTCTTTTTTACTTTTCACGTGGGACATTGTTCTCTCAAGCACTCATTATACTGCCCCCCTTTCATCCTTTCTAATATGTTGTTTAATGTTTTGACACAATCATAAATTAAGATAATTATTTGACAATCAACACTAATCATTGGAGGCAGAATATTTGTCTAAATTACAATTATGTTTTTCTTAAATTACAATTTGATTTAATGATATAGTTACATAAAAATTGGTGAGACGTCATAGTTTTATATCCTTATACAATTAATTTTAAGTGGTCCAATCCTAATTAGAAATTGAATAAAAATAATATATAAGTCATGCATGCAAGCTACAACTCACAAGTATTATGTATAGTCTTTATCATTTCATTATATACTTAATTCAATGAATTGATTAATTCCAACATTTTATTGTTCTTTTCTCTTTAATGAAATAAAATATCTAAGAAGAAAAAATAAAATAAAGATGACATGGAATTTGTATAATGTAGTCTAAGGTCAGTTGACATATATAAAAATAAAAGTAAATCTAATATATTTTTGATAAGTTAGATAACATGGGAGTATATATTTGTGTGGAAGTATAAAATAAATTAATGTGTGTGTATATATATATATATATATATGTTCATTGATTTATTCATACATATTTTTATGTTAGTTTAAAATCTTTTAATGAAAATTTTGACTCTACTATTAACCTAATTGTCGTAGATCAAACTAATTTTTAATGGATAAAAAAAATTTAATTTAAAAAAAAATTAAAAAAATGAAGTGGACCTCTAATATGCTGCCACATGGCAAAACTGTTTTCTAAAAATCAGCTGTTAAAAGTAATGGCATGGATGGGCCAGTTTTATAACGGCGATGACATGAATGAGCCCAACTTTTAACGGATGACATAAATGAGCCATTTCTGATAGTTTAGTGACATATTTGATCCTTTTCCCTTATGAAAAATAACAAATTGTATTTTGTATTTAAGTAAACTGTTGCTATACAAATATATATATAACAAGATTTACTGCCCTTGTTTTACTCAAATTAGTTGAGTTAAATAAAGAATAATTATCCCATCTAATTAAACTTCCATAAATTACTCTTATTTATATTAGTAGATTCCTTTTTCAAATCAAACTCAAATATGAAAGATTATTATTTCATGATCTTCAAAATTTCAAAATATCATTATCTTATATCCCTAACTATTTTTTTTTTTTAGTTTTTTCATTTTTTATCTTTTTATTTTAATTTTAATTTCTTTTTCTTTTCCATTCTTTCTTTCCACTTTATTTTCTCTCTTCTACTTCTCTTCTACTTTATTCTTCACTTTATTTTCTAATCCATGCCTGATACCTGTTCCTGAACACAACATAATATATATTATAAATGCGGAAATAAAGGCTGAAAGGCCATAAGGTTCACATATCTGTAAAACTGATAAAATCATAACATCTGGATGGGGTATAAAATACCCAAAACAAGGAAAATAAACTGTCTGAAACATGATAGTCTGAAAGTCTAGTCTAAATGCCTCTAAACTGTCTAAGGAGTTGAGGGGATATGTTCCCAACTAACTTTGTCTACTGAAAACTGAACTGAAATACTGAAATAAATGATAACATAATCGCCCTCGAAGGATGAGGACTCACTCCTAGTCTGTCTGCTGAAAGTCTGGAACCCTACTTCTACTCTAGAGCTCGTGCCTCTGAACCTATGGAGTAAAATAAAACACCATAGAGCAAATGCATCAGTACGATTGAATGTACTGAGTATACAAGTGAGGTAGGCTATATGCAAAGGTTTCATATTCATGAATAAAGCTAACTGACTGTCTAATATAAACGTGAGAATACATGCATACATACATAATAATTGTAACTGAGTTTGTGATAACATGATTACTGAATCTAGATACTGATAACATGAGTTACTGATAACGTGAGTGACTGTATCTAACAGTCCTGAGTCTGATGAAACTAGCTAAGTTTCGTACTGTATCTGAGTTGACTGTATTTGAAAGTCCTGAAATCTGTAGAACTATCTGAGTTTTATTGTTGAGACTGATACTAAAACTGTGGGAAGTAGTTATCTAATCGACATGGCCCGAATGCGCTATAATAGATAATGGGGTCCAATCTGTGCCCTGATTGGAAGGGTATCAATATCGCGCCACTGGTAAGGACAAGCTGTGAGTGATCCCTCATATGAAAGGTACTCTAAAGAGAATGGTGGAAACCCTAATCTGACAGGTTAAACCACCTCATTTAGCCTCATCTGAATAGGTTATGATGTCTTAACCTACGCTGGCTACATAGTTCTGGAATGCAAGGATTGTTGCTAAGAATTGCACCTTCATCTGAGCAGGTGAGCCCCCATCCTTGGGTCCACTCTGTTCTAACTTCTACTTCCATCTGACTAGACGTTGAACATGATAACTCAACTAAACATAGACTGAATTTACTGAATTTTGTTGACTGAAAGAATGCTATTGAATCTGTCAGCTGACTTAGTTCGTAAGATTTTTGAGATTTCCTGAGTCATAAGACTAACTAAAGTCTAATGAACATGGTTTGACTGATAGTATCGTAAAAACATGACATGGCTTTAGGCACACAACTATATTTTTCGAGTACAAGTACTCCTATGACTCGATAGAAGGAAACTGACATGACATGACAAATACCTGAATATATGACCAATATCAACAATCCATAATACAGTAATTAGGGATTTCATGAATCACATGATAATCATAATAATAACTCTTGGCATAAGCTTGAAGCTAAATAATGATTGTGTGTTCATAATTCATTCATTATAACATTTCATCAAACATCTTGCATGCATTAACTTGTACACTTTTTGGGGATTTCATGTTTACATGTTATAATGACACTAGTTCAATCACATAGGCATTTTGTCAAACATATGGGGAGCATGTTATGGTTACTCAACAATTACCACATCTAATTATCATGTGTAGGCCAATCAATCTTGTAAGTTGAAGGGTTTATCAAGAAAGTCATGAAAATCATCACATACTAGGAGCAATCTTTGGAATTTGTAATCCAAAACATGTATCAAACCTAAACAATAACATGAACGTAGATTTCAATCCAAGCAATTCATGAGAACTCATAAGAATACATTCTTTGTATTTTGAAAAGTGATTCTTGAGCTTTATGGGTGAAAGGGACCCATGAATGAACACTATGCATACCTGGGATTGATAATCCTTGAAGGTTCTTGGAGAATTTCTAGACCTAAATACCCTTTTTAAAACAGCCTAAAAATACTGAACGTATGGTGCGATGGGCTTGGGTGATGGTCCATCGCTACTGCGATGGTCCATCAGTCCTGACCATCAGACCTGGGCAGAATTGGGTCTCACTGCCACAATGCGACGGTAGGCCTCGACGGACCATCGCTATATCGACGGTCCGTCGGCTGTTACCGTCGCTCTTTGGCAGAAAGTTGGTCCACTGCCTTATGCTATGGCCAGCTCGATAGTCCGTCGCCTATGCGATGATCCGTCGGCCTACACCATTGATCCTGGGCATCTCAAACAGCTTCTGCAAAATGTCCTTAACTTCTTTTCCCAATATCAGATTTTTGAAAAATTGGTATCGTTGGAAAGCTAATTAAATTTTCCACATGATAGAAAGTAGAAATTGGGGAAATTCTATCTGATTTAAACATTATTCATTTAGGGAATCATCCTTGGAACTTCGGATACTAATCTTAGACTCAAAAAAAATTTGAGGTATTGCAATATCTCCCCCTTGAGAACATTCATCCTCGAATGAGACTGACTGAGAGGGGAGAAAGGATAAACTGAAGTACGTACAAGACATACACTACTGAAACATGAACACATCACTGACATGACTAATAAGCTTAACATACCATACTGGACATGTGTTTTTGACGCATGTGTAACTGATTCATGAATGCATGACTGAGTGTTTTGATGAACTAAATTTCTCACAATGAGAATGCATAACTGATGCATGATTATACAAATAAACTGATACATGGATGCTTGACTGGATATGCAAAAGTAATGGTACTGGATACCAGGTTTATAATGGAATTCTTAACATGAAACTAAATAAACTTAAGGAGAAATATTACCTTGAGCTAAATCTGAATTAGCGGAGAAGAGATGAGGATACTTGTTCGCATGTCTGCTTCTGCTTCCCAAGTATCTCCCTTAACAGAATGATTCCACCAAAGAACTTTGACTAGAGGGACTTCTTTGTTCCTCAGTCAACGAGTCTGATAGTCTAGGATTTTGACAGGAATTTGCTAATAGGAGAGGTTGTTCTGAACATCTATGCTCTGAATAGGGAATACAACTGCTGGATAACCTATTCACTTCTTGAGCAAATAGACATGGAAGACTGGATAAACTGAGGCTAGATCTGAAGGCAACTCGAGCTCATAAGCTACTTTGCCAAAGAGAATGAGAATTTTGAAGGGACTGACATATCGGGGACTGAACTTTCCCTTCTTGCCGAATATCTTCACTCCCTTCATGGGAGAGATCTTTAGGTATATATATTCATCAACCTCAAACTCGAGATCTTTTTTGCATGCATCTGTATAAGACTTCTGCCGGCTCTGAGTAGCCCGAAGTCTCTCTCTGATCAGGTGAACTTTTTCTAAGGCATCGAATACTAAGTCAGACCCTATAACTAAGGCCTCACTAACCTAGAACCAACCAACTGGAGATATGCACCTCCTAACATAGAGAGCCTTGAATGGAGCCATCCAAATATTGGAATGATAGCTGTTATTGTATTCAAACTCAATAAAAGGCAAGTGGTCATCCCAACTTCCCTTGAAATTAATTGCACACGCCCTTAGCATACCTTCTTGGGTACCAGGACCCTTTTGGAATGCTTTCCAGAAGTGAGAGGTAAATTGGGTACCTCTATCTGAGATTATGGACAATAGAACACCGTGTAATCTAAACAACTCCCTGATATAGAGTTTGGCATAATCTTCGACTGAATAAGAGGTATGAACTGGAGAGAAATGAGCTGATTTGGTCATCCCGTCTACAATGAACCAAACTGAATCACGCTGACGATAAGTACGAGGCAAACCCATCACGAAGTCCATATGTACTTCTTCCCACTTCCAAGTAGGAATAATGAACTCCTGTATGGGTCCACTAGGCTTCTGATGCTTGATGATAGGCGAATTTACGTGCCTATATCAATATATTTTGCCCATATTTTAGCCTAGTTTTGAGAACTAATTATCTATTTCATGCACTTTTAGTCCTTTTTCCTGTAAATGAGCTAACAAATATGATTAGGAAAGTTTCAGGTATAAATGATGCAAAATACAACAATTTATGGCTTACTTGACGCAAAAGAAAGCTCACGAACGAAGTGGAAAGGAGCTGGACGCCTAAAGGACCAAATCTGCTGCATGGAAAATCTGTCCCGGGCTAAAACAGCATTTCTGAAGACTTTGGGGACTTACAGACACAAAGCTGGATTTTTACCAAGATACATTAACCTAGTATAATTAGGTTATGTGTTTTACTATTCTATTTGGATTATGATATTGTAACCTTACCCTAGTACATTTGGGTCAAGGATTTCATTAGTATATTAGGATTTGGTTATTTATTTCATTAGCTTAGTAGGAGTAGGATAGGAGTATTATAAATACCCTATCATGCTAGAGATTTTTATTCATCTTCTGACAATTAATTCAGAACTTAATTCTTCCATCTTTTTATTCTTCAACTATTAATTTTCCTCCATCCTTCTCATCTTCCTCATCTACAAACACTTCTAATCTACTCTTCTATTCATCTATTCCACAACAAGAGAATCGTTACTTGCTACGGAATCACCAAAACCGCACGCCTAACACCTATTTCTCACGCCATCCACCATGCAAAACGTGATATCCTTCGCATTCATGGGTAACTAAACCTCTTAGTTGGGGTTATGGAAGCCGAATGAATTACTATCTATAGCTATGAGTTTGTGAGTTCAAGACAAGTATATTGCTTATATCATTAAGCTCTTCATCTTAATCTACATTCTTTGCGGTTGCAAACGCAAGAATACGCCAGTCTAATATTTAACTTGTTCGAGAGAAAGGTTATTTGTCTGGAAAAGAGATAATGTCAAGGTAGTAGGACACCCTTTCCTATTAAAAAGCTAGTGCCGTAACTGGACTAACCTCTTGGAGAATTCGTACCGTTAGATACGCTTTAAGCTCGAGAGAGTTAAAGTGAAATAGTCCTTGTTGAGGTCGAGAGACGCTTGGATTTACCATCGACTACAATTCTCTATAAGCAATTGCATGTCAAGACTCTACACACTCATAGCCAATAGAGACGTACTTCTATTTGGTGGACATAACCCCAACGCTTCAATTCTCATTGTTTACAACCAACGTGACAATCTTTCTATTTTTACTTTGCTATTTTCAGCTTTTATTTCATTACTTTGGTTACTTATTACAATCCCCCCTTCTTACGAGACTTGCACCAAAAGTCTATTAATTTTGCTTACTTGTTGACCAAGCTATTCCCTATGGGATCGACACCCAACCCAGGTTGGGTTCTATATTTGCTATCGACCGCTTTACACTCCTACGAGAGCTGTAGATTGAGCGTTATCAATGCTCTATATTAACTTGCTGACATGTAGAGCACTTAGCCATAAACTCTACAACATCTCTCTTCATCCCACTCCAACAATAGATCTCCCGCAAGTCATGATACATCTTATTAGCCCCTGGATGAATAGAATATCGCACACCATGTGCTTCTACGAGAATTTGCTGCTTCAAGTCCTCTACACCTGGAATGCATAGACGACCCTGACAACGCAAGACGCAATCTCCTCCTTGGGAGAAAAATTCTCCCTTCTGATCTTTGACTGACTCTTTCAACTTTACTAGGCTGGGATCTCTATCTTGCTTTTATTTCACATTAAAAACTAGAGATGATTTTGAACTATTCTGAACACATACACCACCCTATGAAGAATCGACTAAGCGAATGCCTAGTCTGGCAAGCTGATGGACTTCCTGAGTTAACTTCTTCTTACTGTCCTCAACATAAGCAACACTATCCATAGAAAATCTACTGAGAGCATTGGCCACTACATTGGCCTTACCCAGATGATAGAGAACACTCATATCGTAATCTTTCAAGAGCTCTAATCACCTTCTCTGATGAAAATTGAGGTGTTTCTGAGAAAAAACATACTGAAGGATCTTGTGATCTGTGAAGACATCTACATGAACTCCGTAAAGGTAATGCCTCCATATCTTCAAGGCAAATACTACGTCCACTAACTTAAGTTCATGAGTAGGATAATTCCTCTCATGGGGTTTAAGATGCCTGGAGGCGTAGGCTATGACCTTACCATGCTGCATGAGAACACAACCCAAACTTACTTTGGATGCATTGCAATATACTACAAACCCATCTGAACCATCTGGAAGAGTTAAGACTAGAGCTGAGGTGAGTTGAGTCTTCAACTCATGAAAACTCTTCTCGCTAGGATCTGACCACTAAAATTTGACTTTCTTCTGAGTCAATCTAGATATAGGAGATGCAATAAAATAAAATCCCTCAACAAACCATCTGTAATAGCCAGCCAAACCTAAGAAACGCTTGATGTCTGATGGAGATGGGGTTCTGGGCCAGTTTTTCACTGCTTTGGTCTTTTGAGGATCAACTATAATGCCATCACCGAAAACGATATGACCAAGCAATGCTACCAACTTTAGCTAAAACTCACACTTACTGAATTTGGTGAATAGCTGATGATCTTTGAGAGTCTGAAGTACTGTTCTGAGATGGTCTGCATAATCATGCTCATTGCGAGAATAGATCAGAATATCATCTATAAAGACTATGATGAACATGTCCAAGTACTACTTGAACACACGATTCATAAACTCCATGACATCTCTGGATAATTTGTGACACCAAAGAACATGACTAAAAATTTGAAGAGACCATACCGAGTACAAAAGGCTATTTTTAAAATATCACTTTATCTAACTCTAAGCTGATGATAGCCTAATCTGAGGTCTATATTAGAGAAATAGATAGAACCCTGAAGTTGGTCAAACAAGTCATCAATTCTGGGAAGTGGATACTTTTTCTTGACCATGACTTTATTGAGCTGACCGTGGTCTATGCACATTCTGAGAGAACCGTCTTTATTACACACGAATAAAATTGGTGCACCCCACGGGGAAATACTAGGTCTGATGAATCCCTTGTCTAAGAGATCCTTCAATTGTTCTTTTATCTCTCTGAGTTCTGCTGGTTCCATTTTGTATGGCAGAATTGACATAGGCTGAGTATCTGGGAGAAGATCAATGCCAAAGTCTATTTCCCTTTTGGGAGAAATTCCTGGAAGATCTTCGGGAAAGACATCTGAATATTCATTCACGACTGGACGACTGATTCAAGGCTGGGAGTTTTAGAACTAGAGTCCTTAACATTAACAAGATGATAAACACATCCCTTAGATATCATTTTCCTAGCCTGTAGGTAGGAAACAAGCTAACCCGTGAAAGCTAAATTACTACCCTTCCACTCAAGGATGGGTTCATTCGAAAACTGGAATTGGACTATTTTGTTTCTGCAGTCGACTGTGGCATAACAGGAATGGATCCAATTTATGCCAAGAATGACATCAAAATCAGTCATCTCTAATTTGACTAAATCTGCTGAAAGTGATTTTCTAAAATATCATATCCAGACAGTTCCTGTATACCCGTCTGGCTATAATGGATTTACCCACTGGGTAGATACTGAGAAAGGCTCTGCTAGAATTTCGGGACTGACTCCGAAATCAGCTGTTATATAAGGAGTAACAAAGGACAAAGAGGCTCCTGGATCTAGAAAAGCATAAACATGAACATGAAAAATCTGTAACATATCGGTAACCACATTAGGAGAGTTTTCCTAATCCTATTGGGATTTGAGAGCATGAAGATGGTTTGGACACTGCCCACTAGTAGCACTGGAGGTGGAACCCTGCTGATTTGGGTGACTAGACCGAGCTGAGGAATAGTTAAGCTGACCATAAGGACCTGGCTGAGGACAATCCCTGGCTCTATGGCCTGGATTTCCACAACCAAAACAAACATCGCTACTAGCTCTGCAAATACCCTTGTGGTTCTTACCACAAGTCTGACAAAGAGCTGGAGCACTGGCTGAAGAAGAAGTCAAAATTAACAACTTAGAACAGAACTGAGAACGATTTCCCCCTTCTGATTTGGGTTGAGCAAAGTTGAAACTACCTGTCCTTGCTCTCTTATTCTGCTTCTCTCTCATCTTAATCTTTTGCTCTTATATCTGATGAGCATGAGTCATGAATATAGCTATAGTCATGCCACTATTCAACATCGTAGATCTGTACTAATTCACCATGCTATCATTCACCCCTGAGACCAACTTACTCATTTTGGCCCTACTGTCTGCAATCACATGAGGGGCATATCTGGCTAATTGAGTAAACTTAAGAGAATACTCTTCACCGATATCCCTACCTGAGGTTTATAAATTCTAACACCTTAGCTTCTCTAAGCTCAAGGGGAAAGAACCTATCAAGAAAAGCAGAGGCAAATTCCTTCTACTTAATGGGCTCTACATCAACTGCCCTCTCTGACTTCCACTACTTAAACTAAGTGTGGGCCACAACATTTATATAATAAAAGATAATTCGGAAGTAGAAATCTACTATGGAAATATGGTTATAATACCGAAAACTGAAACCCAAAATATACCTGAATCATAATAATGTCTGACTCAATCTGCGAAACTCTACTATGAACTAAATAAACTATCTGAAAACAGGGACAAGGACCCCAGTAGACCAAAATAGAACTAAAGATAAATATCTGAAATAACCAGGCCTTTTGGATCATAGAAGGCTCACCACTGCACAAACTGATCTGCGATCTAAAATATCTACTGTTTATCTAGACCCCTAGACTGTGCCTCAGAACATGAAAGGAGGGGGGAGGGGGTTAGCAAAAATGTACTGGCATGCGAAGCAATCCAAAAATAGAGTATTTGAACACACACACACACACACACATATATATATATATAATATATATGAGAGCAATTTTTCATCAACACATCATGCATAAAATAGTTGTCTAAAAACACATAGGCATCATTCGAAAATCATAAGTCATTCTTGTCAAAACAATTCTGATCTTTGTATTACTTCTGAGTTAGGTGGAGCTCCCCTACAAGTCTGATATTCCACGGTCTATATGAAATCCGCCATTGACTCGGCGGGGAAGCCCCCAACCCGAGTATGCCGAAGGGTTGGAGTGTCTGAGTCAGAAATGCCATAAGGCACTAGGCCAGCGTATAATAAATACCTGGATCGGAAAATCACGATTTTAAGCAGTGAGTTTTCTGGACTCATGCCTTCTTCGGGGAACCAGCTAACTCTCTTTATTCCATATTTAGCCTTTTCTGAACATGCATGATTCTGAAGTTCTAAAATATGAAAATCTGATAAAGTCTGATTTCTGTATTAGTTTGTGCCTGTTATGGCATTGTCTGATTTTGGTATCGTCATACCAAGACTTGCAAGTTCTATTTCTCAGCCATAATGCATTAAGCATAATTCTTTCATAAAAACTCAATTTGGACCACCCAGCATGCAACTAATACAAAAGATTTCATGTCCCGAAACATAAGACAAAACTAATGCAAAAACTCTTCAAAACATATGGTGGTCATGTTATTTTGGCAAAACCATGTACTCTTTCAATATATGGATGCACAACATTCATCAACATAACAACCCTCTCTCTTTTGAAAGCAAAAATCATAATCCAAAATCATTATTCAAGACATTTCATGACATGCTTTTCAAGAGGTATTTCAAAACAATCCATATTATGTGAAACATGGGAAAAATTACATCAAGAGAGGGATTTCATATATATCATGCTCTCAATTCATATTCAAGACTTAAACTGTAACACCCCGATTTTCTATAACCGGAATGTCACACGGTTCTTGTAATCCCGAAGGACCACAAGTTAACCCTCCTCTGATATCTGTACCTTTTTACTGCATAATATAATAAAATACATACGGAAAACTGGCGAAAACTTTCCATAAGGTTCAAAACATCTAAAATACATAAATCTGCAAACTGACTACTTATACAACCGTTTGAAAAGCCTCTAACTGTCTGAAATGCGAAGTTGATAGGTCATGCCCCAACTCACTCTATCTACTCAAATGAACTGAAAACAATAATATACTAAAATAATAATTCATTCTCGAAAGATGAGGACTCACTTCTACGTCTCCTGCTGCTAACAGAAACTGAACTGATAAAGGTGCTCTGGGTCTCGTTCCTCTGAACCTATAGTGTCAAATAAAATAACATCATAGCGCAAATGCGTCAGTACGTTGGAATATTCTAAGTATGCAAATGAGGAAAGGCTAAATGCAAGGGCTTATGCATGAACATAACTCAACTAAATGATATGCAAGAGCTGGATGAAGATAGGCGATATTACGCGCCTATAGCAATATATTTTGCCCATATTTGTGCCATGTTTTGAGAACAAATTATATATTTCATGCACTTTTAGTCCTTTTTCCTGTAAGTGAGCTAACGAACATGATTAGCAAAGTTTCAGGTATAAATGATGCAGAATTCAGCATTTTATGGATAACTTGACGCCAAAGAAAGCTACACGAAAGGAGAAAAGGGAGTCTTGGACGCCTAAGGACCAAAATGATGAATGGGAAACCTGTCCTAGGCTAAAACTACATTTTTGAAGACTTTGGGGACTAGCAGTAACTTAGTTGGATTTGGATAATGATACATTAACCTAGTACAATTGGGTTAAGTATTTCATTAGTTTATTTGGATTAGGATAATGTTACATTAACCTAGTACAAGTGGGTTAAGTCTTTCATTAGCTTAGTAGGATTTGGTTAGATATTTCATTAGCTTTGTAGGAATAGGATATGGGTATTATAAATGCCCTATCTTGCTAGAGATTTTCATTCATTCATTCATTAGTTACAATTCATTCATTAGTTACAATTCATTCAACAATACACATATTCTTACAGACATCTTCTAATACATTCTTCTTCCATCAATTACAACTCTTCTAATCTTTCTATTAATTATATTTTTCTTCTATTCATCTATTCTTAATTTCCGCAATAAGAGAAACGTTACTTCTCTAAGGAATTCACGCATAACGCCTACCACTCTTGTGCTACACGAAATTAATCATTATTGTGGTATAATAACAATGTCAATTGTGATTTCCTTCGCACTCATGGGTAACTAAACTTCTCTTTTGGGGTTATGGAAGCCGAATGAGATACTATCTATTGCTATGAGTTTGTGAGTTTGTGACATGTATGCTGCTTATATCATTATTCTCTTCATCTTAATATACATTCTTTGTGGTTGCAAACGCAAGAATACGCCAGTATAACATTTAACTTGTTCGAAAGAAAGGTTATTTGTCTGGAAAAGAGATAATGTCAAGGTAGTAGGGTCCCATCCCCTATTAAAAAGTTAGTGTCATAACTGGATTAACCTCTTGGAGAATTCGTACCGTTAGACACGCTTTAAGCTCGAAAGAGTTAAAGTGAAATAATCCTCGAATGGGTCGAAAGACGCCTGGATTTACCATCGAATACAATTCTCCATAAGCACATGCATGTCTGAATTCCACACACTCATAGTCAATAGAGACGTATAACTCATAAGGTGGACATACCCCAACTCCTCAATTCTCATTGTTTAGAACTTACTAAACATTCTTTCTTTTTATTTTGCTATATTCAGTTTTTACTTTAATATTTCGGTTACACATTACAATCCCCCCTTTTTTACGAGACTTGCACTAAAAGTCTAGTAATCCTTGCTTACTTGTTGGCCAAGCTATTCCCCGTGGGATCGATACCCAACCCAGGTTGGGTTCTATATTTGCTAACGACCGCTTTACACTCCTACGAGAGCTGTAGATTGAGCGTTATCAAAAATTGGCGCCGTTGCCGGGGAATACGAGTGTCAATCAAGTTCGTGATAATGACTAGACCCTTTGGTAAAAGATTCTCGTACTTTTACTTTCAGTTTTTGTTTTTGTTTACTGCAGGCTTTTATTCAGTGCATGCCCCATACTAGAAGTTCTGGTCAACCGTTATTACCTATCAATCCTGAACCACAACGCATTGGTAGAATGGAAGCACAAACGAAAATTGAAATAATGGCTGCTCAATAGGAGCAGGCGAGATTAGCTGCTCTTGCCGCCGCCCAAGTACACCAACAAAACATTGATAATCCTGGGCGAGCAACAAATCTGGACGATGAGGATTTAGGTGATGACGAGTTACTAAACCCTAGGCGTGATGCTGAAATCATAACACCTGCCAATAGAAGAGGTCGACAAGCTCAGTTTAGGTATGATCGCCAACCCATGCAACCAGCTTTCGACGACGATGATGATGATCTTGATGGAGCCGGAGCCACAGGAGCCATTATTCCTCCACCATTAGCGTCCGAAGCCAAGTTCAACATCACAAGCACCATGATTCAGTTATTGCAACTCAAGGGATTATTTGGTGGACTAGCAGGCGATGATCCGAATATGCATCTCATCAACTTTATTTCTACATGTAAGTCGTTTGACAATCCTAGTGTTGGTCAGAATGCAATTTGCTTACGCTTATTTCCATTGTCTCTGTCTGGAGAGGCAACACTATGGTTGAATGGGCTGACTCCTGATTCAATTATAAATTGGAGGCAATTGAGAGACGCTTTCCTAGAAAGATTCTTTCCGCCATCCAAAAGAGCACAATTGAGAGATGAAATCAGCAACTTTCGTCAGCTTCCAACTGAAGCCCTTTATGAAAAATGGGAAAGGTTCAAGACAAAGCTAGCGAGATGCCCAAACCATCACATGACTAATGTTCACCTAATGGAGATATTATACAGAGCCTTGAATTCAATAACTAAACCAGTGGTGGATAATGCGGCTGGAGGATCTTTTATGGACCTCACCTTTGGTCAAGCAAGTAATATGCTAGATCGTATGACGAAACAAAGTAGAGCTTGGAATACCAGGGATTCTGAGGTAGCAAGCCCCACTTTATCTATTGGCATGACTGCAGACCAAAGAAGAAGAGAAGAAGAACGTGATCAAGATATGGCGCATATGAAAACACAAATGGATCTTCTTACAAAGCATTTATTATCAGGGAAGACCTAAAAAGTGAAAGCTATTGCATCAAAAGGAAGAGACGAATCTGATTCGGAAGAAGAGGCCAACTACTTGAACAATCAGGGGGGTTTCCGTGGGAATACCCAAGGAAACCAAGGTCGGAACTATTATGATAAATCTGGAAACAAGGACCAAGGTAGTTGGAAGAACAAGAATGAAAAGAGTGGTTTGTACGTTCCCCCTGGTAGACGTGACACCACCACATCTAATTCTGGAAGTATGGAAGACATGATGACTAAATTATTAAAAGGAGTGGAAGCAACGAGCGCGGGAGTAACGGAGGTAATTAATGATTTGTCCTCCATAAAACAATTAGTTGATTCACATTACACTTCAATCAAGCAAATAGAGCAGCAATTGAGCCAACTTTCAGCAGCACTCAATCAAAGAAAGGCCGGCACTCTACCTAGCGATACTGTGCAAAACCCAAGGAATGATGGGTCATGCATAGCCATCACTACCATAAGTGGTAAGGTGCTGGAAACTTCAGCCAAAGGACGTCACACCCAGCGACGTGCAGCCTGAAAAAGTGGAAAAACGGAAGCAAGATGAGAAGAGAGCCGTGGAGAGAACAATTCCATACCCACCACCACCTTTTCCCCAAAGATTGAAGAAGGTGGCGGATGACACGAAGTTCAGCAAATTCATGACTATGTTAAAGCAGCTGACCATTAATGTTCCATTGGTGGAGGCACTTGAACAAATGCCTGGGTATGCGAAATTTATGAAGGATCTTTTGACAAAAAAATGGGCAGCAAGCTATGAGTTGAAAGAAGATGTTCATCATTGCAGCGCAATCTCTACCCGATCGATAGTTCAGAAGAAAGCCGACTCGGGGCTTTTACTATTCCTTGCACCGTTGGATCTTTGAATTTTGCCAAAGCATTATGTGACTTAGGAGCCAGCATCAATTTGATGCCATTATCAATCTATAACAAGTTGGGGTTGGGTGATCCTACTCCAACCAACATGAGGCTTGTCATGGAGGATAGGTCGGTAAAACGACCTGTTGGTATTCTATGTGATGTATTGGTAAAGGTCTTTTCATTCATCTTTTCGGCAGACTTTGTTATTTTGGATTATGAGGCAGACTCAGAAGTTCCCATAATCTTGGGGTGCCCTTTCCTTGCTACAGGAAGTGTGCTCATTGATTTGAGAGCCAATGAGCTTTCATTCCAAATAAATGACGAAGTAGTTCGCTTTGACGTTTGCAAATCAATGAAGCAACCCAAAGATCTAAGTGTATTTTCGGTGGCTGATGTTTTCTGTGATGATGAGAAAGAATTACTTGAAGAAGAGCAAATTATTAATGACCCTTTGGAGGTTGTGCTCATGAATGGAGAGAATGAGGATGCTGAAAATTGTGATGAAGCTATTTGTGCTCTATCGGGATTAGGGACATATCGCTATGCTCCCAAGAAGCTGGACCTTGATCTCAAGAATCGAACCACACCACCAGCTAAGCCATCTGTTGAAGAGCCACCCACGTTAGAATTGAAGGAGCTGCCAAGTCATTTAAAGTACGCATTCTTAGGAAGCGGAAACACACTTCCAGTTATTGTGGCAGCCGATTTGGGTGAGCAACAAGTTGTAGCTCTTATTGCTATTCTACGCAAGTATATACGAGCCATTGGATGGACCATTGCGGATATTATTGGTATTCCACCTGGTATTTGTACACATAAGATTCAGCTTAAAGAAAATTGCACACCCACCATTGAGCATCAGAGACGTCTAAACCCACCTATGCAAGAAGTGGTGAAGAAACAAATTATCAAATGGTTAGACGCAGGAGTCGTATATCCAATCTCTGATAGTACATGGGTAAGCCCAGTACAATGTGTTCCCAAGAAAGGAGGCATGACGGTGGTCACGAATGTGAAGAATGAGCTTATTCCACTCAGACCCATCACTGGATGGAGAGTATGCATGGACTACCGAAAGTTGAATTCTTGGACGCTCAAAAATCACTTCCCAATGCCATTCATGGACCAAATACTAGATTGATTAGTGGGGAAAGGATGGTTTTGTTTCCTTGATGGTTATTTAGGCTACAATCAGATTTGTATTGCCACCAAAGACCAAGAGAAGACAACGTTTACATGCCCATATGGTACGTTTGCCTTCAAACGTATGCCATCCGGGCTATGTAACGCACTAGCCACCTTTAAATGTTGTATGATGTCTATTTTTTTTGATATGGTTGAAGACACTTTGGAGGTATTTATGAATGACTTTTCAGTTATTGGTGAGTCTTTTGAAGCGTGCTTGGCAAACCTAAGCATGACGTTGCAAAGATGTGTAAAATTCAACCTAGTGCTGAATTGGGAGAAGTGCCACTTCATGGTAAAAGAAGGAATCTTTCTTGGGAACAAAATCTCTGAAAGAGGGATTGAGGTTGATCGAGCAAAAATTGGAGTTATTGAGAAGCTACCACCTCCAATTTCGGTGAAGGGTGTTTGTAGTTTCCTCGGTCATGCAGGTTTCTATCGTCGGTTCATCAAAGACTTCTCTAAAATTGCTAGTACATTGTGCAAACTCTTGGAGAAAGATGCGAAGTTTGACTTTAATGAAGATTTCTTAAAGGCATTTGAATTCCTTAAAGGAAAACTCATTGAAGCCCCTATCATGGTAGCACCAGATTGGTCTCTCCCGTTCGAAGTCATGTGTGATGCTAGTGGTGTAGCCGTTGGAGATGTGCTTGGTCAGAGAAAGGAGAAATTATTTCATCCTATCTACTATGCGAGTTAGGTCCTTAATGAAGCCCAAAGGAACTACACTGTGACAGCACAAGAGCTCCTAGCGGTTGTGTATGCGTTTGAGAAGTTTCGTGCCTTCTATTGGGTACTAAGGTGATCTTTCATACAGACCATGCAACTCTTAGGTATCTAATGACAAAGAAGGATGCAAAACCAAGATTAATTCGATGGATGTTGCTGCTGCAATAGTTCGATTTTGAGATCAAAGATAGAAGAGGTTGCGAGAACCAAGTGGATGATCACCTATCTAGACTCGAGAATGAGCATGTGGCGCAACCAAAAATTCAGATTGATGATACATTACCGGACGAGGAGATATTAGCAACAACAATGGAAAAATTACCATGGTATGCCGACTTTTCAAATTTTGTGGTAAGTAATGTGATACCTGCCAATTTATCTTACCACCAAAGGAGGAAGTTTATGCATGACGTACAACACTACTATTGGGATGAGCCATATTTGTTTCGACGATGCGCGGATGGTATTATTCGATGATGTATATCCCATGTAGAGGTGCCTAATATTTAGGAAGCATGCCATACTTCCCAAGTTGGAGGACATCAGGCAGGCAATCGGACGGCAAGAAAAGTATTGCAAAGTAGATATTATTGGCCTTCGATATTTAGAGATGCCTACGACTTTGTTAGAAGATGCGACCAATGCCAAAGACAAGGTGCTATTTCAAAACACCATGAAATGCCTATGTCGAAAATTCTTGAGGTAGAACTCTTTGATGTGTGGGGCATTGATTTCATGGGTCCATTCGTGAATTCGTTTGGAATGAAGTACATCTTAGTTGCTGTAGATTATGTCTCGAAATGGGTTGAAGCGGTAGCGTTGGCTGACAACGAAGGAAAGCGTGTTGTAGCGTTCTTAAAGAGGAATATCTTCTCTCGCTTTGGAGTACCACGTACTATCATAAGTGATGGAGGATCTCACTTTTGCAACAATCTATTTAAATCCGTGTTGGCCAAATATGGTGTCAAGCAACATAAGGTAGCCACGCCTTATCACCCCCAAACTAGTGGACAAGTAGAGGTTTCTAATCGGGAGATCAAGCAAATCCTTGCAAAGACGGTAAATGATAATAGGAAGGATTGGTCTCAGAAGCTAGATGATGCACTATGGGCGTATAGGATGGCATTCAAAACACCCATCGGCATGTCCCCTTATCAACTAGTTTATGGGAAGGCTTGTCATTTACCCATCGAGCTCGAGCATAAGGCATTGTGGGCATTGAAGCAATTGAATTTGAATTGGGATGATGCGATGAATCTGAGGTTGGAGCAGCTGAACGAATTAGATGAGTTCCGTCTCCAAGCATATGAAAGGTCAAACCTATACAAGGAGCAGATGAAAAAGTATCATGATCAACGGATTGTTCGACGAAACTTCCAAAAGGATGATATGGTACTTCTCTTCAAATCCAGATTAAAGCTCCTCCCAGGTAAGTTAAAATCTAAGTGGTCTGGTCCATACAAAGTTAGCCAAGTCTACTCGTCTGTACTAGTCGAATTGGAAGACAATAATGGTGTTGTCTTCAAAGTGAATGGCCAACGCGTTAAACCGTATATCGGTCCCCTTGACTCAATGAATTATATGGCCATCACTTATCTCGACGAATTCTAATTACTCGAGGTAACTATGTCGAGCCACGACAATAAATAAGGCACTAGATGGGAGGCAACCCATCGTTTATCGTTTTTCGTTTATCATTTATCATTTTGTCTTTCTTTCGTTCTAGTACTTGTTTTGCTTATGATAAATGAAAATCCAAAAATAAGAGTCGTGCCACGACCAAAACTAAGGTGCTTGGTGGGAGGCAACCCGTTGTACTAATCGTTTTCATTATTTTGAGCAAATATAGGTGCAAGAGGTATTCAACGAGGAGATTGGTTTCAATTGACGATTTGGACGTATAGCATGGTAAAGGTGGTAAGTTAGGAATAAGGATGCATAAGGCTATGGATTGAGCATTGTTCATGACAAAATAGGAATCGAGCAAGGCTAGGCCTAGGTAAAACTAGGCCACAAACAAGGCAAAACCTATACTATAGCCTAAGGTCTCGGAATCTAGTGTGCAAAGACATAGGCGCCGCCCATGCTCAAGTATGCTATAGCATAGGCGCCGCCTATGCTAAAGCATTTGGTCTCAGTATCTCATATGCCATGCACTAGGCGCAGCCTATGGTCCCTAAATGCATAACACTAGGCGCCGCCTATGCTAGCTTATGCTTTGCATTAGGCGCCGCCTATACAGTGCATATGCAAATTTAAAGGCGCCGCCTATGGTCCCTTTTTGTCTCCAAAACCGATTTTAAATGGGTCAAAACCCGACCCATTGTTTTCCTATATAAAAGGGACTTAGTCTTGAAACATAAACACATTAAATCTTGACCTAAAGGCGCCGCACATCCTCACCAAATCATCTCAAAATTTTTCTTTTTGCTCTCCCATTTCACAAGAACATCTCCAAAGGCTTCAATCACGTAAGTACTCTCTTGTTCTTCATCTATTTCTCGTAAGTACTACGTTGATATGTCTATTATGAATTGCTACATCTTGAAAGAATATTGGTGATGATAATGTGTTTGGATTGTTGATACAAAACCATATGAGTAACCATATACGTTAGGATGCTCTTAAATTGTTTCCGACTTGAATTTGGTTTTAATTGCATTGTTATACTCTTTGCGGAATTGCTATGGTTATGAACATTTCATAAGCTTGTTACTTGGATACTTACATGTTTGACTATCCCATTCATCGAGATAAGACTTATAATTGCCTACCGACATAGGAGGTTGTGCTTGTTGATAGAAACCACACCATGATGTAACCCCTATGTAGTAGTCTTGTTGTACCTAACATGAAAGTATTGCAAAGATTGCAAGAAGTGATACATCGCTGATTTTCTTGTTGGAATATAGCTCCTAAAACGTATGTCGACGAGATCTAAGTAATCGACCACCTTCACTTCACTGATTTGTATCAATGAACTTAAGTGTGGGGTGGTACCCCGATGGCTTGTGTATAAATTGTTTCCTTTGAGTTGATGATAACATGAATATTGTTTAAATCTCAGGAACAATGGAACCTAAAGTGAGACAAGAGAAGGCTACCACTTCCCAAAAGGGCAAGAAGAGAAGTCGCAAGGACCATGGAGAATCATCCTCAATGCAATTACCCCGCCGAATGTTTATAATAAAATGGGTTCTTGAGGAGGAAGCCAAAGAATGGTATAGGAACAACAAGGAAAGCAAATATGTTCATGTCGACTTGATCAACGAGGACAGCCTAGCGAAGAAGGAGCCGCGTATGTTGGCGAAAATCATGGCTTTAAATCTGGATTTCATCTTCCGCGACATGGGAGAATGTAATCTTGATTTGACAAGAGAATTTTACGCCAACTGGTCGCCGAAAACCACGGGCAGCGAAGTCAAGATTCGAGGCCAAGTTTTACAGCTCAAGGCAGATTTGATCAACTCCTTTCTTGTCTTACCTTCGGTAGATATAGCACCATTCAAAGAGCTGTACAGTAGACCTCCTTATAGAGAAATTTGACACACCCTTTGTGGAAGTAGATCCATGGCAAGCTGGAGCAGACACCAAGACACCGGACGACACAACACCTTCCCCTATGCTCCTTTGAATAGGGAAGCAAGAATCTGGTTGCGTATTGTCAACTCATGCCTTATTCCTGGGACTCAGTACACCAAAATAACAAGAGATAGAGTGTGTTTGGTCTATGCTTTGATGACGAATGTCCCTATCAACATTAGGGCAATCATTCGCTCTACAATGCGGAAAGCTAGACTACACAAGCGGTCCCATTTCACTTTTGGTAATCTGTTGACAGCAATCTTGCGGAAGGAGGATATCAAAGAGAAACCAACTGATCACAAACTCCCACATAACCCGAAGAAGGTTGACCTCACAAAGGTCAAAGATGCTGAAACAACACATGGTGTTAACCTTACTACTGCAGAGAGACATGCTCGAGATGAGAGTTTCTTTCGTCATCTTTATGGCATGACACGGTTCACCATGATGAGCGGAGGTCGTGTTCTAACTGCTGAAGAGCTCCAACAGCTGGACCATGACTATCCAATGAACATGCATGCACGGGAGATGTGCGGAGTGGGCACATACTTTGAGGAACCTCTAGACGATGATGTGCCGACCGATGATGATCGACGCTTACTAGACTCTGACGTGGAGGAGAAATCTGACGACTCTTATGATGATTTCGACGAAGGGGGTATGACCCTCGACATTGAGGAAGAGTCCGACTGACCAGGTTCTTCGCATTTATTTTCCACTGAGGGCAGTGTCCCGTTTAAGTGTGGGGTGGCGGTATTGCATGCTATACTTCTCTATTCGCATCTATGTTTGTTTACTTTGTTTTATTTCTGTTTGTTTCATTTTTTTTTAAGTTTCATTTTTTTGATAAGTTTTTTAGTAGTAAATTTTTTTTTTACTTAGCTTCGCATGAAATTATTCTAATAAACAGCATGAGATTATAACAAGAGTATGTGCTACAATTGTGACTATTGAGACGTTTAGGCTCTAGTTGTGACTCATTATGTCACATTGTGTGGTTCAATTCCTTCACCTGTTGGGTCAAGAGTCTATATTACTTCCAATAAAGTCGACCATGTGCCTTGTATGTGTGAGATTAATAGTATATTCTATGTTTGTGGCTGATGCTAGAACTTGCCTGGTATGTGTGCAAAGCGAAAATAAGGAGTGTAAGTTTAGGAGATGATTTAGGCATTTCTTTGGCAACCTATACATGTTTACCTTCGTTTTACCTACCCATGGACATCATCCTAGTTAAACCCTTTTGAGCCTTTAGCCTAGTTCTTTGACAACCTCGTATGTAAGCCTAATCCAATTTTTTTCAAGACCATAATTTGATCCAAATTCCCAAGTGCTTTAAAAGTATAAAGTCATGTGACGAAATAAGAGGAAATTGGGTGAGTATGATGCTTTAAATTGTAATGGTGCTTGAAATTGTTATGAAAAAGAAAGTACTATCATAAGAGGTATGTTATGAAAATAAAAAGGAAAAGAAAGCTGAAAAGTGAGTTATGCTTAAACGTGAAAAGCAAAAGAGGATAACAATGGTGGTAGAATAAAAGAAAGAAGAAAGGTTGAAAGAAAAAAGTGTCAATGATATAATGTGATGTATTAAAGCGCTTAGGAACTTAGTCACTATTTCTGGCCAAAATAGTCCTACCCGTCCCTTAGCCTACATTACAACCATAAAAAGACCTATTTGATCCTAAGATTAGCATTTTGACATTTAGTGGAGCATTACACTTAGGGCAAGCCTATGGTCATCAGTTGCTACATATGAATTCTTTGTGAGAGAGAGAACAAGGAGAATTTGATACCCATGTTTGAAAAATATGCTATACTTGGGAGTGATTATGGGTACTATATTGTGAGACACACATGATTGATGAGTTTTGGGTAGTTGTATATGATTCCTTGTGCCTTAACTTTTGAATATGAGTTGACCACCATCACGAGTCTATGTTAGAGGTTAAATGGTTTCTACTAATGATCGGAAAACTACTCTTTGTTGATAATTGTTGTGCTTGTCTTGACGAATGTTTTGTGTTGTTGCTGTGAAACCCTAAGTTGATGTTTAGAAGGACGTGATATTTTGTTCGAGGATGAACAAAGCTTCAAGTGTGGGGTGTTGATGATAGGCGATATTACGTGCCTATATCAATATATTTTGCCCATATTTGTGCCATGTTTTGAGAACAAATTATATATTTCATGCACTTTTAGTCCTTTTTCCTGTAAGTGAGCTAACGAACATGATTAGCAAAGTTTCAGGTATAAATGATGCAGAATTCAGCATTTTATGGATAACTTGACGCCAAATAAAGCTACACGAAAGGAGAAAAGGGAGTCTTGGACGCCTAAGGACCAAAAATGATGCATGGGAAACCTGTCCCGGGCTAAAACAACATTTCTGAAGACTTTGGGGACTAGCAGTAACTTAGTTGGATTTGGATAATGATACATTAACCTAGTACAATTGGGTTAAGTATTTCATTAGTTTATTTGGATTAGGATAATGTTACATTAACCTAGTACAAGTGGGTTAAGTATTTCATTAGCTTAGTAGGATTTGGTTAGATATTTCATTAGCTTAGTAGGAATTGGATATGGGTATTATAAATGCCCTATCTTGCTAGAGATTTTCATTCATTCATTCATTAGTTACAATTCATTCAACAATACACATATTCTTACAGACATATTCTAATACATTCTTCTTCCATCAATTACAACTCTTCTAATCTTTCCATTAATTCTATTTTTCTTCTCTTCATCTACTCTTAATTTCCGCAACAAGAGAAATGTTACTTCGCTAAGGAATTCACGCCTAATGCCTACCACACTTGTGCTACACGAAATTAATTATTATTGTGGTATAATAACAATGTCAATTGTGATTTCCTTCGCACTCATGGGTAACTAAACTTCTCTGTTGGGGTTATGGAAGCCGAATGAGATACTATCTATTGCTATGAGTTTGTGAGTTCGTGACGCGTATGCTGCTTATATGATTATTCTCTTCATCTTAATCTACATTCTTTGTGGTTGCAAACGCAAGAATATGCCAGTATAACATTTAACTTGTTCGAAAGAAAGGTTACTTGTCTGGAAAAGAGATAATGTCAAGGTAGTAGGGTCCCATCCCCTATTAAAAAGTTAGTGTCATAACTGGATTAACCTCTTGGATTATTCGTACCATTAGCCACGTTTTAAGCTCGAAAGAGTTAAAGTGAAATAATCCTCGAATAGGTCGAAAGACGCCTGGATTTACCATCGAATACAATTCTCTATAAACACATGCATGTCTGAATTCCACACACTCATAGTCAATAGAGACGTATAACTCATAAGGTGGACATACCTCAACTCCTCAATTCCCATTGTTTACAACTTACTAAACATTCTTTCTTTTTATTTTGCTATATTCAGTTTTTACTTTAATATTTCGGTTACACATTACAATCCCCCCTTTTTTACGAGACTTGCACTAAAAGTCTAGTAATCCTTGCTTACTTGTTGGCCAAGCTATTCCCTGTGGGATCGATACCCAACCCAGGTTGGGTTCTATATTTGCTAATGATCGCTTTACACTCCTACGAGAGCTGTAGATTGAGCGTTATTACTGGATTAACATACATAGAGAATCTATAACTACTGATCATACTGCGCATACTGTCACTGAGCATACTAGGACTAACTCTAGTAACTGATACTGAATATACTATAAATTCTAGAATTTTTTAACATAATGAGATTACGAGTATCTAAAGCTACTGAAACTGATAGCAACCCTATCTAACAGGTTGTATCTGAATCTACTAATATTAACAATGATTGACTGAATCTGAGATCAACCCTATCTAGCAGGTAGTCTTTGAATCAGTGGACAATAATAGTTGATTAACCGAATCTAAGATCGGCCCACCTAGCAGTGGATCTTCGAATTTGCAAATAATTATACTTGATGGCCTGTATCTAACAACCTTGAATTATATACACTAAACTGAGCTCTTTCTTGAAGTCTGAGACTGAGACTATAGGAAGTAGTCATCTAGCCGACATGCCCCAAGCAAATGACTATTTTATGAATTGGGGTCCAATCTGTAACCCCAATTGGAAAGGGTATCAGTACCGCGCCACTGGTAAAGACAACTTTACATTACTTTCTTCTATCAAGTACTCAAGCGAGAATGGTGGAGCCCTCGTCTAACAGGTCAAGCCACCTCATCTACCCTCTACTATCAGGTATGATGTCTCAAACTGCACAGGCAACGTATTTCTAGAGCACAAGGATTGCTGCTAAGAATCACACCCTCTACTAATATATGAGTTCCCATCCTCGAGCTCGCTCGGTGCTGAGTCCTACTCCTAACTGAAAGACTCTGAACTGATTCTTAGCTGAACTTAGACTAAGCTTCATCTTGTCAAAGATTATCTTACTTGAATTATATGAATGAGTTTACTTGGTTCCGTATCTGATAGAATACTACTGAATTCTACTCTCTATTTGAGTGCTACTGAAGTTCGTATCTTATCGAGCTTTACTGAAGTATTGACTGTATACTAAATACTACTGAGATCTGAACTGAGTACTAAGCTTGATTAGACTGGATATTGAGATTATCGAACTTTTTCTTATTGTTCAGTCATTGACTGAGTTCTATTATTCATAGCACGACTGAGATTATCTTGAGACTGGCTCAGCTCTAGGCACCCAACTATATTTTTCGGGTACAAGTACCCCCAGGACTCGATAAAAGAAAACTGACAGGACTTAACTCTTGAATATATGGCCAACATCACATCATAATAACCTTTTATCACATCATCGTCATCATAATACTCTATCATTCACAACATGATCACGGATGTATCACTTCAAGCACTTGGGAGCAGTCAACATGTAAATTGTATGTAAAGGCATGCTATTGTATCACAAATTATTCAACAAGGAAATCCACATGAACATACCATATCATGCTTCACTTATCTTGGCATTACAACAACACTTGACATGTATTACTTATCACAAAATCAGGGATTTTACACTTAACATACTACAATAATACTATTTTATTCGTATAAGCATTTTATCAAATATGTAGGGAGCATGCTTTAATTATTCAACAACCACTACTTCTAAATATCATGACTCCATCAACAAATTCATCACACATATATTTCAACATGATATTATCATGATTCAACACACATGGAAAATATGATTATTTCAATGCCAACCAACATATATCAACATCACACTCCACTCATCTTGGCCTTACAATAATTTATCACACCAATTAACAAAATTACATAATATAATTTCTATTATTTAATTCAAATGAATAATTTACCACTCAATTGAAAGGCATAGTAATTGCACATATTGTTAATCAACTCATAAATATCACCATCTAAAGCTCTAACATGAATTTAATTTCAACAACATCAAAAAACGTAGATTTCTAAACCACATAAATCATAAAAAATTTCATAAAACACAATATTTGAATTTAAGAAAAAGGGTTCTTGAGCTTCTTGGGCGGAAGGAACCCAAAATTCAACCCTTGCATACCTCAAATTTGTGAACCCGGATGAACTCTTGATTCTGAAACTCTATTCAAAAAATTAATGGGTGCTCCTTGAAGATCTCGACTTGGGGATTCCGAATCTTAAATTATTTTTGAATTTTAATGAATGAATTTTGGTAAATCTTGATTTTTGTTTTGGAGCTTTGTGCGATGGTTTCTCTGTTTTTTGGAGAGAACAGACGAATGTTCTCTCCACCTGGCCAATTAAAGCTTAAAGACATGGAAAAGATTGAAAAGTAATTGGAAACACTGGAGTTGCCAGGCGTCGCCTGGTCTATAGCGCGCTATCTAGAGGGCGTCACCTGGCTTATAGTCCGCGATGGCTAATAGCCCGTGATCCAGCGGGTGACGCGGGCCTATCGCCTCGAGCTACTGGTTATGAAATCCAAACATGGTCTTATGCATTCCGAAAAATTCCAAAACTCACTTGGGATGTACTATGAACTTGCCCCATCGCAATGCAACTTGAAAATCAAAATTTAGAGGTCGGGAAGGTCACAAAATAATTCATCGAAGTTCACAAGATTATGGAATGAAGAAAGTTTCAACACTTAGCCACATTTTTAAGTGCTAAGATTCTTTTGAAAAGCTCGGAAAAGCTTTAATGACTCAGAAAAACTTACAGGGTATTACATAAACCCATACATACATATATATATATATATATATATATATATATATATATATAACTTTCAAATCATTGTGGGGGGAAAGCCAAAAGGCCAAAACAATATCGTTAAAGTTTTTTATGTCCATAAATTCAAAAACCCCTTTCTTGAAACATGATTTCTATGCCCATGAGAATTTAGGAAAACCCCACGTACCTCGAATTAGAATTTCAAAGGGTGCTTCTTGAAGCTTGCGAATTGGGGATCCCGAATCACTAATTATCTTCTAAAACTCACGGTTGAATCTTGAGTTATTTCTAATTCTATTTTGAAACCCTAGAGAGTATACTTGAGGGTTTTTTTATGAAAGTTATGATATTTTGGGGTTTGAGGGATTAAATCCCGTGTTAGAGAAAGGAAGGGTAGCAAAAATTACCTAAATGCCATTAATGAAACGGATAGGAATGCTGAAATTTGGCCTGGCACAATTAGGCAGGCGTCACCTGGCCTAGAGCGGTGGAGTTCACCGAGTGGGCCCTGGTCTATCCAAAATTACTACCGGCTCTTCTTCACAGGAAAAGGAGTCTGTCACTTTGATCTCTTCAACAGGTACTACTAACGAATGATCTCCAATGCACTTTTTAGCATGGATATATGAAATACCGGATGGATAGAACCCAAACATGCAGGCAACTCTAATTCATATGCAACTCCACCTATCCTTCTCATAATCTGGTATGGTCCTATATAAAGAGGACTTAGCTTACCTTTCTTCCCAAATCACATAACTCCCTTCATGGGAGATACCTTAAGAAATACCCAATCTCCAACCTCAAACTCTAACTCTCTCCTCCTAACATCAGCGTAGGATTCTGATGACTCTGGGTTGTCTTAAGTCATTCTCGAATAAGCTTCACATCTTCTATTGCCTGGTGAACAAGATTAGGCCCAAACATCTGCATCACACCTACTTCATACTATCCTATCGGAGACCTACATCACCTCCCACACAATGCCTCAAAAGGTGCCATCATAATTCTTGAATGGAAACTGTTATTATAAGCGAACTCTATCAATGGCAAGTAATCTACCCAACTACGCTTAAAGTCAATTACGAAAGCCCTACACATATTCTCAAGGGTCTGTATGGTGTGTTCAGCTTGCCCATCAATCTGAGGGTGGAATGTTGTGCTTAGCTTCACTTGGGTACCTAAACCTTTCTGAAAAGATCTACAAAACTGAGAAGAAAACTGCGTACCTCAGTCAGATATAATGGACATAGGTGGCCCATGCAAACAAACTATTTCTGCGATCAACAGCTTAGCATAATCCTCTCCCGAATAGTTAGTCCTAACAGGCAGAAAGTGCGCTGACTTGGTCAGCCTATCTACAATCACCCATATAGAGTCATACTAGTTTCGGGACTTTGGAAGTCCTGTAGTGAAATCCATATTGATAATCTCCCACTTCCATAAAGGCAATGCTATCTCTTGTGAAGTACCACCTGACCTCATATGTTCTACCTTGACTTGATGATAATTCAAACACTTAGCAACATAATTAGCCACATCACGCTTCATATTATTTCACCAATAAAAGGTTTTCAAATCATGATACATTTTCGTAGAGCCTGGGTGAACAACATACCTCGACGCGCGGGCCTCATCAAGAATTCTCTTCTGTAGACTACCTACATCTGGCACACACAGACTACCCCAGTATCTCATACCATCACCACCAATCTCAAATGACATTACTTTCTGTTGACCCACATGTCTCTTGATCTGCATCAAGATGGGATCTTCGACCTGTTTTTCTTTGACTTCGGCACAAAGGGACGACTTAGCTATTTCATGAATAATCACCCCTCCATCTTCGAAATCTAAAAGTCGCACTCCTAAATTTGCTTGTCGGGGAATATCCTTCACCATATCTCTCTTTCCTTCTTCAACATGAGAAAGGCTGCCCATAGACAACCTGCTGAGAGTGTCAGCTACAATATTTGCCTTGCCCGGATGTTAGTGCAGTCTCATGTCATAGTATTTTAAAAGCTCCATCCAACATCTCTGCCTGAGGTTCGATTCTTTCTGCGAAAAGACATACTACAAACTTTTGTGGTCAATATAAATACCAAAATACACCCCATAGAGATAATGCCTCCAAATTCTAAGTGCAAACACCATGGCTGCTAACTCCAAGTCATGAGTGGGGTAATTTATCTCATGCACCTTTAACTGCCTAGATGCATAAGCTACCACCTTACCATGCTGCATCATTACACAACCAAGTCCTCCACTGGACGCATCACAGTATACCATAAAACCATCTACACCCTTGGGAAGAGTCAAAAAGGAGCAGTGGTCAACTTGTCTTTCAACTTCTCAAAACTATTTTCGCACAAATCAGACCACACAAACTTTACCTTTTTCTGAGTCAATTTAGTTAGCAGAGCATCTATGAAGGAAAAACTCTCTATGAACCTTCTGTAATAACCCACCAGGCCCAAAAAGCTCCGAATGTCAGTTGGAGTCGCGGGTCTGGGCCATTTTATTACTGCCTCAACCTTTTGGTGATCCACTCTAATCCCGTCACTAGACATAATATGTCCCAAGAACACAATGGCATTAAGCCAGAATTCACACTTAGAGAATTTCGCATACAAGCTATGATCTTTAAGAGTCTAAAGGATAATTCGAAGGTGAGTGGCATGATCCTTCTCGCTTTTGGAATAAATCAAGATGTCATCAATGAATACTATAACAAACCGATCTAGAAACTGACGGAAGACCCTATTCATTAGGTCCATGAAAACTGCAGGGGTATTAGTCAACCCGAAGGACATGACTAAGAATTCATAATGGCCGTATCTGGTTCGAAAAGCTGTTTTGGGAATATCTGACTCCCTAACCTTCAACTGATGGTGTTGACACCAAAATTTTGCCCTCCACGACTAAATTTAATCCTGAGTTTCTTCAGTTTTTACTTAAATATTTATATTACAAAATATCGGATTTAATTAAGGCTTATCTTGAAAATAAATTCAAATGATTAAAATCTTAATTTAAATATAATTTATTCTCAAAAATAATTTATTTGGATAAATATGCATTCATTTTATTAGATTTGACCATAATTGAAAATTGGTCATAATTGCAATGCAATTCGCCAATTAATTTTTAATTTGGTCAAAATAAATAAATATGGCTAAATTTTAAATTTCAATTAGGGTTATATTTTAAATAACCCCAAAATTCTCAAGAACTCTCATAACTTTTACCCACATCCCACCAAAAAATAAATTCAAATTGTACTATTCCCTCCAACTTCGTCCTTTTCCAATTTTGAAATTCAAAGATTGTACTACATTGTACTATTTCCCCCATATTATCTTCCACCTCACCTTATCTTTAATTTTTACATTCCAAAAACCCCCCGAAATATTTTTTCTTCCACATTGGTAGATGACAAGAAATAAATCACTATCATTTGCTATAAATACTTTTCTCCCACATTGGTGGAAAACGGAAAAAAATATCCCATTCTCTCCTCTAAATACTACCACAACTTTGGTAGAGAGAGGAGGGGAGAAGGAAGAAAAAAAAAAGGCTAGAAAGGTGAAAAAATCTTTTTGAGCAAAAATAGTTATTTTTATTTCGTAAAAATTTTTTGTTTCATAAAGTTGATCGGCTAATCAAAATTTTTGAGTTGCCGGCGACGTTTTTTGGTGGTGGTTGATTCCAACGAAGCTCGTAGTCTCGTTTTGCTGCCCCCCCCCCAAAAGGTAAACACACCTTTTTTTTTTAATTATTATTTTAGTTTTTATTATCGTTTTTCTCTTCATCTTTTTTCTTCTTCGTAGTTCGTAGATATAATTTTATTTGTTGGGATTGTATGTTGTAGATGGCCTTGAAGGCCCTAGGATGTTGTGGTGTCGATATTCTAATTATTTTCATGTTCATGATATAAAAATGAGCTAGCAATAGTTGTATGTGTCTTTCTTGACTTCATTCTTTGATTATTTTGGATAAAGTTTCAATCTTTGCTTAAAAGATGTATTTATACTTTTTTTAAACTCATTGTTGTTGGATACATTTGTTCTTAGTATGTAAAGTTATTTTCTTTATGTTTAGAAGAATAGTTAATGTTGAATGTTTTGCCTTTTCACCTTATTCTTTGATTATTTGAATAAAGTTTAGATCTTTACTTGAAAAACGATACCCATGTCTTGTTTAAACTTATTATTGGTAGATATATTTGTTTTTAACATGTAAAGTTATTTCCTTTATGTTGAAAAGAATAGATAATATTGATTGTTTCTCTTTTCTTACTTTATTCTTTGATTATTTTGGATAAAGTTTAGATCTTTACTTGAAAAACAATACCCACGTCTTGTTTAAACTTATTGTTGGTGGATATTTTTTTTAGCATGTAAAGTTGTTTATTTTATGTTGGAAGAATAGTTATTATTGTATGTTGCGACTTAGTAAAAATAGTAATTAGTTAAGTCAAGAATTTGTCATTTGCTTACTAATTATTTTAATGGATTTCAAAACTCTCATATAAGATATGAAGTGCTAGCTTTATTTTTCATCTAAGATGTTTATTCTTCTTTGTTCGCATATTGTCTTTTCAAAATGATAAGAAAGTTTGAATTTTTGCGGCTAAATAAAATTATTTGGATATTTTTGACTCATGCATAGTATGATTGTGAAACGTTTGCTTTGCATTTTTTATTTGTTGACTCTCATTCTTGTGCAAGTGTGCTTATTCTTGTCATTCAAAAATTGGTTCTTGATAGTTTTTTTACTTTGAAATATGTCACTTTTATGCCTTGAACATATATTAATTTCTTGATCTTTTCTTTGCATGCATAAAAGTATATCTCGAGTCTAAATGGACTCCTCTTCCCCTGCATTTCGTAATGGGTAAATGAGGCTCACCCCTTCGAGTCAAGTTCGAAGTTTAAACCCAAGGTCCATTACATAGCGTGCGGATGCTAGAAGATAGACAAAGAAGGAAATGGGTCAAAACCCATTGATGAGGTCACTAAAAGAGTTGAAAAGTCTTAATTTTTATTATTGTCTTCTTTTTATTTATTCATTTAGTCATTTATTTATTCATTCATTTCAGCCTCGAAGCCAAAGTTTTATTTAATACAGGTGGAGTAAGACTCAAGCCAAAGGCTCGAAAAATAGTTTAGGACAGGTGAAATGGGTTGGAAGCCCAACTACACTAGGACAGGTCTCGTTGATTTGGGCCTAATGGCCTAAATCCTTTACTTTCTCCTCCCTTCCCCTTTTATGTGTTTATTAGTTTTGTTTAGACTTAGTTAAAATCCCTACTAAGTCGCCTGAATCTATTTTACACAAGTCTTTTTTTAAAAAAAAATCAAATCATTATTTCAACAAATTAATCTTTTCGAAGTTAATCAAAAGACAATTTTCAAACAGTCCGGATAACTGCAAGTTAGCGGACGTTTTAGGTGTCTAACACCTTCCTAAAACTTTAATAGGAATCGCTTATCTAGAATCTCTAACTTAAACGATTTTCCTGTTTTGAATCGTTTAAAATGTTTTATAAAGGTTTCTTAATTCCTTTTTGATAACGCTCAATCTACAACTCTCATAGGAGTGTAAAGCGGTCATTGTCAAATATATAACTCAACTGGTTTCGGTATCGATCCCACAGGGAATAGCTTGGTCAACAAGTAAGCAAAGATTACTAGACTTTTAGTGCAAGTCTCGTAAAAGGGAGAGTTTTGTCGTGCAAGTAATGTAAACCAAAATAATAAAGTAAAAGCAGAAAATAGAAGAGTAAAAACGGTTTGCTTGGTAGGTTGTTGAACAATGAGAATTGAGAAGTTGGGGTTATGTCCACCTTCTGAGTTTACGTCTCTATTAGCTATGAGTTATGCGGAATTCACACATGCATGTGCTTATAGAGAATTGTATTCGATGGTAAATCCAAGCGTCTTTCGACCTGAACAAGGACTATTTCACTGTAACTCTTTTGAGCTTACAACGTATCTAACGGTACAAATTCTCCAAGAGGTTAATCCAGTTACGACACTAACTTTTTAATAGGGGATGGGACCCTATTACCTTGACATTATCTCTTTTCCAGACATATAACTTTTCTTTCGAACAAGTTAATGCTATACTGGCGTCATTCTATGCGTCTGCAGCCACAAGAATTTGCATTAAGATAAAGAGAATAATGATATAAGCAACACACGTGTCACGAATTCACAAACTCATAGCCTTAGATAGTATCTCATAAGGCTTCCATAACCCCAACAGAGAAGTTTAGCTATTCATTAGTGCGATGGAAATCACAATAGACATTATTATTATACCAAAATAAAGATCTCACGTGTAGTGTTGTTTGGTAGTGCTTGTGGCGTGATTTCCTTTTAGAATAACGTTTCTCTTGTTGTGTAAATTCGCCTATCATCAACACCCCACACTTAAAGTTTTGTTCGTCCTCGAACAAACTATCATGTCCATCTAAACATCAACTTAGGGTTTCACAGTAACAACACAAAATATTCGTCAAGACAAGCATAGCAATCATTAACAAAGAGTAGTTTTCTGCTCATTAGTTGAAACAATTCAACCTCCAACATAGACTCGTGATGATGGCTAATTCGTATTCAAAAGTTAAGGCACAGAGAATCATACACAACTACCCAAAACTCATCAACCATGTGTGTCTCACCATATATTACCCATAATCACTCACAGGCATAGTATATTTGTCAAAACATGGGTATAAGAGTATCCTTGCTCTCACTCTCACAAAGAATTCATATGCTGCAACTGATGACCATAGGCTTGCCCTTAGTGTAATGCTCCACTAAATGTCAGAATACTAAGCTTAGGATCAAATAGGTCTTTTACGGGTTGTAATGTAGGCTAAGGGACGGGTAGGACTATTTTGGCCAAAAATAGTGACTATGTTCCTAAGCGCTTTAACACATCACATTATGCCATTTATGATTTCTTTCAAACAACCTTTTTGCTTTATTTTAATCTACCTCCCTTTGTCACCTCTTTTGTTTTTCAATTTTTGAACATAACTAACTCTGTAGTTTTCTTTTCCTTTTTCTTTTCATAACATACCTCTTATGATAGCAATTCTTTTTTCATAACAAATTCAAGAACCAATACATACTAAAGCATCATACTCACCCAATTTTCTCTTATTTTGTCACATGACTTTACACTTTAAAGCACTTAGGAATTTGGATCAAATTATGGTCTTGAAAAAAATAGATTAGGCTTACATATGAGGTTTGTCAAAGAAAATAGGCTAAGGAATCAAAAGGGGTTAACTAGGATAATATCCACGGGTAGGTAAAAAGAAGGTAAACAAGTATAGGTTGCCAAAGAAATGCCTAAATCATTTCCTAGACTTGCACTCCTTATTTTCGCTTTACATACATACCATGCAAGTTCTAGCATCAGCCACAAACACAGAATATACTATTATGTCACACACACAAGGCACATGGTCGACTTTATTGGGAGTAGTATAGACTCTTACCCCAACAGTTGAAGGAATTGAACCACACAATATCACATAGCGAGTCACAATTAGAGCCTAAATGTCTCAATAGTCATGAATTTAGCACAAACTCTTGTTATAATCTCATGCTGCCTATTAGAATAATTTCATGCGAAGCTAAGTTTAAAAAAAAAATAAAAAATTTAACTACTAAAAAAATGAAAAAAAACTAAAACAAACAAACATAAATAAATGCAAATGCAGATAAAGAAGTATAGCATGCAAATACCACCACCCCACACTTAAACGGGACACACTGCCCTCAGTGGAATATAAATAAGAAGAACCTGGTTAGTCGTACTCATCCTCTATGTCTGGGGTCATACCCCCTTCATCAGAATCATCATCAGAGTCGTCATCCTCAGAAGTTCCTCATAAGTACCCCACTTGTTTCCAAGAGTGCGTCGAGGTATTTGCAGCACGGAGGATTCACCTTGCTCTTTTCTTCCTCTTTTCTGGCCTCTTTGTGAAGTGGTTGCTTTTCTTGTCTTTTGGTGCCATTGTACCTGAGATCTCAATAGAGTCATGTTAACTTCATCTCGGAAGATTCAATCAACAAACAAACAATAGTGACTCCACCCCACACTTAATTTATTGACACAAACTAATTAAGTGAATGATGTCGATTACTCAGACTTCATCGACATACATTTAGGTGATATGTTCCAACAATATAATCAGTGCAGTCATACTTCTTGTAATCTTGGCAATACTTTCATGTTTGATATATCAAGACTACTACATAGAGATTGAATCAAGGTATAGCATCTAGAAATAATCGCAACCTCATATGTTGGTAGTCAACCTTAATTCTCATCTCGATGAACAAGTCATTCCAACATGTAAGCTTTCTATTGACAAGAGTATGCAATTTTCGTGACCATGTCAATTCCGCAAAAGTATGGCAGTGCATCAAAATCAAATACAAGTTTGAAACATGTTAAGATTATTCTTACGTATTCTTTCACTCACTTAGTTGTATCACAACACATCAACAACATTCAAATCACCAATACTACTTCAAGATTTAGCTATTCATAATATGCGTAGTAGTGTAGTACTTACGGAATATAAATGAAGAACAAAGAAGTACTTATTTGGTTGATGACCTTGGATGATGTTCTAGCAAGGTAAAAGAGCAAAAGGAAATTTTTTGAGAGGATTTGGAGACTAAGGGCAGCGCCTAAGGTAGGTTTTCAATGTATTCTTGATTTAAGACTAAGTCTCCTATTTATAGAAAAAGGTTAGTTCGGGTTTTGACCCATTTAAAATTGGTTTTTGAGACAAAAAGTGGCTATAGGCGGCGCCTTTAGCTTTGCCTAAGCTTGGCATAGGCGGCGCCTATTGCAAAGCCTTTAGTGACCATAGGCGGCGCCTATTGCAAAGCCTTTCATGACCATAGGAGGCGCCTTTATCATGGCATATGAGATTCAGAGACAAAAGGCTTTAGCATAGGCGGCGCCTATGCTATGGCATACTTGAGCATGGGCGGCGCCTATGCTATGGCACACTAGATTCCGATACCTTAGGCCATAGTATGGGCCTTGCCTTGTTCGTGGCCTAGTTTTACCTAGGCCTAGCCTTGTTCGATGCCTATATTTTCATGAGCAATGCTCAATCCATAGCCTTTTGAATCTTTATTCCTAACTTACCACCTTCAACATGCAATCCTTCCAAATCAAAATTTGAAACCAATCTCCTCTTTGACACCTCTTGTACCTACACTTGCTCAAAGACAACGAAAACGATTAGAAAGATGGGTTGCCTCCCATCAAGCGCCTTAGTTTTGGTCGTGGCTCGACAAAATCCTAAGAAAACATAAGCAATTAAAAACGATGGGTTGTCTCCCACCAAGCGCTTGATTTATTGTCGTGGCACGACATAGCTATCTCGATTACTTAGACTTCATCGAGATAGATGGGGCATCATTTTCTTAATGGATTCAGACGACGCTGATACTTACTTGTAGGCATGCAATCTTCTTCGATATGACTCTTGTGCATACATATCCCAAGAGGGCTACCAATTATATCATCAATCTTTCTACCCATAGCTCTCTTGTACCTCATCAGAGCAGAGATGAGATCCTCTACATGTTGTTCACTTAAATCATCCGCAACACTCTCCAGAAGTGTATTTCCATATCCCAAGAACATATACCTTAGGTAATCGGGGAGCTCTTTCGATTCTAGCATTGGTGGCTCTTCAATGGAAGTCTTCGCTGTTTGTGAAGGTTGATTCGTAAGATCATGGTCCAACATCTTAGGAACATGAGAATATGATTTTGTTCTTGTTAGAGCACAAGCGGTTTCTTTATGTTCTTCAGCCTCTTCACGCTCAAAATTCAACTACACATCAGATAGTGAATCAACAATAAGCGGATTTTCTATAGATAATGCTTTCTTATCCTCATAAGCTACGGAGAACACATCCATATCGCTGGGTTGCTTCATTTCTTTGCATATATCAAAGCGGACCACTTCGTCATTCAACTGAAACAAAAGCTCATTAGCTCTCATGTCAATAAGCATACTTCCAGTTGCAAGGAAAGGACGCCCTAAGATTATAGGAACTTCAGAATCCACCTCACAATCCAGAATAACGAAGTCTACGGGAAAGATAAATGAAGAAACCTTCACCAACATATCATTCAAGATACCCACAGGTTGTTTTACCGACCTATCAGCCATCACGAGCCTCATATTGGTTGGTGTTGGATCGCCTAACCCTAACTTCTTGTAGATGGATAGTGGCATCAAATTGATGCTAGCACCCAGATCGCGCAATGCCTTGGCAAAATTCAAAGATCCAACAGTGCAAGGAATAGTGAAGACACCAGGGTCGGCCATTTTCTAAACTAGCGATCTTGTAGCGATTGCACTTCAATGGTGAACATTATTTGTTGGCTCATAGCTTACCGCCCGCTTCTTTTTCAAAAGATCCTTCATAAATTTTGCATACCCAGGCATTTGTTCTAGTGCCTCCACCAACAAAACATTAATAGTCAGTTGTTTTAACATCGTCATGAATTTGCTGAACCTTGTATCATCCGCCTGCTTCTTCAGTCTTTGAGGAAAAGGTGGTGGTGGATAATGAATTATTTTCTTCGCAACTTTCTTCTCCTCTTGCTTCCGTTTGTCATTGATAACGCTCAATCTACAGCTCTCGTTTGAGTGTAAAGCGGTCGTTAGCAAATATAGAACCCAACCTGGGTTGGGTGTCGATCCCACAGGGAATAGCTTGGTCAACAAGTAAGTGAAATTATTAGACTTTTGATGCAAGTCTCGTAAGAATGGGGGGATTGTAATAAGTAACCAAAGTAATGAAATAAAAGCTGAAAAATAGCAAAGTAAAAGAGAAAGATTGTCACGTTGGTTGTAAACAATGAGAATTGAGGCGTTGGGGTTATGTCCACCGTCTGAGGTATACGTCTCTATTGGCTATGAGTGTGTAGAGTCTTGACATGCAATTGCTTATAGAGAATTGTAGTCGATGGTAAATCCAAGCGTCTCTCGACCTAAACAAGGACTATTTCACTTTAACTCTCTCGAGCTTAAAGTGTGTCTAGCGGTACAAATTCTCCAAGAGGTTAGTCCAGTTACGGCACTAGCTTTTTAATAGGAAAGGGTGTCCTACTACCTTGACATTATCTCTTTTCCAGACAAATAACCTTTCTCTCGAACAAGTTAAATGTTAGACTGGCGTTGGTCTATGCGTCTTCTTTTCTAGACATATAACCTTTCTCTCGAACAGGTTAGATGTTAGAATGGCGTGTTCTTGTGTTTGAACCGCAAAGGATGTAGATTTAAGATGAAGAGAATAATGATATAAGCAATATACGTGTCTTGAACTCACAAGCTCATAGCAATAGATAGTAACTCATTCGGCTTCCATAACCCCAACTAAGAGATTTAGTTACCCATGAATGCGAAGGATATCACGTTTTGCATGGTTGATGGCGTGAATAGTAGGTGTTTGGCGTGTGGTTTTGGTGATTCCTTAGCAAGTAACGATTCTCTTGTTGTGGAATTTAAGAATAGAAGAATAGATTAGAAGTGTTTGTAGTGGAAGATGAGAAAGATGGAAGAAAATTAATAGTTTAAGAATGAATTTCTTGAATTAAGGGAGGAGTTGCCTCCACTAAGGGAGGACTTCCCTCTCCACTAAGGGAGGACTTGATTAAAATCTCTAGCATGATAGGGTATTTATAATACTCCTATCCTACTCCTACTATGCTAATGAAATAAATAACCAAATCCTACTAAACTAAGGAAATACTTAACCCATTTGTACTAGGTTAATGTAACATTCTCCTAATCCAAATAAACTAATGAAATACATAACCCAATTGTACTAGGTTAATGTATCATTGTCAAAATCCAGCTTTGTGTCTGTAAGTCCCCAAAGTCTTCAGAAATGCTGTTTTAGTCCTGGACAGATTTTCCATGCAGTCCCCAAAGTATTCAGAAATGCTGTTTTAGCCCGGGACAGATTTTCCATGCAGCAGATTTGGTCCTTTAGGCGTCCAGCTCCTTTCCACTTCGTTTGTGAGCTTTCTTTTGCGTCAAGTAAGCCATAAAATGCTGTATTTTGCATCATTTATACCTGAAACTTTCCTAATCATGTTTGTTAGCTCATTTACAGGAAAAAGGACTAAAAGTGCATGAAATATATAATTTGTTCTCAAAACTAGGCTAAAATATGGGCAAAATATATTGATATAGGCGCGTAATTTCGCCTATCATCAACACCCCACACTTGAAGCTTTGTTCGTCCTCGAACAAAATATCATGTCCTTCTAAACATCAACTTAGGGTTTTACAGCAACAACACAAAACATTCTTCAAGACAAGCACAACAATTATCAACGAAGAGTAGCTTTCCGATTATAAGTAGAAACAATTTAACCTCAAGCATAGACTCGTGATGGTGATCAACTCGCATGCAAACGTTAAGGTGCATAGAATCATATACAACTATCCAAGACTCATCAACCATGTGTGTCTCACAATATAGTACCCATAATCACTCACAAGTATAGCATATTTTCAAACATGGGTATCAAAATATCCTTGCACTCACTCTCACAAAGAATTCATATGTAGCAACTGATGACCATAGGCTTGCCCTTAATGTAGTACTCCACTAAATGTCGGAATGTTAAGATTAGGATCAAGTAGGTCTTTTGATGGTTGTAACGTATGCTAAGGGACGGGTAGGACTATTTTGGCCAAGAATAGTGACTAGGTTCCTAAGCACTTTAATACATCACATTGTATCATTGACACTTTTTTCTTTCAACCTTTCTTTATTTTATTTTTCCACCCTTGTTATCATCTTTTGTTTTTCAATTTTAAGCACAACTCACTTTTCAGCTTTCTTGTCCTTTTTCTTTTCACAACATACCTCTTATGATAGCACTTTCTTTTTCATAACACATTCAAGCACCATTACAATTTAAAGCATCATACTCAACCAATTTCCTCTTATGTTGTCACATGAATTTGTCACTTTAAAGCACTTAGGAATTTGGATCAAATTTCGGTCTTGAAAGAAATGGATTAGGCTTACATGCAAGGTTGTCAAAGAAATAGGCTAAAGGCTCAAAAGGGTTTAACTAGGATGATGTCCATGGGTAGGTAAAACTGAAGGTAAACAAATATAGGTTGCCAAAGAAATGCCTAAATCATATCCTAAACTTACATTCCTTATTTTCGCTTTGCATACATACCAGGCAAGTTCTAGCATCAGCCACAAACATAGAATATACTATTAATCTCACACACACAAGGCACATGGTCGACTTGCTTGGAAGTAATATAGACTCTCGACCCAATCAATTGAAGGAATTGAATCACACAATATCACATAATGAGTCACAACTAGAGCCTAAATGTCTCAATAGTCACAATTGTAACACATACTCTTGTTATAATCTCATGCTGCCTATCAAAATAATTTCATGCGAAGCTAGAAAAAAAAATTTTACTACTAAAAAAAAAACACAACGAAACAAAAATGAAACAAAAGCAAACAAACATAGATGCGAATAGAGAAGTATAGCATGCAATACCACCACCCCACACTTAGTCGGGACACTGTCCTCAGTGGAAAATAAATACGAGGAACCTGGTTGGTCGGACTTATTCTCTATGTCTGGGGTTATACCCCTTGCATTGGAATCATCATCAGAGTCGTCATCCTTAGAAGTTCCTCATAAGTATCCCACTTAATTCCAAGCGTGAGTCAAGGTATTTGCAGCGAGGAGGGTTCTCCTTGGTCCTTGCGACTTCTCTTTTCGCCCTTTAGGGAGGTGGTAGCCTTCTCCTTGCTTTGTCTCGCTTTAGGTGCCATTGTACCTGGGACTAGAAATAATGTTAGTTGCAGCACAATCTCACTTGATACAATCTATAAGCAAGTACTAGGGGTACCACCCCACACTTAGTTTTGTTGCACAAATCAGCGAGGTGAACGTAGTCGATTTACTCAGATTTCGTCGATATACGTTTTAGGATTGTATTCCAACAAGAAAATCAGCATTGTATCACTTATTTGCAGCCATTGGACTACTTTCATGGTATATATAGCAACACTACGACATAGGGGTTACCACATGGAATAGATATTCTTACAACAAGCACAACCTCCTAAGTCGATAGGCACTATAATCTTATCCCGATGGCCGGGATAGTCTAACATGTAAGCATCCAAACAACACTCTTAAGCAATATTCATAGCCATATCTATTCAGCAAATATCATAACAATGCTATTGAAACCAAATTCAAGTCGGAAATAAGTCAAGAATTCCCTACGTATATGTTCACTCACATGATTATGCAACAACAATTCAAACACATGAACATCACCAACAATCTTATATGATTTAGAAATTTATAATAAGCATAGCAATGTAGTACTTACGATAAATAAATGAAGAATAAGAGAGTACTTACTTGCTTGAAGCTTGTGGAGACGGTGTTGTGAATTGGAAGAGCAAAAGAAGAAAATTTTGAGAAGATTTGGAAGGTTATGTGGCGCCTTTAGGGTGTTTTCTAATGTGGTTGTGTTGTAAAATTATGTCCCCTTTATATAGGAAGAGTATGGGTCGGGTTATGACCCATTTACAATCGGATTTGGGGACAAAATCACCCTATATGCGGCGCATATCCCTCGGCATAACACATGTATATGCGGCGCATTGTCCATGGCATAATGGGACATATGCGCCGCACATGGTATGGCATATCTAGGCATATGCGGCGCATATGGTATGGCATTTGGTCTCAGTATCTCAAATGCCATAGCATAGGCGGCGCATAGTCAAAAGCACACCTAGGAATAGGCGGCGCATAGTGTATAGCACACTAGATTCCGAGTCCTTAGGCTATAGAATAGGTTGTGCATCGTTCGTGGCCTATTTATACCAAGTCCTAGCCTTCCTCGAAGCCTATTATGACGTGAGAAAAGGCTCAATCCATAGCCTTATGCATCACCATTCCTAACTCACCAACTTTACCATACAATGCGTCCAAATCGTCAATTGAAATCAATCTCCTCGTTGAATACTTCTTGCACCTATTTTTGCTCAAAACCAAACGAAAACGATTAGTACGATGGGTTGCCTCCCACCTAGCGCCTTAGTTTTGGTCGTGGCACGACTCTTATTTTTGGATTTTCATTAATCAAAAACAAGACAAGTACTAGAATGAAAGAAAACGAAAAAAAATGATAAAACGATGGGTTGCCTCCCATCTAGCGCCTTATTTATTGTCGTGGCTCGACGTAGTTACCTCGAGTACTCAGACTTCGTCGAGGTAAGTGATGGATCGTTTTATGAAAGGATTTAGACGACAATGAGGCTTACCTGTGGTCATGCGATCTTTTTCGAGCTGGCTCATACGTTTCTCCGGATAGTCACCAATTATATCATCAATAGTCCAACCCATAGCTCTCTTGTATCTCCTCAGAGCAGAGATGAGAGCTTCTACGTGCTGTTCACTTAAATCATCTGCTCTCCCAGGAAGTATATTTCTACTTTCCAGGAACACATACTTTAGATAATCGGGAAGCTCTTGCGATTCTAGCATTGGTGGCTCGTCAAAGGGAGTCTTCGCTGTTGGTTGATTCTTGAGATCACAATCTGGTTGCTTAGGAGTATAAGACTCTATTTCTGTTAGATCACCCATAAGTTCTTCATAATCTTCATTATCCTCATGCTCAACATTCAGTGGCGCAGCAGACAATGGCTCAACAGTAGGTTGTTTCTCTATAGATAATGCTTTCATATCCTCATAATGAACATCAGCTACAGATGACTCATTCATATCGCTGGGCTGCTTCATTGTTTTGCATATATCAAACCGTACAACTTCGTCAACCACTTTCTTGCCTTTTGCTGAAGTTTCCAGCGCCTTACCACTTCTGGTAGTGATAGCCATGCATGACCCATCATTCCTTGGGTTTTGCACAGTATCGCTAGGTAAGGTGCCGGCTTTTCTTTGGTTGAGTGCTGCTGAAAGTTGACTGAATTGCTGCTCTAGTTGCTTGATAGAAGTGGAATGAGAATCAACTAATTGCTTCATGGAGGCTAAATCGTCGATTACCTCTTTAACTCCCGCGCTTGTTGCTTCCACTCCTTTCAATAACTTAGCCATCATGTCTTCCATACTCCCAGAATTAGATGTGGTGGTATCACGTCTACCAGGGGGAACGTACAAACCACTCTTTTCATTATATTTCTTCCAACTACCTTGGTCTTTGTTTCCAGATTTATCATAATGGTTCCGACCTTGGTTTCCTTGGGCATTCCCACGGAAACCCCTCTGATTGTTCAAGTAGTCGGCCTCCGCTTCAGAATCAGATTCGTCTCTTCCTTTTAGCGCTACAGCTTTCACTTTTTCGGTCTTCCCTGATAATAAGTGCTTGGTAAGAAGATCCATCTGCATTTTCATGTGAGCCATGTCTTGGTCACGATCTTCTTGTCTTCGCCTCTGCTCTGCAGTCATGCCAAAAGATACAGTAGAGCTTGCTACCTCAGAATCCCTGGTATACCAAGCTCTACTTTGCTTCGTCATCCGATCTAGCATATTGCTTGCTTGCACAAAGGTGAGGTCCATAAATGATCCACCAGCTGCATTATCAACCACTGGCTTAGTCACCGAATTCAACGCTCTGTATAATATCTCCATCAAGTGGACATTGGTCATATGATGGTTTGGGCATCGCATTAGCTTCGTCTTGAACCTCTCCCATGTTTCGTGGAGAGCTTCAGTGGGAAGCTGTCGAAAATTGATGATCTCATCTCTCAACTGTGCTCTTTTGGATGACGGAAAGAATCTTTCTAGGAAAGCGTCTCTCAATTGCCTCCAATTTGTAATAGAATCAGGAGTCAGCCCATTCAACCACATAGTTGCCTTCCCAGACAGAGACAATGGAAATAGACGTAATCGAATTGCATTCTGTCCAACTCCAGGATTGTCGAATGACTTGCATGTAGAAATAAAGTTGATCAGATGCATGTTCGGATCATCGCCTGCTAGTCCACCAAATAATCCCTTGAGTTGCAAAAGCTGAATCATGGCGCTAGTGATATTAAACTTTGCTCCGGGTGCCAATGGCGGAAGAATAATAGCTCCGGTGGCACCAGGTCCATCAAGATCATCCTCATCATCATCAAACGGTATATGCACAGCTCGGCGTTCGGGCCTATATCTTGCTTGACGATCTCTTCTGTTTGCTGGTGTCGCCATCTCAGCAGTATGCTGTGGGTTTAATAGCTCTTCATCGCCCAGATCCTCATCGTCAAGATTTGTTGCTCGCCTATGGTTATCAATATTTTGTTGATGCACTTGAGCAGCCATCCTTTCAATTTCACGTTGTGCCTCCATTGATGCACTGAATAAACCTAAAAAAAAACAAAAACAACAACTAAAAGTAAAAGTACGAGAATCTTTGACCAAAGGGTCTAGTAATTATCACGAACTTGATTGACACTAGTATTCCCCGGCAACGGCGCCAATTTTTGATAACGCTCAATCTACAGCTCTCGTTTGAGTGTAAAGCGGTCGTTAGCAAATATAGAACCCAACCTGGGTTGGGTGTCGATCCCACAGGGAATAGCTTGGTCAACAAGTAAGTGAAATTATTAGACTTTTGATGCAAGTCTCGTAAGAATGGGGGGATTGTAATAAGTAACCAAAGTAATGAAATAAAAGCTGAAAAATAGCAAAGTAAAAGAGAAAGATTGTCACGTTGGTTGTAAACAATGAGAATTGAGGCGTTGGGGTTATGTCCACCGTCTGAGGTATACGTCTCTATTGGCTATGAGTGTGTAGAGTCTTGACATGCAATTGCTTATAGAGAATTGTAGTCGATGGTAAATCCAAGCGTCTCTCGACCTAAACAAGGACTATTTCACTTTAACTCTCTCGAGCTTAAAGTGTGTCTAGCGGTACAAATTCTCCAAGAGGTTAGTCCAGTTACGGCACTAGCTTTTTAATAGGAAAGGGTGTCCTACTACCTTGACATTATCTCTTTTCCAGACAAATAACCTTTCTCTCGAACAAGTTAAATGTTAGACTGGCGTTGGTCTATGCGTCTTCTTTTCTAGACATATAACCTTTCTCTCGAACAGGTTAGATGTTAGAATGGCGTGTTCTTGTGTTTGAACCGCAAAGGATGTAGATTTAAGATGAAGAGAATAATGATATAAGCAATATACGTGTCTTGAACTCACAAGCTCATAGCAATAGATAGTAACTCATTCGGCTTCCATAACCCCAACTAAGAGATTTAGTTACCCATGAATGCGAAGGATATCACGTTTTGCATGGTTGATGGCGTGAATAGTAGGTGTTTGGCGTGTGGTTTTGGTGATTCCTTAGCAAGTAACGATTCTCTTGTTGTGGAATTTAAGAATAGAAGAATAGATTAGAAGTGTTTGTAGTGGAAGATGAGAAAGATGGAAGAAAATTAATAGTTTAAGAATGAATTTCTTGAATTAAGGGAGGAGTTGCCTCCACTAAGGGAGGACTTGCCTCTCCACTAAGGGAGGACTTGATTAAAATCTCTAGCATGATAGGGTATTTATAATACTCCTATCCTACTCCTACTATGCTAATGAAATAAATAACCAAATCCTACTAAACTAAGGAAATACTTAACCCATTTGTACTAGGTTAATGTAACATTCTCCTAATCCAAATAAACTAATGAAATACATAACCCAATTGTACTAGGTTAATGTATCATTGTCAAAATCCAGCTTTGTGTCTGTAAGTCCCCAAAGTCTTCAGAAATGCTGTTTTAGTCCTGGACAGATTTTCCATGCAGTCCCCAAAGTATTCAGAAATGCTGTTTTAGCCCGGGACAGATTTTCCATGCAGCAGATTTGGTCCTTTAGGCGTCCAGCTCCTTTCCACTTCGTTTGTGAGCTTTCTTTTGCGTCAAGTAAGCCATAAAATGCTGTATTTTGCATCATTTATACCTGAAACTTTCCTAATCATGTTTGTTAGCTCATTTACAGGAAAAAGGACTAAAAGTGCATGAAATATATAATTTGTTCTCAAAACTAGGCTAAAATATGGGCAAAATATATTGATATAGGCGCGTAATTTCGCCTATCATCAGTCATCCTTTTCAGGCTGCAACATACTTGGTGTGACGTCATGGACGTCGTGGGTGGCTTCTGAGGATTCTTCTCCTTTTGCGTTGTCATCAATGTCCGCCTTTTCGTCAACCAGTTGCTTACTTTTTGATGGAGTTTCCAGCACCTTACCACTTCGGGTAGTAATAGCCATGCATGACCCATCATTCCTTGGGTTTTGCATAGTGTCGCTAGGTAAGGTGCCAGCCTTTCTTTGATTGAGTGCTGCTGAAAGTTGGCTTAATTGCTGCTCTATTTGTTTTATTGAATTGGAATATGAGTCAACCAATTGCTTCATCGATGACAAGTCATTTATTACCTCCGTTACTCCCGCGCTAGTTGCTTCCACTCATTTCAACAGTTTAGCCATCATATCTTCCATGCTTCCGAAACCAGATGTGGTGGTGTCACGTCTTCCTGGAGGAACGTATAAACTACTTTTTTCATTCTTGTTCTTCCAACTACCTTGGTCCTCGTTTCCAGATTTATCATAGTAGTTCCGACCTTGGTTTCCTTGGGTATTGCCTCGGAAACCCCCCTGATTATTCAAGTAGTTAGCTCCTTCCTCAGAGTCAGATTCGTCTTTTCCATGTGCTACCACGGCCTTAACTTTTTCGGTCTTCCCTGATAATAAATGCTTTGTAAGAAGATCCATTTGTGTTTTCATGTGCACCATGTCTTAATCACGTTCTTTTTCTCTTCTCCTTTGTTCAGCAGTCATGCCAATAGATAAAGTGGGGCTTGCTACCTCAGAATCCCTGGTATGCCAAGCTCTACTTTGCTTTGTCATCCGATCTAGCATATTGCTTGCTTGCCCAAAGGTGAGATCCATAAATGATCCTCCAGCCGCATTATCCACCACTGGTTTAGTTATTGAATTCAAGGCTCTGTATAGTATCTCCATTAAGTGGACATTGGTAATGTGATGGTTTGGGAACCTCATAAGCTTCGTCTTGAACCTCTCCCATGTTTCGTGGAGAGCTTCGGTTGGAAGCTGCCGAAAGTTGCTGATTTCATCTCTTAATTATGCTCTTTTGGATGGCTGAAAGAATCTTTCTATGAAGGCGTCTCTCAATTGCCTCCAATTTGTAATAGAATCAGGAGTCAGCCCATTCAACCATAGAGTTGCCTCTCCAGATAGAGACAATGGAAATAAGCGTAGCTGAATTGCATTCTGACCAACACCAGGATTGTCAAACGACTTGCATGTAGGAATAAAGTTGATTAGATGCATATTCGGATCATCGCCTACTAGTCCACCAAATAATCCCTTGAGTTGCAAAAGCTGAATCATGGTGCTAGTGATATTGAACTTGGCTCCAGGTGCCAAGGGTGGCAGAATAATGGCTCCTGTGGCACCAGCTTCATCCAAATCATCATCATCGTCATCAAAAGGAATCTGCACAGCTCGGCGATCAGGCCTCAATCGTGCTTGACAATCTCTCCTCTGCATGGGTGCCACCACCTTAGTAGTATGCCGTGGGTTTAGTAGCTCCTCATCGCCCAGCAGCCATCCTTTCAATTTCACGTTGTGCATCCATTGATGCACTGAACAAACCTGAATAAAACAAAAACAACAACTAAAAGTAAAAGTACGAGAATCTTTGACCAAAGGGTCTAGTAACTATCACAAACTTAGTTGACAACCGTATTCCCCGGCAACGGCGCTAATTTTTGATAACGCTCAATCTAAAACTCTCGTAGGAGTGTAAAGCGGTCGTTGTCAAATATATAACCCAACTGGGTTGGGTATCGATCCCACAGGGAATAGCTTGGTCAACAAGTAAGCAAAGATTACTAGACTTTTAGTGCAAGTCTCGTAAAAGGGGGGAGTTTGTCGTGCAAGTAATGTAAACAAAATAATAAAGTAAAAGCAGAAAATAGAAGAGTAAAAATGGTTTGCTTGATAGGTTATTGAACAATGAGAATTGAGAAGTTGGGGTTATGTCCACCTTCTGAGTTTACGTCTCTATTAGCTATGAGTTATGCGGAATTCACACATGCATGTGCTTATAGAGAATTGTATTCGATGGTAAATCCAAGCATCTTTCGACCTAAACAAGGACTATTTCACTGTAACTCTTTCGAGCTTACAACGTATCTAACGGTACAAATTCTCCAAGAGGTTAATCCAGTTACAGCACTAACTTTTTAATAGGGGATGGGACCCTATTACCTTGACATTATCTCTTTTCCAGGCATATAACTTTTCTTTCGAACAAGTTAATGCTATACTGGCGTCATTCTATGCTTCTGCAGCCACAAGAATTTGCATTAAGATAAAGAGAATAATGATATAAGCAACACACGTGTCACGAATTCACAAACTCATAGCCTTAGATAGTATCTCATAAGGCTTCTATAACCCCAACAGAGAAGTTTAGCTATTCATGAGTGCGATGGAAATCACAATAGACATTATCATTATACCAAAATAAAGATCTCACGTGTAGTGTTGTTTGGTAGTGCTTGTGGCGTGATTTCCTTTTAGAATAGCATTTCTCTTATTGTGGAAATTAAGAATCGAATAGATGAAGAGAAAGTAATTAAGAATTAATTGAAAAGCAAATTGTTTAGAGTTATAGATGAATGGGTGAATGGATAGGTGGATGGATGGGAATTGATGGGTGGATGGATGAATGGGTGAATTGTGTGGAATGAATGGGTTAAAAATCTCTAGCAAAATAGGGTATTTATAACACCCATATCCTATTCCTACTAAGCTAATGCATTACTTAACCCAATCCTACTAGGTTAATGTATCATTATCCTAATCCTAATAAATTAATGCATTATTATCCTAATCCTAATAGGTTACTGCTGGTCCCCAAAGTCTTCAGAATTGCTGTTTTTGCCCGGGACAGGTTTTCCATGCGTCACTTTTGGTGCTTGGCATCCAAGCTTTCCCTTCCTTCTTTCGCGAAGCTTTCTTTGGCGTCAAGTTATCCATAAAATGCTGAAATCTGCATCATTTATACCTAAAAACTTGCTAATCATGTTTATTAGCTCACTTACAGGAAAAAGGACTAAAAGTGCATGAATTATATATTTTGTCCTCAAAACTTAGCTAAAATATGGGCAAAATATAGTACTTTAGGCGTGTAAATTCACCTATCATCACTTTTCAAAAATTAAGTGGCGACTTTCTTCAAAAAGTCAAAATTTCTCCGCAAAACAGAAATGGCGACTCTGCTGGGGATCTAACTAGGTTCTAACCAAATGTTTTATTTCGTCTTTTATTAACTGTTTATGTGTTTATATGTTTCGATTATGTAAAGTTTAATTATCGCATCTCATGGCATTCCTGCATCTTATAAACTATTTTGGGGTTTCGTGGATGTCCCGGCCCTTGTTGTTCACTTCCAAAATGTGTTGGAAATACGAATAGCTTATCAGCACGTGAGTCATTTAAAGTTGTTCGTATTTTCAAACTCAAGTTGTCCACTTGAAAACCAGTGTCCAAGCCCACTCTAGACACCGAGGATAGAACGAAACCAAAACCCTATTTTAGGCATGTGCCTAAGACGACCCAATATCCAAGTGGGGTATTGGGCCCATTAGAAAACCTGCCCTATGTCTATTTAACCCCGAGTCAATTACAGATGAATCATATTTATGTGTTGAAAAAATACATGCTTGTCTAAATTTAATCCATTATATTGTGGGGGTCGAGAAAAGCTTGATTTTCTTACTTTTGTAAGACGAATTGAAGCAAGTTAAACAAGAAATTGATCGACTAACGCACAGTTTACAGACGTCACCAATATAAGAAATGGACGAAGCTTAGAAGGCGAAGGCTAATAGAAGAAGCACTCAGGAATTAGTTTTTTCTATCCCCTGCGTGGGAGCTTATCTTCTTTCATGTTATTTCCCTTTTCCCTAAAGATTGTATCCCTCTTTTGTTGGCATTTGTAGGCATTTATGCCTTTTTTCGTGTCTATATAAGTTGGGGGGTTAATTGATTGACTTCGAGGAAGCATATATTTTCTTCAAAAATCATTAGGCCTAAACCCTTGGCTCAAAAAAGGGTCACCCCAGCTAGGATATGTGTTATTATAATGTTGTTGTGTGATATAACTGTTTTATGTGCTTATGTGCATTTGTTTGGATCAAAGGCAAGTTTATCCACTATGTCCAATGGATGAATTTGGCTATGACTAAAACAACTCTATGTGGTTATTTCCTGTCAAATATTTTGCATTTCTTATCATATACGAAAACTAACACATCTGCCTTTGAGTTATTTTACTTTACAGATAATAGAAATTACTCCGTGTTGATATAAGCTGGCAGAACATCCCTACTTCACCCGATCGAAAGCACAGAAAATCCCATCCTCGGACCATCATTCAAAAATGACAAGAAATGACGAAAAAAGTTCACTGGCTATCCAGGATAATGTGATAGCAGAACAGAATAAGATGATTGCGGAACTTACAAGAAAATTAGAATTTCTTCAGGAGAAAACAAATCGCACTCGAGAATTGGCTAACTTGTCCATCACCATCAATGCCCCTGATCCGGGGGGACACAGGACTCCACTCCAAATCCCTCCCCTCAGTACCTCTATTCTCGGGGACCAGCCAACTAACATATCATCTGGCTCCGCTCCTCCATTTGTCCAAAACACTAATCGTGAAAATAATACAGATGCATACCATCCATAATATCCATCCGCAACCCCACAGAACCCGTCTTCAAATCTATTCCCAAACCCTCAAAACACATTCTCAAATCAACAAAGCGCATTCCCAAATCTGCAAGATTTACTCCCAAATCCACAAAATACAACAAACCTACCTTCGAATCCATCAAATTCATTTCCAAATCCGTAAAATCCCTCTCATATTCTGCCAAACTACTTACAAGTCCCACATAACCTTCCCAATTTCCAAAATGTTCTCCACACTTACCAACCAAATTCCCTCCATCTGCAAAATCAATCCTTCTTTCCAAATCCCCCTCAAGCCATCATATCCCCTGATATTTATGTACCACTTTCTAACCCCGAGGTGGACCATTACGAGGAGAAGGAGAAGGAATGGAGGGCCCAACATGAAAGTAATTTACTAGTCATGCAAGAAGAGATCATGAGAATCAAAGAGTCTAACGGGGCCAAGGACCACGACGGTTTGGGGTATGACTATTTGTGTGTTCACCCAGGAGTAGACCTACCAGAAGGATACAAGGTCCCTAAGGTTGATATGTTTGAAGGTACCAAAAATCCAATGTCCCATCTAAGAAGGTACTACGATCAACTAGTAGGGATAGGGGAAAATGGGGCATTATTAATGCGCCTATATAGTTTGAATGGTGAAGCCTTGGAGTGGTTCATCTCTCAGGAGCCAAAAAGGTGGACTGGTTGGAAGACATTGGCCAAGAGTTTCCTTGACTGGTTTGCATTCAACATTGAAATAGTCCCTGATCGGTATTCACTAGATCGGATTAAACAAAAGAGCATTGAGAGTTTTTGAGATTATGCTTTTCGTTGGAGAAAAGAAGCTGCCAAAGTACAGCCCCCCATGCTTGAGAAGGAAATGGTATCCGTGTTCTCTCGCGCTCAAAGAGAATATTATACCAGGATGGTGTCCGCTGTCAGAGAAACCTTTGCAGATTTGGTAAAAATAGGAGAATCATTAGAGGAAGGTATTCGGACAGGAAAAATTACCAAAACCCCGACATCATCTGGAACTGCCATGTTTTCTAGGAAGTAGAAGGAAGAGGTAGGTGGGGTTTTTGCCAATTCTGTTACAAAATTGAAACAATGGTTCAACTCTAGAAATGTTTTATCTTCCCCGCCATCACCTAACCTCTCACACGTATTCTACGTCCACCCCCAATACCAAACTCCACTCCCAAATATCCCACCATCATACCAATCTCCACAACGAAATATCTTTCCCCAATACCCAGTTCCATCTCTAAATTATCAGTCTCATTTCCAAACTACTTCCCCAAATAACCGAACAAATTTCCAAACACCTCCAAATTACCACCAAGTACCCCCTCCTACAAACCTAAGGCCGTATAACCCCCAGCGTCTAAACCACAAAAAGAAACCTCCCATAAACTTCACCCCACTAGCTGAAAGTCGCACCCAATTATTTGAAGGATTGAAGAATGCTGGTCATTTACAACTAGTACAGCCAAAGCCTATCAATCCTAGCTCTCAGTTTTATCACCCTGGTCAAAATTGTGCCTATCATTCAGGGGAAGCAGGGCATAGTACCGAGGACTGTCTTATCTTGAAACATAGAATCCAAGATATGATTGATCAAAAAGTCATCATGCTCCAGGCACCTACAGTTAACATGATTGAAATAGAAGGAGAATGGGCATCTGGCAAGACCATTACTCAGGTGAACTCTGAAAAGTGCAAGAGGGCGGAAAAGGTAGGAAAGATAGAGAAAGTTGTAGCTGCCTTAAGTATAAGCGAGAAAGCCCTCTTTATAGTGATAATTGCACCGACTCGAGTGTATGCCACCCCTCCAAAGAAGGAATTTATTGTGCAAACCGCCGTTGCCCAGGGGATGATGCGATCAGGACGATGTTAAATCTCTGAGGAATTAACCAACAAGAAAAATTCACAGAAAAGGCAAATAACTGAAGGAGAGGCTAAGGAATTTCGGAGGTGTATCCAACCAAAGGATTACTCAATTGTCAAACACTAGGAGAAAATGCTGGCCCAAATCTCTGTCTTGGCACTATTATTGAGCTAGAAACACCACCGACAGGCTCTGTCGAAGGTCTTGGAGAAAGCGTATGTTTCCGCAGGAACGAGCGTTGAGAATTTGGCTGCGATGATAGGGAGCGTTGTGGGGAACCATCGCATATCATTCAGTGACGAGAAGTTGCCATTTGAAGGAGCAATACACAATAAATCCATGCATGTCACCGTCATTTATCGAGATTATATAATTAATCAGGTATTAATAGACAACGGATCTAGTGTGAATATTTTTCCCCTCTCCACGCTGGTCCAAAATGGGCTATGATCTGGGAAAAATTCGTCAAAGCCACGTAAATGTGAGAGCATTCATTGGAGGGCAGAGAGATACCATAAGAGAGATTGATTTGCACATCCAAATGGGGCCTGCTGAGTTTAAGAGTAAGTTTCATGTTATAGATATCCATCCTAGCTACAACCTGCTTTTGGGAAGACCATGGATACAGGGTCAAAGGTAATTTCATCAGCCCTTTATCAATTATTGAAGTTCATTTGGAAAGATCATGAAGTAGTCATCCAAGGAGAAGGAAGTCGAGCGGACCGTCCCAATGGTTATGTGCCGGTGATTGAAGATGCTCCAAAAGGTAGCAGTTTCTATATAGTGGAAATTGTAAACTCTACGAAAAGAGATTCGACACCCAAAATATCAATGCCCTCTGTCTACAAAATTATTGCAACTGTGATGTTAAGAAATGGGTTCAAACCTGGTCGAGGCTAGGGTAAAAATTTACAAGGAATTATCAAGCCTATTGTGATCCCAGAGAGAAGCTCTAAGTACGGGTTAGGGTATCAGCCTACCAGAAGAAATAGGGTTGAGGATGAGCCAGAAAAGAGTCTGTTTAGGCCCTTGCCACTCCTGTTCCAGTCATTTCCCATACGAGAGATGTCAGATGATGATGGTCTTAGGGATGGGATAGGAGATTTGTTTAAAGGATGCAATGTTGTACTAGAAGATCTCATAGAGTCCAGCGGGGTGAAGCAGATTGCACCAAGGGAGGATTTGCAAAATTGGACCTCCACTCCACTCATAACCCATCGCCCGTCGTGGTAGATGAAAGGGCAATTACTAATAGTTTTGAAATCGATGATGATCCGGAGGAGGCCCTGCGATCCACCTTTTATATCTCAAAACTTTATTTTCGTATCTTACTGCTTTCAAAAATGGCGGGGGCTTGTATTTGTGCAAGTTACAAGCCATGGTGTTGTAATTATTTATCAAATTTCAATGAAAAGACCTTCATTTATTTGGAAAACTATATTAGTTCTAAAACACTCCTAGTCATATGTTTTGTTATTTTCTTATCATCTAACTTAGTTTGTTTGTCCATTACAGTAACAGTAGCTTAAAACCTGCCAATGTTGTGTCATGTAAAGCCTGAACGAACAAAATAAAGGGTACGATGATGGTTGGAAGGACGATGACGAGGAACGGTTACCTGAATATATGGAGGAATTTGAGAATCGTGAAAAACCCAATCTGGAAGAAACTGAAACAGTCAACTTGGAAGATAACGATGAAATCAAAGAGACCAGTATTAGTGTCCACCTCGCGGCGCCACAAAGGGAAGAGCTCATCCACCTATTGCGGGAGTATGTTGACGTGTTTGCTTGGTCCTATGATGATATACCAGGGTTGAGCTCCAGTATTTTGTCACATAAATTGCCGATAAATTCCGAGTTTGATCCAGTCAACCAAAAATAAGAAAATTCATGCCAGGTTTAAGTCTAAAGATCAAGGAAGAAGTGACAAAACAAATCCAATCTAAGGTTGTCTAGGTCACAAAATATCCGACATAGTTGGCCAACATCATCCTTGTGCCAAATAAGGACTGCAAGATTCGAATTCGTGTTGACTATAGAGACTTGAACAGAGCCATTCCTAAAGATAATTTTCCATTTCCCAACATCCATATTCTCTTCGATAACTGTGCGAAACAGTCATTCGTTGATTGTTTCGCCGGCTATCATTAGATACTGATGGATAAGGAAAATACAGAAAAAATGGCTTTTATTACGCCCTGGGGTGTTTATCATTACAGGGTAATGCCGTTTTGTCTCAAGAACGCAGGTGCGACATATATGAGGGCCATGATGACAATTTTCCATGATATGATTTATAAGGAGATTGAGGTGTACGTGGATGATGTAATTATCAAATCCCATGAGAGTTCAGATCATCTAAATCATCTGGAGAAATTCTTCAACAGATTAAGAAGGTACAGTTTGAAGTTAAATCCTGCTAAGTGTGCTTTTCGTATGCCATCAGGGAAGTTGTTGGGGTTCATAGTCAGCAGAAGGGGGATCGAGCTAGACCCACCCTAAATCAAGATAATTCAAGACTTGCCACCGTCGAGGACCAAGAAAGAAGTTATGAGTTTCTTGGGTCATCTAAATTACATTAGCAGATTCATCGCTCAATCAACAGTCATATGCGAGCCAATTCTCAAGATGTTGAAGAAAAATGCACTGAATGAGTGGACAAAAGAATATCAGAGAGCTTTTGATCGCATCAAGGAATACTTGTCTGCACCACCGGTTTTGGTCCCACCGAGAGAAGGAATTCCATTATTGCTTAACCTATCAGTCTCAGAAAATGCTTTCGGATGCGTCCTCGGGCAACATGATGAGACCGGCAGGAAAGAGAAAGCCATTTACTACTTGAGTAAAAAGTTCACACCATATGAAGCCTGTTACACTCTTATAGAAAGGACATGTTGTGCTTTGACTTGGACGACACAAAAGTTGAGGCATTATATTCCAGTAGGCCATGCCTACAGGAAAGCTAGCCAAGTGGAAAATGTTGCTGAGTGAGTTTGACACTGTGTATGTAACCCAAAAAGCAATCAAGGGGCAAGCAATAGCAGATAATTTGGCTGAAAACCCAATTGATAAGGAATACGAGCCACTTCAGACATACTTTCCAGATGAGTAAGTTTTGTTCGTAGGAGAAGATATCACAGAAATCTACCCCAGATGGAGGCTATTTTTTGTTGGGGCGGTCAATTTCAAAGGTTCAGGAATTGGAGCAGTTTTGGTGTCAGAAATGGGCCAGCATTTTTCGATAACTGCTAAGTTACGTTTTCCATGCACCAACAACATGGCTGAATATGAGGCTTGCATCCTGGGTCTCAAATTGGCACTTGATATGGGTGTCCATGAATTGCTAGTCATCGTAGATTCAGATTTGTTGATTCACCAGGTACGGGGAGAATGGGCGGTAAAAAATTCCAAGATTACTCTGTATGTAGAGTTGGTGCAAGAATTATGCGGAAGATTCAAGGATATTGATTTTAGACATATCCCATGGATACAAAACGAGTTTGCTGACACTTTGGCCACGATATCTTCCATGATTCAGCACTTGGATCAGAGTTACATTGATCCTTTGGAAATTAGCCTGAAAGAGCAACCCGCGCATTGCATACACGTGGAAGAGGAGCCTGATGGAAAGCCTTGGTACTATAACATTAAGAGGTATTTGGAATCTAGAATATATCCTGAAGAAGCTAGTAACAACCAAAAGAAGACAATCCGGCGTCTGGCAAAGAATTACTTTCCAAGTGGGGAACTTCTTTTTAGGAGGACTCCTGATTTGGGATTCCCAAGATGCGTCGATGCTGCAGAAGCCAATAAGTTGATAAAAGATGTACACGCTGGAGTTTGTGGTCCCCACATGAATGGGTTTGTCTTTGCCAGAAAGATCCTGAGAACCGGTTACTTCTGGATGACTATGAAAAATGATTATAGTAAGTTTGTGCGGAGATGTCCAAAATGCCAAGTACACGGAGATCTAATTCGAATGCCTCCACACGAGCTTCATGCAATGAATTATCCTTGGCCTTTCATATCTAGGGGCATGGATGTCATCAGACCAATAGAGATACTATCATAGAATGGGCATAGATTTATTTTGGTTGCCATTGATTATTTCACTAAGTGGGTCGAAGCTGCTTCGTACAGAGCCATCACTAAGAAAGTGGTTGTAGATTTCATCAGGAATAACTTGATTTGTTGATTTGGAGTGCCAGAATCAATTATTACTGATAATAGGGCAAACCTAAACAGTCACTTGATGAAAGAAATTTGTGATCATTTCAAGATTGTGCATCGCAACTCGACAGTGTTCTATCACCATATGAATGGAGTCGTAGAAGTTGCTAACAAAAATATCAAGATCTTGAGAAAGATGGTCGAAAATGATAGATCATGGCACGAGATGTTACCTTACGCCTTGCTAGGGTATCGAACAACAGTTCAAACATCCACAGGAGCAACTCCTTATTTACTAGTTTACGGGAATGAAGCCGTGATACCTGCTGAGGTCGAAATACCTTCCCTAAGGATTATTCAGGAATCTGGACTGAGTAACGAAGAATGGGTCCATGCTCGCTATTAACAATTCATGTTAATTTATGAAAAGAGAATGGCCGTTGTATGCCATGGTTAGCTGTATCAACACATGATGGTTCGTGCCTTTAACAAGAAGGTAAGAACTCGAGCATTTGAAGTGGGGCAACTGGTTCTCAAAAGAATATTCCCTCACCAAGAGGAGTAGAAGGGCAAGTTCGCTACAAACTGGCAAGCGCCATACATAGTTCGCAAGGTGCTATTTGGAAGAGCTCTGATTTTTTCTGAGATGGATGGCACAGAGTGGACCAAACCAATCAATTCTGATACGGTAAAGAGATATTATGTTTGAATGATGTTTTAGTTTTTGTGTTTTCTTAGTTTGTTTGTAATCACCTTTGTAATAATGTTGTTTGCTAGTGTGTAACTGCCTAGAATCCTTTCCCTTTATGTACGAACTACGTTTGACCTAAACTCTCAAGAAAGGGATACGTAGGCGGACTATGTCGGCTTTGGTCAACCCCTTAGGATAATTTATCATTTCTCTTTATGTACAAACTACGTTTGACCTAAACTCCCAAGAAAGGGATACGTAGGCGGCCTATGTCGGCTTCGATCAACCCCTTAGGATAATTTATCATTTATCTTTATGTATGAACTACGTGATGACCTGAATTCCCAACAAAAAGGATAAGTAGGCGGCCTATGTCGGCTTCGTTCAACCCATTAGATTTTTCTATCCCTAGCTTAGGCCTGAACTACGTTTGACCTGATTCCTACTTCAACGGGATACGTAGGCGCCCCAAAGGCTCGGTCATATAACCCTAGGAAATGGAAATTGGGGCAGAATTTTGGAGAAGGAATCTTGAAAATTAACAAGAGAAGATCGACATCCAACAAAGAGAATGAAGATCAGCAAAGTCTTCAGATCCACTCAGATTGGTATTATCTCAAACAAGTTTAAACTGGGGCAGAAATTTTGAGGAAGACCTCAAAATTTCCACCAAATGCCGAAACATATTCCAAAGTCCCCAGCACCAGAGGTTAAAGCTCTGGAAACCACCAACTGTAACAAAGTCTGGGTAGACTTAATTTTTGGCTATGATACAACTACCCTCCAACAATAATCATGAGTTTTGGAAACCATCCATCGGATATAGTCAGAACCGCAAGGAAGACGTTCATTGAGCTAGTACATGACATGACTGGCAGAAATTTTCTAAAATTTTACTAAAGTTTTCAAAATTATTTTCAAAAATTTAAGACTATTTTCAAAAATCTTACGACTCACTTAGTACTTGCCTAGACATCATTTGGGATAGAGTGTCAGGGTAGAAGTCTCAATATGGTGGAATGCCCAAGAGATGGCAAGGAGCAAATCAAGGATCGCAGAAGGTCAACATGGAGTAATTTCATTCAACTAATCATTTTTCTGTGGATGCAGGGATCAATACGCAAAATGAGAGTCTCTTTCAAAAATGCCCAAGCAAATTGGGAGCCACAACAGATCATTAATGCCCAAGAACGGTATTTTAGGGCAGCCCTAAAAATAGGTTTAATGCCTATTTATTGAGGACCTTTTGATTTGTCCATCTTATTTCTTGAGATCGTAGGCAACAAACAAAAGCACTTTGTCTTCTTTACACGTATTGTATTTAGAAGTTTCCTAAAAATAGTCGCTAGTAAAAGCGACTTTGTGTCTACTAATCATCTACTTTGAGTACAGGTACATATAGAAAGCAGGACACTGACAAATGAAGCCAGGTAAAATCATTTTATCACTGCCACAATGGCCATTGCATAACATTGCCACAAAGGCCAGCAGATATCATTGTCGCAAAGGCCATTACATATCTGTTGACGCGCTAGACACAATGCTGGCGTTGAAGATATCATCAGTATCCAATATATCTGTCGACACGATAGACACAACGCTGGCGTAGAGAGTAACATCAGCATCCAATATATCTATCGACACACTAGACACAACGTTGGCGTCGAGGATATCATCAGCATTCAATATCTTTTGACACACTAGACACAACATTGGCGTCGAGGATATCATCAGCATTCAATATATCTGTCGACAAGCTAGACATAATGCTGGCGTCGAGGATATCATCAACATCCACTATATCTGTCGACATGGTAGACACAACGCTGGCTTCGAGGATATCATCAGCATTCAATATCTTTTGACACGCTAGACACAACATTGGCGTCGAGGATATCATCAGCATTCAATATATCTGTCGACAAGCTAGACACAATGCTGGCATCGAGGATATCATCAACATCCACTATATCTGTCGACATGCTAGACACAATGCTGGCGTAGAGGGTATCATCAGCATCCAATATATCTGTCGACATGCTAGACACACATTGGCATCGAGGATATCATCAGCATTCAATATCTGTTGACATGCTAGACACAACTCTAGTGTCGAGGATATCATCAACATTTAATATATCCGTCGACACGCTAGACACAACACTGGCGTCGAGGATATCATCAGCATCCAATATATTTGTCGACACGCTAGACACAATGTTGGCGTAGAGGGTATCATTAGCATCCAATATATCTATCAACACGCTAGACACAACGCTAGCATCGAGGATATCATCAGCATTCAATATATCTGTCGACACACTAGACACAACGCTGGCGTCGAGGATATCATCAACATTCAATACATCTGTTCACACGCAAGACACAATGCTGTCATCGAGGATATCATCATTTTTTTCATGAATCGGCATCTGAATACATTAAGAGCACACGATTTGGAGGGACGCCTTTAGGTCGCTATCTAAGGATGAATGATATATAAGATTTCCTAGCAATTGACAATTTAAAGGTCATCTATAAGTCATATTATTTGAAATAGGATAGTGTGCAAGATCACCTATGAGTTGATAGTCTGTAGGTCAGCCGTAATCCACAATAACATCCTAACCAGATAGTGTGCAAGATCGCCCAAAAGTTGATAGTTCAAAGGTTATCCGTAAGTTGCAACTAAATCCTTACCGGAGGATATGCAAGATTGTCAAATTGATACGTCCAAGGGTTCTCTATAAGCCGCATCATATCCAAGATTGATTATGTGCAGGATTACCCAAAGACGATCAATTTAAGGGATTATCTATACGTCATATTATATCCAAGATCGGATGATGTGCAGGAACACTTGAAAGTTAGTGATTGGAGGGATATCTGTAAGTCATCTCTTATCCAGAGTTGGATGATGTGCAGGATTACCTAAATGCAAGAAATTCAAAGGATATCTGTAAGTCGCCTCGTATCCAACATCAATAATGCGCAAGATTATCTGAAGATTGATAATTTAGGGAAAATTTATAAATCAATCATCGGCTACAACCAGAGAGGTTATCATGCCATATACAACAAGTGATATAGGTAACCAAAAGGGCTACCCCACTTTGAAAACATATTCGCTCGACAAATGAGCTAATTATACAACAACCAAGGAGGTTGTTGTGTCTGTTATTATGAGTTATTTCCCATCAAACAGGTACAATAAAGGATGACTTCGCTTTTCAGGCCACAACTCACGTAGAGATATGGTAAAAGATTACTTACCTCTTTCGTGAATTATGTTTAACACTAACACTTTTTGCCTGAATATTTTTGAGAGCATCCAAGAGGATGAAAATCTCAAATAAAAACCATAGGTGCGGATGACTTCAGGTAAGATGCAGCACAACGTGGAACTCTTTCTTAGCAGCAAAATGGGACATAATCTAAAGAGGGATGTCAAACTCTTTGGACGCGAGCTAAAGGATGATCACCACCACCATCCAACCACACCCCTGTTACAAGGCATATGGATATTTCAGGATATTCTAGTTTCAGCGTCACCTTCGGGATATTTTCAAACTCATGCCGAGGGTAACCTTCTCTTTTTTTTCAAATTCGGGCTGCAAAACACTTAGAGTTTTGGAAATTATGTCCGGGTAAGTTCTTGACTATGGATGTGAAGGATCCCACATTCATGTTCAAGAGGTTACAAGCCTCTTTTCTACAACTCGATCAACTTGACACTCATTCCGAGCCAAAGATGGTCTGAAATAAAAGACTATCTTTTCTACTGATTGAGTCGAACTACAAGCAATCTGATTCCCAGAAATCTTAGGGATATGTAGGTTGGGATCTATGTAGAAAACTTGACTGCATTCAAACCTCCCCCCTAATCCCTTTATTCCCCAGTTTCTTGGTTTTATCAAACACTCTAAAACTGAGAAAACTTGTGAATTTTTTGAAAATCGTGCTTTAAATCAAGCCCTATGAACTACAAGTGGCCTGAATTCTCATGTAACCTAAGATATGTAGGAAACCTAACACTGAGGTCCGGCCATGACTCTATTAAACTCGTGCGAAAACCAACCTCTTTCAGATTCGAATCTATGGTCGGACAAAAATTAGGAACGTCAACCTCCCTTTGCCCAGGGTTACTTAAATCCACCCTATCCAAAGAGAGGGGGCAGCTGTTGACACCTAATTTTTGCCCTCCACGACTAAATTTAATCCTGATTTTCTTCAGTTTTTAATAAACCAAAATAATTATTTCATCCAAATAAAAAAAAAACTTAAAATATTTTTCGTACGTGATTTTGTCATTTTAAGTAGCGATTATATACTATCGTGTTCAGTTATACGAGATTCTAGAATTTGTTACTTAAATATTTATTTTATAAAATATCGAATTTAATTAAGGCTTATCTTAAAAATAAATTCAAATGATTAAAATCTTAATTTAAATATAATTTATTCTCAAAAATAATTTATTTGGATAAATATGCATTCATTTTATTAAATCAAGAAGCTCGGGATAAAAAAAAAGGTATTACTTTGTATCGAATTTTAATTAAATTTAGCCAATCTATTAGATTTGACCATAATTGAAAATTGGTCATAATTGCAATGCAATTCGTCAATTAATTTTTAAATTGGTCAAAATAAATAAATATGGCTAAATTTTAAATTTCAATTGGGGTTATATTTTAAATAACCCCAAAATTCTCAAGAACTCTCATAACTTTTACCCAATTCCACCAAAAAATAAATTCAAATTGTACTATTCCCCCCAACTTTGTCCTTTTTCAATTTTGAAATTCAAAGATTGTACTACATTGTACTATTTTCCCCCACATTATCTTCCACCTCACCTTATCTTTAATTTTTAAATTTCAAAAACCCCCCTAAATGCTTTTTCTTCCACATTGGTAGATGACAAGAAATAAATCTCTATCATTTGCTATAAATACTTTTCTCCCACATTGGTAGAAAAGGAAAAAAAATATTTCATTCTCTCCTATAAATACTACCACTACTTTGGTAGAGAGAGGAGGGGAGAAGGGAGAAAAAAAAGGCTAGAAAGGTGAAAAAATCCTTTTGAGCAAAAATTATTATTTTTATTTAGTAAAAATTTTTTGTTTCATAAAGTTGATCGGCAAATCAAAATTTTTGAGTTGTCGGCGACGTTTTTTGGTGGTGGTTGATTCCAACGAAGCTCGTAATCTCGTTTTGCTGCCCCCAAAAGGTAAACACACCTTCTTTTTTCTTTTTCTTATTATTTTAGTTTTTATTATCGTTTTTCTCTTCATCTTTTTTCTTCTTCGTAGTTCGTAGATATAATTTTATTTACTGGGATTGTATGTTGTAGATGGAATTGAAGGCCCTAGGACGTTGTGGTGTCGATATTCTAATTATTTTCATGTTCATGATATAAAAATGAGCTAGCAATAGTTGTATGTGTCTTTTTTGACTTCATTCTTTGATTATTTTGGATAAAGTTTCAATCTTTGCTTAAAAGATGTATTTGTACTTTTTTTAAACTCATTGTTGTTGGATACATTTGTTCTTAGTATGTAAGGTTATTTTCTTTATGTTTAGAAGAATAGTTAATGTTGAATGTTTTGCCTTTTCACCTTATTCTTTGATTATTTGAATAAAGTTTAGATCTTTACTTGAAAAACAATACTCATGTCTTGTCTAAACTTATTGTTGGTAGATATATTTGTTTTTAGCATGTAAAGTTATTTCCTTTATGTTGAAAAGAATAGATAATATTGATTGTTTCTATTTTCTTACTTTATTCATTGATTATTTTGTATAAAGTTTAGATCTTTACTTGAAAAACAATATCCATGTCTTGTTTAAACTTATTGTTGGTAGATATTTTTTTTAGCATGTAAAGTTGTTTATTTTATATTGGAAGAATAATTATTATTATTTGTTGCGCCTTAATAAAAATAGTAATTAGTTAAGTCAAGAATTTGTCATTTGCTTACTAATTATTTTAATGGATTTCAAAACCCTCATATAAGATATGCAGTGCTAGCTTTATTTTTCATCTAAGATGTTTATTCTTCTTTGTTCGCATGTTGTCTTTTCAAAATGATAAGAAAGTTTGAATTTTTGCGGCTAAATAAAATTATTTGGATATTTTTGACTCATGCATAGTATGATTGTGAAACTTTTGCTTTGCATTTTTTATTTGTTGACTCTCATTCTTGTGCAAGTGTGCTTATTCTTGTCATTCAAAAATTGGTTCTTGATAGTTTCTTTTACTTTGAAATATATCACTTTTATGCCTTGAACATATATTAATTTCTTTATCTTTTCTTTGCATACAAAAAAATATCTCGAGTCTAAATGGACTCCTCTCCTCCTGCATTTCGTAATGGGTAAATGAGGCTCACCCCTTCGAGTCAAGTTCAAAGATTAAACCCAAGGTCCATTACATAGCGTGCGGGTGCTAGAAGATAGACAAAGAAGAAAAATGGGTCAAAACCCATTGATGAGGTCACTAAAAGAGTTGAAAAGTCTCAATTTTTATTATTATCTTCTTTTTATTTATTCATTTAGTCATTTATTTATTCATTCATTTCGTCCTCGAAGCCAAAGTTGTATTTGATACAGGTGGAGCAAGACTCAAGCCAAAGGCTCGAAAAATAGTTTAGGACAGGTGAAATGGGTTGGAAGCCCAACTAGACTAGGACAGGTCTCGTTGATTTGGGCCTAATGGCCTAAATCCTTTACTTTCTCCTCCCTTCTCCTTTTATGTGTTTATTTGTGTATTAGTTTTATTTAGACTTAGTTAAAATCTCTACAAAGTCGCCTAAATCTATTTTACACGTCTTTTTTTAAAAAAAAATCACATCACTATTTCAACAAATTAATCTTTTCGAAGTTAATCAAAAGACGATTTTCAAACAGTCTGAATAACCGCAATTTAGCGGACGTTTTAGGTGCCTAAAACCTTCCTAAAATGTTAATAGGAACCGCTTATATAGAATCTCTAACTTAAAATGATTTCCCTATTTTGAATTATTTAAAATGTTTTAAAAAGGTTTCTTAATTCCTTTTCAAAAATTAAGTGGCGACTTTCTTCAAAAAGTCAAAATTTCTCCGCAAAACAGATGGTATCCCGAACGAAGGTCTATCTTTGAAAAACATCTACCACCCTGAAGCTAGTCAAAAAGATCATTAATCCTAGGAAGCAGACACTCATTTTTAATCGTGACCTTATTCAGCTGGCAGTAGTCTATGCACATACGAAGAGAACCATCTTTCTTTTGCACGAAAAGTACAGGTGCACCCTAAGGAGACACACTGGGGCATACAAAACCTTTATTTAGAAGATCCGCTGGCTGTTCTTTCAACTTTTTCAGTTCTGCAGGAGCCATTCTATATGGCGGAATAGAGATGGGGCAGGTATCGGGCAACACATCAATACCAAACTCTATCTCCCTATCAGGTGGTATTTCCGGGAGATCATCTGGAAAGACTTCTGGTAATTCATTCACTACAGGGACAGACTGAAGAGGAAGACTCTCGGTATTAGAGTCCTTAACCCGGATAAGATGACACAAACAACCCTTAGAAATGAGTCTGCGGGCTTTGAGGTAGGATATAAAGTGCCCTCTATGTGCTAAAGAATGTCCTTCCCATTCTATCACTGGCTCATTTGGGAAATAAAAAGTGACTGTTCGAGTCCTACAATCAAATGTGGCATAGCACGAATGGAGTCAATCCATCCCTAAGATAGTATCAAAAGCAACCATATCATGTTCTATGAGGTCTGGCACGGTGTCCCAGCTAAGAATACATACAACAAAATTTGTATACATACTTCTAGCCACAACAGAATCACCCACCGGAGTGGAAACAGAGAAGGGTTCAGAAATTACATCGGGCTCAAACCCAAAACCAATAGCCAAATAAGGGATCACATAAGATAAGGTAGACCCGGGATCAAGCAACATATATACATCACGTGAAAAGATTTGTAACGTACCGATGACAACATATGGTGAGGTTTCCGTCTCCTGGAGGTTGGACAAAGCATATAACCGGTTACGACCGCTCCCGGCAGCTGATGTGGGTATCCTGTGCTAACCGATTGAGCCATACTTTCCTGAGACTGGGTATCCTGTGCTCTAGATCAAGGATTTGTTTGAAAGCTATGAGTCATCTATCAACTGGAGGTCTGGGCGCTGGGGTACTAGCTGCAGACTGTGCCTTGCCTCAAAACTTCTTTTTTTGCCATTTGTTGCCCCAATTTCCACTCTGCTGCTGACTTTGACCCTGGTCTGCTGATTTGGCTCTCTTGGCCTGTATTTTTTTCTCTATGGCTTCAGCAATCTTCTTTTTCTTCTCTTCTACCTGCTGCATATGAACGAACAACCTAGCGAAGTCTATATCCTTGTTCAGCATAACTCTCTTACATTCGAGGACCATCTCATCCAAGAGGACAGATGCAAACTTTCTCATTCGGGTCCTCATACTACTCGTCATCTAGGGAGCAAAATGGGCCAGCTGATTAAATTTTAAAGTGTAATCATGCACGCTTACCTTACCCTGCTTAAGGTTCATGAACTCCTCAGCTTTAGCTTTCCTCAGCTCCAGAGGATAGAACCTGTCAAGAAAAGCTTCTACAAACTCATTCCAAACTGTGGGCTCAGCACTATTACCCTTTACATCCTCCCACTCATAGTACCACTGGTTTGCTACATCCTTCAGCTGGTAGGCTGCCAACTCAACACCTTCAATCTGATCCTTATGCATCACTTTAAAAATTTTCTCCATTTCATCCACAAACTCCTGTGGATCTTCTTCTACTTTGGTGCCTGTGAATTTGGGAGGTTTCATCCTCATGAATTGGCCCAACCGAGTAGCCTCGAATACAACTGATGTAGATCCAGTATCTTCTGACCGTTGAGCTTGTGTAGCCACCAACTATGCTAGAAAGTGAATAGATTTTCTGAACTCTACATTTGATTTGATACATTCCCCTGAGAAGTCGGGGGATAGTTCACATTGGTCCATGGAGCCCGAGGTGGACTGGTCGGGACTGGAGGGACTCCCATAGTAGGGAAAGGTTCGGGAGTGAGAGATCTGTTACGTGTCCTCATCCCATGAGTAGGATAGACTTTATCATTCTGGGAAGTTTAATTGTTAATGCGGCAAGGAGGCATGTCTGTTATTTCTGTAAGACAAAAGATCACTGATTAGGAACAGATTTGACTTTGAAGCACAAGCTAAATTACAAAGAAGGGAAACATTTCTTAAACACCTAGTAGCATCTTGCTTATAAGTGTGGCGCGCTACACACCCATAAACAAGACTCTACCCGACGCAATTTTGCAAACACCCTGGGACCATGAACCTTGCTTTGATACCAAGTCTGTCACAACCCAAAACGGGGCCCTGTCCATGATGAGAATTCCAAACCATGAAGGCCCGAAACACCCTTCTCTATCTGGTAATTATGCACAGCATTCATATAATAAAATATCATGCGGAAGTAGAAATCCACTACAGAAATATGGTCATAATACTGAAAACAGAAACCCAAAATATATCTGAATCATAATAATGTCTGACTCAGTCTTCAAAATCTCTACTATGAACTAAACAAATTATCTGAAAACTGGGACAAGACCCCCAGTAGACCAAAACATAACTAAACATAAATATCTGAAATAACCAGGCCTTCTGGATCATAGAAGGCTCACCACTACACAAACTGATCTACGATCTGAAATATCTACTATTTATCTGGACCCCTACACTGTGCCTCAAAACCTGGAAAGAAGTGGGAGGGGGTCAGCACAAATGTACTGGCACACAAAGCAATCCAAAAATAGATTCTTTGAACATATATATATATATATAATAGATGAGAGTAATTTTTCATCAATACATCATGCATAAAATAGTTTTCTAAAAACGCATGGGCATCATTCGAAAATCATAAGTCATTCTTGTCAAAACAATTTGATCTTTGTATTACTTCTGAGTTAGGTGGCGCTCTCCTACAAGTTTGATATTCCACGGGCTATATAGAATCCTCCATTGACTCAACGAGGAATCCCACAACCCGAGTGTGCCGCAAGGGTTGGAGTGTCTGAGTCTGATACGCCATAAGGCACTAGGCCAGCGTATAATAATATACCCGGATCGAAAAATCATAATTTTGGGTAGTGAGTTGTATGGACTCATTACTTCTTCGGGGAACCACCTAAGCTCTCTTTATGCCATATTTTAGCCTTTTCTGAACATGCATCATTCTGAAGTTCTAAAATATGAAAATCTGATAAAGTCTGATTTCTGTATTACTCTGTGTCTGTTATGGCATTGTCTGATTTTGGTATCTTTATACCAAGACTTGCAAGTTCTATTTCTGAGTCATAATGCATTAAGCATAATTCTTTCATAAAAACTCAATTCGGACCACCTAGCATGCAACTAGTACAAAAGATTTCATGTCCCGAAACATAAGACAAAACTCATGCAAGAACTCTTCAAAACATATGGTGGTCATGTGCTTTTGGAAAAATCATGCACTCTTTAATTATATGGATATACAACATTCATCAACATCACAACCCTCTCTCTTTTGAAATAAAAATCATAATCCAAAATCATTATTCAAGACATTTCATGACATGCTTTTCAAGAGGCATTTCAAAATAATCCATATCATGTGAAACATGGGAAAAATTATATCAAGAGAGAGATTTCATATATATCATGCTCTCAATTCATATTCAAGAGTTAAACACAAACATACATATATATATAACTTTCAAATCATTTTGGGGAAAAGCCAAAGGGCCAAAACAATATCGTTAAAGTTTTTAAAGCATGAATATGTACATAAATTCAAAAAACTCTTTCTTGAAACATGATTTCTATGCCCATGAGAATTTAGAAAAACTCCGCGTACCTCGAATTAGAATTTCAAAGGGTACTTCTTGAAGCTTGCGAATTGGGGATCCCGAATCTCTAATTATCTTCTAAAACTCACGATTGAATCTTGAGTTATTATGGATTCTATTTTGAAACCCTAGAGAGTGTTCTTGAGGATTTTTTATGAAAGTGATGATATTTTGGGGTTTGAGGGATTAAATCCCGTGTTTGAGAAAGGAAGGGTAGGGAAAATTACCCAAATGCCATTAATGAAACGAATAGGAATGCTGAAATTTGGCCTGGCACGATTAGGCAGGCGTCACCTAGCCTAGAGCGGTGGAGTTCACCGAGTGGCGCCTGGTCTATTGCGCATAATCCATCGGTCGACGCCAGCTATATCGCCCCCTTTAATCCTCACACAGCCCAGCGATCTACCGGGCGGTGCGGGCTAATCACCCGTTGCTACTGGAATTGACACCCAAACGTGCCCTTAGGATCGTCTAAAAATCCCAAAACTTACCCGGGATGTCCTACGACCTTGCTCCATCACAACGAAATAAGAAAATCTAAAAACTTAGGTCAGGAAGGTCGAAAATAAAATTTCCGAAGATTACGAGCTAAAAATGAGTCTAAGTCTTTTAGACACTTAAGAGTTATTTTCAAGTTTCTCATTCCATGCCCATGCTAATAAGAGATATTTCAGTACGCGAATTTTACGGTGTGTTACATGTACGATACGAATGTTATAGCAATACTTAATATGCACAACACATAATTTCATGCACACACAATTTAATCAGTAATTCAAAAACATTAGTCATTGTGTTATATTAACTGTGTACATATAAAACACCTAAATTAGTTTGAAAATTCAGATTGCTAACAGATCAGTAGAAATAAAATTTCTTCACCATAGGCATCTTTAAGATTACTCAATGCTAACTACTTCAGTTTCATTAGGTAGGGGGACATTTTCTGTCCTTGATATTCGAGGATCATCATTGTCACTAACATAACATTTCTCCGCTTTCTTAAAGGCCGTAATTTTGAAGGAGTGAGGCGTATCGCATACTATCCTATTCTACTTCAAAATCAACTGAAGGCACATCAATTCCTTCATTTATGTTTTTTGCATACCCAGTCACATATACTCCACATTCCCTGACACGCACACAATGAATCACGTTAATTAATATAACACATCGATATTAATAGTTAATAAAAAATAAAATTTGAAGCAATACTTGTGTATATGTCTATCATATACATATATGTAATATGTATTCCGCAATCAATAGGTATCGTACATAAATATAAGTGTTATATAGGATGTAATTATGTCCATAAATATGTTTTATATATATATACACACATACAATATAAGCAGTGTAACCGATTATCCAACATTATATTGTTTTACAAAAAAAAGTTAAATTTATAAGCCATATGACAATGTATATATGACCAAATCTATATCGTAGGATTATATATATGACATAATTACATCCGATATAACACTTATATATATGTACGATACGTATGTTATAGTAATACTTAATATGCACAACACATAATTTCATGCACACACAATTTAATCAGTAATTCAAAAACATTAGTCAATGTGTTATAGTAACTGTGTACATATAAAACACCTAAATTAGTTTGAAAATTCAGATTGCTAACAGATCAATAGAAATAAAATGTCTTTAGCATAGGCATCTTTAAGATTACTCAATGCTAACTACTTCAGTTTCATTAGGTAGGGGGACATTTTCTATCCTTGATATTCGAGGGTCGTCATTGTCACTAACATAACATTTCTCCGCTTTCTGAAAGACCGTAATTTTGAAGGAGTGAGGAGTATTGCATACTATCCTATTCTACTTCAAAATCAACTGAAGGCACATCAATTCCTTCGCTTATGTATTTTGCATACCCAGTTACATATACTCCATAGTCCCTGACACGCACACAATGAATAACGTTAATTAATATAACACATCGATATTAATAGTTAATAAAAAATAAAATACAAAGCAATACTTGTGTATATGTCTATCATATTCATATATGTAATGTATATTCCGCAATCAATATACAAAAGGCATAATCAAAAACAACTTATGTATATATTCAAAAACATAAAATCACTCATGTATATGTATAACATATACATAAGTGCTTTTCTCTATGTACACTGGCAAATTAAAAGTGCAAATCAATAATGTATGTATGTACTTCCTACTGCAAAAAAGGACTTTACATAACAACAAAATATATACAAGAGTTCTAAATGTACATTAGTATAACAAAATCAATCAATACCTACATAAAGAATATAAAAAATCATAGATAAGAAATAAATGTATATATATGAACTACACATATATTTACTATTCCAAAATATCACAGCATCACATATATATGTGTCTATCATATACAAAATGGTGGTCTTTTTATAAGGCTTGGGCAATTCTCCTCCTCATGACCTAGCTTTTAGGGTGTGAGTTAGGCCCAAGACCAATTTTAACATGGTATTAGAGCAGGGACATTCTCACCCAATGTTGGGCCCCTGAATTGAGATGTCAGGGAGATTATGTCCATGCCTAGTTGAGTTCTGGGACCCAGTTGAGGTCTGGGCGGGTGGTTGGGTGTTAAAAAAAATAGAGAAAGTCCCACATTAGTGGTTAATGAGATGGGTGGTCTCTTTATAAGGCTTGGGCAATCCTCCTCCTCATGAGCTATCTTTTGGGGTGTGAATTAGGCCCAAGACCAATTTTAATATGATATTAAAGTAGGGCCCATTCTCACCCAATGTTGGGCCCCTGAATTGAGATGTCGGGGAGATTGTGTCCATGCCCAGTTGAGGTTTGGGCCCCAGTTGACGTCTGGGCGTGCGGTGGGGTGTTAAAAGAAATAGAGAAAGTCCCACATTGGTGGTTAATGAGATGGGTGGTCTCTTTATAAGGCTTGGTCAATCCTCCTCCTCATGATCTAGCTTTTGGTGTGTGAGTTAAGCCCAAGACCAATTTTAACAAGTGGACTAGTTAACTTTACTACCAGTCAAACCTCCTTATTTATAATTTTTTGAAGAGATTAAAATATTAATATACTCGAAACAAGTTGGTAACAAATATATTATAATGTAGATTTGCATGTACAAAATTATTGCCCTCAAACAGAAAAACAAATTAAAATATATATTGTCTTGATTTAATTTTCATGGAAATTGAATTATAACTATATATGTATGAGATTTTGTGTATTTTGTAAGATTGATTGAGAGCATGAGTATGAATCCCCTCTCTTGTTGCTAACTAAATTTTATATGTTCATAGTGAATGATTTGAAATGCATGTTTTAAGATTTAAAAGTGATCTTCTCAATATCATAGTGATCTACATGGTTTATAAATGATGAGAGGGAGTTTCTTGTTATACTATAATCTTGATTAAAGGGAAAGAATTGCATGTGATTGATTAAATTGACATGACCACCATATGTTTTGAATCTTGCAAAAGAGAAATTGTTCTTGAGATTTCAAAGTGATGACTCTATTGTGATGGTATGAATCTTGGGTGGCCATGTGCATGTTTTAAATATGATTGGCTATAAATTTAATATGATATTGACTTGCAAGTCAGGGTATGACAATACCCGGTGATGATATGCCCTTAATAGAAAAAGTATTGATTGTTTGAAAGAATGAAGCATGATTTTGAATAATTAAAAATTGGGTTTAAGAGAGCTAATTGGTTACCCGAAGAAGACGTTTGAGTGTAAGGGCTCATTATTGGAAACTGTAGTTGTCGATAAGGGTATTATCCTATAAGAGGGATAATGTGGACATCATGTAAGGGTGATGCCACAGTATACTTGTAAGGGGGTAAACCATGTTACTAAAATTCCAATTCTTGTGGCACACTTGGATTGGAGGCTTAGCCGCCAATTCAAGGGCGGATTTCATATATCCTATGCAATTACAATTGTAGGGTATATTAATTAGCTCAGAAGAATAACAAAAAGTGAGTTAAGGTTGTCAAGAATTGAATTTGAAATTTGTTAAATATGCCCATGTATTTCTACTTACAAAATGTTCATTATTATTATGAAATGCTCTCATCTATTTTGTATAAAAACATGTATTTTGAGTAGTTTCACATACCAGTACAATTGTATTGACCCTCTATATTTTAGGATTTGAGGCTCAATCTAGAGGTTCTACTAAGTCGTATAATTATCAGAAAGAAGTGAGAAGTTGGTGAGCCTTCTATATTCCGGAAGGCCTATTTCTTTCCAGACATTTGTTATTTATTTTTGTTTAGGTCCACTGGGGGCCTTGACCCATTTCATCCAGTTTGCTTATTTCGTATGTATTACAGATTTCGCAGAAATAAAAAAATGATGTTTAGATGTTGATAGGTTTCTTTCGTATTGATATACTTGACTCAGAACATGACCATGATTCTGTAATGAGTATATTTCTGCATCTTTCTTTTATTATATGAGAATTATGCATGATTACCAGTTGTATAAGGATATCCGAGCCTCCTTGGTTTGGGATGCTCGTCACATCTAGGGCCCTGATTCGGGTCATGACAAACTTGGTATCAGAGCACGGTTCATAGTCCCAGGGTTTATGTGAAATTGCGTCGAGTAGAGTCTTATTTATGGGTGTGTAGTGTGCCATACTTATAAGCAGGAGGCTACAAGGCGTTTAGAAATATCTCCCTTCTTTCATGATTTAGTTCATCTTGTAGAGTCTAAGTGTCCTCTAATTAATGATTTTTTGTGTTTCAGAAATTCATCATGCCTCCTCGTTACTCCATTGAACAGAATGCCCAAACTGAAGATGTACGTCTTACCCATGGTATGAGGAGATGTTAGAGGGCTCACACTCCTGACTTTACTATCACTCCGAGATCCCTCCTGTTCATACTATCCCACCTAAGGCACCTAGGGCTCCTCAATCTGGAACTAACCGCACTCAATCGCCCCAGAGAGAAGTATCAAATGTTGAGTTCAGAAAATTGATACATATGATAGCTCAGTTGGTGTCTTCCCAAGCTCGACAGTCTGAAGATATTGGGCCTGCGTCTGTTGCATCTGAGACTACATGGGTTGGTCAGTTTGTGAGACTAAACCCACCTATGTTTAAAGGTACAAAGGTTGAGGAGGACCCACAAGGGTTCATGGATGAATTGGAGAAAAATTTTTGGGTGAAGCATTTGAATGAAGTGGAAGGAGTAGAACTAGAGGACAATTAGCTCAAGGATGTGGCCAACCGATGGTACAATAAATGGGAAGATTTGAGGAAAAATAACGTTGATCCTTCCGTTTGAGGTGAATTTGTGGAAGCTTTCCTGTAATGATTCTTTTCCCTGGAGTTGAGGGAGTCCAAGGCTGAAGATTTCATGAATTTGAAACAGGGGAAGATGAGCATCAATGAGTACACTCTGAAATTCAACTAGTTATCCTATTATGCTCTAGAATTGACAGGTAACATGAGGGCTCATATGAGGAAGTTTACATCCAGTCTCTTAGATAACTTAGTGTTGGAGTGCAAAGGGGCAGTGTTAAACAGAGATATGGACTTCTCCAGATTGCCTGTACAGATGCAGAACATTGAGGATAAAAAAAAAGAGTTGCTAAAGCAAAGAAGATATATAGACAGTCCAAGAGGGCCAGACCGGCAAATTAGAACTACAGTCAGCACCAAGATGGTAATTGGGGTAACAGGTGGTCAAAGAAAAAGTTCTAGAGTAATGCTCTGCCTACAGCCAGCGCTCCTTCTCCCAGACCTTCTATTGATCGGAGATTTTAGAATTTTCATCGCAACAGTGGATCCAGAGTGCAAGGCACTCAGTCACAAGTGAGTATGGCTCAGACATATAGGCAGTATCCTAGTTGCAGTATCTGTGGGAAGAACCATTCGGGAATGTGTATCTATAGTGAGAGCATATGTTATACTTGTGGTCAGACGGGTCACTTCAAAAGGGATTGCCCGACAGTGAGGGGTAACGTTAGGGGTACTAAGTCCCAAGATAATTCTTCGTTGCCACCACTACCTCCTAAGGGTAATAATGTTTTTACTGTGTGCAGTCATGATAATGCCCAAACTACAGCTCTCGTTAGAAAGTGTAAGCGGTCGATGTCAAATATAGACCCAACTGGGTTGTGTGTCGAATCCCACAGGGAATACTTGGTCACTAAGTGTTGCAATTATTAGTAGAATGTTGGTCGAAAATTCTACGGAAAAAGGGGGGATTTGATTTAGGCGTGAAATAATAGTATCAAAATAACAAATGGAATGATTTATTTAGTAAGATTTAATCACAGAGAATAATAAGTTAGGGTTATGTCCACCTTGTAATTTCTACGTATCTATTAACTATGAGTAATGTGGAATTTAGACATGCATTCACTTATAGAGAGTCGTATTCTAATGGTAAATCCTAGTGTTTCTCAACCATCAAGGATTATTTCGCTTTAGCTCTCTCGAGCCTAAAGTGTATAACAAATGGTACAAACTCTCCAAGAAAGTTAATCCGGTTAAGGCATTAACGTGTAAACAGGGGTTGGTAGCCCTATTTTCTTGTCACACTATCTTTTCCAAACATGTAACTTTTCTCTCGAACAAGTTAATGATATACTGGCATATTCCTACGTTTGCAACCATAAGAATTCAATTAAAACGAAGAGAGTAATGATATAAGTAGCATACACATCAAGAATTCACAAACTCATAGCAATAGATAGTATATTACGAGGCTTTCATAACCCTAACAGAGAAGTTTAGCTACTCATGAGTGTAACGGAAATCAACGAAGGCATCATCATCATACCAAAACTATAGCAATCTCACGATGGAGATGAGTTGGCGTCACTATGAGAATGACGTGATTCCGTCTCTAGCCGTTCGTGTAGCGTTTTTCTCTGTCCAAACCTTACAGAATCTGTAAACTGAATAATAATAACAACATGCTGAAAAATTCAGCAATAGGGTTTTTATAATGTCCTTGTCTACTAAATTACTGCTGCATCCCTAAGTATTTAGAAATACTGATTTTGCCCGGGAGAAATTCTCCATGCGTCACATTCAGTCCACAAGCTTCCAAAAGCTGCCTTCCCTCTAATGTGAAGTTTTCCTTTGCTGCTCACAAGTCTATAAAGTGCTGAAATCTTCATCATTAATACCTGAAAAACATGCTAATCACGTAGGTCAGCTCACTTAAAGGAAAATGGACTAAAAGTGCAAGAATTATATATTTTATCCTCAAAACTTAGCTAAAACATGGGTAAATCATGGTGTTTAGGCGTGTAAATACGCCCAACATCAACAGCCCACACTTAAAGCTTTGTTCGTCCTCGAACAAAATATAACATCTATGCAACCACCTAACTAGAATTTAACAATAGCAACACAAAATTTATCCCTAACCAGAATTTCAATAGCAACACAAAATTTATCCTCAAGACATGCATGACAATTATTAACAAAGAGTAGTTCTCTTGATCACTACTAGAAACAATCCAACCTCCAACATAGACTCGTGATGATGGTTAATTCGTATCCACAAGTTACGCCACAAAGAATCATATAACACTACCCAAGACTCATCACCCATGTGTGTCTCACACAAGATATCACCCATAATCACTCATAAGTTTTGCAATTTTCGAAACATGGGTACAAGATTCTCCTTGCTCTCACTCTCACAAAGAATTCATATATTGCAACTGATGACCATAGGCTTGCCCTTAGTGTAATGCTCTACTAATATCAGAGTGCTAAGCTTAGGATCAAATAGGTCTTTACAGGTTGTAATGTAGGCTAAGGGACAGGTAGGACTATTTTGGCCAGAAATTGTGACTATGTTCCCTAAGCGCTTTAATACACTATGTTATGCCATTGATACTCTCTTTTTAACAAACCCCTCTACTTTCTTTTCATATACCAATCCCTTTTCACCTATTTTGTTATTCAATTATAAACACAACTATCTTTTTATTTTTCTAATTCTTTTTTTTTCTTTTTTTTATTTTTGATTTATTTATTTATTATTTTTTTTCTTTTTTTTTTTATAAAACACCTCTATGATAGCCACTCTTTTTCACAATAATTTCAAGTACCAATACACTCTGAGGCATCACTCTCACCCAATTTCCTCTTATTTTGTCACATGACTCTACAATTTAAAGCACTTAGGAATTTGGATCAAATTATGGTCTTGAAAAAATGGATTAGGCTACATATGAGGTTGTCAAAGAAAATAGCTAAAGGCTCAAAGGGGTTAACTAGGATAATGTACACGGTTAGGTAAAAAGAAGGTAAACAATCAAAGGCTGCCAAAGAAATGCCTAAATCATCTCCTAAACTCGCACTCTTTATTTCGCTTCACACACACACCAGGCAAGTTCTAGCATCAGTGACAACACAGAATATACTATATCCTCACCCACACAAGGCACATGGTCAACTTACTTGGGAGCATTATAGACTCTTGACCCGACAGATGAATGAATTAAACCACACAATTATCACACAGTGAGTCACACTTAGAGCCTAAACGTCTCAATAGTCATGATTTTAGCACAAACTCTTGTCATAATACCATGCCGCCTATCAGAACAATTTCATGCAAAATATAAAAAAAATCTAAAAATCTAAAAATTTAACTACAAACAAGAATAAATGCAGGCAAAGAAGTACAATACAGTATACAATACTAGCTCCAGCACCCCACACTTAGACGGGACACACTATCCTCAGTGGAAAATAAATAAGGAAAACCTGATTAGTCGGACTCCTCCTCTATATCTGGGGTCATACCCCCTGCATCGGAATCATCATTAGAGTCTTCGTCATCAGATTTGTCTTCCACGTTTGAGTCGGGCAGTCGGCGATTGTCGTCAGTCGGCATGTCATCATCGAGAGGTTCCTCAAAATGTACCCCTACTCCACATATAGCCCGTGCATGCTCATTCATCGGGTAGTCATACTCCAACTGCTAAAGCTCTGCATCAGTTGGAACACGACCCCCACTCATCATGGTAAACCTCTTCATGCCATATAAATGGCGAAAGAAGATTTCGTCGCGAGCATGTCTTTCTGCAGTGGTCAAGTTGATGCCATGACCCGTTTCAGGGTCTTTAACTTTCGTAAGATCAACCTTGTTCGGGTTGTGTGGAAGCTTATGATCTGCAGGTTCCTCTTCAATATGTTCCTTCCTTAATATCGTAGTCAACAAATTACCAAAGCTGAAATAGGACATTTTGTGCAGCCTAGCCTTACGCATTGAAGATCGGATAATCGCACCAATGTTGATGGGAATATTCGTCATCAAAGCGTACACCAAGTATACTCTATCACGTATGATCTATGTGTACTGTTTCCTAGGAATCAGGCGATATTTAACTATCATCAACCATATACGAGCTTCTCTGTTCAAGGAAGCATACGGGAAGGTATTGTGCCGACCGGTATCCTTGTGACGAATCCACCGTGCCATTGACCTTGTTCCGCACAATGTGTGTCTAATTGCCCTATAGGGAGGTCTTTGATAAAGCTCCTTGAGCGGTGATGGATCCACATATGGAAAACCCAGAAAAGCATTGAAGAAATTCGTATTCAGTTGCAAGACTTGGCCCCGAATCTTCACTTCACTTCCGGTAGTCTTTGGGGACCAATTGGCATAGAACTCATGCGTTAGATCAAGATTTCATTCCCCCATATCTCAGAAAATGAAATCAAGATTTAGCGTCATGATTTTAGCCAAAATGCGTGGCTCTCTCTTTGCTAGACTCTCCTTCTGCATTAAATCCATGTGAACATATTTTTTCACTTTGTTATTCTTGTACCACTCCTTTCCTTCCTCCTCTAAGACCCACTTTATTCCAAAAGTGCATCGAATTATTTGTAGAGAGGAGGATTCAGCTTGATCTTTTCTTCTCCTTTTCTGACCTTTCTGCGAGGTGGACACTTTTTCTTTTCCTGGTCGTCCTTTTGGGGCCATTCTACCTGAGATTTAAAATAAAATCATGTTAGCTTCATCTAGGTAAATTCAATCGGAAAACAAACAGTAGTGGCACCACCCCACACTTAATTTGTTGGCACAGACTACTTAAGTGAGTGATGTCGATTACTCAGACTTCATCGAAATACCTTTAGGCGATATGTTCCAACAACATGTTCATCACAGTCATACGTTCATGTCATCTTAACTATCCTTTCCAATTCTTTTTCATGTAATCTTGTCTATACTTTCATGTTTGGATGAATGCACTTTTTGCACAAGACTACCACATAAGGATCATACCACAAATAGAAACAAGTTATTGCATAGGCATAATCACACCATCTTATGCTTGTGGTCAATTATAATCGGTATCTCGATGAATGAGTCATTCAAACATTCAAGCTTTCAACTTACAAGATTATGTACTAACTTCACAATTTCGACTTCATAAAACTATGACAGTGTATAACAATCAAATACAAGTCGGAACAAAGTCAAGAACACCCACACGTATTCTTTCACTCAACTAGATGTATCATAATAAGCCAATCACTTTCTTATCACCAAACACCACTTCAAAATCTAAAATACCATTATAGGCCTAGTATTTCAACAACTACGGAATATAAAAGAACTTACTTGGAGATGGATTCAGAAGATGATCTTGCAAGATTAGATTAGCAAAAAGAAAAGTTTTGAGAGATTTGGGAAGCTTAGGCGGCGCCTAGGTTGAGCAAACAAGTGCATTTTGTTTTATGGTTGAGGTTCTATTTATAGACTAAGGCATGGATCGGGTTTGGTCCATACAAAATTGGGTTAGGAGACAAAAATGTATAAGTAGGCGGCGCCTAATGCCTTGCCTATGTTTAGCATAGGCGGCGCCTATGGTATTGCCTAGTTGGGAATAGGCGACGCCTATGCTATTTCCTAGTTGGGCATAAGCGGCGCCTATGCTATGGACTAGTTTAAACAGTGAGCATAGGCAATGGCATAGGTGGCGCCTATGGTATTGCCTAGATTTGCATAGGCCTTGACTTGTCCATTGCCTAGATTTATATAGGCCTTGCCTTGTCCATTGCCTAGTTGAGGCAGTGAACATAGGCAATGACATAGGTCTTGCCTTTTCCATTGCCTAGATTTGTATAGGACTTGCCTTGTCCATTGCCTAGTTGAGGCAGTGAGCATAGGCAATGACATAGGCCTTGCCTTGTTCGTTGCCTAGATTCGCATAGGCAATGCCTAACCGATAGCCTTTGCTCCTTCATTCCTAACTTACTACCTTTAACATGGCTCACTTTCAAATCAAAATTTTGGGATTAATCCTCTCCTTTGTACATCTTGCACCTACACTTAATCAAAAACAACAAAAATGATTAGAAAGATGGGTTGCCTCCCATCAAGCGCCTTAGTTTTGGTCGTGGCTCGACTCTTATTTTTGGATTTTTATTTAACAAAAACAAACTCCTAGTAAAACAAAACGAGTAAAAACTATGGGTTGCCTCCCATGTAGCGCTTGATTTATTGTCGCGGCACGACATAGTTACCTCGATTACTCAGACTTCATTGAGATAGATGGTGGCTCTCGTTTTTTGAATTGATTCAGACGACGCTGATGCTTAACAGCGGGTACACAATCTTTTTTAAGCTGAATCTTGTGCATATATATCCCAGAAGGGATACCAATTATATCATCAATAATCCAACCAATAGCTTTCTTGTACCTCTTCAAAACATAAATGAGAGCCTCTACTTGTTGTTCACCTAAATCAGCCGCAACAATAATCGAAAGTGTATCACCACTTCCCAAAAATGCATACTTCAGATGAATAGGTAGCTCTTTCAATTCTAGTACTGGTAGCTCTTCAATGGATGGTTTAGCTGGTGATGAAGGTCGATTCTTAAGATCGAGGTCCAGCTTCTTAGGATCATGAGAATATGACCCCAATCCTGTTGGAGCACAAATAGTTTCTTCATATTCTTCAACTTCCTCACGCTCAAAGTTCAAAAGTACAGCAGCCAATGGCTCAACAGTAAGCTGCTTCTCTACAGATAATTCTTTCTCATCCTCATAATAAATATCATCTACAGAGAACACATTCATATCTCTAGGCTGCTTCATCGATTTGCATACATCAAAATGAACCACTTCGTCATTCAACCGAAATTAAAGCTCATTGGCTCATAAATCAATAAGCACACTTCCTGTTGCAAGGAAAGGATGACCCAAGATTATGGGGACTTCAGAATCCGCCTCGCAGTCCAAAATAACAAAGTCTACAGGAAAAATGAAGGTAGAAACCTTCACTAGTACATCATATAAGATACCAACAGGTCATTTTACTGACCTATCTACCATCATGAGCCGCATATTGGTTGGTATAGGATCGCCCAACCCCAACTTTCTATAAATGGATAGCGGCATCAAATTGATGCTAGCTCCCAAATCGCACAACACCTTAGCGAAAACCAAAGATCCAACCGTGCAAGGAATAGTGAAAGCACCAGGATCTGCCTTCTTCTATACTAAAGATCTCGTGGCAATCGCACTGCAATGATGAACATCATCTGCCAGTTCATAGCTTGCTACCCATTTCTTCATCAATAGGTCCTTCATGAATTTGGCATACCCTGGCATCTGCTCCAGTGCCTCCACCAAAGGCACATTAATAGTCAGTTGCTTCAACATAGTCATGAATTTACTGAACCTGGTGTCATCAGCTTTCTTCTTCAGTCTTTGAGGAAAAGGTGGTGGTGGAAGGGGAATAGTTTTATCCACCACTTTCTTTTTATCTTGCTTCCAATTATCAATCTTTTCAGGCTGGTGATGTCTAGGTGTAGTGTCATGAACGTTCTCATTCTGATTTTCAGCTTTTACAGAATCATCACAATTTGCTTCAATCACATTCTCTGCTATATCATCAACTACCTGCTTGCCTTTGGATCGATTTTCCAACACCTTACCACTCCTGGTAGTAATATCCATACATGATCCGTCGTTCCTTGGGTTTTGTACAGTGTCGCTAGGTAAGGTGCCAGCTTTTCTTTGAATGAATACCGCTGACAATTGACTCAATTGTTGCTCCAGCTGTTTTATTACAGTAGAATGAATGTCAACCAATTAATTTATTGATGACAAATCATTCTTTACCTCAGTTACGCCCATGTTGGTTGCCTCCACTCCTTTGAATAGCTTAGCCATCATATCTTCCATGGACATCTTCCCAGAGCCAGATGCCACAGCCTCACGATTTCTAGGAGGAACATACAAACCACTCCTGTCAGGCTTATTCTTCCAACTCCCTAGATAGTAGTCCTTGTATCCACATTTATCATAATAGTTCCGACCTTGGTTTCCTTGGGCATTGCCTCAGAAACCCCCCTTATTATTCAAGTAGTTCGCTTCTTCTTCAGAGTCGGATTCATCACTTCCCTGTGATACAACGGCCTTGACATTTTCGGTCTTTCTTGATAATAAATGCTTGGTAAAAAGATCCATCTGTATTTTCATGTGAGCCATATCCTGGTCACGTTCCTCTTCTCTTCGCCTCTGTTCTGCAGTCATGCCAATAGATAAAGTAGAGCTTGCTACCTCAGAATCCCTGGTATACCAAGCTCTACTCTTCTTTGTCATACGATCTAGCATACCACTTGCCTTATTAAAAGTAAGGTCCATGAATGACCCACCCGCAGTATTATCAACCACTGGCTTAGTCACCGAATTCAAAGCCCTGTATAATATCTCCATCAAGTGGACATTGGTCATATGATGATTTGGGCACCTCATAAGCTTCTTCTTAGACCTCTCCCATGTTTCGTGGAGAGCTTCAGTTGGAAGCTGTCGAAAATTGCTTATCTCATCTCTTAATTGTGCTCTCTTGGATGGCGGATAGAATCTTTCTAAGAAAGCGTCTTTCAGTTGCCTCCAATTAGTAATAGAGTCAGGAGTTAGCCCGTTCAACCATAGAGTTGCCTCTCCAGATAGAGACAATAGAAAGAACCGCAGTCGGATCGCATTCTGTCCAACCCTTGGATTGTCAAATGCCTTGCATTTTGAGATAAAATTAATCAGATGCATATTCGGATAGTTGATGATAGGCGAATTTATACGCCTATAGTACTATATTTTAGCCAAGTTCTGAGGACAAATTATATAATTCATACACTTTTAGTCCTTTTTCCTGTAAGTGAGCTAACAAACGTGATTAACAAGTTTTCAGGTATAAATGATGCAGAATTCAGCATTTTATGGATAACTTGACGCCCAACAAAGCTTCACGAAAGGAGGAAAGCAAAGCTTGGACGCCAAGGACCAAAAGGGGTGCATGGAAAATCTGTCCCGGGCAAAAACAGCAATTCTAAAGACTTTGGGGACTAGCAGTAACTTATTAGGAGTAGGATAATGATGCAGTAACCCAGTAGGATTGGGTTAAGTAATGCAGTAGCTTAGTAGGAATAGGATAGGAGTATTATAAATACCCTATTTTGCTAGAGATTTTTATTATTCTCATTCTAGTTCTAATTCATCTTTCTAATACATTCTACTTCTAAAAACTCTTCAATTAATTCTTATTCACTTCTCTTCATCTATTCGATTCTTAATTTCCACAACAAGAGAAACTCTATTCTAAAAGAAAGTCACGCCTAAAGCCATACCACACCATACTACACGTGAGATCTTTACTGTGGTATAATGATAATGTCTATTGTGATTTCCATCGCACTCATGAGTAGCTAAACTTCTGTGTTGGGGTTATGGAAGCCGTATGAGATACTATCTATTGCTATGAGTTTGTGAATTCACGACACGTATGCTGCTTATATCATTATTCTCTTCATCTTAATGCAAATTCTTGTGGTTGCAAACGCATAGAATACACCAGTATAGCATTAACTTGTTCGAAAGAAAAGTTATATGTCTAGAAAAGAGATAATGTCAAGGTAATAGGGCACCAACCCCTATTAAAAAGTTAGTGCCGTAACTGGATTAACCTCTTGGAGAATTTGTACCGTTAGATACGCTTTAAGCTCGAAAGAGTTAAAGTGAAATAGTCCTTGTTAGGTCGAAAGACGCTTGGATTTACCATAGAATACAATTCTCTATAAGCACATGCATGTCTGAATTCCGCATAACTCATAGCCAATAGAGACGTATAACTCATACGGTGGACATAACCCCAACTCTCAATTCTCATTGATCAACAACCTACCAAGCAAACCATTTTTACTCTTCTATTTTCTGCCTTTACTTTATTATTTTGTTTACATTATTTGCACGTCAAAATCCCCCCTTTTACGAGACTTGTACCAAAAATCTAGTAATATTTGCTTACTTATTGACCGACTATTCTCTGTGGGATCGATACCCAACCGAGTTGGGTTCTATATTTGACAACGACCGCTTTACACTCTTACGAGAGTTGTAGATTGAGCGTTATCAAAAATTGGCGCCGTTGCCGGGGAATACGGTTGTCAACTAAGTTTGTGATAATTACTAGACCCTTTGGTCAAAGATTCTCGTACTTTACTTTTAGTTTGTTGTTTTTGTTTTCTGCAGGTTTTTATTCAGTGCATGCCCCATACTCGAAGTTCTGGTCAACCGTTATTACCTATCAATCCTGAACCACAACGTATTGGCAGAATGGAAGCACAACAGGAAATTAATAGGATGGCTGCTCAACAGGAACAGGCGAGACTAGCTGCTCTAGCCGCCGCTCAAGTGCATCAACAGAATATTGATAACCCTGGGTGAGCAACAAATCCTGACGATGAAGATCTAGGTGATGACGAGTTACTAAACCCTAGGCGTGATGCGGAGGTAGTAACACCTGCTAATAGAAGAGATCGTCAAGCTAGGTTTAGGTATGATCGCCAACCCATGCAACCAGCTTTCGACGATGATGATGATGATCTTGAAGGAGCCGGAGCCACAGGAGCCATTATTCCTCCACCATTGGCACCCGGAGCCAAGTTCAACATCACAAGCACCATGATTCAGTTATTGCAACTCAAGGGATTATTTGGTGGAATAGCTGGCGATGATCCGAATATGCATCTCATCAACTTTATTTCTACATACAAGTCGTTTGACAATCCTGGCGTTGGTCAGAATGCAATTCGATTACGTCTATTTCCATTTTCTCTGTCTAGGGAGGCAACTCTATGGTTGAATGGGCTGACTCCTGATTCTATTACAAATTGGAGGCAATTGAAAGACGTTTTCCTAGAAAGATTCTTTTCGCTATCCAAAAGAGCACAATTGAGAGATGAAATCAGCAACTTTCGTCAGCTTCCAACTGAAGCTCTTCATGAAACATGGGAGAGATTTAAGACGAAGCTTATGAGGTGCCCAAACCATCACATGACCAATGTCCACTTAATGGAGATACAATACAGATCCTTGAATTAAATAACTAAACCAGTGGTGGATAATGTGGCTGGAGGATCATTTATGGACCTCACCTTTGGGCAAGCAAGTAATATGCTAAATCGGATGACGAATCAAAGTAGAGCTTGGCATACCAGGGATTCTGAGGTAGCAAGCCCCACTTTATCTATCGGCATGACTGCTGAACAAAGGAGAAGAAAAGAAGAACGTGATCCAGATATGGCGCACATGAAAACACAAGTGGATCTTTTTACAAAGAATCTATTATCAGGGAAGACCGAAAAAGTCAAAGTTGTTGCGTCAAAAGAAAGAGATGAATCTGACTCTGAAGAAGAAGCAAACTACTTAAATAATCAGGGGGGTTTCCAAGGCAATACCCAAGGAAACCAAGGTCGGAATATTATGATAAATCTGGAAACAAGGACCAAGGTAGTTGGAAGAACAAGAATGACAAGAGTGGTTTGTACGTTCCTCCAGGAAGACGTAATGCCACAGCATCTGGTTTAGGAAGTATGGAAGACATGATGGCCAAACTATTGAAAGGAGTGAAAGCAACCAGCGCGGGAGTAACGGAGGTAATACATGACTTAATCTCAATGAAGCAATTGGTTGACTCACATTCCACTTCAATAAAGCAAATAGAGCAGCAATTGAGCCAACTTTCAGCAGCACTCAATCAAAGAAAGGCTGGCACTTTACCTAGCGACACTGTGCAAAATCCAAGGAATGACGGATCATGCATGGCTATTACTACCAGGAGTGTTAAGGTGCTGGAAAATTCATCCCAAAGCAAGCAAGTGGCCAAAAATAAAGAAGATGAGGACGCCATAGAAGCTGACCAAGATGTCCATGGCGTCACCCCTAGTAGGTTGCAGCCAGAAAAGACCAAAATACGGGAGCAAGAGGAGAAGAAAGCCGTGGAGAGAACAATCCCACTTCTACCACCACCTTTTCCTCAAAGATTGCAGAAAAAGGTGGATGATACAAGGTTCAGCAAATTCATGACTATGTTAAAGCAGCTGACCATTAATGTTCCGTTGGTGGAGGCACTAGAACAAATGTCTGGGTATGCGAAATTCATGAAGGACCTTTTAACAAATAAGCGGGCGGTAATCTATGAGCCGGCAGATAATGTTCATCATTGTACTGCAATCGCTACAAGATCGCTAGTGCAGAAAAAGGCCGACCCTGGTGCCTTTACTATTCCTTGCACTGTTGGATCTTTGAAATTTTCCAAGGCATTGTGCGATCTGGGTGCTAGCATCAATTTGATGCCACTATCTGTCTACATGAAGTTGGGGTTAGGCGATCCGACACCAACCAATATGAGGCTCGTGATGGCCGATAGGTCAGTAAAATGACCTGTGGGTATCTTGAATGATGTGTTGGTGAAGGTTTCTTCATTCATCTTTCCTGCAGACTTCGTTATTCTGGATTGTGAGGTAGATTCTGAAGTTCCCATAATCTTGGGACGTCCTTTCCTTGCAACAGGGAGTGTGCTTATTGACATGAGAGCTAATGAGCTTTTATTTCGGTTGAATGATGAAGTGGTCCGCTTTGATATATGCAAAGCAATGAAGCAGCCCAGCGATATGAATGTGTTCTCTATAGCTGATGTTCATTATGAGGATAAGAAAGCATTATCTATAGCGAAACAGCTTACTGTTGAGCCATTGTCTGCTGCGCTACTGAATGTTGAGCATGAGGATGATGAAGATTATGAAGAAACTATGTGTGCTCTAACAGAAATAGGGTCTTATTCCCATACTCCTAAACAGCCAGACCTTGATCTTAAGAATCAACCGTCACCAACAGCGAAGACTTCCATTGAAGAGCCACCAATGCTAGAATCGAAAGAGCTCCCCGATTATCTAAGGTATGTGTTCTTAGAAAGTGGAAATATACTTCCGGTAAGTGTGGCGGATGTTTTAAGTGAACAGCACGTAGAGGATCTCATCTCTGCTCTGAAGAGATACAAGAGAGTTATGGGTTAGACTATTGATGATATAATTGGTATCCCTCCTGGGATAGGCATGCACAAGGGTCATCTTGAAGAAGATTGCATACCTACAAGTAAGCCTCATTGTCATTTGAATCCATTCAGAAAACGATCCACCATCTATCTCGATGAAGTCTAAGTAATCGAGATAGCTATGTCATGTCGCGATAATAAATCAAGCACTAGATGGGAGGCAACCCATCCTTTGTTTTTATCGTTTATTTTGCATTTGTTTTTACTAAATAAAAATCCAAAAAGAAGAGTCGAGCCACGACCAAAACTAAGGCGCTTGATGGGAGGCAACCCATCGCTTTTGTTGTCTTTGAGTAAATACAGGTGCAAGAGGTGTAAACGAGGAGATTGGTTTCAAATTTTTGATTTAGACGTATTGCATGTTAAAGGTGGTAAGTTAGGAATGAAGAAGCAAAAGGCTATGGAGTGGGCATTGCTTATGAAAAGATAGGAAACGAACAAGGCTAGGCCTATGCAAAACTAGGCCACGAACAAGGCAAGGCCTATGCTATGGCCTAAGCTCTCGGAATCTAGTGTGCCATAGCATAGGCGTCGCCCATGCCCAAGTATGCCATAGCATAGGCGCCGCCTATGCCAATGCCTTTTGTCTCTGAATCTCATATGCTATGCAAAAGGCGCCGCCTATGCCTAAGAATGTCATGGCATAGGCGCCGCCTATGATCAACAATGCTATGCAAAAGGCGCCGCCTATGCCAAGCATAGGAAAATCAAATGGCGCCGCCTATGGTCACTTCTTGTCTCAAAATCCGATTTTAAATGGGTCAAAACCCGACCCAAGCCTCTCCTATAAATAAGGGACTTAGTCTTAGACCAAAAATGCATTGCAAACCTAGCATAAGCGCCGCCTACCTCTCCAAATCCTCTCAAAAATTTTTTCTTTTGCTCTTTTTCTTCACAAGAACATCATCCAAAGGCATCAATCAAGTAAGTACTACTTTGTTCTTCATCGAGATGAGAATTATGGTTGACTACCAACATATGAGGTTGCGATTATTTCTAGATGTTGTACCTTGATTCAATCTCTATGTAGTAGTCTTGATATATCAAACATGAAAGTATTACCAAGCTTACAAGAAGTATGACGGCACTAATTATATTGTTGGAATATAGCGCCTAAAACGTATATCGATGAAGTCTGAGTAATCGACAACTTTCACCTCACTAGTCTGTACCAATAAACTAAGTGTGGGGTAGTGCCATGACTGCTTGTTTGTTTATTGTATCCATCGAGATGATGCTAAAATGACTATTGTTTTAATCTCAGGTACAATGGCACCCAAAGCAAAACAAGGCAAAGATAACCACTTCACAAAAAGGCAAGAAAAGAGGACGAAAAGAGCAAGGAGAATCCTCCTCGATGAAAATACCTCGCCGTATGTTTGGAATTAAATGGGTACTAGAGGAGGAAAGAAAGGAATGGTATAATAACAATAAAGAGAAAAAATATGTTCATGTGGAGCTGATAAACAAGGAGAGCCTAGCAAAGAAGGAACCCCGTATGTTGGCCAAGATAATGGCGTTACATCTGGATTTCATCTTCCGAGATATGAGGGAGTACAATCTAGATTTAACGCGAGAATTATATACCAACTGGTCACCGAAAACTACAGGGAATGAAGTAAAGATTCGGGGCCAAGTTCTGCAACTAAATGCGGAGTTCTTCAACTCCTTTCTAGGCTTATCATCCGTCAATCCATCACCATTCAAGGATCTGTACAATAGACCTCCATATAAAGCCATTAGACACACACTCTGTGGAACAAGATCCATGGCACGGTGGTGTAGACACAAGGACACCGGTCGACACAACACCTTCCCATATGCTCCTTTGAATAGAGAAGCAAGGATATGGTTGCGCATAGTCAACTCTTGCCTAATTCCAGGGACACAGTACACAAAGATAACAAGAGATAGAGTGTGCTTGGTATACGCATTGATGACGAATGTTCCTATCAATATTGGGGAAATTTTTCGATCCACAATGCGGAAAGCTAGGCTACACAAGAGGTCCCACTACAGTTTTGGCAATCTGTTGACTACAATATTGAGGAAGGAAGATATCGAAGAGGAACCGGTTGATCATAAACTCCCACACAACCCAAAGAAGGTTGACCTCACAAAGGTTAAAGATGCAGAAACCACGCATGGCGTCAACCTTACCACTTCAGAAAGGCATGCTCGAGATGAGAGTTTCTTTCGCCATCTTTATGGCATAACTTAGTTTACAATGATGAGCGGTGGTCGTATTCCAACTGTTGCAGAGCTCCAACAGCTGGATTATGACTACCCAATGAATGAGCACGCGAAGGCGATGTGTGGAGTAGGTACATATTTTGAGGAACCTCTTGATGATGATGTGCCAACCGACGATGATTGCAGAATGCCAGACTCCGACGTGGAGGAGAATTTTGATGACGACGACTCCAATGATGATTCCGATGAAGGGGGTATGACCCCAGCCATAGATGAGGAGTTCGACAAACCAGGTTCTTCTTATTAATTTTCCACTGAGGACAGTGTGTCCCGTCTAAGTGTGGGGTGCTGGTATTTGCATGCTATACTTCTCTATCTGCATTTGCATTTATGTTTTTTTTTTTTTTAGTTTCTAATTGTTTTTTTTTTAGTAGTTAAAATTTTTTTTTAAATATTTAAATTTTTTTTTTCGTAAACTTTGCATGAAATTATTCTGATAGGCAGCGTGGTATTATGACAAGAGTCTGTGATAAAATCATTACTATTGAGACATTTAGGCTCTAATGATGACTCACTATGTGATAATTGTGTGGTTCAATTCCTTCATCTATTGAGTCAAGAGTCTATGCTACTTCCAATAAAGTCGACCAGGTGCCTTGTGTGTGTGAGGATATAGTATATTCTGTGTATCTGGCTGATGCTAGAACTTGCCTCGCATGTGTGTAAAGCGAAAATAAAGAGTGCAAGTCTAGGAGATGATTTAGGCATTTCTTTGGCAACCTATACTTGTTTACCTTCTTTTTACCTACCCATGAACATCATCCTAGATAACCCCCTTTGAGCCTTTAGCTTATTTTCTTTGACAAACCTCATATGTAAGCCTAATCCATTTTTTCAAGACCATAATTTGATCCAAATTCCTAAGTGTTTTAAAGTGTAAAGTCATGTGACAAAATAAGAGGAAATTGGGTGAGTATGATGCTTTAGAATGTAATGGTGCTTGAATTTGTTATGAAAAAGAATTGTTATCATAAGAGGTGTTAAAAAAAAGGAAAGGAAAACTGAAAAGTTAGTTATGTTTAAAATTGAAAAACAAAGGTGGAGAAAAGGGGTGGTAGAATAAAAGAAAGTAGAAAGGTTGTTTAAAATAAAAGTGTTAATGACATAATGTGATGTATTAAAGCGCTTAGGAACATAGTCACTATTTCTGGCCAAAATAGTCCTACCCGTCCCTTAGCCTACATTACAACCTGTAAAAGACCTATTTGATCCTAAGCTTAGCATTCTAATATTTAGTGGAGCATTACACTAAGGGAAAGCTTATGGTCATCAGTTGCAACATATGAATTCTTTGTGAGAGTGAGAGCAAGGATAACCTTATACCCATGTTTGAAATATATACAATACTTGTGAGTGATTATGGGTGATATATGGTGAGACACACATGGTTGATGAGTTTTTGATAGTCGTGTATGATTCTTTGTACTTTTACTTTTGAATATGAATTAAACACCATCACGAGTCTATGTTGGAGGTTGAATTGTTTCTACTAATGATCAGAAAACTACTCTTTGTTAATGATAGCTATGCCTGTCTTGATGAATATTTTGTGTTGTTACTGTGAAACCCTAAGTAGATGTTTAGATGGACATGATAGTTTGTTCGAGGACGAACAAAACTTTAAGTGTGGGGTGTTGATGATAGGCGAATTTACACGCCTATAGTACTATATTTTACCCATATTTTAGCCAAGTTCTGAGGGCAAATTATATAATTCATGCACTTTTAGTCCTTTTTCCTGTAAGTGAGCTAACAAACATGATTAGCAAGTTTTCAGGTATAAATGATGCAGAATTCAGCATTTTATGGATAACTTGACGCCAAAGAAAGCTTCACGAAAGGAGAAAAGCAAAGCTTGGACGCCAAGGACCAAAAGGGGCGCATGGAAAATCTGTCCCGGGTAAAAACAGCAATTCTAAAGATTTTGGAGACTAGCAGTAACTTATTAGGAGTAGGATAATGATGCAGTAACCCAGTAAGATTGGGTTAAGTAATTCAGTAGCTTAGTAGGAATATGATAGGAGTATAAATACCCTATTTTGCTAGAGATTTTTATTATTCTCATTCTAATTCTAATTCATCTTTCTAATACATTCTACTTCTAAAAACTCTTCAATTAATTCTTATTCACTTCTCTTCATCTATTCGATTCTTAATTTCCACAACAAGAGAAACGCTATTCTAAAAGAAAGTCACGCCTAAAGCCATACCACACCATACTACACGTGAGATCTTTATTGTGGTATAATGATAATGTCTATTGTGATTTCCATCACACTCATGAGTAGCTAAACTTCTCTGTTAGGGTTATGGAAGCCGTATGAGATACTATCTATTGCTATGAGTTTGTGAATTCGCGACACGTATGCTGCTTATATCATTATTCTCTTCATCTTAATGCAAATTCTTGTGGTTGCAAACGCATAGAATACGCCAGTATAGCATTAACTTGTTCGAAAGAAAAGTTATATGTCTGGAAAAGAGATAATGTCAAGGTAATAGGGCACCAACCCCTATTAAAAAGTTAGTGCCGTAACTGGATTAACCTCTTGGAGAATTTGTACCGTTAGATACGCTTTAAGCTCGAAAGAGTTAAAGTGAAATAATCCTTGTTAGGTCGAAAGACGCTTGGATTTACCATAGAATACAATTCTCTATAAGCACATGCATGTCTGAATTCTGCATAACTCATAGCCAATAGAGATATATAACTCATACGGTGGACATAACCCCAACTCTCAATTCTCATTGATCAACAACCTACCAAGCAAACCGTTTTTACTCTTCTATTTTCTGCCTTTACTTTATTATTTTGTTTACATTATTTGCACGTAAAAATCCCCTCTTTTACAAAACTTGCACCAAAAATCTAGTAATCTTTGCTTACTTATTGACCGACTATTCTCTGTGGGATCGATACATAACCCAGTTGGGTTCTATATTTGACAACGACCACTTTACACTCTTACGAGAGCTGTAGATTGAGCGTTATCAATCGTCTCCTGCAAGTCCACCAAACAACCCTTTGAGTTGCAATAGCTGAATCATGGTGCTAGTGATATTGAACTTGGCTACGGGAACCAAGGGTGGAGGAATAATAGCCCCTGTGGCACCAGCCCCATCCAAATCGTCATCATCATCATCAAAAGCAATCTGCACAGCTTGGCGGACAGGTCTCATTCTAGCTTAACGATCTCTCCTATTCACAGGCGCTGCCACCTCATCTGTATGCCGTGGATTTAGTACGTCATCATCACCCAAGTTCTCTTCATCAGGATTTATTGCCCGGCCTGGGTTATCAATATTCTGTTGATGCACTTGCGCAGCTGCCAATGCAGATAATCGAGCCTGTCCTGTTGAGCAGCCATCCATTCAATGTCTCGTTGTGCATCCATTCTGCCAATCAGTTGTGGTTCAGGATTTATGGGTAATAATGGCTGACCAGAACTTCGTGTATTTGGCATACACTCCACTAAACCTGAACAAAACAAAAACAACAAACAAAAAGTAAAAGTATAGAATCTTTGACCAAAGGGTCTATTAACTATCACAAACTTAGTAGACAACCGTATTCCCCGGCAACGGCGCCAAAATTTATAATTCCAAAACTACAGCTCTCGTTAGAAAGTGTAAGCGGTCGATGTCAAATATAGAAGCCAACTGGGTTGGGTGTCTAATCCCACAGGGAATACTTGGTCACTAAGTGTTGTAATTATTAGTAGACTGTTGGTCGAAAATTCTACGGAAAAAGGGGGGATTTGATTTAGAAGTGAAATAATAGTATCAAAATAACAAATGGAATGATTTATTTAATAAGATTTAATCACAGATAATAATAAGTTAGGGTTATGTCCACCTTGTAATTTCTACGTATCTATTAACTATGAGTAATGCGGAATTTAGACATACATGCACTTATAGAGAGTCGTATTCTAATGGTAAATCCTAGTGTTTCTCAACCATCAAGGATTATTTCGCTTTAGCTCTCTCGAGCCTAAAGTGTATAACGAATGGTACAAACTCTCCAAGAAAGTTAATCCAGTTAAGGCATTAACATGTAAACAGGGGTTGGTAGCCCTATTTTCTTGTCACACTCTCTTTTCTAAACATGTAACTTTTCTCTTGAATAAGTTAATGATATACTGGCATATTCCTACGTTTGTAACCATAAGAATTCAATTAAAACGAAGAGAGTAATGATATAAGTAGCATACACATCAAGAATTCACAAACTCATAGCAATAGATAGTATATTACGAGGCTTTCATAACCCTAACAGAGAAGTTTAGCTACTCATGAGTGTAACGGAAATCAATGAAGACATCATCATCATACCAAAACTATAGCAATCTTATAATGGAGATGAGTTGGCATCACTATGAGAATGACGTGATTCCCTCTCTAGCCGTTCGTGTAGCATTTTTCTCTGTCCAAACCTTACAGAATCTGTAAACTGAATAATAATAACAACATGCTGAAAAATTCAGCAATAGGGTTTTTATAATGTCCTTGTCTACTAAATTACTGTTGCATCCCTAAGTATTTAGAAATACTGATTTTGCCCGGGACAAATTCTCCATGCATCACATTCAGTCCACAAGCTTCCAAAAGCTGCCTTCCCTCTAATGTGAAGTTTTCCTTTGCTGCTCACAAGTCCATAAAGTGCTGAAATCATCATCATTAATACCTGAAAAATATTCTAATCACGTAGGTCAGCTCACTTAAAGGAAAATGGACTAAAAGTGCAAGAATTATATATTTTATCCTCAAAACTTAGCTAAAACATGGGTAAATCATGGTGTTTAGGCGTGTAAATACGCCCAACATCAAGTCGCAATAAATTATATGCTTTGACTAATCGCCAGGATGCAGAGGCTTCACCAGATGTGGTCACGGGTACGTTATAGATTTTCTCTCGTAATGTGTATGTGTTACTTGATCCCGGGTCTACTTTGTCTTATGTGACCCTACACATGGCAGTCATTTTTGACTTTGAGCCCAAAAATATTCTGGAAACTTTCTCTGTTTCTACTCTTGTTCATGACTCTGTTGTGGCTAGGAGGGTGTACAGAAATTGTGTTGTGTCCGTTTGTAATTGTGATACTGTGGCAGACCTTGTAGATCATGATATGGTTGATTTTAATGTTATTTTAGGGATGGATTGGCTCTATTCGTGCTATGACATACTAGATTTTAGAACCCAAAAAGTCATTTTCTCTTCTCCTAGTAAACCAGTGATAGAGTGGGAGGGGTATTCTTTAGCACCTAAAGGGAAATTTATCTCTTATCTTAGAGCCCGTAAACTTATATCTAAGGGCTATTTGTATCATCTGATTTGGGTAAAAGATTCTAATACTGGAAGTCTTTCTCTCCAATCTGTCCCTATAGTTAATGAATTTTTGAAAGTTTTTCTTGATGATCTTCCAGGAATACCACCTGATAGGGAGATAGATTTTTGCATTGACTTATTTTCAGACACTCATCCTATTTCTATCTCGCCATACAGAATGGCTCCTACAGAATTGAAAGATTTGAAAGAAAAGTTAAAAGCTCTTCTTAACAAGGGCTTTATCTGTCCTAGTGTTTCTCCTTGGGGTGCACCTATACTCTTTGTATTTAGGAAATATGGTTCCCTCCATATGTGTACAGATTATCGTTAGTTAAATAAGGTCATTGTCAAGAAGAAATACCCTCTTCCTAGAATTGATAATCTCTTTGACCAACTTAAAGGTGCTAGGTGTTTTTTAAAGATAGACCTTCATTTGGGGTATTATCAGTTGAAGGTTAGGACGGCTGATATACCCAAAACAGTTTTTCAAACCCGATAGGGCCATTATGAATTCTTAGTCATGTCCTTCGGATTAACTAACTCCCCTGCAGCCTTCATGGACCTAATAAATAAGGTGTTTCTCCAGTTTCTAGATCTGTTTGTAATAGTTTTCATTAATGACATTTTGATTTATTCCAAAAGTGAGGAATATCATGCCAATAACCTCTGAATCATTCTTCAGACCCTCAAAGATCATAGGTTGTATGCAAAATTTTCCAAGTGTGAATTATTGCTTTGTACTATCACTTTCTTGGGGCATATCGTGTCTAGTGAGGGAACTAAAGTTGATCCCTAAAAGATTGAGCAGGGAGAAAATGGCCCAAACCCATGACTCCAATCGATATTCGAAGCTTCTTAGGTTTGGTGGGGTATTACAGAAGGTTCGTAGAATATTTTTATTTCATAGCTGCTCTACTTACCAGGTTGACATAGAAAAAGGTAAAGTTTGTATGGTCTGACCCTTGTGAGAATAGTTTTGAGAAGTTGAAAGACAAGTTGACTACTTCACCTATTTTGATCCTACCCAAAGGTATAGAAATTTTTGTTGTGTACTGTGATGCATCCCGAGTGGGACTTGGGTGTGTAATTATACATCATGGCAAGGTGGTAGCTTATGCATCTAGGCAGTTGAAGGTGCACGAGCAAAATTATCCCACCCATGATTTGGATTTAGCGGCTGTGGGGTTTACACTTAAAATCTGGCGGTATTTTCTTTATGAGGTACACGTTGATGTTTTTACTAACCATAAAATTTTACAGCATGTTTTAACACAGAAAGAACTAAATCTTAGGCAAAGGCAATGGTTGGAATTGTTGAAGGGCTATGACATGAGCCTGTACTATCATTCGAGCAAGGTAAATATACTGGCTGACGCCCTTAGCAAATGGTGGTTGACGCCCTTAGCAGGTTGTCAACGGGCAGTCTTGCTCATATTGAGGAAGGAAAAGGGGATATGGTGAAAGACATTCAATGGCTTGCAAATCTAGGGGTTTGACTTTTGGACTCCGAAGATGGAGAAGTAATTGTTCAAGAAATGGTTAAATCTTCCTTATGTGTTGAAGTTAAGGAAAAACAGGTCGAAGACCCCACTTTGATGCAGATTAAGAAGGATGTTGGTCAACAGAAGGTAATGACGTTTGAAATTGGTGGTGATGGAATTTTGTGGTACCAAGATAGGCTATGTGTATCAAATGTAGATAGATTGCAGAAAAGGATTCTTGACAAAGCTCACACTTTGAGGTACGTTGTTCACCCAGGCTCTACTAAAATGTATCATTTTGAAAAATTATTTTCAAAAAATGGCTTAAAATAAGTCCACTATATCAATTATTCTGCCATTTATATGGGACAACTTATTTCAATACTATGGTATAAATGGTGGGACAAATAATCACGATACTAACTAATTTCAGATACATTGAAATTAATATAGATTTATTTTAATTAATGATGCGGACCTCTAATATAATGCCACGTGATAAAACTATTTTTGAAAATTCATCGTTAAAAAAGTAATCGCACGAATGAGCTAGTTTTATAACGGAGATGGAAGGAAGAAGCCGAACTTTTTACTGGTGGCATAAATGAGTCATTTCTGATAGTTCAATGGCATATTTGAGACTTTTTTCTTATTTTAATAAATGACATGGACCTCTAATAAAAGGTCATATGGCAAAACTGTTTGTGAAAATCCACTGTTAAAAAATAATGGCATGGAAGAACTGATTTTGTAACGGCGATGTCATTAATGAGCCAAACTTTTAACTAATGGTATAAATGAGTAATTTAGGATAGTTCAATGACATATTTAAATTTTTTCCCTAAAATATTTAGTTTACTTAAAAGTACATTTAGATCGTGGTCCAAAAAAAGTGAAGAGTTTATATATTTTTTAAAAAAAATTATTACAAAATTCATCCCAACTTTTTAATTAGGGGTGGGTAGAAATGAAACAAAACTCATCGTACGATTATTAATTAAAAATTGAGATTCTTGAACTATAGGTAGGCTTAGAGTAGATATGCAAGTCTTCTTAGTTAATTGCAATTGTCTTAATTAAGTTATTATTTGTTATTGACTTATTTATAATCCCTCTAATTAACTAAACGTTGTATTATTTTATGCAAAGTTAAGAGTGTTGGGTTGAAATAGTGATGATATATGATTAATCATACATGAGTTGTAGTACTATAAGCCACAAGGAGTATTACATGCGCTTTACATTAGAAAAATCATTAATACATGAGAGGTATTTTAGTTGTTTTGTATATATACATAAAGATACCTGATGTGTTTTTTATTTTGTACTTTTTTACTTTTTAAATAATAGTGATAGCGGAGTCAGATTTTGCGATTGGAAGAATTCACTTGATGTTTTGTTTTTTTTGGAAATCAAACCCAAGACTTTATGATGTTTAATCCATTTCATTGATCAATATGCCTCAACCTTAGCTGCAACACTTTATATGTACCGTAAAACCCCATACTTTCGGGCTAGAATTTAGACCATTGTTCCTACGCGTATAGACCCGAACTGAATTATTCCTTGTTAATGTATGTGTGGTGATCACTCCTATAGTGTGGGAAAAACCTTTGAATATGAATTGAGTTCACAAGAATCTCCTAACTCTAAGACGAGTTGAAAACAATTTCATCGATTAAGTTTTAGTGGACACTCCAACTTGGGTCAACTTTGGTCGACCATAACTTTTTGTATACAACGAATTAGAAGGCCTACTATATATAGAATAAAAGGTCTTCGAAGTATCTTTCCAACGGTACCAATCTCGCCTAAATCCGATACCCGAGGTAAAAAGTTATAACTTTGCAAAGTGGAGAATTTTCCATCCAATATGGTTTAATCTATTGTGCATCTATTTCAGCAGATTAGGAGCAGATTGGGTGCAGTTCAGGGGCAGAACTGTAACATCCTGGATTTTTCGGGCTAGAAATTGAAGCGTTGTTCCTATGCGTATAAACCCTAACTAGATGATTCCTTATTAATATATGTGTGGTGATAAATCCTACAATGTGGGAATATCTTTGGATACGAATTGAGGTCACAAAAAGAAAACAATTCCCTCGATTTTGTTGAGTATAACTTCTGTTATATAGCTAACTGGGTGACCTACTATATATCAAATGAAAATTCTTCGAAGTAGCTTTCCAACGATACAAATTTTGCCTAAATCCGTCAATCGAACAAAACGTTATGGTCATTTTCGTGAGAGGCAGTAGTGTATTTTTCTGCAGTCAGCTCCACGTTTTCCAGGGGCATTTGGGTCAATTCCACCCCTATTAATTCAACCTAAACACTGAATTTCAACCCCAAACCACCACATTACTCATATTTCTCTCAATTTTCTTCAAGAACACTCTCTACGGTTTCAAACAAGATTCAGAAATAACTCAAGATTCAACCGCAAGTTCTAGAAGATAATTAGAGATTTGGAATCCCCAATCCGTAAGCTTCAGGAATCATCCATTATTTTTTGAAATAGAGGTACATTGGGTTTATCCTAAAAACTACATGGGCTTACAACCATTAGAGCATGATTTTAAGGTTTTGATGCATGTATTTTATGAGGGTTTTGAAAACTATATTATTGATTATGTAATTTGAAAGTTTCAATGTTGTTATTGTTTTGACCTTGTGGTCCTATCCCCTAAATTGATTTACATGTATACGTATATGTATGGAATTCGAGATTTACGATTGTTTGAGAGCATAAATTATGAACTCCCTCTCGTGTATCGAATTAAGGATTATGGTTTTGTGATTTGAAAGATGTTTTTGAAATATTATTGCATTTAATCATGATTTGAAATTGTGAGAGGGTGGTTCTTGATATATATATGTGTGTTCTTGTGTTTAAAAGAAAGAATTGCACGTGAATTGAGAACTTTGGCATGACCACCTTGTACTGTACTATTGAAATGCTTGACAAAGATGAGTTCCTTGCATGTGTTTTACATGAGGTTTGAGAAAGAGTTTCATGAATTGAATTATTGAAATGGTGGTCCCAAAACTTGTGTTTTGAAAACAGAGATTTATGACAGACTAATTATGGCTCAGAGATATGACTTGCAAGTCAATGGTATGATGATACCATATGTATTTATGCCATAATAGATTATGTTTTCAGAGCATGTTTTCAGAGACTGCGTGTTTTGATAGAGTTTTGAAAAGGGGCTTAAAGAGCATAGGTGGTTACCCGAAAAAGGCGCGAGTTCAAGAAACTCTTAGCCTGAAACCGTATTTGCCGATATAGGTAGATTATTATTGTACGCTGGAGACAACCGTGTGGCGTAGTAGAGTCAGAGACTCCGACCCTTGTGGCACACTTGGGTTGGGGGCTTCACTGTCGAGTTAATGGCAGTTTCCATATAGCCCATAGAATTTTTCAGAGTTATAGGGTATACTACCTAACGCAGATGTAATATAGATTTCTCAGAGTCATGATGATTTTCACAGAGTCTTTTAAAATTCCCATGAAATTTCTTACTGTATGACATGTTTATGAACTGTTTTAAACTGCTCTCATATATGTGGATTATAAATGATTATTTTAGATTTGCTCTACGTACTAGTACATCTGTATTGACCCCTCCCCCTCCCTCCAGGTTTTGAGGTTCAGCCTAGGGGTCCAGATAAGCAGTAGATATTTCCGATGGGTGATCAGATTGTGCAGTGGTGAGCCTTCTCTATTCCAGAAGGCCTGCATTTTCAGATCATGACACTTATTTCAGTTTTGGTCTACTGGAGGCCTTGTCCTTTCTTTAGACCATTGTTAGATTTTTATGTAGTAGAGATTCCGCAGACTGAGTCAGATGATATTTAGATATTGTTGTAGTTTTTCTTCATTGTTAAATTAATTTAAGAGTATGACCATGTTTTTGTATTCGATGTATAATTTTGCATTTTCTTTTTTGTATATAAATGTTGTGCAAGATTACCAGATAGAGAAGGGTGTTCCAGGACTTCCTGATTTGGGATATCCCTCACGGCCAGGCCCTAGTTTGGGTCGTGACAACTTGGTATCAGAGCACGATTCATGATTCCAGGGTGTCTGCAAAATCGCGTAAGGTAGAGTCTTATTTATGGGTGTGTAGAGCGTCACACTTATAAGCAGGAGGCTACTAGGCGTTTAGGAATGTCTCTCTTTCTTCATGTTCTAGTTTATGCAATAGAGTCAGAAAGTTCCTCTTTCATACTCTAATTCATGCTATGGTGTCGCCTATACGAAAGTAAAAGTCATTCCAAATTCTTTCCTTACTCTGATGTTCTTAGATATGTCTCATTATTGGGCTGATTCAAGTACAAAATTTAGAGTCTAGATGCTATGGTTCTTTCTGATTAAATCATATAAGAGTTGTGCAAGGACTTGAGTAGAGTCTGTTTGCTTCAAAGTATATTGATGCGAGTGTGAACCTGGATATTGATGAAATCATGCTTTTCAGCCTGTGGTATTAAGTGTATTCAGTCTTTTTTCAAAAATTTAGGTTGCGGATGTCGTGCTTCGGAAGAATGATGTGTAATCGAATTGTTGGAACTGTATTTCCACCTAAATAGTAGTATGAGTTAAAGTGTTGTTATCATGACCTATTGGTAATGAAATTAGACCAAGAAGTTGGTAATGTGAAGTCACAAAAGTTAGAAGTCAGAGTGAGAGTGACTTTTGTGTAAATAAATATTTTAATTAAATAACCGATGTTTGAGGATGTTTGCCCCTTTATAGTGATAAACTAATATGGCATGTGTGGATGGTATGGTAGTCCATGGAGGAAGTGTTTGACTCCGATTTTATTTATACAAAGTAAGATGTGTATTCTTAGTTCATTAGATATTGCATATTAAATTTCTATCTCATGTAATCTTGTCATCAAGGTGTTGTTGAAAAAAATTACAGTCTAGTGAAGCCGTGTGGGGCTCTTTCGATTCACTAGCATAGTTGCCTTGTCATTAATCTCATTTTTCTTGTTCAAAATACAAAATCAAAGTCAAGTGAAGCCGTGTGAGGCCTATTTCGATTCACTAGCAACTTGTTGTCCAACATGTTGTTCTTGTGTGGTTTAATATATGTATAGTTGAATCTGTTTGAAAGAGATTGAATTGGTAAAGAGGTGATTCATCCTTGTGTGTTATTTTAGTGGAAGGTAGAGAAGGAGTTGTTAGTCTGGGTGATTTGTCGGTTGCTTGACGTGTGAAAATGGCTATATTAGCCAGTAAGTTATAATTATAGACTCACGGTTGTTGTGGAAATTGAAGGTAGTCTAAATGTATGATTGAGTAAGTAAGTATGAGGTGAGAAATCAGAATAAGTAGATAAAATTGTATGGGGTTATAATATCATATTAAGGTTGATCATGTCTATTATGTGACTTTACCCCTTGACCCATCTTTTTATTGGTAGTTGTAAACTAGTACTACTTGTGAGAAGGTATGTAGTAGACTTGTGAGGTATTTAGATAGAATGTTCAAATTTGACGGACTAGTATATTATGTTGCCTTCTTCATTGGTGGTAGATAATTGATGCTGGACCATTGGCTTGAATTTAATGTAGGATGTGGACGTAAGAATAGTGGCATGAGATTAATGATGTATGTTAAATTAATAGGCTTGATGTGTTGGAAATAGTATGTGCTTATGAGTTATGATAAGGAAGACCGTAAGGTCAAGATCGATTATTATTGTTATGAAGTTCTAGTGTACTAGTATTTCTTGATGTTTATTTCATGGTTTCCAACTGAGAATCATGCGTAAGGTTGGGTTGTAAAAAAATTATGTTTAGCACTAGACATTAAGTTTTGAACAGTTGAAGTCCATGAAGGTGGATGTGATGATTTCTTGGTTAATGATGCTAGTTATATGGAAGTGACCTAATAGGCTTGAATGGTGTGTGGAACGACTTAGGTTTAAGTTGATTCATAATGAAGTATAATGTTGTAGGTATGGTGGGTAAGTATGCCCAAGGTGATATGGAGTTGTGACATTTTTCTAAGACTATTACATATTGCGTGTGGCTAGTGGTACCATAGAGTTGCTAGATGGAGAAAGACTAGTAGATGTTATATGGGTTGTAAATAGTCAGGTTAAAGAGTTTTGATTGATAGTGTTGAGCCTTCTTATATAATCTTATTTTTCATAGAAATGATACATAAGTTTGGAGTCGCGATATTGGTAGGCTATGTCGAAAGTGGTATGGTTCATCAAAGGCTTGGTGATATCCATGTTAAGTGTTAAAATCTAAGTTTGAGTTTTGAAGGTTGAACCGATAGAATTAAGTGTGCAAGCATTATACTATGACTATTGGGGCTATCGAAATATAGAGTCTATCTCAGAAGGTAGTATTAGCAGTGGACTTTCCACTTTCATGTGTGGTCCTTCGGGTTAACTTCTATTAATTTTGCGTATTGTCATATTTCAGACCCCAGAGTGCAGTGAGTGCGGTTAATTTTAAAGTCTAGTAAGGGATCTCCCAAACTTAAGATGATAGCTTAAAGCCAAGGGGGACATGATAGAACGAGTAACCAAGTCAAGCATGCAAATTCTAATTGTTGTGCCAGTAAATGGGGGAAAAGTCGTGAGTAGAGTGATGCTCAACCTATTCTTATTTCAGCAGTTTACTTCAGTTATTCCAATACATACTCATGTTTTATGTTTCAGCTCCACAATCATAGTTCGTATTCATGGATATGATATAGAATCATGTACTCTCCTAGCTCCTAGTATGATGATTTCCCAGTTGGTGCAACAATCAGAATCACTGTCCGTAAGTTATGAATTCCAAAATTCAGATCATGCAGTCCATGACTCTTGTACGCATGTGATACTCTTAACGATCTGATTTTATATCAAGTACGTCCTCAGATTAGATCTCTTTAATGAGTCCATCCCGTGAGTGCTCTATTCCTCATGCCTCAGAAGGGTATCAAGTTATGCTTAGTACTCCCCTCATGTTTTGGATCCCGATATTCCAACTTTTCAGTGACCTTTCCCTTAGGTTGAGATAGTGATGATGAATAATTGTCTAGATGGGAGAGAGTAAACATTTCTTGTTGATAAAAGATGGTTGTGTGTTTATTTGAGCTAAGGCAATAATTGTGGAGTATGATAGAGTCCAAGTCCATAAGTTTGAAAGAATTTTGAGGTGAAGTTTCATGTATGGCTTGGTAAGTTGAGATTATTTTAGGTATATCATCTGAATAGTGCAGGGAAGTATTAGAGAATATGAGAAAGGTGCTTTACGAGTTGTGTTTAGAAGAGCATATGTGGGTAAGAATATAGGTTTGAATGTCATGTTTGTATACATACGAATTGATGCTTTGAGTGTTTATGAATGTCCAATCTGAAGTTGAAGTTGATTGTGGGAGTGGCAATAAGAATTATACATGAGATAAGGAATTGTGAAATGCAGGGTATACCAAATTTATGATTCAGACTAGTACTACAGTATTATGTGGTGCGTCTTGTGGTTTGAGTTAGGCTTGAAGATAGTGAGAGGATTTAGTCCAGTTTAGACATTAGTAGATGGAGATATCAGCGTCTATGTGAGAAAAATAAGTGGAATCAATGAGCATGATATTTAAGGGAAAAGTATAGTTGAGAGAGTGTTTTAGAAGTGTAGCTAGCCTGAAAGTAATAAGTTGCTTTGCTTAAGGTGTGATAATCCTATCCTATTTTATGAGTTATATGTTTGTATTCCGTGATAAAGAGTAATGTCATTGTTGTGATTCCCTAGTTGGATGTCTTGTGTAACTCTTGCACAAGATCCCTTGCTTTTTAAGGCTACTAGAACTTCTTTAGAAAGGGTGTTAAAGAGATACCCCAGTTAAGTATAAGTGTCCAGAGTAATTCAGTCTGTATAGCCAGCAATTCGATTTGATAGTCAAGCTAATCAGTTACTGTGGTTTTCCACCTTTTCACGTAGTCCTTCTATCTGAAGTCCCATGCGTATGACCATCCCAGGATATAATCTATTCCATCCTTGTAAATTGTGAATTCAGTTCATTCCAAGCATCATGTTTCAGATTCAGCTATTTGGTCATGGCTCGGTGCATAAAAGTTCAGCGCATAATCTCAAAATTTCTAAGTATTTTAGCTCGGACAGTGTAATACCTTCGTACGATTCAAATCTTGTTGCATTAGGATTCGTACTTGCATGAATTATCACTTCTCAATTCAATATGTATGACTGGATCATGAACACTTCAAGGGAAATCTTAAATTTTCAGCATGAATCAGCTCCAAGAAGCAAGTAAAGTCAAGTCAGCTCAGAATTCAGATTCATGATAGAAGTTTAAATGTTTCAGATCAGTTCTGTCCTTTCTTAGAGGACATATCATGTCCATGTTATTTCCTTACCTTAAAGGCTTCAACAAGTTCCTACCCATCATTCGGGGACGAATGATCCCAAGTGGGAGATAATGTAACACCCCGCATTTTTTGAGCTAGAAATCGAAGCGTCGCTCCTACGCGTATAAACCCGAACTAGATGATTCCTTGTTAATATAAGTGTGGTGATAAATCCTACAGTTTGGGAATATCTTTGGATACGAATTGAGGTCACAAAAATCCCCTAACTCAAAGACGAGTTGAAAACAATTCCATCGATTTAGTTTTAGTGGATACTTCAACTTGGGTCAATTTTCATTGAGTATAACTTCTGTTATACAGCTAAATGGGTGACCTACTATATATCAAATGAAAGGTATTCGAAGTAGCTTTCCAACGATACTAATTTCGTCTAGATCCGTCATTCGAACAAAAATTTATGGTCATTTTTGTGAGAGGCAGTAGTGTATTTTTCTGCAGTCAGCTCCACGTTTTCCAGGGGCATTTGGGTCAATTCCACCCCTATTAATTCAACCTAAACACTGAATTTCAACCCCAAAACACCACATTACTCATATTTCTCTCAATTTTCTTCAAGAACACTCCCTAGGGTTTCAAACAAGATTCCCAAATAACCCAAGATTCAACCGTGGGTTTTAGAAGATAATTAGAGATTTGAAATCCCCAATCCGTAAGCTTCAGGAATCATCCATTATTTTTTGAAATAGAGGTACGTGGGGTTTATCCTAAAAACTACATGGGCTTAAAACCATTACAGCATGATTTTAAGGTTTTAATGCATGTATTTTATGGGATTTTTGAAAACTATATTATTGATTATGTAATTTGAAAGTTTCAATGTTGTTATTGTTTTGACCTTGTGGTCCTATCCCCTAAATTGATTTACATGTATACGTATATGTATGGAATTCGAGATTTAAGATTGTTTGAGAGCATAAATTATGAACTCCCTCTAGTGTATCGAATTAAGGATTATGTTTTTGTGATTTGAAAGATGTTTTTGAAATATTATTGCATTTGATCATGATTTGAAATTGTATGAGGGTGGTTCTTGATATATATATATGTGTGTTCTTGTGTTTAAAAGAAAGAATTTCACATGAATTGAGAACTTTGGCATGACAACCTTGTACTGTACTATTGAAATCCTTGACAAAGATGAGTTCCTTGCATGTGTTTTACGTGAGGTTTGAGAAAGAGTTTCTTGAATTGAATTATTGAAATGGTGGTCCCAAAACTTGTGTTTTGAAAACAGATATTTATGACAGACTAATTATGGCTCAGAGATATGACTTGAAAGTCAATGGTATGATGATACCGTGTGTATTTATGTCATAACAGATTATGTTTTCAGAGCATGTTTTCAGAGCATGTTTTCAAAGACTGCATGTTTTGATAAAGTATTAAAAAGGGGCTTAAAGAGGGTTAGGTGGTTACCCGAAGAAGGCGTGAGTTCAAGCAACTCTTAGCCTAAATTTGTATTTACCGGTACGGGTAGATTGTTATTGTACGTTGGCGACGGCCGTGTGGCGTAGTAGAGTCAGAGACTCCGACCCTTGCGGCACACTTGGGTTGGGGGCTTCGCTATCGAGTTAATGGCAATTTCCATATAGCTCATGGAATTTTTCAGAGTTGTAGGGTATACCACCTAACTCAGATGTAATATAGATTTCTCAGAGTCATGATGATTTTCACAAAGTCTTTTAAAATGCCCATGTGATTTCTTACTGTATGACATGTTTATGAACTATTTTAAACTGCTCTCATATATGTGGATTATAAATAATTATTTTGGATTTGCTATGCGTACTAGTACATCTGTATTGACCCCCCCCCCCCCTCCTCTCTCCACATTCTGAGGTTCAGTCTAGGGGTCCAGATAAGCAGTAGATATTTCGACAGGTGATCAGATTGTGCAGTGGTGAGCCTTTTCTATTCCAGAAGGCCTGTCTTTTCAGATCATGACACTTATTTCAGTTTTGGTCTACTGGGGGCCTTGTTCCATCTTTAGACCGTCGTCAGATTTTCATGTAGTAGATATTTCGCAGACTGAGTCAGATGATATTTAGATATTGTTGGAGTTTTTCTTCATTGTTAAATTAATTTCAGAGTATGACTATGTTTCCATATTCCATGTATAATTCCGCATTTTCTTTTTTATATATGAATGTTGTGCAAGATTACCATAGAGAGAAGGGAGTTTCAATCCTTCCTAGCTTGGGATGTCCGTTACGGCCAAGCCCTAGTTCGGGTCGTGACATGAACACACTGGTTTACTTTGCTTTACATCTGCTTCAGCAGATGGGGAGCAGACTGAGTGCAGTTTGGCCACAGATCAGGGCCAACTTGCATCCACCATAACTTTTTGTATATAACGAACTGGGTGACCTTTTATATATCAAATGAAAGGCCTTTGAGTCTTCTTTCCAACGCAACTAATTTAGTCCAAATCCAACAACGAAGTAAAAAGTTATGCCTAATTTACTTCAGCATGTCAGTCTATCAACTGAGGGACTGCTGTGACTTTTTTTGTTTTCTTAGGAGTATTTTAGTCTTTCCTCTCATCCAAAATCCATCCATAACATAAGGTTCATCCCCAATTCACGAAAATATACTCACTTTCTCTCTAATTCTCAGAAGAATAAGTCCTAGGATTTCCAATCCAAGATTTTAAGTCTTAAGAAATTCACCACAATCTTTCAGATCTGATAATCTAAGGTATGTGGGACTACTCTAAAAACATTCGGCATAAGTTTAAATGCTTTTATAAAAATTAAAGATCCCCAATTATGTTTTATAACGAAGTATTCTAGCTATATGGTTTTTGGAAGGTATGCATCATGGGATTGTTTTGATGAAAATATATATTGTCTTGATTTACTTTTTATGGAAATTGAATTATAACTATATATGTATGGGAATTTGTGTATTTTGTAAGATTGATTGAGAGCATGAGTATGAATCCCCTCTCCCGTTGCTAACTAAAGTTTATATGTTCATTGTGAATGATTTGAAACGCATGTTTTAGAATTTAAAAGTGATCTTCTCAATATCATGGTGATTGACATGGTTTATATATGATAAGAGGGAATTTCTTGTTATACTAAAATCTTTCTTAAAGGGAAAGAATTGCATGTGATTGAGATATGACCACCACATGTTTTGAATCTTGCAAAAGAGAAATTGTTCTTGAGATTTCAAAGTGATGACTCTATTGTGATGTTATGAATCTTGGGTGGCCATGTGCATGTTTTAAATATGATGGGCTGTGAATTTGATATGATATTGACTTGCAAGTCAGGGTATGACGATACCCGGTGATGATATGCCCTTAACAGAAAAAGTATTGATCGTTTAAAAGCATGAAGCATGATTTTGAATAATTAAAATTTGGGTTTAAGAGAGCTAATTAGTTACCCGAAGAAGACATTTGAGTGTAAGGGCTCATCGTTGAAAACCGTAGTTGCCGATAAGGGTATTATCCTATAAGGGGATAATGTGGACGTCATGTAAGGGTGATGCCATGGTATACTTGTAAGGGGGTATACCATGTTACTAAAATTCCAATTCTTAAGACACACTTGGATTGGAGACGCGGCCGCCGAGTCGAGGGTGGATTCCATATAGCCCATGGAATTACAATTGTAGGGCGTATTAATTTGCTCAGAAGAATAACAAAAAGTGAGTTAAGGTTGTCAAGAATTGAATTTGAAATTTGTTTCTACTTATATAATATTCATTATTATTGTGAAATTCTCTCATCTATTTTGTATAAAAACATGTATTTTGAGTTGTTTCACATACAAGTACAATTGTATTGACCCTTTATATTTTAGAATCTGAGGCTAAATCTTGAGGTTCTGCTAAGTCGTATAATTATCAGAAGGAAATGTACAGTTGGTGAGCCTTTTATATTCCAGAAGGCCTGTTTCTTTCAAGACATTTGTTATTTATTTTCATTTAGGTCCACTGGGGGCCTTGACCCATTTCATCCAGTTTGTTTATTTCGTATGTATTACTTATTTCCCAAACATAAAAAGATGTTGTTTAAATATTGATGGGTTTTCTTTCGTATTGATATACTTGACTCAGAACATGACCATGATTTCGTAATGATTATATTTCTGCATCTTTCTTTTATTATATGAGAATTGTGCATGATTACCAGTTGTAGAAGCGCGCTCAAGCCTCCCTGGTTTGGGATGCTCATCACGGCTAGGGCTTTGGTTAAGGTCATGACAAACTTGGTATCAGAGCATGGTTCATGGTCATAGGGTTTCTGCAAAATCGCGTCGAGTAGAGTGTTATTTATGGGTGTGTAGCTCGCCACACTTATAAGCAGGAGGCTACAACGCATTTGGGAATCTCTCATTTCTTTCATGATTTAGTTTGTGTTGCAGAGTCCGAATGTCCTCTAATTAATGATTTCTTGTGTTTCTGAAAGTCATCATTCCTCCCCGTCACTCCAATGAACAGAATGCCTAAAGTAAAGATGTTCGTCTTACCCATGGTATGAGGAGACGTTATAGGGCTCACACTCCTAAGTTTTTTTCCACTCCGGGAGTCCCTCCTGTTCAGACTACCCCACCAAGGGCACCTAGGGCTCCTCGGTCTGGAACTAACCGCACTTAATCGCCCCAGAGAGAAGTATCAAATGTTGAGTTCAGACAATCGATACATATGATAGCTGAGTTGGTGGCTTCCCAGGCCCGACGGTTTGAAGATATTGGGTCTACGTTTGGTGCATCTGAGACTACATGTGTTGGTCAGTTTGTGAGACTAAACCCACCTATGTTTACAGGTACAAAGGTTGAGAAGGACCCATAAGGGTTCGTGGATGAATAGGAAAAAAAATTTTGGGTGATACATGAGAATGAAGTTGAAGGAGTCGAACTGGCAGCCTATTATCTCAAGGATATGGCCAACCAGTGGTACAACAAATGGGAAGATTCGAGGGAAAATAATGCTTGTGGAAGCTTTCCTCTAACAATTCTTTCCCTTGGAGTTGAGGGAGTCCAAGGCTGAAGAGTTCATGAATTTGAAGTTAAGGGAAGATGAGAGTCAATGAGTATACTCTGAAATTCAACTAGTTATCCCGTTATGCTCTAGAATTGACAGGAAACATGAGGGCCCCTATGAGGAAGTTTGCATCCGGTTTCTCAGATAACTTAGTGTTGGAGTGCAAAGCGGCAATGTTGAACAAAGATATGGACTTCTCCAAATTGTCTGTACACATACACTAAGTTGAGGATTAGAAAAAGAAAGTTGCTAAAGCAAGAAAGAAATATAGACTGTCCAAGAGGCCCAGACCGACAGATCATAACTACAGTCAGCACCAAAATGGTAATTGGGGTAACAGGTGGCCAAAGAAAAAGCTATGAAGTAATGCTCTGCCTAAAGCCAGCGCACCTGCTCCCAGACCTACTGTTTATCGGAGATTTCAGAATTTTCATCCCAATAGTGGATCTGGAGTGCAAGGCACTTAACCACAAGGGAGTATGGCTCAGACATATAGGTAGTATCCTCGTTGCAGTATCTGTGTGAAGAACCATTCGGGAATGTGTATCTATAGTGAGCGCATATGTTATACTTATGGTCAGACGGGTCACTTCAAGAGGGATTGCCCGACAGTGAGGGGTAACGTTGGGGTAACTAAGTCCCAAGCTAATTCTTTGGTGCCACCACTACCTCCTAAGGGTACTAATGCTTCTACTGGGTGTAGTCACAACAGATTGTATGCTTTGACTAATAGCCAGGACGCAGAGGCTTCACCAGATTTGGTCACGGGTACATTACAGATTCTCTCTCGTGATGTGTATGTGTTACTTGATCCCGAGTCTACTTTGTCTTATGTGACCCCATATGTGGCAGTCAGTTTTGACTTTGAGCCCGAAAATATTATGGAACCTTTCTCTGTTTCTACTCCTGTTCATGACTCTATTGTTGCTAAGAGGGTGTACAAAAATTGTGTTGTGTTCATTTTTAATCGTGATACTATGGCAGACCTTGTAAAGCTTGATATGGTTGATTTTGATGCTATTTTAGGGATGGATTGGCTCTATTCGTGCTATGACATACTAGATTGTAGAACCCAAAAAGTCACTTTCTTTTTTCCTAAAGAACCACTGATAGAGTTGGAGGGGTATTCTTTAGCACCTAAAGGGAAATTTATCTCTTATCTCAGAGCCCATAAACTTATATCTAAAGGTTATTTGTATCATCTGATTTGGGTAAAAGATTCTAATACAGAAAGTCATTCTCTCTAATTTGTCCCTATAGTTAATGAAATTCTGAAAGTTTTAATTGATGATCTTCCAGGGATACCAACTGATAGGGAGATGGATTTTGGCATTGACTTATTGCCAGACACTCATCCTATTTCTATCCCGCCATACAGAATGGCTCCTACAAAAATAAAAGAGTTGAAAGAACAGTTAAAAGATCTTCTTAACAAGGGCTTTATCCATCCTAGTGTTTCTCCTTGGGGTGAACCAATACTCTTCGTGCTTAAGAAATATGGTTCCCTCCATATGTGTATAGATTATCGTCAGTTAAATAAGGTAACTGTCAAGAACAAATACCCTCTTACTAGAAGTGATAATCTCTTTGACCAACTTTAGGGTGCTAGGTTTTTTCAAAGATAGACCTTCGTTCGGGGTATCATCAGTTAAAGTTTAAGGAGGCTGATATTCCCAAAAGAGCTTTTCAAACCCGATATGGCCATTATGAATTCTTAGTCATGTCCTTCGAATTGACAAACGCCCCTGCAGCCTTCATGGACCTAACAAATAGGGTATTTCTCCAGTTTCTAGATCTGTTTGTCATAGTTTTCATTGATGACATTTTGATTTATTCCTAAAGTGAGGAGGATCATTCCAATCACCTACAAATCATTCTTCAGACCCTCAAAGATCATAGGTTGTATGCAAAATTTTTCAAGTGTGAATTTTGGCTTTGTACTATCACTTTCTTGGGGCATATCTTGCCTAGTGAGGGAATTAAAGTTGATCCCCAAAAGATTAAGGCAGGGAGAAAATGGCCCAGACCCACGACTCCAATCGATATTCTAAGATTCTTTTGTTTGGCGGGGTATTACAGAAGGTTCGTCGAAAGTTTTTCTTTCATAACTTCTCTACTTACCAGGTTGACATAGAAAAAGGTGAAGTTTGTGTGGTCTGACTCCTGTGAGAATAGTTTTGAGAAGTTGAAAGACAAGTTGACTACTTCACTTGTTTTGACTCCACCCGAAGATATAGAAAGTTTTGTGGTATGCTGTGATGCGCCCCGAGTGGGACTTGGGTGTGTACTTATGCAGCATGGCAAGGTGGTAGCTTATGCATCTAGGCAGTTGAAGATGGACGTGCGAAATTACCCCACCCATGATTTGGAGTTAGCGGTTGTGGTGTTTGCACTTAAAATCTGGCAGCATTATCTTTATGAGGTGCATGTTGATGTACTTACTGACCACAAAATTTTATAGTATGTTTTCTCACAAAAGAACTAAATCTTAGGCAAAGGCGATGGTTGGAATTATTGAAGGGTTATGACATGATCCTGCACTATCATCTGGGCAAGGCAAATATGGTTGCTGACGCCCTTAGCAGATGGTGGCTGACGGCCTTAGCAGGTTGTCAATGGGCAGTCTTACTAATATTGAGGAAGAAAAAAGGGAGATAGTGAAAGATATTCAACGGCTTGCAAATCTAGGGGTTTGACTTTTGGACTCCGAAGATGGAGAAGTAATTGTTCAAGAGATGGCTAAATCTTCCCTATGTGTTGAAGTTAAGGAAAAACAGGTCGAAGACCCCATTTTGATGCAAATTAAGAAGGATGTTGGTCAACAAAAGGTAATGGCATTTGAAATTGGTCGTGATAGAATTTTCTGGTACCAAGGTAAGCTATGTGTACAAAATGTGGATAGATTGCAGGAAAGGATTCTTGACGAAGCTCACACTTCGAGGTACATTGTTCACCCAAGCTCTACTAAAATATATCATGACTTTAAGGCAATATATTGGTGGAATAATATGAAATGTGATGTTGCTAATTTTATTTCTAAGTGTTTGAATTGTCAACAAGTCAAAGTGGAACATTTGAGTCCAGATAGCACTTCCCAAGAGATAGCCTTGCTTATGTGAAATAGGAGATGATCAATATGAATTTCATCACAGGACTTCCGAGGTCCCAAAACCAATATGATTCCATTTGGGTGATTGCAGACTGGATGACCAAGTCAGCTTACTTTTTCCCAGTGAGGACTAACTACTCGGGAGATGATTATTGCAAATCCATGGATACTCTTATAGCAAGAGGTGAAACTTTAAGCCTTGAAATGTGTCCAAAGACTGAAAAAGAAAAAGAAGATATGTCGCGAGTACCATATTCCAGTTCAGTTGGGAGCTTGATGTACGCTATGATGTGTACTCGTCCAGACATTTTTTATGTCGTAGGTCTGGTTAGAAGGTAACAATCTATGCCTGGAAGAAATTATTGGAAAGCAGTAAAGAGACTCTTTCGATATCTGAAGGGAACTGTTGATTATTCACTATGCTATAGTTGACCCGATTTATCCATAAGAGGTTATACAGATGTTGATTGGGCTGGTGACCGGTATGATAGAAAATCAACTTCCGGTTACGCCTTCTTGCTAAATGGTGGTGCAATTTTATGGAAAAGTAAGAAACAAACTTGCATAGCCCTGTCAACTATGGAATCATAATTTGTGGCTTGTGCATCTGCAGTACAAGAAGTTGTTTGGTTGAAGAGATTTTTTCAGCATTTGAACATCGCAAAGAATTCTAAGGGTCCCATGATTTTATATTGTGACAGTCAAGCGGCTATCACATATACGAAGGATTCTAAGTATCACAGCAAGACCAAGCACATTGATATTAAGTATAACTTTATAAGAGACATAATGTCAAGTGGAGAAACAATTTTACAATACATTCCTACACGAGAAATGATAGTTGATCCCTTTACTAAGGCAATATCTAGGGACTTATTTGAGAAATATGTTATGGCTCTAGGATTACGTAGGATATGATTATGTTTATGTAATGTAGATGACTTGATAATAATTATTATCAATATAAGAATCTTGAATTTATGTTCAATCTCATATGCATGTGAAAATATGTTATATTAAAATAGTGTGTCGACCAAGTCGCGAGATTGGCTCCCTCACACGAGCAATTGCCTCTTACGTCGAGGAACGTGAAGAGAAAAGTTCCACCATAAGATAATGACTTGTCTGTAAATCCAGATGTGAGTTTCTGTAAAAATATGGATTTGAGGATTATTAAAGAAAGAAACTCAGGTTGGACAATTAGAGGTTTCTAGACCTAGTTTTGTACGATGTTGAATGACTCAAAGAATAAGACACATGCACCAATATAAGATGAGAACATCGTAGCACGTGTTTTCATACCACGTGTTCTTAGCGACCAATGGGTTAATGGAAGAATGAATTCCTTCTTCTTCATTGTGTGAGACCCTCAAGGTTATTTTAACCTTTTACTGAAATACCCTTAGAAACTTTGACTGTTTCTTGAACTTTCAATCGGCATTGCTACTTTAGCATGTTACTAATATCCATGAGAAATTCGGCAGTGTGGTGCGTGTCTCAGAAAGCAGTTGATTTGAAATAGATTAATTCGAGTAGAAAGGAAAGATGATTAAAATGAATATTTTATCTTGTTTACACAAGCCGACTATTACACTAACCATATAAGAGTCAAGTGTAATTATGTATGTAAAGTTAATCATGAACTCGAAAAGAGGATGAGGGATCGAATAAGTAACTACTAAAGTAGTGAATGATGTCTGGGGTATTGTGAGTGAAAATATCCTCATATTAGTAGAGAATTCTTTCCACACTTGATTGGATTCCTAAACATAGCTTGTAAAACCTTATAGGTAAAGCCCGTGATGCTCACAGGTCGCACAAACTATTTGCCGTATGAATTGGTGATTTGTTGATGTCGCACTGGCTCGGGTAATGTCCACCATGTGTGAAGTGGGAGATGTTAGATTATGGGTCATGGGTCACCGATGTGGACCGCCCCGAATCGACTCATTTATTTGTTAGATTGAATTTAATTCAAAAGAAAAAGGGGAACGGTTACAAAGTAAGTGTTCCCGCCCTAAAAACACTTGCTATAAGTTCTTTTTTTTTTTTTATTTTGACAAGGGTGAGTGACAGAAAACAGAGAAGTGACAAAACACAAAAACAACGACACTAAAAAGGGCATTTAGTTCATGAAATAACATTCTGTTTTCAAGAGAAACGAAATCGACTTGGAGCACGATCCTTTTCGAAGCAAAATCAATTTCCGCTGCAAATTTACGGTACACACCTTTTATTTGTTTTGCTTCGAAATGACAACAGTAATTATTCATTATGGAGTTGATCATCCTATTGTTTCATCTTTTCACTAGTACTAGTACTAGTAGTCAAGCTTTTGAGTACGGCCATATGGAAATGGTAGTACAGTGGCCACCAACATGTTGTGGGTTGCCAAATGTCAATTGTAATCCTGCAGTTTCTAAGTTGCAGTTCACAATTCATGGCCTTTGGCCAGGTGATAGTAGGGGAGTACTCGTCAGAAATGTGATGGTGTGCTTGCTGATCAAGATCCTATTGCTGTTAGACTAATGATTTCTAAGTTATATATACTACTGTTTATGTTACAGTGGGAACAGGGTAAGTTGTTAAAGGAAGAGCTCAATAAATATTGGCCTACATTAGAGTGGGTAAAAAGTCTCACATTGGTTGGTGAATGGACTAGTAGTTTGCTTATATGCACTTGGATAACCCTCAGCTCTTGAGTTAGATTTTGAGGCTGAGTTAGATCCAAAGCCCATTCTTGACTCTGGCGATACCAACAAAGTGTTTTGGATGCATGAGTGTCCAGAATACTCATGGTTGTTGCACCAAAGACACAGTTCCTTTTTCGGGCTGAAACAAGGCTTGCGAAAAAAGCATCTTGAAGTTGCTCAACTTACTTGTTGATTAATAAAGGGAAAATGCCTCCAACAAATGATAGAGCTTACAAAACTTACATGTTGATTAATAAAGGGAAAATGCCTCCATCAAATGATCAAGCTTACAAGATGCAGAATAGAATTTAAGGGATTTCCTCTCTTCGTATGTGTTGCCTAAGCAGGATTATCAGGTTTATATATGCCACCTACGCCTTTGTTTGGACAAGACTTCAGCACAAGATGTTGCGGTCGATTTGTTTGGATAAGACGTTGAAGACGTTCTTCAGCATGATGAGGACAAACTCTTATCATTTCCACCAAGGTAAAATTAATAGTATATAGCATTACTCTTCTTATATGTATACATAAACAAACATGTGTATGTTATGTTTAGTATGTATACTAATTATTTACCACTACAAACAAACATGTGTATGTGTAGTATATATACTAATTATTTACCACTACTTTGCCTGCTACGTAGGCAATCTACAACTAGCTGGAAATTACGGAAGGAAGGAATATGTCAATATCGTCAAAAGATCGATCCCGCTAATTAATTCTGTCTTGGAGATGTGTATTCAAATTCGCAGATATTTGTGTTTTGAAAACTCTTTCTACGGATCCATGTTTTTTCTTGAAAGGAGGATGGATATATGCTGAATTTATGTTGAGAAAAACACCTAATCTTCTGGAAGTAATATGCAGATTCAAAGGTATAATAAGCAGAGCAGTCGAGAATCAGAGAGCTCTCATAACAAGTCTTAATACTATCAAACAAGTTAAAGGTGACAAGTTTGTTCCAAACCCCTGGATGGATCATTACCCATATATCAATAATCCTTCGTCATGGGATCTAATCCGAACCCAAAATGACGACCATATAAGTCAAATGGTTGAAACTCCATTGAGGCAGCAGGGAGGTGTCTCGTCTCTCTGGTAGCAGGATTCCACCGCGAACACAAAATACCTTTATCAATCTCTCTTTCCATGAAAAACAAGCCATCAACACAACCTAAGAGTTTCAGAATAACTCCAAATCTTTGGGAATTATCTCCCTGTGAAGGAGAAGGTATACCATAATCGGAAATCACAGTGACAGCTGGGGCATCATCAGCTGCACCACAATCATAAATCAAGAATTGTTGAGGCTTCTTCTTGCTACAATTCAAGTGTTCTATTGTGAACTTGGGGTCCTCTATAAGAGCGCACCATTTTTTGCAGACGCATTTGAATCGCAACAACGACTTAACTGGGAAATTTAATTGGATCTCCTTTGCTAAATCTTCAAGAAAAGCCCCAACATTGTCGCAGGTGGCCATAGCGATACCACTCATCAAACATGGGCCTTAATCAACTGTTCAATGGATTCACAAGCAAATCATATTACGATAAAAATGAAATTGATCTTCTTCATTTATTTATTTTTTAAAAAAAAGAAAAAGCGAAGATCATAGATCTAATAAAATAAGATGTGAATTTCAATTAATGAAAAGCGATGTACCTTTAAATTTTCATTAAATCGCTTCGTGCAGAATGAAGGAAAGGTTGTTTATGGGTGGAGATTCCCAAATTTTATACACTTAGCTTTTTTTTTTTTTTTTTTTTTTTTTTTTTTTTTTTTAAGCAAAAACCAAATCTTCTATTAAGTGACACCACAACCACAAAAATCTCAAGACCTCAGCTTTTACTAGGTGTAAACCCAATCAAAGCTATTTTAACTTAACCAGGAAGAATTCATATCATAAGTTCAAAGCCCAACAGCATAATCAAAGAGGCTTCAATCTGAAACCAAGTATCTGAAATTTCCCATATTGGATCTCCTCAATATTGAATAGAAAAAATTCCATAAACCTCATTTCTTTCTCCTACTTTCTTGGTTGGGGGGAAATGGGGACATTTGTATATAGCAGTTGCCTATCTTGGAAAAACAACCTGAGCAGACAGGTGAATCCCTCTCACCATGTGGTTCCTCGTGGTGTTCCAGAAAAAGGGTGTTCAAGAATTAAAGCTGCTGCTTGTTCTAAAGAAGATGTTACAGTGAATCGGGATTGTGAGAAATCTGCCTACAGGCTCGTTGAATAGGAGGTCAGCTATTGTATCTGGTGCTTCTTTGATTTCATCAGCACTGCTTGGTTTTCCTGGAGAGGGATCTGCTGTGGTTAAACAAGGTCTTCTAGCAGGGAGAGTTGCTGGACTTTATGAGAAATCAGGTGGACATGGTGCTGGATGGAGTCCCATGATTCCTTACACTTTATCCATGCCTGATAATTGGGAAGAGGTAAGAATCCATCTATTCACAACTTACTCAGGTTCACTTTTGACGTTTTCACCTGTTGAACAGGTCCCTGTGTCAATTGCTGATCTAGGTGGTACAGAGATTGACTTGAGATTTGCGAATCCAAAAGAAGGGAGAATCTTTGTCTGAGTCTTTCAGGGTTTTCTGATTACACAGCTATGCGTGATAGCACCGTAGCAGAAGTGGAACGCCAAGGAAGAAGAGTCGGTCACTATAACCATAAGTACTTGCAAGAAGACACATCACCTCTAGTAGAATATACAGTTAAAATACATGAGAGGAAAATTTCCTTTGGATTGAATTTTGTAACAAATTTTAGCTACAAATGATTATTGTAAATCGTTTACCTTACCAATATTATAAGTCTTCAGAAGGTACCTCTTCTGGACTGAGCATTAATAACTCTGTTTGATTGCCACGACAATCACCTCTCACTGTCCACTTGGCTAGAGTTAGCATCATGTTTTAGAAGTTTTCTCTGGCAATACTTGCATACTAGTCTCTTGTCTATCAAGCATGACCAAACTACACCCTGGTGTCTTTTGAGACCTTTTATTTGACGAGGCAAACCTCATCCTTTCAGCTTTTCTCCCATCTTTCAGCAGCAGCACATATATTAGAAAGAATCACATAATGTGCATCATCTCCGAAATCTTTCAGAAGTTTTTCCATGACATTTGTGTCCGAATGAACCCAGCATGCTCCAAGCAGAGCCCCTAAAACTGTTTTATTTGGTGTGACAGGCATCCCTTTTATCAAGTCACAAGCCTCTTTTAATCTTCCTGCCCTTCCCAAAAGGTCAACAAGACAACCATAATGCTTGATACTCGGTGTCTGCATATTTCTCCATCCTGGAAAAATCTCTAAACCTTCCTCCACAAATCCAGCATGGGCACAAGCCGATAGAACTGAAAGAAAGGTTATATCATTAGGTTTCACCCCTGAACTGTCCATTCTCTCAAAAAAATTAATTGCCTCCACACAATGGCCATGGTTGGCAAAACCAGATATTAGTGAGTTCCAAGGAGCATCATTTTTAACTTTCATTCCTTCAAATATCAATTTGGTGTTACCTAAATCCCCACATTTTGCGTACATGTCAACCAACCCATTAAGAACATATTGATTCAATTCAATCCCTTTACGAATTATCATTTTATGTATATCCTTGCCAACTTCCAATAACGCCAACTGGGCACAAGCCGATAAAACACTGACTACAGTAACCTCATCTGGTTCAAGACCCGCATCTTACATTTTGATAAATGCTTCCAAGGCATCTTCACACAACCCATTTTGTGTATAACCACATGTCAATGAATTCCAATTCACCAAGCTCTTCGTAGTCATCCTATCAAATATACCCTTGGCACTCTTAACATCACCCTTCTTAAAATAACCAGAAATCATCGATGACTATACATAAAAATTCCTTCTTGGCATCATCTCAAACAGTTCCCTTGCAGCATCCATATCCCCATTACTAGCATACGCATCAACCATCACACTCCATGTCACAACATTCATTCCTCAACTCATCTTTTACCCGATCAAAAAAACTCCTTGCCATCACGATATCTCCATGTCTGGCGTACCCATAAATCATTTCGTTCCATGTCACAATCGTCTTCTCAGACATATTCTCAAACAATAAAAATGCAGTCTTTACATCACCACTTTTCATATAACCCCAAACCATAGCATTCCAAGTAATCAAATTTCTTTCAGGCATATAATCAAACACTTTACGGGCACTCCGGATTTCGCCACATTTTCCATTCAAATCTAATAATGAAGTCCCCACCATTACATTATAATCAAATCTTGATTTCACTGATTCAGCATGTAAGGCTTTGCCAAGGCTAACGAGTGAAAGTGCAGCACATGCCTTTAGCACTAATGGGACAACACCCATTACTGAACTTCCATTAATACGATTATGGGTGTATATTAGAAGGGCTTCTTTGAATTTTTGTTGAGATATTGAGTTCTTTATGCTGTAAGAGTAAGACCAATTTGTTAATGGGTTCGTGATATTATTCAATGAACAAAATCCACAACTTTGATATACTAATTGATTTCTTACCATCATCTATTTTTAGTCCTGGTTGATAGGTTACCTCATACTTGATTGCTTCATGTAAGTAGTGGAGTTATGCGGAAACTGACCCAACGCCTTGCTTATACACTTATTAGGGTGTTTGATTTGGAAATTGTTATTCCGCGGTAACTAATTATTCAGGAATAAAATAAAAGAATATATTTTCTTTTGTTTGGTCAAAGGAATTAATTCAATTCGAAATAATTTATTCCATCATTTTCCCCATCAGATAACTTATCTCCCGATATTAGTAATTTCGAGATAACTAATCCCGATATTAATTATCTCGAATAATAATTTTCAAACCAAACAGTTAGCTTAGATAGAGAAGTTTAGGATTTATTTAAAACTTATGGTAATTTTCAAATATTATGAAATGATATTTATATTTATTGTTAAAATTTGGGCATATAATATATGCATGTTGGCTTTTCATTTGGGTGGGCTTGTTGGGTGGAGTTAAAAGAGAATATGGTTTTGACAATACTTTTAGTTGAACTAAATTATGTTTATGTGCATGTAATTTTTTATTTTATTTTTTCGAATTAATGAATGTGCATCTAAATTTTTAATTTGTCTATGAAGAATCTATTTCTTTTTTGGGGGGTAGGAAAAATAAAAAAGGAGATTACAAGGTGGGAAATTGAACACTAACAAGGTAAAAGTTCGGAAAGCCAATTGAGCCAATAAGATTTCTTTATGAAGATTGTATTGTTAATGTTCAAGGATTAAAGTAATAACTCGCACCAAAATTGGAGTTGTTTTCAATGCTTCTTAACATGTTCTTTTCATTATCGAAGTACCTTTTTCATACCTATTTTGATTTGTTGCGACTATTATTGAGGGTCTTTAAAAATTTGTAAAAAACTAGAAAACTATTTCTCTCTAATTTTTGACCTCTACCTACCTATATGGTAAATTTATTCAGACATACACACTATATATAGATATAGATATATCAAATTAGTTAATATAAAGTATGTGTCTTTCATATATTTATTACTTTACCTATGATTAAGTGATATGTATTATATCTCACTTTCGTTTTTAACTATTCAAATTAAATCATTTGATTTAACATCCACATCAAAGGCGAGTAGATATATATTGCTATTTATCGAAAACGTTATCATAAGAAGAAGGTTTGGGAATAATTAAGAGATGCGAATCATATTATTAATAATTATAATCTGAATCTTTGTCTACATACAGTGTGTAATTAGCAGCTCCTTAATTAATTGCCCAACAAGGACATCAATCTTTGTTGAATTAAGAATATTCAGAATTAGTTAATCAAAAGTCTTAATCAAATTAATTATTTTTACTTTGTTACTCCAACATGGTCAAGACTAGAAAACAACATATTCGATAAACCGTCAGCTAGGTCATGTACATAAATGTTATTCCTACTTTTTGATAGATCATTGGCAAAAAAAAAAAAAATGTTTTTGAGATGGAAATTAATGCATGAAAAATATGATAACATGCAAATGAATAAGATACAACGCAAATATAATAATAAATAGTAATAGAAAATAAAAAGCAGCCAAGAAGTGCTACATTAATTATAGGCAGAGCGATAAATTAGAAAAAAACAAATAAATCATAGTGGAAGGCAATTTAATAAATTGTGACATATACTTCCTCAGTTTCAAAATATATAATGTTACTACTTTTTCCATTTAATAAATTTACAATTTTCATTTTTTTTTTCTCAATTACACTTTCATATCAAAAAGTTATTGCATTGTTCGAAATCACAATATTTGAAAGATAGTTTTCACTTGCCACATATATGTTTAATTTAAACATCATGTCTATTTAAATTACCATAAGTTTTTAAGGTATTTTTTAATATTTTTCAAAATTTTATGTCTAATTATATCAAATCACATAAAATAAAACGAGAGATGCAATGTTTAAAATCAACTAGATGTTGTATAATAGAATATTGTGACATGCACGATATTCACCTTAGGAAAATAACAATACGGAGAGTGTAGTAGTAACTACTCTTTCATCCTTCATTAGAGGCCTCGAATTCGAGACCGTGGATATGAAGTGGACTTTATCTCCAATGTGAGACTTTTCGACATAAATTTTAATCTAATCGAATCTCAATATAAATATCAAATTATACACCTAACAAAAAATAATAAATAAAGTCCCTTTCTTATGAAGAAATCACACATTTCAAAAGATCACAACTTTTTGGTAGGCCTTCCTTTAATCTCAATACTAAGTTTTTTTTTAAGCCTTAGTATATTTGTGTTAGTGTGAGGAAAAATAAGATAAATTACTAGGTATCATTAATTTTCTAGATAGATCTTATTGGGATCTTAAAATAATCGATAAAACAATCTTTAACAAAATACAAGATCAGACTGCATAAAATAAATCCTTATGATTCGATTATTCGCTGAACTTTATGCATAGTGACAGTCTTAGTTCACGAGGCGGTGACCTTTTACCTTATTGGGGGTACCCCACAAGTGACAAGTTCTTACATGGTTACTAACTTTATTGACTATATTTTAGGTTATCAGTTTGATAGATTTTGGTCGGTATCAAAATCCACTATTTACTTTGCATGCACTTAGCATGAATTATTTTATGATCGAAAATTCTGTCTAGAACTGATTTTTTTGAATAAATCCTAACATTCGAGATAATCATTTTGTGAATTGACTCGATGTTGGAAATCAACTCTATATTATTTTTGGATTAATCGTAATTTTTGAAACTCGAAAGATAATGGGATACACAAAGGCTGGTTCAAAAGCTATGCATTCTTGAGGAATAGTGATTATGGGACATATTGTAACATATTAGTGTATCGATCGAACGAGAAATATGAAGACTTTACTTTCTAAGAACGTAATAATGTTCGATATAATGTTATTAAAGTTGGTATAATAATTCGGTGATGTTATTAAAGTTTGTATATTATATCAGAAATTGGTGTATATTATACTTTAAGGTAGGTGTTTGTGACATGTTATGAATCCATATGTATTTTCTTATGCCAAGTCCGACCTAAAGGTCCTAATATACCTACCCCCACTTCTATATGATATGTCTTGGGTTTGATTTCCAACCGAAAAATAATATCAGGTGAATTCTTCTGATCGCAAGCTGACTTTGATATCATGATTATCCAAAAAAAAAGTACAAAGTAAAAAGCTTATCGAGTTTTTTTATGTATACATACAAAACGATCAAAAATAACTCTCGTGTATTAAAGCTTTTTCTAAAGTAAAGCATATATGATACTCCTTGTGGCTTATACTATTACTAGTTTAACCGCACGTGTCTCACATGTGTAACCTTTAATTATTTAACGTTAGACGATTTATCTATTGCGAAGGTTTTTAATGAAGTGCAAAAAGTTCAAATCACTTCTCAAAGTTTCTTCGCACTTTAATATAGTAATGTAAACGTAACATATATTTTATTGTAAGCATATATATATTTTACCACCAGAAGTTTCAAGAGATCAATGGATCATCACTTTTACGTTTGTCATGAAGTACCACTTTTTTGTGCTGCTAGAGGCTAAGAGAGAAGCATTGATTTGAACCACATTTGTAGTAGGATTATTTTTTTTATTTTTTCTATGTTTAAAATCTTTTCTTATTTTTAAAGTTAAATCTTTAGAAAATCTTTGATTACTTATTTAGAACTTTTAAATTTGGTGTTTCTTATATTTTTCTTATTTTAACGCTTTCATATTTATTTCTAGATTTTTTATTTTTTCTTGAAATCAACTTTAGTACTCTTAAACTAATGAAAAAGCTACTAGTTGTCATTAATTATGATGACTTCTGATAAAAAAAAAATTTTACTATAAATATTTAATTAATTTTCAACCTTTAAATATTAGAAAAATAGTGAAAAGATGATTTTGTCTAAAGCAAAGACTTTTCATGAAGGGCAAAAAATTTAAATAATATTTTTAAAGTCCTTCACACTTTTAATATATTATAAATATAGATTATAGATAAGATTATAGATTATAGATATAGATATAAATTATAGATTATAGATAAATTATATATATCGATATAGATACTAAATATAAATAATATAATTCATGTATTATTAATCCATATATCATCACAATTTCAACCCAACACTCTTAGTTTTGCATGAAGTAATACAACATTTAGTTAACTCAAGTAATTATAAATAAGTCAATAACTAATAATAACTTAATTAAGATAATTACAACTAACTAAGAAGACTTGTATATCTACTCTCAGCCTACCTATAGTTCAAGAATCTCTATTATTAATTAATAATTGTAAGTTGAGTCTTTGTTTCATTTCTACCCCACACCTAACCAAAAATTTGGGATGAACTTTTTAATCCTTTTTTTTTTTAATTTATGAACATTTTACTTTTTTGGTCCATCATCTAAATATCTTTTTAAGTAAACTGAGTATTTTATGAAAAAATGTTAGAATATATTAAAAAAAAAAAAAAATTATAGACATTAGACGATAGTTGAATATTTTGCTCAACATTAAAAAATGAGGACAAAATTTAAACGGTCATCTGAAAAACGAATATTCGCCTAAATCAACTGAAGTTGTGTGCATAATCATCTCCTAATTATTTTTAGCCCAGACAAAGACTTTAATCTTTGATGGATGGAATATTCACAGCTAATTAATCAAGTTTTAATCTAATTAATCCTTTTTTTATAACTTAATTACTCACATATGGTTAGATTCTTTTCACTGAATAAATTATTTATAGCATGTACATTGCTGACTACTTAAACTATAACACATAAAATGAAATATCAAATCGAGTACATCCTCCATCTCAATTTATCGGGAACGAAATAAGTTTTTTTTTTATTGTGATCTTTTCATACGCCTTTTAAATATTTTAAAATATCAATTATTGTGCCTTTTACATATATTTTATATCAAAAGTTTAAAACTCCATATTCAAATTTAACATTAAGGTCAAAATTAAAACTTAAACTCTTGAAATTCAAACGATGTCACATAAATAAAACAGAATTAAGGTGTTTAATTGGTTGATTGTGACATTACATTAAAGTTGAAAAAAAAAAAAAACTAAAGTCCCTTTCTAGTTGAAGAATTTACATTACAAAAGAACACAACTTTCTACCAAGCATGCCTGGTCTGGACCATATAATATAAGATGAATTGTCTTATTATAAAGAAATAAGATACCCAAATTTTATGGGAAAGGCTAGTATATGTGCCCCTTGTAAAGGCATATTCAATTCTTAAATAATAGCCACTATTGAAAACACACGTATCTTTCATAATTTTTGGATAAATTTTAAAGAAAATATACTCATAAAAAAATCAAAATTTCATGATATTTTTATAGAAGCGCTAGCGTCTCAAAAAAATCACAAATTTATTATACTAATTCGTAGTAGTTGTGATTTGAGATTGTTAACATACAAAGTTTGAATTGGGACGATGATCAGAGACGGACCTATATGAACTGGGGGAACCTTAATGTCATTTATTATATATCTAACTAATTTTTTTCATTAAAGGGTATTGAGCGATAATATTTTACCTAATATTTATTTACTTTTTATGATGTTTTTACCGTTCTTCAAATTCTGAATTCGTCGCAAAAGAATTCATAATGCCCTTTCACTTTCAATAAGATCGACCCATAGTGGGGGGTGCCCCACAAGTGATAAGTTCTCACATGTTCACAACTTTAGTGACATACTTTTCTAGGTTACGTTATCATTTTGATGAATTAAAAATTTAAAATCCACTTTATATTTTTCATTGACTTGGCATGAGTCAAAAAAGATATCTATCCTAGTAGAATGTGGCAATATGTTACATATTAAATGTAGCACATTATTGTGTATCGAACAAAAGAAATGTGAAACATTTTCAAAACATGAATATGTATGGATGGTATAAATTGTCTAAATAAGAATTTTTCAACAGTAAATAATCAGTTCAGATATTCACGATTAAAAAGTATTGGATTTTCTTTCGGATAGATTCTGAAAGGAGAAGGAAGACTTAAATATCAGCAGGCGTCTATTATATATTGAATTTATCCGATAGTCTCCATTTTGAGAATGTCCAGCGCCAAAGTCGCTGAATGGATAAGTCGTCAATCTCTGAACCATATAATGTATTTTATTTGTTGGGTTACGGAGGGATAATTTTTTCATGAACATAATAATATTCTATACAATGTTAAGACTTTAATTTATACGAAACAGTATTATTAGAAAATAAAAAATTAGTAACTGACACAATTTCGACTAAACAACAAAAATTTCATGTTAATTCTACTTAGCTACGGATTAACGATGAATTATAAGAAAATTCAATTTGCTAAAAGCGCTTTAGCGATGATTTAGCCTGTGATTATTAATAAATTTCGTAGCTAATTTCATGTTTTCTTATAGTGCGTAATATATTAATTAATATTCGATGTGATATTAGTAAATAAAATCATGCAATTTGTGTTGGGTCATGGGCATTTTTCCCTTCCTGTGTGGATAAATGAAGCCCAATTTGGACCAACCCACTTTTGCCCATAGGCCCATTACTATGGGGCATATATATTGATCTTTTTAGGTCTTATTCACCATCACAAAAAGAGAGTTTTCAGCAACCAAAGAGAGAAAAAAAACTGATTTTCGCACCTAAATTTCAGCCACAGCTATTAACTTCAAATTTCGATTTCCGTTTCGTTACTTGTCCGATTGAGCTGAATTTTGGATTGTTTGTTCCTCTCATCTCAATCTTTTATTAGGAACTGACGGAGCTTGATTTGGTGGCCTGTATCTCATGTTCTTCATTCTCGAACAGTAGCTGCATTTTTTGTGCTTTCACTCTTTTATTTCTCTAGTGTTTGGTGTTGTGGTTTATGTATTGTTTCTTGTTGTTTGGCACTTGTTTGGTGGCCATTTTAGAGGACAATATTGTAACTCTTTGGTGATTATAGTGGAGGTTTTGATCCCATGATTTTTTACTCTTCACACTGAAGGGTTTTCCACGTAAATCTTGTGTCTCGTATGATTTCCTTTATTTTTGTCTTGTTTCATTTGGTTAATTTTTTTGTTGTATATTACTCTATTTTGCTTAGGTTAGTTTGTTTCCTCTTGGTTCAAGTTGAAAGGTAAAGTTTAGTCTTGGGTATTTTCCGCTGCTACCCTGTCGAGCTATTTGATTCTGTGCCCGTCTTTCCCAACAAAGTGGTATCAGAGCATTGGTTGTTGTTGATTGTCGATTTGAATGATGGAGGCAAATATGAGCAAGATGGTGTATTTGAATGGTAGTAACTATCATACTTGGAAAGGCAAGATGAAAGATCTTTTATTTGTCAAGAAAATGCATCTACCTGTGTTTGCATCTACTAAACCTGAATCCATGACAGATGAGGATTGGGAATTTGAGCATTTACAGATTTGTGGCTATATCATACAATGGGTTGAAGATAATGTTAGAAATCATATTGTGAATGAGACACATGCTAGAAGTTTGTGGGACAAACTCGAGACACTTTATGCTTCTAAGACTGGCAATAACAAGTTGTTCCTGCTTAAGCAATTGATGAATATCAGGTATAAAGAGGGCATTCCTATTTCTGATCATATAAATAATTTTTAGGGTGTCCTTGACCAGCTGTCCGGAATGGGTGTAAAGTTCGATGAAGAAATTTAGGGACTTTGGCTTCTTAATACTCTGCCTAACTCTTGGGAAACTCTTCCAGTTTCTTTGACTAATTCTGCTCCCGATGTTATTGTAACTATGGAATATATTAAGAGTGGTGTCTTGAATGAAGAGGTGAGAAGAAGATCTCAGGCCTCATCTTCTTCATCTTCACTCTCTGATGTTTTGGTTACTGAAGAGAGGGGCAGAAACAAGTCCAGAGATTCAAATGATAGAGATAAAAGTAGAAGCAAGTCAAGGTCCAAATTCAAGAATGTTACATGTGACTATTGCAACAAAAAGGGGCATATCATAAAATATTGTTACAAGTATGAAAGAGATATGAGATGGCAAAATAAAGAAGACGATAATGAAAATCGTGTTGCTATTATTGCTAATGATGATCTTCTTGTTGCTTATGGTGAGAATGCCATTAATCTTGTTTGCGATGAGTCTAGCTGGTTTGTGGATTCTGGTGCTACTTCTCATGTTACGCCAAAGAAGGAATTATTTTCTTCTTATACTCCAAGTAATTTTGGGATTTTGAAAATAAGCAATAATGATGAAGTTAAAGTACTTGGAATTGGCACAATTTATTTGGAAAGTAACAATGGTTCCAAACTAATTCTCAATAATATCAAGCATGCTCCAGATGTTCGCCTGAATTTTATTTCTGTAGGGAACCTTGATGATGACGGTTATATTAACACCCTTAGTGTTGGCCAGTGGAAGCTTACTAGAGGTTCGATGATTGTGGCACGAGGTGACAAGTTGTCTAACTTGTACGTATTTCAGGGCTCTACTTCTAGAGGCTTGATAAACTTGGTGGAGAATGATACTTCATCAGAGTTGTGGTATAGAAGGTTGAGTCATATGAGTGAGAAGGGAATTGATAGTTTGGCTAAGAAAAATTTACTTTCTAGAGCGAAACAAGCAAAGTTGAAGAAGTGTGTTCATTGCTTAGCCGGTAAACAGAAAAGAGTTTCTTTTCAGAGTCATCCGCCTTCAAGAAAGCCTGATTTGCTGGAGTTAGTGCATTCTGATTTGTGCGGTCTTCTTAAAGTAAGGTCTCATGGTGGTGCACTTTACTTTGTGACTTTTATTGATGATCATTCTCGCAAACTCTGGGTATTTCCTTTAAAGTTCAAGGATCAAGTACTTGATGTGTTCAAAGAATTTTATGCCTTGATTGAGAGACAGACAGGGAAAAAATTGAAATGCATCTGTTCAGATAATGGTGGTGAGATTGATCCTTTTGATAGATATTGCAGAGAGCAGGATATTCGACATTAGAAAACTCTTCCAAAACTCCTCAGTTGAATGGTTTAGCAGAGAGGATGAACAGAACTCTAGTTGAGAGGGTTAGATGTATGCTTTCAGATGCTAAGCTGCCAGATTTCTTTTGGGCAGAAGCACTTAATACTGTTGTTTATGTTATCAATTTATCTCGTACTGTTGCTTTGGATAGTGATGTACCTGATAGAGTTTGGTCTGGTAAGAATGTTTCTTATGATCATCTTAGAGTCTTTGGGTGTAAATCTTTTGTGCATGTTTCTAAGGATGAAAGGTCAAAGTTGGATGTTAAAACTAGGCAGTGTATCTTCATTGGTTATGGTCAAGATGAATTTGGCTATCATTTCTATGATCCAGTTGAGAAGAAACTTGTTAGAATCCGTGATGTTGTGTTCTTTGAAGACCAAACAATTGAAGATTTTGACAAAGCTGAGAAGGTTGATTCTCAAAGTAGTAAAAGTCTAGTTGATGTTGATCCAGTTCCTTTGACTACTACTCCCGAAGAAAATCTTCATGATGATGAAAATCAAGTTGATAATGAAGATGATGATCATGTTCAGAATGACCAGCATGATGTTGTTGATGCTCCAGTGCAAGTTGATATGGTTGATCAGCAACCAGTTGTTGATGTTCCAGAGAGTTCTCTCAGACGATCTATTAGATTGAGAATACCTTTATCTCGTTATTCTCCCAATGAGTATGTACTCTTGACTGACGGGGGAGAACCTGAGAGTCTTGATGAGGCTATGAAAAGTGAAAAAAAAGTGGTTTGATGCTATGGAAGATAAAATTAAATCTTTGTATGATAATCATACCTATGATTTGGTTAAGCTGCCTAAAGACAGAAAAGCTTTGAAAAACAGGTGGATTTTTCGGGTGAAGCATGAAGATAGTAATCCAGTTTCACAGTACAAGACTAGCTTGGTTGTGAAGGGATTTAAACAAAAAAAGGGAGTTGATTTTGATGAGATATTCTCTCCAGTTATGAAGATGTCATCCATTCGTGTGGTTCTAGGCTTAGCTACAAGTCTAGATTTAGAGGTTGAGCAAATGGATGTTAAAACTGCTTTTTTCCATGGTGACTTAGATGAAGAAATTTATTTGGAGCAGCCCGAAGGTTTTGAAGTCAAGGGAAAAGAGAATTATGTTTGCAAATTGAAGAAGAGCTTGTATGGTTTGAAACAAGCTCCTAGGCAGTGTTACAGTAAGTTTGGTTCCTTTATGAGTCAGCAGGGGTTCAAGAAGACTACTTCAGACCATTGTATTTTTGTGCAAAAATTCTCTGATGGTGACTTTATTATTGTGTTGCTTTATGTTGATGACATGCTTGTTGTTGGTCATAATACTTGCAGGATTCAAAAGTTGAAGCAAGAGTTGAGTAAGTCTTTTTCTATGAAAGACTTAGGTCCAGCAAAGCAGATTCTTGGCATGCAGATTGTCCATGACAGGAAGGCCAAGAAGTTGTGGTTATCACAAGAGAAGTACATTCAGAAAGTACTTCGAAGGTTCAATATGGATAAGGCTAAGGTTGTCATTACACCTTTAGCTATGCACTTCAAATTAAGCACGAAGCAGTGTCCTTCCAGTGATGATGAGAAGGAAGATATGAAGAAAGTTCCTTATGCTTCAGCCGTTGGTAGTTTGATGTATGCAATGGTTTGTACAAGACCGGATATTGCTCATGTTGTTGGTATTATTAGCCGTTTCCTTTCTAATTCGGGAAGAGAACATTGGAATGTTGTAAAGTGGATTATGAGATATCTTTGTGGCACTTCTAGTCTGAGTTTGTGTTTTGGTACAGGGAAGCCTATTCTTTGTGGTTATACTGATTCAGACATGGCTGGTGATATTGATACTCGCAAGTCTACTTCAGGGTATTTGGTTATTTTTGCAAAGAGAGCTATGTCTTGGCAATCTAGGTTGCAAAAATGTGTTGCTCTATCTACTACAGAAGCTGAACTTATTGCTGTCGTTGAAGCTTGTAAAGAATTGCTTTGGATGAAGAGATTCTTGGGGGAACTTGGTTGTGCTCAAGAGAGGTATGTGCTTCATTGCGACAGTCAAAGTGCCATACATCTTGGCAAGAATTCTACATTTCATGGTCGGTCTAAACACATTGATGTGAGATACCATTGGATTCAGGATGTGTTGGATTCTAAGTTGCTTAAACTTGAGAAGATTCACATGGATGAAAATGGTTCCGACATGATGACTAAAGCTTTTCCAAGATGAAAGTTTGAAGATTGTTGCATGATCACCGGGATGGCGATCTCCTCCACATAGTCGGGAGGGGGAGAATTGTTGGGTCATGGGCTTTTTTCCCTTCTTATGTGGATAAATGAAACTCAATTTGGACTAACCCACTTTAGTCCATAGGCCCATTACTATGGGGCATATATATTGATCTTTTTAGGTCTTATTCACCATCACAAAAAGAGAGTTTTCAGCAGCCAAAGAGAGAAAAAAACTGATTTTCGCACCTAAATTTCAGCCACAGCTGTCAACTTTAAATTGTGATTCCCGCTTCGTTTCTTGTCCGATTGAGCTGAATTTTGGACTGCTTGTTCCTCTCATCTCAATATTTGATTAGGAACTAACGGAGCTTGATTTGGTGGCCTTTACCTTCTGTTCTTCATTCTCGAACAGTAGTTGCATTCTTTGTGCTTTCACTCATTTATTTCTCTAGCGTTTGGTGCTGTGGTTTATGTATTGTTTCTTGTTGTTTGACACTTGTTTGGTGGACATTTTGGAGGACAATATTGTAACTCTTTTGTGATTATAGTGGAGGTTTTGATCCCATGATTTTTTACTCTTCACACTGAAGGGTTTTCCACGTAAATCTTGTGTTTCGTGTGATTGCCTTTATTCTTGTCCTGTTTCATTTGATTAATTTGTTTGTTGTATATTACTCTATTTTGCTTCGGTTGGTTTGTCTCCTCTTGATTCAAGTTAAAAGGAAAAGTTTAGTCTTGAATATTTTTCGCTGCTACCCTGTCAGGCTATTTGATTGTGTGCCCGTATTTCCCAACAATTTGACACCCCTAATTATAGACTCCTAATTATATCAAAGGAAAAAGATTAGGCATTCCTCAATAAGGTGAACATAAAGGCCCCTTTGCCAACTATTATATAGTACTATATGATTAAATAAGACTCCCCAACACATTAAATGTGTCTAATTGCTACACGTATTTAGGCACTTTTCACCCACTAAATAACATGAAAGTCAAAAATAAAATAAAATAGAGGATTCATGTATTAAAGTTTGAATTATATACTAGGTTTTTAAAGTATAGGTTTGATACTTAAAAGGATTAATGTATTTTATTTTCTATTAGATGTATGATATTTGTAAAATTTGATTAAATTCAAATTCATGCATTGCACATATCTTTCTCAGTGAGTTTTTTTTCATTCCATGAGCTATCATAATGAGCTTAAGTCCAAGATTAACTTGATGATTCTTAATTCGTCGTGAACAACAAAGTACTTTATATTAAAATTAAAAGATTCTGAATAAAGCAAAATAGATGGTTTTAACTAAAATGAAATTGACGTATATTTACATACATAATTGATTAATTGTATATGTGTGGTTAGTCACAAGTCCATTTCTTGTACCAAGATGGACCTAAAAGTCCAAATGAGAAGATCAGATTCATATAGATGGTCCTAACTAAAAATGAAATTGAGATATATTTAGATACATATTTGATTAATTGTATATTTTTGTTTAGTCACAAGTCCATATCTTGGACCAAGATGGACCTAAAATTCCAAATGAGAAGACCACTTTATACAATAACTTTTTTTGGTTTTTCCATCCGGTGTCTAGTGTCTGTATTAGAGCCCCGACTAATTCGAATCATGCATTGCGGGGGCCATTAAGGTGGCAGTGCTCTCAATAGAGTTTTCTCCATACCCAGAATCAAACCCTGGACCTCTGATTAAGGATAGAGTAGCCCCATCCACTGCACCACAACCCATGTTGATATACAATAACTTTAGTTTCCAATCAAAATCTATCAAACTGTCTTATGATTTTAATTAGATTTGAAGACGATTGCTTTCATTACTGACCAGAAAAATACCACGTAACCCAATCCCACTATTCCACTTCTATCAAATTATATACAAACAGAAAGTGTATATTTTGGTTGGGCAAATTAGACACGTGTCATTGCTACAAACCAGTTAGTACAAAAATACAAAATCCAAATATAGCCATGGCTCTATATACACAAAATTATTTTGGATAGGTTTAAAATTTATTGAACCATACTTATGTCACCTCTTACGTCAATTTAGCAAAGTTATATACCACAAAAATGTTAAAAGCAGGCATATTTACATCATACAATGGCTGCAAATATTGTCTATATACTAAACAACTCTAAAAAAGAACAAAATTGAAATGAAAATAAAGTCAGGATTTAAATTGGATGAATTTAATTTTAAAAAATCTATATGTGGAATTCCGTTTATATTATGCTAATAGCTGTTGAGATATACGATGTCAAAATTAACTCATTAAAACATGACTTGCTTATTCACATAATTATTAATTTAATCCATTTTGATTCGTTCAATTCAGCCTATCTTAAAGTTGGGTTGAATACGCAACTCGAATTAATCCATGAGAGATTTTGTAAAGATATTTTTAGAAATATGTCTAGCTTGATATGTTATACATAGTAATATTATTTTATATAATAAAGAAAAAGAAAATTCAGTAGTTACTTAAATATATCATGAAAAATAAATAATGAAATCAAAATTTAGTGAATATTAGACGTATTGAATTATGGATTCATTTATTAATTAATTTTAGCTAAAATGATTAAAAATTCATCTGTTTATTCATTCAATTTATTTTAATCTATTTAAATTCAACCTAATCTGTTAATTATTGATACCCTTACATATAAATTATAAAGATATATTTCATATTAAACAACAACAACAACAAACCCAGTGTATTCCCACCTGGTGGAGTATGGGGGTAAGATGTACGCAGTATGAATAATGCCACTGGCAGAAATTCACATGTTTGAACACTTTAAATCCTTATCTATATTTCAAGTAGCATTATCAAGAAACTATTTAAAATGATTTTACATATACATAATGATAAAACTGTTTTAGTTGATTTTGAATTACTTTTTTTAAGTGAGATCTTTTAGTGCTCAAAAAGTGAAGGTTCATATCATGTTGTCTTTGTCATCTTCCTAAAATTAATTTATTTACTATTTCTTTGCATGCTTTGATAATGTATTGTCCCTTTTTCCTTCTTCCCTTCTAGATTGTTTGCGGTTCAATGGTAATTAATAATTTTAACTCAAGTAATTTATTAATACATGTAAATATCAATTTTTAATTTGGTAGTTAACACAAATTTCATATGGCATAATACATAAGTAGCATTCAAATTTGGTTTCAACTGTTAAAGTAAAGACTTTTGAGAGTGCATGTTTAAACCTATTAACTTAATCTCAACTGCCAACTAGATACTATAACTCATTTCGATGATTTTTTTGGACATCTGATGCTGACGTGACACATAAATTTTGGAGATGTCTAGATGATAATTTTGTAAGTTACAATGTTCAACTGATACAGCGAAAATAAATTGATGTGTCTAAATATACATACTCAAAATTGAAATACTTATTTATCACCGAAGCTAAATTCAAGTATCTATAGAAATTTTAAAAGTATTATGTCATTTAAAATTCGTAAAATTCAAATAATAAATCCGCCTCTCCGGCAAAAAACAAGACTTATTAGGATTTGATCATAGTTGTAAAACACTACGAAGAACCTATTGCTCTGGATAATAACCTGTATTAGTAATTATAAGTGGGATATGATTGAAAGTTTTTTTCCTAATAAACTTTTATATATATATATATGTATATATTAGTTCATACGTTTAATATACAATATTCTAACATTTTAAAATTATTTGCCCCATGTCTCCAACATGAGTGTCAGTAAATCGAGCTACCAAATTTAAGAATAAGGTAAAAATTCTTTGATTTAATTGTCGACTAAAATTTATGTTGTGGCGATTCGAAGGAATTTTTCGATAATTTATGAATAAATAAATAAATAAATAAATAATTTTTTTAAAAAAAGAAAAATTAAAAGTCAGATAATTCTGCTGTGTTTTCATATCAACTATAATGATTGTTTTTACGAAAAATTTGGAAAGTTGATGCATATGATTTAGTCAGATAATTAATTATAATTAATACTATATATCAATGGACTATTTTAATTATTGTGCCAAAATGTTAAAAACGACGACAACAACAATAACAAATATAATTATTCAGTAAATGAAAATTCTAAAGTTAGCAAATACATGTAAAAACACAGAGGTAAAATGATGAGAAAAATTAAATTCAGACCACAAACTTTTTTGGCATGGTTAATTGAGGGTGATATTTTGTTTTATTTTCTCTGTCCTATGATAGTGATCATATTGGAAAAATAGCAAACCATAAGATTATTAGTAGACTAGTAGTGCACCAACTGATCACCATGGGTTGTGGTAGGAATAGGATGGCTGAGAATGAAATTTTGGGTTCGACTTTTTGAAAAAAAAATAAAAAATTATGTTGGGCATGTCGTTCCTAGAAATAAGCCATGCAATATGTAGGAGTGGTTCAACTGATTTCGTGGCCTAAAGGCCAAATCATAATGAGAGGTTTTAATTTTTTTTAGAGACCTTAAATATAAGTATTTGAAAATAATTAAATCTTTTTATCCGATTGAGTGTAGTAAAAGATTATCTACTATTTGTGCCATTGTCCTTCACACTTTTAATTTTAAAAAGTAAATTTAAACTATTAATATATGAGTAACATTATGTTTTAAGAAACTTTTGTAATTAATATAATGATTTTTTTCATGTTCCTGGCACCCTGTGATCCTAATTTTTACACCAAATTAGATATCTAAAATATTTTTCATATACTTTGATTGTTCAAATTTCTTTTATAGTTTTCTTTTATTTTTAATCAATTAATTAATTTATTTATTTTAAATCAATTTATAAACCTATTATTATTATTATTATTATTATTATTATTATTAAAAATGGGGCCCTAAGAATTGAGGGTCTAAAATCTTTGCTTCATTAGCTTTACTCGAGATTATCCGGCTGTGACACAATATGCTAATTTGAATTTAGTCAAATCTCAATACGAATATTGAACAACGTACTAAGAAAAAATAGTAGTGTTATTAAAAAAAAAAAAAAAAGAATTTACCTGATATTCGATATTCATATTTGAATTCCAACTAATTCGAATCACGCATTGAAGGATCCACTCTAAGGGTAGCGAAGAGAATTTTTTTCAGAGGTAGTAGTACAAAATTGCTGAGGCTATATATAACAAATTATGCAATGAAGTAACTGAACTTTCTGTGGAAGGCTGTGGGCATAGGATAAAATGTTATATATAAATATATATATATATATTTCTTAATCTTTATTTTTCACTGGATATCTGATACACGTATTGAGTCCGACTAAAGTGGAGTTCACCAAGAAAATCTCGCATTAAAACTGGACGATTAATCTCGCCTTCAAGATGACTAATGAATCTAACTCTCTAAAATCATAAGGGTAGTTTGGTAATAAGAAAAGTAAATGACTTACTATAATAATTTTAAATAAATTAATAACGTACAAATTAATTATATCAATATCATTGTTTATATATAAGTTAAGTTCTTAAACCTACAGTTGGAAGTATGAAAATTAATAATAGAAATTTGCACTAAATATCTCTCCTAATCACTTTCCCCAGTAATACAAACTAGGAAATGTGAAAGAAAAAGACTAATTAACTTGTATTATATATTTCCATATTTAGAAATAAAAAATAAAAAAATGCACAACTAGAGGAGCACAAATTTTATGTCACAATGTTTCAAAAATGAATTAAGCATAAGTTAATTAGCTTGCCAAATTTGTTTAATTCTAAGCTGGAGAAAATTAACTGCTCCATCTATTTTATTTTATATGACATTCTTTCCTTTTTAATCTATTAAAAAAAACAAAAACACCTTTCTTAATCTGGAAATTTTACGACAGTAAATTTATCGTTTTATTCTTAATGACATTCTTATAACACAAAAATATCATATAATGTTTAAAACCACAAGTTACAAATGAGATCGGCCCAAAATTTGGATAGAGTCACCACGGTGTTGGTCGCTGATGAATGACTCAAGCACTCTTGAATCACGTGATATGGTCGCCTATTATACGGCTCACTTTTTCTATATATGTAATAATATTTCTTTTTTTGTTTCTTAAATTATACATCCAATCAAATACTGCTATATAAAATGAAACATGTAGTATGATAAATAATCATAAGCCATCAAGAATATTTAAAATCTAGTTTCATGATATTGAGTTTATTTAATTATGTCATAATGGTATTTTTGGAACTAAAAAAAATGACATGGTGCATGACATGACATGTTATGTACATGGTTACAAAATTTAAACTCTAGCATATCCTATAAATAGTGGAGCTTTAGGTATCAGTCAGAACACACAACATATATGTACTAACAAAAATGGAAGTGATGAATAAGAAGAAAGAAAACTCCTCTAGTAGGATGAAGGGTGGAATGATCACTATGCCCTTCATATTTGGTTAGTTTATTTTTCATTTTTTTTTTCACTCTAATCTTTGTGAATTTTGAATTACACAATTTGTATAGTTTCTTGAATAAATTATTCTGTTAAGTGTACAAATCATTCTGCATTAATAGGGTCGAGAAAAGGCCGATTAAACCCCTGACTGTACGGCTCGAACCCGTGACCTATAGGTTACATGGAGATCGATAACTTTACTATTGCGCATGCTCTCCCTTTGTATAGCTTCTTGAATAAAGAGACAGTCCGATGTACAAACCATTCCGTATCAGCAGGGTCGAGGGAAGGCCGATCACACCCCTTAGTATTAGTGGCTTTTTTCACAGCTTGAACATGTGAAACTATAGGTCACACATAGATAACTTCAGTGTTGCTCCAATGTTCCCCTTTGTATAGTTTCTTGGATTAAGAGACAGTCCGGTGTACAGAGCATTTTATGTCAACAGGGTCGAGGGAAGGCCGTTTGCATCCCCGAGTATTAGTGGCTTTTTCTACAGCTTGAACATATGAACTATAGGTCACACATAGATAACTTCACTGTTACTCCATAAAGAGACAGTCCGGTGTACAAACCATTCCGTGTCAGCAGGGTCGAGGGAAGGCGAATCGCACCCCTGAGCATTAGTCTCTTCTTCCACGGCTCGAACCAGTGACCTACAAATCACATGAAAATAACTTTATTGTTGCTCCAACGTTCCCCTCTTTATAGTTTCTTGAATACTACTTAAGTTGAAATTGAACTTATGTTTAATTTTGTTACTTTTTTTTTTTTTTAGCAAATGAGATATGTGAGAAATTGGCTGTGGTGGGATTTGGTACTAACATGGTCATTTACTTGACAAATGAGCTCCATCTTCCATTGACAAAAGCAGCAAATACACTAACAAATTTTGGTGGCACTGCAAGTTTGACACCATTGCTTGGAGCTTTCATTGCTGATACTTACGCTGGAAGATTTTGGACTATAACTGTTGCTTCTATCATTTACCAAATTGTAAGTCCCTCTCTTCATTATTTTTTTATTCGGTCGAGTTTAAGTTTTATGCACCGACAACAGGGGCAGCGGGAGAGTATTAGTTATGAAAAAGGGTCGCTCGGTGCACTAAAGCTCCCGCTATGCACAGGGTCCGGGGAAGGACTTCACCACAAGGGTGTAATTTTACTCAGCCTTATCTTACATTTCTGCCGGAGTCTATTTTCAAGACTTGAACCCGTAACCTACTGGTCACATGGCAATAACTTTACTAGTTACTCCAAGGCTCCCTTTGAGAATCATTAACTTTTGTTTAGACTATATATTTTATATTAGAAAATCTATTAAATACGTATAAATATTTAATTGTGAATCCACATAACTTATATATGACGACTACAGGTTTTGTCGCATATTTAATATCCATAACTAAGTTATAATTCCGCCTTTTAATGATACTGCAAAATATTTACACAATCATGTCACTAAACTATAAAATGGGATTTGTTATCAAAAATAAAAAGGATTATCTGTTATAACTGGTTAAAATATGCTAATTTATATTTTCTTATAATACTAGTTATTTATGTTAGTTTACTTCTTTTATTTTTGAGGTTAGATGTTAAATATGATATTCATAATTTATAGCAGTTGGAACAGGTAAAACTCAAATTTGTAGTGTGAGGGGCAGTACTATTTTGTCACTACTTTCTTGAAACACTTATTAAATGGCTAATTATTTTCTTTGATAAAATTGTAGTGGATAAGATATATGAGGTGAATGAATTAATTTGGATAGGAAAAAATCTTAAGTTGTTTGGTACAGATTGAATTTATATTGAATATATTATTACAATGATATAATGTTACCTTTAGTACTAGCTAGAAAACTAAAGTACAGGTGGAATATCTGTACAAGTGAATAGTTAACTATTCTTCTTGTTTTTTCAAACTCAAATTAATAAAATTTAACATATATACACTGACAACATTAATAAATTTATTCTAACATATCGTAGCAGATAATCAACTTTATTTTCATGAATGCTAATCCACACTTTTAATGGAAAGTTGCATATAATTATCAATTGACTTGTCTGATAGTATAAAAAATTCATTTACGTGTGCTATTATCATATCGAACTTTATTCTATTTCAAAATTCAGGGCAGAGCTAGGGCGTACTATGTTGGTTCGATAAAACGCAATAGTTTTGGTTCAAATCTTGTATTTATCTTAAAATATTCATTTGATATGTATACATTATTAATTTTAGAACCCGGTAACTCCAAAGGACTAAAATCATGAACCCATGATCTTCGAATCCTAGCTCCACATTCGAATTTTTGTACTACTTAATTTCTCGGGAGAGGTGTTACATAAGTAGCCTACCCTGATGCGAGCATCGACAGCTGATTATATTGGTCGAACTCGTGACTTATAGGTCACATGGAGACAACTTCATGTTAGCTCCAAAACTCCCCATCCTCGATGACTGATTATACAAGTCGAACTCGTGACTCATAGGTCACATGGAGACAACTTCATGTTAGCTCCAAAACTCCCCACCCTCAGCAACTGACTATACAAGCCGAACTCGTGACTCATAGGTCACATGGAGACAACTTCATGTTAGCTCCAAAACTCCCCACCCTCAGCAACTGACTATACAAGCCGAACTCGTCATGACTTATAGGTCACATGGGGACAACTTCATGTTGCTCCAAAACTCCCCATCCTCGACGACTGATTATACAAGTCGAACTCGTGACTCATAGGTCACATGGAGATAACTTCATGTTAGCTCCAAAACTCCCCATCCTCGACAACTGATTATACAAGTGGAACTCGTGACTTATAGGTCACATGGAGACAACTTCATGTTGCTCCAAAACTCTTCATCCTCAACAACTGATTATACAAGTCGAACTCGTCATGATTTATAGGTCACATGGAGACAACTTCATGTTAGCTCCAAAACTCCCCATCCTCGACAACTGATTGTACAAGTCGAACTCGTGACTTATAGGTCACATGAAAACAACTTCATGTTGCTCCAAACTCCCAATATTTTCTAATTGTTTTTTTATTATTATTTTTTATGTTAATTTCAGGGCATGATCATATTAACATTATCAGCAATACTTCCACAACTAAGGCCACCATCTTGCAAAGGTGATGAATATTGTAAAGAAGCAAATTCAAGTCAACTAGCCATCCTATATGTGTCACTACTCCTAACAGCCTTTGGGTCAGGGGGAATTAGGCCATGTGTTGTTGCATTTGGTGCAGATCAATTTGATGAAAATGATCCAAAACAAAAAACACAAACATGGAAATTCTTCAATTGGTATTATTTCTGTATGGGATTTTCAATGCTTGTGGCTGTCACAGTAATTGTTTACATTCAAGATAATATTGGATGGGGTATTGGATTTGGTGTACCAACAATTGCTATGCTTATTTCAATTGTTGTTTTCATATTTGGATACCCTTTATATAGAAATTTGGATCCTGCTGGTAGCCCTTTCACTAGGCTATTGCAAGTTTGTGTTGCTGCTTATAAGAAGAGAAAATTGGATATGGTAAATGATCCTAAGTTTCTGTACCAAAATGAAGAACTTGATGCTGATATTTCTACTGCTGGCAAGCTTGTCCACACCAAGCAAATGAAGTAAGTCCTTCTCTCCGAGTTTAAGTTCTGTGCACTGACGGTATAAAATTGACTTACAAAATATGTTCTTGAGAACTCCATTGCGTGCGTGTCGGATCCTCCAAAAGTAATGTGCTTTTGAAGGATGTGATGCGAGTGTGGCAACCTTTTTGAAGAGTCTGGTAAAAACTCATAATAAGAAGTAGCTACTTATATTATAAAATAAAGTAGGTAACTTTGTTTTAACAGGTTAAATTACGTGTAATAGTATATAAACTACTTGTACACAATCATATAAGTTAATTCCTTTTTTTTGATGTCTAGCAAATGCATTACATGATAATTTGCACCTTCATTTTTAATATGATAGATCAAATTGTCTGGCTATAAAATTTCATCAATCATCAATCAATTTGTACATGTATTGTCTACTGGTTGTGTGGCCAAAAACAATAAGTGAACTAATGTTGTCTGTCCTGTTATTTGTCTTTTTTTTTTCATGTCTTTTTTACACCCCATCAAAATCAAGATTCATTGAATCTTTTTTCACATTTCCCTTTTAGTTTAGTTTTTATTAATATCTTGGCTGGTCAATAATTCTACAAAGAATCAGTACTGAGGCAATTAGAAACCAGAAAATTAATCAAGTTGATAAATACTGCCAAAAGAAGTGCTTTATGGAAATGTACTACTAGCATTTTTTCTCAGTTTGTCTCCAATAATATCTAGCTAGTCACAGACTGCTATTAAACCATTTGGCAAATTGAGAAAAAAAAAACCATTGAATTGGTTCTGGTCTTCAATTGATAAGTAAGTCAGTAGTCGTTTGGTGTGGGGTATAAGGTATATAATAATTCCGAGACAAAATTCAGGATTATTTTATCCTGCGTTTGATTGAAGGTATTAGTTAGTCCCGGGATATTTATCCCATCATTTATACCATAGTCATGAGATACGGCATCCCATATATATGGTGACAAAACTTATTCCGCGATAATATGTTCGCAACCAAACGAACCCTAGTATAGTTGGACTTAAGTCGTCCCAATCTATGTTGCTTGGACTTCTTAAAAATACTGATAGGTGTGTGTTCGATCCTCTAAAGTAGTGTATTTTTGAAAGATCTGACACGGATGCGATAATTTTTTTGGAGAATCTGACCAACATAGGTCCCAGTGTTGGGCTTTACATGCATTATTTTGATGCTGACCTGATCAAGAAAGACAACATGCTAATGTCTGAAAATCTTGGAAGAACCACTATAGGCATTTGATTGATTGGACTATTTTTACAAATTTCTTGGCTCTTGAGTGAATAAGCTAAGACGGTTAATGCGTATCGTATTGTGTGTCCATCTCATCTGAAAACTTAACCTGTTAGAGGGATCGTACTTTTAGTTAATCATATTTTATCTCGACAATGAGAGATCAACATGTTCATTTTGCTATTCAAGAATCAGCTAAGACTGTTTATAACTGTTTGAAAGCTGTGACCGTCTCATCTGAAAGTCTAAGATGTTAAATATACGAACATAAAATAGTTGTAACGCTTTATCCTTTTGGTTTTCAGATTCTTGGACCGGGCAGCAATAGTAACTGAGGAAGACAATCCGAAATCTCCCAATCTATGGAGGCTAAACACAGTCCATCGCGTAGAAGAACTAAAATCGGTGATAAGAATGGGGCCAATATGGGCATCAGGGATCATCCTGATCACAGCATATGCCCAACAACACACATTCAGTGTCCAACAAGCCAAAACAATGGACAGACACCTAATAAACTCCTTCGAAGTCCCAGCTGCATCGATGACAGTCTTCACATTAACATCAATGTTATGCACCATTGCCTTCTATGACCGCGTATTTGTCCCTATAGCACGTAAACTCACTGGCCTAGAACGAGGGATCTCCTTCCTAAGCCGAATGGGCATTGGGTTCTTTATATCTGTCCTGGCCACGTTAGTAGCCGGCTTTATTGAAGTGAAGCGAAAAGAAGCAGCATCAACTCATGGACTAATCGATAAACCTACATCTATTGTTCCAATATCAGTGTTTTGGCTTGTGCCACAGTATTGTCTACATGGTATTGCTGAGGCATTTATGTCAATTGGACATCTTGAATTCTTCTATGATCAAGCACCGGAGAGTATGAGAAGTACCGCGACAGCATTATTCTGGACATCGATATCAGCAGGGAATTATTTGAGTACACTATTGGTTTCACTAGTCCATAAGTTTACTTCAGGACCAGGAGGAACAAATTGGCTGCCTGATAATAACTTAAACAAAGGGAAATTAGAGTATTTCTATTGGTTAATCACAATTCTACAAGTGATTAATTTGATATACTATTTGTTTTGTGCAAAATTCTATACTTTGAAGCCTATTGAGATGCACAAGACAGAAGATTTGGAGACTAAAAAAGATGGGGTTGAACTTGTAAGCAATGTGTAGTTTGTATTTTGATAATGTAGAAGAATTTTGTAACTTTGTCCTAAGTTTCTATTAGTATTATTATTATATGGTATTATGTAATAATTTTAGGTTATTATTAGGAAAGAAATGAATGGTATGAATAGTTGTAAAAGTAGGCAAAGGGGGGAAATTTTGTTGGAGAAATACTTTAGATTGTGCTTTTCAACTGTTTGGAGATTACTCTCCGTTTTATTTTACTGGGCTCATATTGACTTGAAACTCCTCTTATGAATAAAAAAAAACTTTGTTTGCCAAAAAATCGCATTTGTTGGTTTGCTTACCTCAATATTAGCAATCGTCAATAATTCAACAAATATTTGCAATCGTGAGTAAAAGATACTTATATTAACATAGCGATGGTGATGGTGATGGTGATGGTGATGCTGATGCTGATTCCGGTGGGTTTATGGTGTGGGGAGGCCAAAATGATGCTCAAAAAAAACAAAGAAGAAGAAGCTTAATTTTTTTATTTTTTCGGATAAATAAAAAGTTTAAGCGTTGAGATCGAGTGTGTTATACTCACCATATCATGTCAGTGAAAAGTGTCAAAATGACATAGATGGTGGCTAATTTAGGTGTTTAAAATAAATACCGTCCACTTTACATGTCAAAGTAAAAGCTTGTGTCAAGTTTAGGAGTTCGACGATGTGTTTGGTCAATAGTTGTAGTATGCTATTCAGTTGGAACGTTTTCAAAATGCCGACATGTGTTTGTCGGATCCTCTAAAAGTAATGCACTTTTTGAGGATTTGGCACGAATACGATAATACTTCTGAAAATTCGAACAAGATAAGTGGGTGAATTTGTTGGAAAAATACATTAAATTATATTGCTCTTCAAATTAAATATCAAACAATCCATTGTTGAATTTAGATTGTGCTTTTCAGCATTTGAAGATTTAACATTTTAAAAAATGTATTTTTTTTTTCACAAAATGTATTAGGGGTTCGGAGTAGGAGTCCAAACGTCCTCAATCCGTTTTAGTTTACTTGATCCATATTGATTTGACACTCTCGTTACGAACGTAAGGCAAATGATTGAACTTAAGTTTGTACTGAGCATGAACTTCGAGCAACAACAACAACAACAATAACAATCACATATCCAGTCTATTCCCACAAAGTGGGATTTGGAGGGGAGAGGAGTGTATGTGTTTGTAGACACATAAAATTTATTGGATCAAATTCATATAAAATTTGAATTTGAGTCATATGTTATTGGATTTAAACTTATTTTGGGTTAAAAAAAATAATAAGTCTATTTTATTCTTTATCAAGGTCCATCTCACTTTGAAGCCCAAACTCATCAAGTGACATGGCATCCCAGTCAAATCCAAGACCAATGAGATGCCGCCACATGTACAAATGATGTGGAAATCTCATTCAAATTTAACAACTAGTTAAAAGGCGTCAAGTGGCAAAGTTACATGTTTCGGCCAATCACAAGCAACTAGACCTACCCCCTACAACTATAAATAGGGGAGTAACATAACATTCTAGGAAGAAAAGAAAAGGAAGGACATTCTGCAAGCATTGGACGAAACTTCTGCATTTACCACACAGCTCTTCAACGAATTAACTACTATCAGACAATTCCTGGAGATCCAAACACATTTCTAGGAGACTCAAATCATCCTACATTTGAGAATCAAGCTGTAAAGGCCCTCGAATCACGAAAAAACTTAGGAGAGAAGAATCGAGAGAATAACGAAATTGTACCCGTAAAATTACTTTAAATAAAATTATTCTTTTTGTTTATTTTATTTTTTGCTTGCAGTTAATTTTCAGCGTTAACGAAAATTTGTTGCGAACAGTGTTAAAGCGTATCCATACCACTACCTCAGATAGATGAAGTAGAGAGGCTTTTACCGATGATCCCTAGTTTAGGACAGATAACAGTATAACAAACAAAAACATAAAAGCAAATCACAAAATGAATATCACCAAGGTACTACTATAAACTGGCTATTCATAATCATAGACACCACAAAAATACCACGAACAAGAAACTACATGCACAAATACAAACAAAGCACTCTTTCATACTATCACCGACATACATCTACCTACTAAATTCAATCAGGTATAACTGAACTTTAGTCTTACGTGCCCCAACTTTAGATACCACATATCTCAAGTTATTTATAGACTATCAATATGAATTAAATGATGATCCCAAAATCGAGTATATTAGGCCGACCCATTTCCCAATTGGGTCAAGCCCATGGAAATAAGAATTGGGTTAGCAAAATTACTAGGCCCATTTTGAAGATTGTGGGCCTCAACCAACTTAACATTGATAGACTACTTTTTTTCCTCCAAAATTGCTCTCAAGTTTGAATATCATTTTAAAATATATTTTAGTGAAAATAACATTTTTAAATATCGTTTTCAAAAATCTCTTTCTCATTCAATCTTTATTCTCATTTTTTGTTGTTTTTTCAGATCTTATTCTTTTTATTTGTTTTTCACTTGAAATATCTCATTCCTTTAATTCCAATTTTGTACAATATATCAACTCTCATGATATGGACCAAAAAAAAAAAAAAACTCTCATGATAAAGTATGTCTTAAATTTACGTGTTTGGTAGAACTCGATAGTTTATGCTCAAATTAATAGATATTACACATATGAGTGATAAATAGTAAATGTGAGGTAGTAGGCGTTCATTATATTTATAATGATTTTACTTATAATTATATATGTAGAATAATTTTGAGATGAAAGAGTATCAATCGACTCCATGAACATGTTAGCTTTGCTTTTTAATGTAAGTGTAGAATACTAAACTAAAATTTGATCCTAAATAACATAATACAATAATTACTTTCGTTTGAAATATTGATCCATCTTTTTTTATTATTATTATTTTGATGTTTATGTTTTCCTAAGCAAAAATTGACGTTTACAACAATGAAATATCTCAAACTTTTTAAACATAGGTTCTTAAATTCCTTCCTAGTAACTACTAGTCAATAGGGGTATTGATAGCATTATTGACTTCTTTAGATTTTCATCCCCGTTTATTTTTACTTAGTCATTATTTACTCTGTCACATTTTTTAAAAAATAATAAATAAAATGACAATAATTTTATATCATCTTTTAATTATAAAAAAATTAATATTTTAAAAAATACATTGAAAAATGATATATTTTTAGTTTAAAAGCAAAAAAAAAAAATGAATTAATGGAGAATTTGTCCACCACAAATTCACATAAATATATTGTCTAACTTTGGAGTCATTGAATTTGGGACTTTTATTTGTAATGAATTCAACAACCACCACCACATTTTGACTTTAAGCTCAATGTGTAACGTATATATTTCATTTTAACCATATAGAGTGGGAACTAATCTAATCATCCAAATAGGGAAAAGAAAAAAACAAATTCACTTTAGAAAGTTAGACGTATCAATAACAACAACAATAATATATTTAATATAATTCTTCAAATTAAATTTGTAAAAGATAAAATATATGCAGAACTTATTTTTATCTTGTGTGAGGTAGAGTTATTGTTTTTAGTAAGCCCTCGACTTAAGAAAGGTGTTTTTAAAATATGTTTTGAAAAAAATAAAGGCTCACTTCTTTGTGTGTTCCTTATTTAAGATTCGTTGAGTTAAAAATGTGTCATGTCATTTCTAATAATTTCTCACTTCTTTTTCAATCTATTTCTACTCTTCGTAGACTTAACTTATCAATTTTTCGCACCTCCTCACTATAGAGCATCTATGTTCCTTTTTACATGTGTGAATCATTTTAGCCTCGCTTCATGTATCTTGTTCACCACAAAAATGCCTTCGTATTTTATCTAATCCATATCGTCGGTGAGCTAAAAATGCATTATTTCTATCTAATCATCTCTCCTTAATTCTTTTTCGATTTACCACTATTCTTCCTCAGACCTACCACCGCCAACATCTCGTGCATCTTCACTGTGTGGATGCTCCTCTCATGCCCGAATAATTTTAGCTTCACTTCCTACATCTTAACCACTACGTAGAAAACTCTCATCTTGTTTTGTTGTATATTTTTATTCTCACTATTTTCTCTCCTTGTGTATTTACACATTTATCAAAGCATTTTCTTTTTTCGTCTTTTTTCATTCTAGGAACATGTAAATTCTTGATTGGTTACAAAGTTAAATTTTGAAATTTTTTTAAATTACTTATCGTGATTAATGTAAACAATTTATACACTGTATTAAGGTTAACATGTAATTGTAAGTCAAATTTATACTTTATCATAGAAATTTATCTCAACGTATAAGTAACTTAATTACTCAACCATCTTAACCCATTTAAACTCAGTTTAACCTGTTCATTTGCAAAAAAACATAACATAACATATTTAGTATAATTTTGTAAGTATCATTTGGATATGGTGAGTGTATGCAAACCTTATTCATAACTTCATAATTAGAAAAATTGTTTCTGATACACTTTTCGTTCAAAAAAAATGTTCGCAACACATTAATAGACGTAAATTAATAAAATATGTGTAATATAATTTTGATTCGATATATCATTATTATCAAGTTATGAATCATTACTTATCATAGAAATTTATATCTAAATACAAGTAACTTAATTAAATCAGTTCATTTTGCTTCATTCAGATTCAGAGTAACTACTTTATTTGTGTAACGTAATAACAATAATAATGACATATACAAGATAAGCCTTTTACCCATATTTTCATGCGATTGAGAGATTATTTCTGATACATCATCTGCTTAAAAAAAAATCATTTTTTAGAACATTATCAAGCATGATTAATAAAATATTTGTGTAATAATAATTTGATTCGATATATCATTAGTCATAAATACTAATTACAATCCATTTAAACCAACTAACATGGGTTAAAAACAGAGTGTCAAATTACTCCTAACAATTAACCAGAAAAAGAAAAAAAATAATATGATCCGATTAGAAATAGTCAAAACATTTTTATTTTTATTCCAGTTAGCTGAAAATACCCTAACATTAAGCAAAATAATACTAATAATAATAGTAATAGTAATATTTTTAAAAAAATTAATTTAATGGGTTTCTGAATTCGGATCAGTAACCGGGTCAGCATTGAGATCCAAATCCGCATTATCCTCCACACGTTCTTTCTCCTTAACGTCGTCAACATTCCGTTTAAACTCCGATTTCCACGGCGTCGCCGCCGTGAGATTCCTCCCGGCGAAGCCTTCCACGGTGGTTACCTTCCCGAAATACTTCACCGCCACCCGTATCCGCCGTAGAATAGCATAAAACTCCTCCACTTCATCGTCCTCCACCGCCACCTCCGCTGCCGGAGCCGCCTCTGACGGCGTCGCTGTTTTGCTTTTTCCGTCAATTTTCTCGGTTTTCACTTGCTTTTTTACCTCCATTTCTCCTTCATGTAAGAATTTTCGTTTTTGGACTTCCATAATTTCGAGGTGAATCTTGATTTTCCGGTGAAAGGTATTACAGTAATTTTGAGCTGAATCTTGATTTTCCGGTAAGGGTAGTTCAGTTATTTTGAGCTGAATCTTGATTATCCGGCAAGGGTAATACAGTAATTTTGAGCTGAATTATGACTTCCCGGTGAAGGGTAGTAATGTTGAGATGAATCTTGAATTTCCGGCGAGGCTAATACAGTAATTTTGAGCTAATAATTTTAATTTTTAGTGCAATTTTGTGAATTGAAAATTGGAAGGATTGAATATGATGGAGTGTTTTTATGTTCAAGTTTTTATAGAGAAAAAATCGTGGAAAGTCATTAGGTGTGCCAAACGTATTGATGATGTTTGAAAAATGTCGTAAGCAAATAAAAAGATCTTATGACTTAATGCCATATTTCAAACAAATGTGGCTTCACGAGAACAAAACAAGAGTAAGTTAATTAGAGGGCAAAGTCAAGTAGAACCGACAAAGTTCACTCAAATTTTTTTTAATGAACAATTATATTATTAAAATAATATTATGATAAAATTATTAAAGAATGTGATATGATGAATAAGATTATTTCGAATGTCTTGATCTCGAGCTTGGATGTAAAACCAGGGTTGAACCTAGGTTAAAAAACGTGGTGCTATGGCACCCGTTAAATTTGACACTGAATAGGTGTCATTATATAAGAAATTGTATAAAAATTGATATAATATGAAAAAAAAAAAACACATGAAATCAAGAAGATATATGATTGCCTTGATTTTCAGACGGAATCTTAAAAATTTGGATGTTAATATGTTTGATTAAACCTCCCGAGCACCCACGACCCTTAAATCCTGAATGCATCATTGAGTAAAACTCACTTTTAATATAAAAAATGCTATCCTGAGTTAGTCTTATACACGTGATTCTGAATTAATCGGACTCTAATATGAGTACAAAATATCGAATAGAAAATCAATGTGATGACATCAATCTTTGGTCATGTATATGACGTTAGCTTCCTTAATTATTGGAGGCGTCGTCGTCGGTGGCGTATGTATGTCAATATGTTTATACTTTTCTTGTTTTTCTTTAGTAAAAAATGGACATGTCATAGCTTTGGTATGTCATTGCTTCTATGTAGATCATTGTTTTTTATAAAGAGAAAAGAATCAAATATGCGAATTATTATAAATGATTTATTTATGTTATTTATTATAAATTTGGCTTATTTATATCATTATTATTGAAAAATTATTTTATCTATGTCACTGTCGTAATACAAATATTTATTCATATCATTATTTCATAACAATGATTTTTGTTATAGTAGTGTTTTTTTTTTTTCATTCAGTGTTTGGAGTCTGCATTGGAACCTCAATTAATTCGGATCACGTGTTGCAAGGCCCATTAAGGTGACAGCGCTCTCAACAGAGTTTTCTCAATACCCAGGATCGAACCCTCAAAGAGTGAAACGGTCTCATCTACTGCACCACAACCCATATTGATCGGCGTTATAGTAGTGTCAATGTTAAGATCTTTTAATATTGCCTTCATTTCAAATTTACTCCAAGAATATATCGAATAGTAATAGCTTGATGAACGGTAATAGGCAGAGGTGGATTCAGAATTTCAAACTTGTGGGTTTTCAAGGGCTCCTTTCCTACCACTTGGTTTAGTTATGGCCTATGGGTTCCCACATATTAATATTTATAACTTTTGAAGATTTTTTTATGTAATTTTAAGTCTTACGATAGCGGATGTGAGTTCCCGAGAACCCACACCTTCTACTATACATCCGCCACCGGTAATAGGTCACATAATTAGTTGGTAAGAAATCAAATCAAATTTTTAAAAAATCTAAAGTTGTTGGATTGGAAAAAAATAATTATTAACAAGAAGTCATGTATTTAGCTAATGGCTCGTTAGGATAGAAAGTAAAAAGGCATGACAAATAACTTGACCTATATATAAGTGCACATACGCAAAATGTTTCGAGAAAATATTAAAACATGGTCAAAAAGTTTATAAATTATTGAAAATGTTTGATGGCAATTTAATATTTAATTAGAAAGATTGAGAAACATATAAGTAAGCATTAATTCACAGTTTGCGTGATTTTTTAATTTTTTTTACAAAAACACAAAATCTACATAATGAGACTAAAATCAACCATTATTTAGGGTCAATTTTCGTCGCTATTTTCTCCATCGAATATTGTATTTACATTTTTATTTCCTAAATTATTTCACTAATTACACATGTTTAATTTCATATTGATTTTAAAGGATGTTGTGAGATGAATTAAATTCCTCAATCGATAATAAAAGATTTTGAGTTCAAACTCAATTACTTATATGTGTTCAATGAATCACATATGACGCGAATCTAGATAAATCAGTCATTGCATTTTAAGTACCAAACAAATATATGAAAAATATATACTATTGAAAGTCTACATAGTCAATATTATTAAAAGTCATCGATCTAATTGTTTAAAAGAATATGCATATATTATAATACTATCTTTGTTTTTTCTTTAAGATTATTCTTCATGAGTCACGTTTGTTTTGTAAATTTAAAACTCTAAATTCTTGACTTGGTCTTTCTTTAAGTTTATATAGTTTATTGTGTTTATCAAATTATTTCCACTTGTATCGGAAAAATTACAGAAACTAGTATCCTTAAAATTATAATTACAATAAATAGTAATATTTTTTTAAAATTACAACTTATAGCAAAAGTAGCAATATTTTACCCACTTCATAGTAATAGAAAAATATGTATTTTTCAGTTGTGCATATGTATTTATGAGTAATACATATATATTTGTCTATGTATTTATATAGCAACATTTTACTTAAATACAAATACAATTTGCTATTTTTCGTAATTATGAAACTTTATAATTAAAGCTACAAAGTTGCTATTTCTAAAAATTTTCCTAAAAATATTTAGTGGTTATGATTTTAATTTGGATTATTCATAAGATCGAGGAGGGTACGGCATTTTCAAAAGCATGTGCAAAATATTTAACAAAGAAAAAGTTAATAGTATAAAATGTATATGAATTATTATTTTTCACGAATTTTATATTTCCATTATCCGTTGTTTCGTCATTTACTTAAATTATTATCATCTATATATTAAAACACATTTCAAAATTCATTTGAGCAACAACCAACTTAATTGTTCCATTTTCCTATCTGGCGAATGAATGCTTATTCGATTGTTGAGTTTCAGTCAGAATTTAAATTTATAAAATTTAGAATTCTTGAAAAATAACTTACTGAATTCTGAATAATTTAATTTTACGTATTGAATATACTTAGAAACTCAAGATATTTTCAAGGTGTAAGAGTAATGGATGACGTATGGCGAATTTGGTGAAGGAGCTAGGGATATTATTGATGGCTCCTATAGATATGATTTCTTCATTCTTAATTAAATCAGGTCTTGAATTTATAATTTAACTTAATAAATGAATGTCTTCTTTTTTTTTTTTCTAAAAAGATCTCTATGGCACGAATCTAAATTAATTTGCTTGATGAGTTTCAAATAATATGATAGTTAAATCGAAATGAAAAATTATAAAGAAGTAAAGGGAAAATGTTATTTTACGGAGAATCTACACTAAAATGAAATTATCTGTTATTAATACCAAAAAATTATGGTGGAGTATTAAGTGTTTTGTTATATTTAATTAAAAAAAATTGAATTCAAGTCCTGCAAATGAAGTTATCGTTAATAAAAATATTTTATCTTTTAAAGTAAATTTTTTTATTTGAATTTCAAAACAAATATCGAATATCAGATGAGGGAAAAAAAGTAATGGCCAAACTTAAAGGATTAAAAAAGTTATTGTTCCCTTTGTCGTAAAATATGAGAAGTGAGAAAAATATCTGTTTTAATTTGCTACAAGTCACTTTCAACAAAGAAGGAATCCAAGGAAAAGAAAAATGTCTAAAAAGTATAATAATTAAATATGAACTTTAGTAAGAAATTAAATTTCAAAATATCTAATCTTTGATCTTTATATTATTCTATTTCAAAGTACTTTATGTATTCGAATAGTTCTTTAATTATTATAATATGATGTCAATTAATCACCAAAAGATTGGGACATAAAGTCATTTTTATTAAGAAGTATTTTACATTCATTATAATAATTTTCATCATGAATTTGAAGTTATAGTTGGAATTCAATATAGGTACCGAACAACAAGTACAAAATAATAACAAAAAAAAAAGAGTCAAATGTATTAGGATTGATCCCTAATAATATAGTCAACCCTGATAGGAAGCATTTTATTTCTCAAAGTGAGTTTTATCGCATGGTGTAAATCCAAAAAGTCGAACCCCAAAGTGAGTATCAGATACAAATATCTGAAATAAATGGTCCATTTAGCTAGCGTAAAGTATTACTACCTCTGCTTAAAAAAGAATGATCTACTTTGACTTAATACAAAATTTAAGAAAATAAAGAAAACTTTTAAATTTTGTTATCTTAAATTAAAGTTGTGTCAAATGTACTAAAATGTCCTTTAATCTTATGATCCTAAACATGTCATGTTGAAAAGTTGAAATTAAAGTATTGCCTATTGAAAAAAATGAATCACTCTTTTTGAAACGAACTAAAAAGAAAAGTAGGTTGTTCCCTTCCCTACTCTTATGTAACCGATTGTTTTAAGACAAAGTTTAAACCAAAAATTCTTTTTAATTACGTACAATATTTTTTTTTCTTTTAGTTCCCCATTTTAGCATAATCAAGCATCATTAAAAATCTGTGGTAAATCAAAGCAGTAAAAAAGTAATGGTGCAATCAGAAGTGACATTGATAGATCATTAATATCTCAGAAATTATATGTTCTCTAATTAAACTGAACCAAAAAAATAAAGGTAGAAAAAAAGAAGAAGATTTTAGTCGATTAACTTTTATTCTCCCTTTAAAATATTCTTATCTTACATTTTTAACCTTTATTCTGATGGCTGATTTCATCCAACACATCATAATAGTATCGCGATCCAAGCTCATGATATATATTGTTTATTTCGTCTCAGTAAACTTTATAAATTCATCCTTCTGGCTACGCCATCCAAATATGTATGTACTATGTGAATTTATGCAGAGGCGGAGTTAGCCTAGTAATAGAGGGTTCGGACGAACCTCCTTCGATGAAATTTTTTATTATTAATACGTGATTAAATTTTTTTTTTATGTATATACCGTAATGTTGAACCTCTCTTTGGTGAGGTTTTTTTTTTTTTTTTTTTTTTTTTCAAATTTGAATTTGGTATGTCTATACAACTCTTTATTTTTCGTTTTCATTAATTTTTTATATGGAATTTCTTGAAGTATCACGTGTTGCTCTTTTCTAAAGTTTGTCAGCGTAGAACAAGTGGTAAGACTAGAATTTTCAATAAAAGAACTACAAATATAAAGAAGTAAATGCATAAAGAAATCAAAAAAGATTTAATATCTACGATATACATATAAAAAGTAACTTTAATTTTATTGTTATGAATCGGACAGAATAAAGCAAATAACAAGTAAAATAAAAAATAAGAACAACACACAGATTTACATGAAAATTCTTGCGGAAAAAAATTATGGGCAGAGACAGAAGAATTTCACTATGAAAGGAGAGCAGTACAAGGTAGAGAATGAAGTAATTTCTGAATATCCAAAACTGACCCACTAAAACTAAAAGTCCATACCGCGGGAGCGAAGCCTCGCATCCCATTGGGATCAGTAGTGGGCCGCTACCACCAAAGACCCCATTAAAAATCACAAATATGAATCGCATCGCGAAACTTTCAGGGCTAAATCAATAAAATTCGGATCACAACTCTAATATTTATAATTTTCTATCAAAGAAAATTTAGATGAACGACCTTGACCGTTTAGAGTAGTCCAATTGTTGTATTTGTATGCTGTGCATTTAGTGGCAAAAATTCCTCCAAGAGATGTTCTATCCACATTTTATTTTTATTTTTTTAAATTTTTATTAGAACTTTGATATCTACTTTGAAATTTGATAAAATTTAAATATTTGTTAAAAAATTCATTTCAGAGGTAAAGTATTTTCTACTAAAACCGACTTCATATCTAGTGTTCATATTTAAAAATTTGATTAAGAATAGTGAAGTACCTATCACTCCAACACAATTTTTATTATGACGATCTGCAAATTAATAAGTAGTTGTTATGGAGGTAAGAAAATTTCTTACCACTTTGAATACACGTAAATAATATTTTCAGATCTCTTATACTAACGCAAATTAATTTTTTTAACAAGAAAAAATAATTATAAAAGGATATAATTTTTTTTTAAAATAAAAGACTAAAAAATCATTTATGTCAAAGTCAATTTATTATCCTTTTACAATATTCAATGCAATTAATTTTAGGACCACATTAGTAAATTATCTTCATCTTTTTTTTTTTAATATATAGAAATAGTCAACCAACACTGTCAACGTGATTTTCGTCTTCAATATCTACGTCAGAGAATAAATATTCTATCTTCGTCATCCACATGACGTCAATTTCTCTATATTTTATTTACATTCAAGGTTATTAGTGATTATTTTAAATTGGTTCGATTTAAGAAATTCGAAAATAGCCATCATTTGATTTTTCTTTTAGGTTGATTGTTTAACAATGTAAAATTATATATTAATTTTTAATGGTGTAAGTTGAATTCAATAATAAAAAATTTTAGGGATCAATTCAAGAAGGGTGACTATCAAATTTGGAATCATTAAAAGTTAAATTTGAAATAATCTGAATAAATTTTGATGCAAAAAATGTTATTGAAATTTTACATAATAATTCTATGTGATCTGCCAAAATTATTAGGATTTGATTCAATCTTTAGGAATACTCAAAGTGTATGATGAGACTACATCAAGGATTTATGGCGAGATGTCGCTATCATGAATATTTAGTGGAAAAATAACATAAATATACACCTTAACTTTCTATATTTATTTAAATTTAATTTTTTACTCTTATAAAATAATTAAAAAATCTAACTAATTATGTATCTTCCTTAAATGTATCGAGGAGTTAATTATGTATCTCGTTAGATGCAAAAAAATATATATATATTTAGAGCTAATTATGTATCTTTACAAGAAAAAATATATCTTTGTTGAATATATTATTTATCTCGGCAAGCTCAAAATTAAAGAAAAAAAAAACATGTATCAAGAGCTATAATGTATCTTTACAAAGGAAAAAGTTGTATCTTCATTGAAAGCATCGAGAGCTAATTATATATCACAGTCGACAGACCTGAAATCGAACTTATACAGAATATCGAATTTTTCTGTAATTAAGCTCAAAACTATTGAGATTTACGTTATTTGTCCATATTTAGTGGCTAATTCCTCGAATGTTTAATATTAGGTCAAATTTTGAATTACTATGCTAAAGGAACTTATTTAATTTATTCAATTTATCCAAATTTCATATCCAACATGAAGTAGGGGGGGGGGGGGGGGGGGGGAAAAAATGGAAAGACTATTTAATTAGTTAAGGTTCTTTTTTTTAAAGTAGACACATAAATTAGCTAACGTCCGATGATCTCCACATTTGCCAAAGGTTAGAAGAGTCAACTAACAAAAGAATTTGTTCCTATCGAGTATTATTTACAGAATAGTTTGTTTATAATCTTGGTAAAATGACAGCCTGATGTACTAAAGTGTCTGTTATGTGTAGGATTTGAGAAAGGATCCCACCATAAGGGTGTATTGTACGCAGCCTTACTTGGCAGAAATGGTCCTACCACAAGGGTGTATTGTATGCAACCTTACCTGACAGAAAGATTTGAGGAAGGCCCCAGCACAAGGGTGTATTGCACGCAATTTAGCACAAGGGTGTATTGCACGCAATCTTACTTGACAGAGAGCTGAGGTTAGAGGAAGGGCCACACCACAAAGATGTATTGTGCGCAACCTTAACTAACAAAAAAGGCCCTACCACACAGGTATATTGTATGCAACCTTGCCGGCCAAAAGGGGCTCTACCACAAGTGTGTATTGTACGCAGTCTTACCTGACAGAAAGATTCGAGGAAGGGCCCACCACAAGGGTGTATTGGACGCAGTCTTACCTGACAGAAAGGTTCGAGGATGGATCCCACCATAAGGGTGTATTGTACGCAGCATCACTACTTTGCATTTCTGCCAGAAACTGTTTTCAAGGCTCCATGAGCCTGTGACCTTCTGGTCACATGAAAACAACTTTACCTATTATTCCAAAAACTCTCCTTCATCTTTTATATTCTTAGTAATATGTTTTAATTATCGATGGTCTTTCTTTAATTTAATTTCTACTATTAAGTCTGCACATTTTGTTCAAAAAATATTCAATGCTAGTAAGGTCATTCTTAAGGTTCTAGATGCCAAAGTTTGTTGGCTTTATTAAATTACCAATTTGCATAAAAATATTTGGTAGTTAGGGATTTAAAGTGGCATTAGAAAAAACATTTCCTAAAGTTTTTGTATATAAAATGTTGTATTTTAATGAAAATTTTATCATAGTATTTGTCTCTTTGAAACTTTATAAGATTCGTGTATATATTAGTACTTAACTAGTATGATGATTTGATGGAAAGTAGAAGTTAGATAATCATTTGGATTTTGAAATGAAAAGATTCATTTAGATTTTGGGTTAATTAAATAATGGAGAAATTAGTGGTGTGTAAAAATGGAATATGGGACACCATTCAATTATAGTAATTGTTGTTTTTTATTTTGTGAAAAGGTTAGGTTAAGCGTTAGAGGTCTTTGATTAAAGTTATGGTAACCTCTTGATGGACGACTATGGTTAGATTGGTAAATTTAGGCAAGTAGTCATTCATATTTTGATGCTTATATCAAACTATATTGATACAAGTACGACCACGAGGATGGACGTGAATGAGTGCGTAATGAATCCGTCCAAGGAAGTGTACAAGTGAAGTGTAAAAGAGGGCCTAAACACACCAAAATCAGCCCACTTCTTGCACTTGATGGGCACCTCACCTTTGAGGAGTATTATGGACATTTCACACTATTTTTGTAATATTTACAAATAGAACCTTTTAGGGTTTCATTCTTTAGTTTTTGATTGAATATTGAAAGTTGTAACATTGAAACACCCTCTCTTAAGAGAATGGCCTCTTGGACGAAACATAGTAACTAGGGAAATCAACTTGAGTGTGAAATCACTCGTGTTGGATTCAAGCTTGGAAACGTTGGATGCTTGGGAGATCGAGGTCACTCTTGTGCCAACGTAAGAGTTAGGTATTTGTTGTATGTGATGTTAAAGGTCCAATAAGGGAATAGACTTTTGGGTTGTTAAGATTATGCCTTCAATTTGTCTATCTATCCTTTTGTTTCTTTGTAATCGTGTAGTAGTGTTGATGTTGTAACCGTGTGTTTGTGTTGTTAATATGCAATCCAAAATTTGTCTATTGTTCATCTTATTCTTATTGTGTTGCTACTGTTTGGTGTCAAAAACACCCTTGTATTCTTGTATTCTTGTTGTTGTAGTGAATCCGAGAGTGGTCTCCAAAAAGGTCCTTGGATCCTTAAGATTTGCGGACTGTTTTGGAGTTGTTTCATGTTTTCCTTGTCTTTTCCGTATCATTTGGTATCAAAGCATGGCTTGATCTTGTTCCTAAAAGATCAATCCTGGGCTTGCTTGTTAGAAAATAAAAAAAAAATTATTGAAAAGCTGAAAATTTCAGAAAAATTGCAATCTGTCCATTGTTGTTATCTTGGACGAAATTGTGTTCTTGGCCGAGATTTGTTCTTGAGTCTAGGTCTAGGAGTATTTTACTTGTATTGTGTGTTTGTAGTGTTACTTTTGTTCCTCACTAACACTTTGAGTCGATCCAAACTTGATCTTGAATTGTTAATATTGTTGTTGTGAACAAAGTGTGGCCGATTGGATGTTGTTGTTGATCTAGCCTTGACCGATTTGAAGGTCTTGTGTTGTGGTGTTGTTGTAGATATTTAAAGATTGTTGTTGTGTTCTTATTGTTCATCACAAACTTCACCTTTTGTAAAACCTTAAACACAACACTAAGGGGATTTAGCCGATTGTTGTTGCTATCCTTGTGATCTTGGCCGTGAGATTGTTGACCTTGTTATGGTGGACTTGTTGTTCTTGGGAGATTGTTGTTGGTTGTTCTTGTTGTGGTTGTGTTCTTGAAGTTCTTCACCATATTCATCACCTTGTTAATATTAAAGTGAACTTAGATCTTAAAAAGGTGAAAGACAAGGTGTAGTATTTGTTGAATTTTGAAAGACCCCCAACCACCAAAATGACTTTACATCACATCTCAACCTTTTTCCATAAAACAAGGGTCCATGTTTTAAGGAGAAGTACAAATCTAGTCAAAGACTTTAAAGTCTTGAAATTTGAATTGAAAAAGGAGCTCCAAAGACTAGTTTGTATTACCCTAAATTGAACAATTTTCACCAAAGTCCAAATTGTGAATTAAAATTTGTCAAGAACCGAACCACTAGTGGACTGCCATGTGGACCACCACATCACCATATACACTGTTCACGCAATATTTTTGAGCTCAAAATTTTAGATTTCTTAGTTTCATATTATTGTCTCTTAGTTCGTTTGTTGGTTCGAACGCTATTTGACAACCTAGTAATCTCCTACTAACTTGTAAGTTAGTTTTGTGTCCGTTTATTCGTGTTTACGTTAATTGTGTACTTTTATCTTTTTGAATCTGTTGTTAGTTTTGACTCAAGTCCTACAAGACTTCGTTTGAGTTTCAAACCAAAATCCATTCCGGGACAAGAGTAGGCTCGACACTCAATCACTCACGAAGAACAAGTCGTCTTTCAACACTTGTGAAATCAAGTGTGAGGTAAAACTGAGAATGAGAGTGTGGTGAGGCATTTTTTATCTAATAAGTTTGTTTGTTTTCTTTGTTTGTTGTGCCTTTTTGTTAGGTACAATGGCTGCCCATAATTTTAATGCCACAGGTGATCGTATCAATGACAATATTGAAGATATGAAATGGCACATTGAAATTATACGCCAATTACTACCCAAACTGTACCCAAAAAATCCAATTGTCCAAGCACCTTGCGTTGAGAGCTTCCCGGAGGAAGTTCCTGCCCAACTTGTGAGTAAAACTTGCCAACCACTTGAGGATATGTGTGATGTGATTAATGAATCTCAAGTGAGTGAAGGATTTAAAGATGTCTATAGAATTGATCTTGATAATGCACATGACTCTTTGAACATCTTGTGTGGTAAAAGCATTACAATTAGTTTTGATCATAGAGACTATGTGTATGAAAATATTTTGGTGTGTAAATGTGGGAGTGGCATTCTAGGAGAAGGAAGGGATATCCTCGGCTTAGGCCCTTGGCTAATTTTTCCATTTGATCCCGGCACCCTCTTGGAATGTGAAAATATCTACACTCCCCACTTAATGCTTGGTCAAGACGACAAGCAATGTTTGGTTGTTGGTGCTAATGAAGGAAGACAAAGTATTTCCTTATCTCTTTTATGGATGATGACCGCTTCCTTTATGCCTTTTGTACTAAGATTTTTATGTTCAACACAAATGACCCGTGTATATACTCCAAGTTTGTCCCCCCCTCGGCATGGAATGTGATGTGTGTATTTTGCTAACCCTAACCCCCATATCTTGAGGATGTGTCTTGTTGTCTTTTCTTGATTTTGCGAGGTACGGATTCGAGGTCGAATCCCATTCAAGAAGGGTTGTATGATACAAGTACGACCATGAGGATGGACGTGAATGAGTGCGTAATGAATCCGTCCAAGGAAGTGCACAAGTGAAGTGTAAAAGAGGGCCTAAACACACCAAAATCAGCCCACTTCTTGCACTTGATGGGCACCTCACCCTTGAGGGGTATTATGGATATTTCATGATATTTTTGTAATATCTATAAATAGAACCTTTTAGGGTTTCATTCATTAGTTTTTGATTGAATATTGAAAGTTGTAACATTGAAACACCCTCTCTTGAGAGAATGGCCTCTTGGACGAAACATAGTAACTAGAGAAATCAACATGAGTGTGGAATCACTCGTGTTAGATTCAAGCTTGGAAATGTTGGATGCTAGGGAGATCGAGGTCACTCTTGTGCCAACGTAAAATTTAGGTATTTGTTGTGTATGATGTTAAAGGTCCAAGAGTAGAATAGGCTTTTGTGTTGTTAAGATTATACCTTCAATTTGTCTAACTATCTATCCTTTTGTTTCTTTGTAATCGTGTAGTAGTGTTGATGTTGTAACTGTGTGTTTGTGTTGTTAATGTGCAATCCAAATTTTGTCTATTGTTCATCTTGTTCTTGTTGTGTTGCTATTGTTTTGGTGTAAAAACCACCCTTGTATTCTTGTATTTTTGTTGTTGTAGTGAATCCGAGAGTGGTCTCCAAAAAGGACCTCGGATCCTTAAGATTTGCGGACTATTTTGGAGTTGTTTCATGTTTCCCTTGTCTTTTTCGTATCATATATTAACTCAGAAAAAGTTTTATAAATAACTTAACGCTCACTTTTAAAATAAATAAATATTGAGATTTTAATATACCTCACATTAAAATTAGAGATTAATTATCATAAGATTGTATATTTTAGTTTGTTATTGATTAGTTAGTTTGTTAGTGATTAGTTAGTTAGTTGGATTAGTAGTGACGTCCAGTTGTCAAGCAAGTTGCCACTTGTATATATATTGTACTCTACAAAGGAGTAAAATATAGTTTTCATTTTCTCCTCTTAACTGTTTGTTGTTTCTCTCCAATAAAGAGTATTCTTCCTTTATTAATGGTGCATGTTTATCAACGTGTTTCTTAATATGGTATCATAGACAGGTTGACTGGTTAACACCTCGATGATTGCAGTTTTTTTTCTTTGATCATTGTTGCAGAGAGCCTTTCTCCTTTTCTGTATTCATGGTTTTGTAAGTTCTGAGTTTTTTTTTCCGATATTCAATTTGTACATGCAAAAGGTTGCTGGTTGTTGATCGAATTTCGATTTCATTTTTTCGTTGGTTAAATCCACTGAAGTTAGCTTGAATTGAGCTCTATTTTAGTTAAATAGAATTTGCATATCAATGGCAGTTACTACGAATATCGTTAATGGTGAAGAAACTTCCTCATCTACTCCGTCTGCTCCAAATCTGGAGGCGAGTGACGCTTTGTATATACATCCTTCAGACAGTCCAGGAATGATGCTAGTTACGGCACAATTTGATGGATTGGGGTATAGATCCTGGAGAAGAGGTGTATTGCGTGCTTTGTCTGTGAAAAACAAATTAGGGTTCACAAATGGGAGCTGTAAGAAATCAGATGTGAATTCATCTAATTTTCGTAAATGGCAAAGATGCAACAACAGGGTAATTTCTTGGATTCTAAATTCATTATCGAAGAAAATATCAGATAGTGTGGAATATGTTTGTGACTCAGTGAAACTCTGGAGAGAATTAGAAGATAGACACGATCAAACCAATAGGGCCAAGCTTTATCAAATCCAGAAAGAGATTAATGATCTTACTCAGGGATCATTGGATATAATTGTCTATTACACTAAGATGAAGAAATTATGGGAAAAAATGAATACTCTCAGTACCAAGGATCAGTGCATTTGTGTATGTGAGTGTAGAGCAAAGGAAGGGTTACATAAGACAGAGCAAGACAGGAGACTAATCCAATTCCTTATGGGATTGAATGAGGTGTATACTGTAGTACGGGGAAACATTCTCATGATTAATCCCTTACCATCTATAGCGTAATCCTTCTCTTTGTTGATAAGAGAAAAAAAGCAAAGAGAACTTTGACCTACAGGTTAGCTGATGATCGAGTCCACCTCTCTTAGTACCAATGCTTATTACAGTAGGAATTCCATGGTAAGAGGTCTTAAGATAAATTTTTCAGCTAAGATCTCCTTAGGAAACAACTATGGATGAGGTCATTTGAGGCCAAGCTTGAATTCAGGAAGTGGTAGAACTACAATCATGTGTGATTACTGCAAAAGACCAGGATAAACATAGGGAAAATGATATAAACTACATGGATATTCAACTTCAATGAGAAACCAAAGCAATGACCAGATTTCCAGACAAAGTGTGCCTAATCTACCAATACAATGTTGGATATCAAAATTATAGAGAGAACAACAACTCCATAGGTAAGAGAGTCATTGCTAATGTTCATGGATCACCAGATGATGTATCCACAAGATCAGGAGAGGATCAGGTCAATAACAACATTACAAAGGAACAGTTTGGACAACTAATGACTCTCATGCAACAATTTCAGAATGGGTATATAGGAGAAGGCTCCAATACTGGTGCAAATCTAGCTTCAAGTTCTAGTAGCCTTGCAGGTATTGTGGTTCACTCATCCTTTATTGATTTTGACCATCCTAAATGCAAATGTTTTAAAATAAGTAATGACTTATGGATTATAGACTCAGGAGCATCTAACAATATGACCTTCAATAAAAATCTTTTACACAATAACACAAATTTTCCATATCCCATTTTAGTGTCTCTTCCCAATGGATATAGAGTTAAGGTGTCAGAATATTGTAATGCAAGAATTTTACCCATGATCACATTACACAAGGTGTTATATGTTCTTTAATTCAAATACAACTTAGTTTCTGTTTTCTCTCTGTCTTCTTCCCTGAAATCTATAACTTTGTTCACTAATGCATCATGTATACTGCAGGCCCCTTCAGTGAAGAGGCCTCAAGTGATTGGTAATTGCAGAAATGTCCTATACTATCTTTATTCAAGGTGCTTGAACACCACTAATTCTACTGCAGACACACCTTCTGCTTGCTGTAGCATCCCTAATAACACCAATGAACCTTGTGTTGTAAGTAAGGAAACTACACTCACTAGGAGTGCAAATGGTCTGCTTAGTCCTGTTTCATCGGTGTATAGTTCATTTTCTTCTAATAAAGCAGATATGATTGTTCCTATCTATTGTTTATCTGTTGAATGTGATGTGAATTTGTTGTGGAATTATCGACTTAGCCATGTGCCCTTTGTGAAAATGAAAGGTATTCCATCCCTACCAGCTAAGTTTCACTCAACACAACTTTTCGTATGCTCTATTTGCCTGATCGCCAGACAAACCAGATTACCCTTTAGTCATAGGACTAGCAGTACCAAACATGTATTTGAACTGGTCCATGTATATATATGGGGCCCTTACCACACATCTACACATGACAATTACAAGTATTTCCTCACTATGGTAGATGATTATAGTAGATCTAACTGGACACATTTATTGAGCACCAAAAGTAATACCCTGTCTGCCCTAAAAACCTTCATCTCACTGATAGAGAACCAATTCAATACCTCAGTCAAAATAATTAGATCTGACAATGGTCTTGAGTTCACAAATAATGAAACCTTAGCTTTCTTTAGTTCCAAAGGCATAAACCACCAGAAAACTTGCCTATATACGCCACAACAAAATAGTGTTGTGGAAAGAAAACACAAATATTTGCTTAAAACATCTAGACCACTCTTATTTCAATCAAAATTACCTTTAAAGTATTAGGGTGATTGCCTTTTAGCAGTAACATGTATCATTAACAGACTTTCCTCTACCCATCTCAACAACAAATGCCCTTATGAACTGTTGTACAATCAAAAGCCTGATTACTCCCACTTGAGATCATTTGGATATTTATGTTATCCAACAGTACCCAAAGTTCATAGGGATAAACTTGAGTTAAGAACTGCACCTCATGTCTTTATTGGATATCCATTTGGAACAAAGGGCTACAAGGTGATGAGTTTTGCCATAAAAAAATACATATCTCCAGGGATATCATTTTTTATGAACTTGTTTTTTCTTTCAATCTAGTGTCAGAGAATCATACTTTTCTTCTGTTCTCAAATCTGTTTCAATAGTAATCCCATGTACTATGATTAAGAACCACAACAAACCTTGGTGAATAATCATGGTAGTGATTCTGTTGCACATATTGCACCACTATCCCATCTTGGTCCTACACACTCATCTAAAAAATCTCCCATACTACATGTAACTTTTCATGACTCTTCTCATCTTTGACAAGCCAACAACATTCCTGCAGAGGTGCAGAGAAGGAGGTCCACCAAGGAAAATAGGACTCCTCATCACTTCAAAGATTTCATCTGTTCCATTCCTACTTTAACTACCATTGTACCATCTCCAAATACACATACTGATACACACACTGATCCATCCCTTATCAATTTCTCTTTAAGTGTCATATTTACTAACCATCATCATGTGTCTCTTGATGCTATTGCACACCATAGTCAAATGCTTGTTGCAAATGTTTGTCATGATAGTGAGCCATCCTCTTATGAGGAAGCAGCCATAAATCCTGTTTGGCTAAAGGCTATGATCCAAGAATTTAAGGCACTATATGCAACCAATACCTGGGATCTTGTTGAGTTACCTCCAGGAAATTAAGCAATTGGATGTAGGTGGGTGTACAAATTTAAGCATAAAATAAATGGAAGTGTAGAAAGGTTCAACGCTAGGCTTGTGGTGAAGGGATATACACAGCAGGCTGGAATAGACTATATTGAAACATATTCATTAGTAGTCAAAATGACTACAGTTAGGACATTGATAGCATGTGCAGCGAAGAAAGGTTCGAACATATTCCAACTGGATATGAATAATGCATTTCTTCATGGAGATCTACATGAAGAAGTATATATGCAGGTGCCTCAAGGTCTGGATATTGGAGATTGTAAATTAGTCTGCAAGTTGAACAAGTCTTTTTATGGACTAAAAGAGGCAAGTAGACAATGATATGCCAAATCGACTTAGGCCTTATCTGCTAGAGGATACCATCACTAACATTATGATTATTTTTTATTCTACAAGAAAATGGACCATTGATGGTGTTCATAGCAGTTTATATAAATGATGTAATTCTGACAGGAACAGATTCAGAAGAAATTACAATGCTTAAGAACTATCTGCATGAAACTTTTAGGATCAAAGACCTGGGACAATTGCACTATTTTCTGGAAATGGAGGTGTTAAATACAGTAGGAGGTGCCATCATTTCTCAGAGGAAGTTCACCATGGACTTGCTCAAGGAGTACAATTGCTTTGATTACAATTCAATGTCATCACCACTTGATCCCGCCATTTAGTTGAAAGCCAAAGAAGGAGATCCATTGCCAGATCCAACATATTATAGAAAACCTATAGAGAAGTTGAATTTCCTCACTAATACTAGATTGGATATAGCATTTATTGTGCAACATTCAAGTCAATACATGCAAGATCCAAGATTGCCTCATCTCAAGGCAGCTATTCACTTGCTTAGATACCTAAAGAACGATCCAACACTTGGAATTTATATGTCCGAAAATGCAGATTGCACAGTAAGGCCTTCTGTGACTCTGACTGGGCCTCTTGTCCTGATTCACGAAGGTCAGTTAGTGGTTACTTAGTGCTTCTGGGAAACAGCCCCATCAGCTGGAAGTTCAAGAAACAAGATACCATCTTTTTATCCTTTGCAGAAGTTGAGTACAGATACTTAAGAAAAGTAGCGGGTAAGCTGGTATGGATTGATAGATTTTTTGCTGAGTTGAGTGTTCATAATTCATCTCTCATTGAGGTATATTATGACAGCCAATCAGCAATACACATAGCTCGAAATCCTGTGTTTTATGAGCGTACAAAACACATTGAGGTCGACTGCCACTTTGTTAGGAAAAAGCTTTAGGAGGGGCTTTTCACTCTTCATCACGTTAATACTACTCACCAGTTGGCTGACATCCTTACAAAGGCTCTCACTGGAGTTAAGCACTCTATTGTTCTACATAAGTTGGTTGTGAAATCATCACCTCCAACTTGAGGAGGGATATTGAAATTAGAGATTAATTATCATAAGATTGTATATTTTAGTTTGTTAATGATTAGTTAGTTTGTTAGTGATTAGTTAGTTAGTTGGATTAGTAGTGATGTCAAACTGTCAAGCAAGTTTCCACTTGCACATATATTGTACTCTACAAAGGAGTAAAAAAGTAGTTTTCATTTTCTCCTCTTAACTGTTTGTTGTTTCTCTCCAATGGAGAGTATTCTCCTTTTATCAATGGTGCATGTTTTTCAACGAGTTTCTCAATACCTTAGAACGTAATAATACTGTAACTTCAAAACATGGCAAAATATAGATAATAGATAACATGAGAGCATATAATATTTCATATTGTATACGAATATAGTAACTGATTAATTGTAACTAGAGTTTGTAATTATATATGTTTATGTATGTATGTATTGTCAAAGCCAAAATTAGATATATCTCCAACTGTTTGTATATGTACAGATATACAGATCTATGTATAAGTTTATATATGGTATAAAATTACATAATCTTGCTAGAATGCTATTTTTTTTTTTAACTCCGGGATAACCCGCAGCCGCTACAACTCTGTGGTGAATATTTTGTGTGCACTGGGTAAACCCTCCACTGTGTAATGACCTGCAAACCACCCAGGAGTTGGAAGCCGCACTAGACAAACTCTGTTCGATAGGCTCGACTCAAAAGACATTGAGGAAGAATCGAACCAGGGTTATTCGTATGGATAACCACCCTCCAAACCAGCTAAGTCATCCCGAATGACTCTGTAATGCTATGTTATATTATTTACTTTTTTAAAGTATTAATAAAAAGATTATTATGTGGCTATGACAACTAAGTTATTGTCATCTATTTTGTGAAATGAATTTCTGTGGGACCAACCTGAGTTGTGGTGCAGTGGATGCGGCTGCTTCACCCTTAACCAGAGGTCGAGGGTCCGACCCTGGGTATGGAGAGAACTCTGTTGGGAGCGCTACCACCTTAATTGATCCTGCAACGTGCGATCCGAATTAGTCGGGACTCCAATGCGCGTACCGAACACCGGATAGGAAACCAAAAAGAAAGAAATGAATTTCTGTGGGGCAAAAGTTGTTGAATGTGTTACTCGTGGATCCATGAAGACAAAGTGACTCCATAGCCCACAATATAATGTGGTGCATGGATGCTTTTTGAAGTAAGCAAAAACAATACTTTCTTTTATCCATTTAGGTTCGTCTGATAGAAGGGATAGGAAAAATAATTTTGGAATAAAGTTTGAAATAACTTTATCCTATGTTTGATATAAAGTATTATCTAATTTTGTGACTATTTTATCCCATCATTTATAATGAAATGATTGAATTACTGTCCAATGTAAATGACCCCTTAAGGGTTGTGTTTACCCCCCAAAAAAAAAATGCCCATTATATTCCTACGGATTTGAGAGGATAAAATGTATGTAAACCTTATCTCTAGTTTAGAGAAAGATCAGAGAGGTTGTTTTTGATACATTTGAAAAATTAAGATATAATTAATTATTAGTATTAACCTTTATTCTTATTCAATAAATGTGTAAAAAGATTGATGTGGTATATAAGAGAGCAATATAAAGTTGAGATTACAGAATAAATAATGACAATTTAGTCAAATTACCTTTTTGATTAATCTTTTTTTTTTTAAGAGGAGTGCTAACAAAAACATGACAAGTTATGTTTGGTAGGTCAAATTACATATGTAAATTTGAAGAACCAAGATAATTTACTACACCAATTTTACTTGCCAATATTAATTATTAGTTGTAATAAAATTGACTTACCATAGTAGATAAATTTGCGTAATTTTTATTGTTATAAAAATAGTTTAGTGTGTTGAATTATAATACATGAAATTAATCCCGACCAATCCATATTATATGTTCTTTCTAATAATTTGCCAGGATCAGATTATATAAATGCAGATATAGTAAAATTTAATTTATGTCAATCACCATATTAATTAAAGAGTGTGGTGAAATAGTTGAGAATCATTATTCACCCTTAATTAAAGGTCTGATCACGAACAATGGACAACTTGTCGATAGGATCGTTATACCTGTTTAGAACAACAAATAATTATACCAAACATGATAAATGTCATGTCAATTAATTACTATACACATGAGCGTACGTCTCGTGAGATGGTTGAGATCCATTATTCATCTTTATATAGAAATTTTAGAAAGCGTTTTACCCCTTTTGTTGCATCTAATTTAAATTAATCGGGACAGTAAAATTTACGATAATAGAAAACTAAACCAAATAAAAGAAAAAGTTCATGTCAATTTTTATTTTATAATCATTAATTAATATAATGCATCTATTTCTACTAGAACATGTGTAGTTAACAACATCATTTGGTCATCTCATACAAATCTGAAATTAAAACAAAGTTGCAATACTACTACTTGATATATATAACAACAAAATTACACTATATCCCCATAGCAAACTATTTGAACATTTCATTGAACTAGTTATCTGCTTGATATTCATTCATTACAACAACTTAGATATCAATAATCAATTACCAACACCAGTGGTGGCACAGCGGAAAGGGATTGCCCCAACCTAACCAGAGGTCTAAGGTTCGACCCTGGATATGGACAAACACTCTGTTGGGAGCTCTCCTCCTCAAATGGGATCCGATACAGGGCAAATCTGGATATAGCTGGACTCCTAAAAATCGAATACCGAATACCGGGTGGTTTAAACCAAAAAAAGATATCAATAATCAATTAATTTACACAACTCATCATGAAATGGATGAAATCCTTTTATTCACTAAGAGAGCTATATATATATACAAAAGGTCAATCAATTTTCTTTTTATATATATATAATAGCTGATGAATCGCCTTGATGAAAATCTTACCTCTACCAATACTATCTCCACTCGTAATTAGATATCACGAGCCGCTTCCCTCTTAAGCAAGTCCAAAGTACATAGTCTGACCAGTAAACTTCAAATAAAAGATAAATTATTCCACGAAAACAAAAAAAAATCAACTTCAAGTATCCTCTTCATGGGGATCATAAGGCTTCATATTAAGATCAAAACCTAATTTATTTTTCTCTTTTTCTTTGATTTCTTCATTATCTCCTATGATTTCATCGATGCATTTTCGATCGATATCATTGGTCATTTTAGGTTCATCACAACCACCACGACCACTACCACTAGCTCCATCAACTTTATTGAAATATTTTACGGCAACTTGTATGCGCCGTAAAATAGCAAAGAATTCTTCCACTTCCTCTTCCTCTACCTCTTTTAAAACCGTTTCTTCTTTCGGCTTCTTCATTGCGGATTTTGAAACGACGTCGTTGTCATCTTGTTTTCTTTTTTCTCCTTCTTCCATTGACAAAATTATTATATGTACAAAGACTTAAAAGAATAGAACAAGAAGTCGTTATTTAGAAGAAAATATGAGAAATATTTTATGCTAAAGTGACAGGGCTGTGAGAATTTATATATGACAGATGAGGATTTTATTTTTTAAAAAAAAATTCTCTATCCGGTAATGGTATTGGAGCCTGGCTAATTCGAATTCATGCCGGGTAGGGCCCATTCGAGGGAAGCGCTCTCTACCAAAGATTTTTTATACCCTAGATGAAGATTTATCGGCATAGGATGTTGTGCAGTGGATGAAGGTGTTATTTCGTGAATCGGAGGTCTTGATTTTAAGTTGTAGGTATAAGAAAATCCACAGGAGGATATTGAGAGCGGAGCCAAATTTGAGTCATGGGTTCATATAAACTTCCTTCGACGGAAAATATACTAATTCTTATACAAAGAATCGTCCGGTGCACTAAAATTATCGCTATGCGTGGTGTTCGGGGAAGAGCCCCACCACAAGGATATATTGTACGCAGTTTTACCTTACATTCCATCATTTTCAAGGCTTATACCTGTGACCTCCTGATCACATGGCAACAACTTTATCAGTTAAACCAAGGCTCCCCTTCTTATAAATAATTAAATTATGTCGAATCTCCATCAACTGATTTGTGTGTTTACTTATTAAGATTTCGAGCTTCCTTGGTCAAAAATTCAAGCTACCTCACCATTGAAAACACTTCCTTCATATAGATTCTACCAGCACGTATCTAAATTAATTAGACTTCAATTCGAATACCCAAGATAAAGCAAAATAAGAAAAAAGACTTGGAATTTGGGTTTGTTAGTTGCTACAGTGATGTTAGATATTTTTAATTGCACTGTGACGTGGTGCTGTTAAGCTTTTGATGACGTGTCTAAATGACGCAATACTATTCTTGGATGACGTAATTGAGGACCTGTTTGGTAAAGATAGTGAAATGATGTGACAACACTATGAAGATGCGGTGTACAAGTTACCATTTAAGTCTTGTTTGTCCTAAAAATAATATTTTTTTATTTCATTTTATGTATTATCTTTTGATCGAATACGAAGTTTAAAATGAGTAATGATATTATAAAATTTATAAAATTATTCCTCTTAAAGTTTACTTTTTGTCTTTCTTTTTCATATTAAGTGAGAACTAGTAAAAATAAAATGTTATATTATCATTTAATAGTTGTCAAAAAAAAAAAGATTACATCATTTCTAAAATGGTTTAAAAAGAAAATAACGATACATAAAATGAGACGGAAAAAGTACATAATTTTTTAGAGTTTGAATTGAAATTTGAGTTAAGTTAGAGGTGGTGTTTGATCATGAATATTAATTAGGGTTGTTTTCAAAAATTTGTGAGAGAAATAAAGTTAGAAAAGTAAAAATTCCAAAAATAATTTTTATTAAAGTGAAATAATTTTTATATTCAAACACTACTATTTTTTTCTTTTTTGATTAAAGTAAAATAATTTTTCAAAAAATAAAATAAAATATTTTCATGGTCAAATCCTACTTAATTAATTTCAGTCAAAGTAAATTTCACAAAAAGAGAAAGGTTTATATTTATTCATAGTGTGATTACAATCTTTGATGATGTTTTCTTTTACAGGGTGTAAATGTTATGAACCAATTGTCCCACACCGAAAAAAATAGAGAAATGCTAATAGGTTTATAGACCAAATGGGTTCTCCCACCTATCAGTCTAGTCTTTTGGGTTGGGCTCTCCTATTTGATTTATAACATTAGTGCTTTCATTGAGAGTCCCACGCGTGGAGTCGTGACTTGGAGTGGTGGCTTGTGTGCCAGTAATGGTGGTCTGGACCCAAGAGGGGTGCCAGCCGTAACCAACGAGGATCGATCCACGTGTGGAGTCGCGACTCGAAATGGTGGCTTGTGCGCCAGGAGTGGTGGCCTGGACCCAAGAGAATGCCAATCGTCACCAAACGAGCTCAGCCGTGACCAACGAGGACGTTGGTTCTCAAGCGAAGACGATTGTTCAGAACCAATTGTCCTACATTGGAAAAAATAGAGAAATGCTAAGGGGTTTATAGACCAAATAGGTTCTTCCACCTATCAGAATAGTCTTTTGGATTGGACTCACCCGTTTGGTTTATAACTCTAAATAATAGAGTAACGTCTGTTTGAGATTAAGGCGTAATTATTATTGTTATTGACGTTGAAAATAAGAGGGTAGCAATAAGGTTGGCCAAGTTAGATTTGAAGTTAGCATATCCCTTTCTTCAGATTGAAATAAATATTCAGAAACACAGCTAGCTATTATTACGATTTGATCCTAACAATCATAAAAGATCAATATAAAGCTCCTATAATTTATTTTTTTAACAAAAAGAAGTTTCCTTTTCTTTAATTATTAATCATAAAAGATTAATATAAAGCTCCCAATATAATTTATTTTTTTAACAAAAAGAAGTTTCCTTTTCTTAAATTATGAGCAAAGTTATTCGTTGCATGTGTTGGTGAAAAATATTTAAAGGTATTACTTCCTTATTTATGTGATCTACTTTTCTTTTTGATCCGTTTATTTAAAAAGAAATATCACATTTCCTTATCTGTTAACTTTTTACATGCACAATTACTGTTATACCCTTATTGATCCCATTTAATTAAAAAGTGAATACATATAGCAAAGGACAAGTCAAATCTTATTTTTTAAGTTTCATGCGCAGTTAAATTAAGTCACATAAAACGGAATAGAGAGAGTATTTGATTTGCTTCTCAAAATGAAAAAAAGAAAATTGCAATTTGTAGTACTTTTCACTAGTTTTTGAATATATTAATTTTAATTTTAAAAAATTAAATTAATCTAATCTAATTTAGATTTAAAATTCAAATTAACTTACGGATAAATGAGGACCCAATTAAAAAGAAATGAAAGTAATATCTCTATTATTTGATTGATTTAAGCTATCCAATTAATTAGACTAGCCAACGGTTCGGTCCACTTTTAGGGTGGGCCGATTCCAAAGCGTTACGCAAAAGCAAAGTTTCAAATGAAAGGGATCATCGAAATGACCAAAACATGTGTGTTTTTTTGTTTCTCATCCGGTGTTCGGTATTCAAATTATAGTCCGATTGATTTAATTTTACATCGGATGAGGCCCCATTCGGAGGATAGCATTCCCTATCAAAGATTTTTTCATGCCCAGAACTCGAACCCGATGTCTCTGGTTAAGGGAGAAGTAGCCAAATCCACTGTACCACATCCTTTGGTGGTACCAAAACTTGTGTTAAAATTGGTTACTACATATAATTGATAGCAACCAAAATCAATAAATATCAAACTCTCAATCCATCAATAATTTAAGTTATTCTTTATATTTAATTTATATTATGGGGTAAAATATATAAATTGAACTGAATCCAATGAATAAATAAACGTGAACATCACAATTAACCACCAAAGGATGTTGTGTAGTGAATGAGTTGTTTTTACCTTAATCAGAGATCTTGGGTTCGAGCTCTATGTATGAAAAAATTCTTTGTAGGAAGCGCTACCCCCGAATAGAGCTCTACCCGGCGTAAATTCAAATTAATCGAATTTCAATATGAATATGAAACACCGAATGAAAGAAAAATAAACGAACACCACGATTAACCAAAAAAAAATATTACTCCTAGTGGTACAACTAAACATGAAGGGGGAAAAAGAATCATTAAAGTATTGTTGTACTATGAACATGTTAAAATGTTCAAAGTGATGCAACCATAAAGTATAAACAGCAAAACATCATTAAAGTCTCCGAAAGCATGTGAGCTCTACAGTGAAAATAAAATAGTAAAGGCTAATAATTCTTGCCTAGTACTTCTGTTCCCCTTTAAAATATGCTTATACTAACCTTTATTCGTTTTGAAGTCTCGATTTATGATTCTAATTTGTGTTGGGTAAACTTTATTAAATGAGCAAGTATTTCTCATTAAGATTTTTTCATTTTTAGAATTTAAATTCCAAATTTTGATGAAAGGAAAAATGATTTATTGGTTATGCAAACAAAGTTACACAATGCTTGCTAAAATAAAGTAACATGCAAGGTATATATAAAACTCTTCATGGTGAGGTTTTTTTAAAAAAAATATGTGACTTGGTCCAAAGTAGATAATATACACAATATTTCGAGTATCTTTAGATTGATTTAGCCCAACAACCGGTATAAGAGACAGTAATGCAGGGAGACAAGATAATATAGGCCCTTGATCTCATTAGGAATGTTAAGTTCAGCAGCACAAAGACATTTTGAATCCGGTCTTTAGCATCACTAAGAACCGGTAAAGCTATTTTTTTTTTTTCGTATTGATTGATAGAGAGAAAGAAGTTATTCATCGATAACTACAAGAACCAGAAGTGGTCAAATCGATGTATTTGTCTAAGTGATTGCCTCTTAGAGTTACTTGGCAAGAGACATAAATGTAGAACTTGGCTTCACTAGCCTTCCCATTAGGAATGTTAAGTTCAGTGGCACGGAGACACTCTGAATTCGATCTTAAGCATTACTAAGAACCAGTCATGCTCTAAGTAAGCAACCTAATTTTATTTTCATATTAATCGACAAAGAGAAAAAAGTAATTCATCGATAAATACAAGAAGCAGAAGTGGTCAAATTGATGTGTTTGCCTAAGTGATTGCCTCTTAGAGTTACTTGACAAGAGCTATGAATGTAGAACTTGGGCTTCACCAGCCTTCCCACTATGTAGGCCCATGATCTCATTAGGAATTTTCTGAATCCGGTCTTTAGCATCACTAAGAACCAATCAAGCTAAGTAAGCAAACTAATATTTTTTTTTCCATATTGATCGACAAAGAGAAAGAAGTTATTCATCGATAAGTACAAGAACCAGAAGTGGTCAAATTGATATGTTTGCCTAAGTGATTGCCTCTTAGAGTTACTTGGCAAGAGATGTGAATGTAGAACTTGGGCTTCACTAGCCTTCCCAATATATACGCCCTCGATCTCATTAGGAATGTTAAGTTCAGCGGCACAGAGACACTCTGAATCCGGTCTTTAGCATCACTAAGAATGGGTATCGCGCCATACAATGGAATTTGATGGCCTTGAAGAACAGCCATCACTATCCTCTTACTCTTCCTTGGCTCATAGAACTTTTTCATCTGTTTAAATCAATAAAAAGATATTAGGCTAAATAATGGAGAATGAAAAACAATAGTTATACACATATATCACACCTATATAAGTGTAAGAGCATATATAGTAACACATATATATGCAAACACGTCTAAGAGCATCAATTAATTCCATCAAGGTCTACACAAAAATGATTAAACATTACACCTTTGGTCTAATTTTATGTGACATCCTTTGACATGATACAACCTATAACGACATTAGATCTAACGACAATTAACTAATGCCGATAAAAATTTTAACACTCTTTGCGAAAGTGAATATTTATTGCAAGCCAAAGGTTATTTTTTTTTGTAATGCGAAAACTTGTAAATATTAGACCTGTTTATCCTCTTATCTCTATGATGTGTATTTATGCACAGAAATATTGTAGTAGTACATAGTATGCTAATATCAAAAGTTCAATGGGTACTTTCAGAATTGGATAAAGAGATTATATTATCTAATATTTTTACTTTTTTGAAATTTACATAAGATTTCATTTTCAACTTTACTCTTAATATATATCAATAAAATCCACGTTCTATTTTTACTTCACTATTAATTCTTTCAAAATTCCTTTCGTGAAATATCTCCCTAATTATCAACAATTAAATCATCTTCCTTCCTGATTTTTCCTCTTCCATTAATACTTAAATCATCTTCCTTCCTGATATTTTCTCCTCCATTAATGCATATAACTTTTTTTTTCTTTCCTAAAATTTCTCGCATTTATTTTTAAAAAATCTATTGTTACATATATAAATTTATTTAGTTATTTATACATGTTTATTTTTTTAATGGTAATTCATATGAATGATAAATAGGATATCATTATATGGTATTATGGTGATTCATACGATAGATATATTTTGTATGACATTAATGGGTGATACATATTGTATTATATACAATTATTGAGTGTTTCATGTGATATTAATGAGTGATATATATGGTATTATTGGTGATTAATACGGTAGTTACAATTATTTATTTCAATTATTGGGTGATTCATACATGGTATTATGGTGATTCATATAGTAGATACAATTATTTATTTCAATTATTAAGTGATTCATATGTTATTAATGAAAGGTAATGGTGTAGTTAGTGTAGCAAACCAAAAGTAATAATATTTAAAAAAAAGAGACTAAAAGCAGAATTGAAACATAATTAAAATTAAATCTAAAAAAGTAGACTAAAATTAAAGACGAAAAAAGAGAAAAAAACAAACAAAAATAACATATCTTTCATAATTACAGACGAAAAAGAGAAACAACAAACCCAGTGTATTCCCACATAGTGAGGTCTGGCGAGGGTAAGATGTACGCAGTCCATACCTCTACCTCTAAAGAAGTAGAAAGGTTGTTTCCGATAGACCCTCGGCTCGAGACACGGAATACTACACAAATTCATAGTAAAGCATGGAACAAGATGGCATAACATAAATACGACACCCACAAGTAATAGAAAACAGAGAAAAGGAAACAGATTCGTAATAACGCATGAAACAAGATATCATAACAAGAATAATACCCCCACCAAGTAATTCCCTACACTAGCGACCCAAACTGACCCTAGCCTTCTGCCCTAATTCGCATCCTCCAGATCTTCCTATCTAGGGTCATGTCCTCAGTGAGCTGTAACTGCTCCATGTCCCGCCTAATCACCTCTCCTCAGTAATTCTTCGGCCTATCCCTACCCCCCCTAAAATCATCCAAAGCTATCTTCTCACATCTACGAACCGGGGCATTCATGACCCCTCCTCATCACGTGTCCGAACCATCTCAATCGGACTTCCCGCATCTTATTCTCCATTGGAGTCACACCAACCTTTTCCCTGATAATCTCATTCCGAACTCTATTTCCAACCTAAATTAAATCTAAAAAAAGAAAAAAATTAGATATTTTTTCTTAAATAAAAAAAATACAATGAATAAAAGAGAATCTATTATTTACTTAAATAAATATCTTGTTAGTTTTAAATGTATCACTTTTTTATATTTATTACCATATAACATATATATCACCACTTTTAAAAATGAAATAAAATATAATTAATAAAATAATCAAGATTTTATATAATATCAATTACAGATTGAGAGATTTAGGTAGATTACCCTTCATAATATATGAGTAGTTCATTTTTTAATCTTTACCCGTCAATACTGCTTGATAAAATGGAACTCTTATTAATTACTGTCAACTTCTCTTCGAAAGTATCAATTGTTAATAATTATTGAGATTTAAATTTGAATATTTTTTAGGTAGATAGTTGTAAGTCCATTTGAAAGTTAATACTCCTTCCGTTTCAAAATAAATAAATTGTTAAATTTTGATACACAAATTAAAAATAATAATAATAAAGATATAAATTTAAAATAAATTTTCATTTTTACCCTTGCAGTCTCTTTTACTCAAAAAAAAAAGTTACAGTCTCTTTTGCTTGTCAAATTATAAGGGTAATTTTAAAAAAAAAATCAACGATTCACTTATTTTAAAACACCAATAAATACCTCAACAATTCATTTATTCCAAAGTGAAGGAATTAATATTTTTTTCATTTGGTAAGGATAGTTTATAATGGATGATGTTTATTCTTTGAATATTTCTCAACCAGACCAATGTATGTTAAAGACAAAAATGGAAGTTCAATCACGGGTTGCTCCGACACAATCCAGATTGATAAGTACAACTAATTAGTGGTCCAAGGCATGGGCGGATCCATTGAAGATTGACACAGTATATATCATTCGTTGAAAAATTATGTATGACGTATAGAGATTAAATATGAGTAGTTATTATCTAAGGTACTTGAACTGTTCATTTTTTATGTCGCACCAATGTCGACATGACATGAATGTGATTGTGGGTGTGGAATTCGTATCAGATCTGATCAATCGATTTTAGGTATTTTGATCAAAATCAAACAGATTCAAGAAACTTTGTATTCAAAACAAAAGATTAGATGAAATTGAAGAAAATGAAATACCTTGTATAAAGAAATTTCTATGTTATTGCTTTACATTTTATCTCCTTTCGAAATTTTCTTCTTTGATCAATATTTTCTTCTTAAGTTTTTTCACCTAATATCTCATAATTTATATTTTATACTCTATTTTTTAAAATATTTAAATTATTTTTCACCGACTCCACACATCTATATCCATCTCTAGATTCATTTTCCGAATCTTTAAATTAAGATCGTGAAGAATCTGACCTCTAAATCTATATCCTTAACACAATTGAGAAATCAATTTACACACCTTCGCTAAATTTCTAACTTCGCCACTAATCTTGACCGGTCCCAACCCACATAACTTTTTAAACTAGGCAAGACAACCCCACACAAGTTTAAGACGATCAGGCCAGCTCAACTTGGACCGATTAGTCCTAGTCAATAGTACTTCAAAGAAATCACAGGCATTTCCACAACAATTTACAAAAAAAAAAAATGAAAGATGTTCTCTTCTCTAACACTCTCCCATTCCAAATTGAGATAGTACAAATATTAAAAAAAAAAAAAATTAATAATATAACTTTATCATTTTATTTCTATTAATTATATCATATTGTTAGTTTCAATATTGATGAAGTTATTATATGGTTGATACCAAAACACTTTTTACATGGATTATCAAAATCTTTGCAATATTTTTTAAGATTTGATAATTTAATACTAGTAATAAGGAGTAATCAATTATTAAGGATATAATGAGGGAAAAAATTTATCTTGTCTTAATTAATAATAATAAAAAAAAAATTAAAAAATTTAAGACGAAGAAAATATTAACCATTAAAGTGACTTTAGTTAAATTTCGTATCTGAAGAAATGAGATGCAGTTTAACCAAAATCAAAGTGGGGCCAAGAAGTAATAAGGGGCCTGAATCCTTATTCAATGTGTCAACCTACAGATTTGGTGCAGCTTTATTGATGCTACCTATAACACCAACCAAGGCAGAGGCCAATATCATGGGGCACACTCTCGAGCGCCTCGACCAACTCAATTTCATACTAACTTCTTTCGGAAAAATTTTATTATGATTGAGACACAAATAATTTAAGTTATGTGAGAGTCTTTATGCCGCCTAGTGTTTATTTTTCATTCATAAAGTCATGGTAGCCATTCATTTTCATATTTTCTCTTTTTATTTTATCTTTTCAATTCTTTTATTTTTATTCATTTTTTTTCTTTTTCTAACAATTCCTAATTAATCATAACTAAATTCATATAAATTCAGTATTATAGTCATGACCGTCTCGTTACTGCATATATTAGCAGAATTGACATTTAGTGTGTGTTAGTTAATTTGAATTTTTTTTTATTTTTTGTTTCTTCTATTACTTAATTGCAAGAAAAAATTAATAGATAATTTTTTTGAAATTGATATTCAATCCGTTTCATATTAGTTAGTCTTTTTTTTTTTACACGATGTTAAGAAATTATAAATAAAAAGGTAGGTTTATGAATTTATCCTTAAAAAACTTTTTAAAATTTTTACAAACAAGTGTGGACACTTTCAAAAAGAATTAATTGCAAAGGTAATATTGAAATATATTATTACTGATACTTTCTCAATTTAGTAAGGTGGACTTTTAATATGCGATAATTATTTTTAGTTTGATGAACAACTAATATAAAACGAATGACGTAAGATTATCAAATTAATGTTATTTTAGATCTCCTAAACTTTTAACCCACAACATTTATGGCTTCTTTTATCTCTATGTTTGATTTGTGTGATGAAATATTGAAAAAGTAGTGAAAGTGCAGAGAGTTAAATAAGGGCTAAGTTTAGATAAAAATTTTATGAACCTAAAAATATAAGATTATATTGAAAAAAAAATTCATGTACACATGGTCACTTAGAAAGAGGGGAAATCCGACGCCAGACATTTTTTTCAAAGGATCATTTGAGACATATCTAAAGGGACAAGAGGAACCTCCTCAACAAATAAATACGTTGTATATATAAGGTAATTTTTTTTATTATTTATATAGCCATATAGTGTTTTTAATTACCTAACACTATATTACGGATAGAATTAGTGGTTTTGGAGGTTCGAAATTCACTTTAAAGTTTTAAATTCAAATCTCAAGCATATAATTTTTATTTTTTTTTAGTTCTCCTAGTAAAAATCCTAGATCCTTTCATATTTGACTTTGTGAAAATATTTTTAAAAAAAAAACGAAAATTATTTTTAATTTAAGTTATTCCTAAAAATTCAAAAATACCTTTTTATTCCTAAAAATTCAAAAATACCTTTTTATTTCTAAAAATTCAAAAATACCTTTTTATTTCTAAAAATTCAAAAATACCTTCGATTCATATTTATGATCAAACACAATTTTATTTTTAAATATTATTTTTAAAAAATATATATATATTTTTAAAATATTTATACTTTTTATGGCTAAAAACTTCCTAAAAAAGAGCTAAAAGTACAAATGAGAAAAGAAAAAGAGTGAAATATAAAATAAAAGGCAATGTTTTAAAATAAAAAGAAGAACAAGAAAGAAAATAAAATAGTGAAATATAAACAAGAAATAGAGGAAAATGTGAGTAGGGAAAGCATTTGATGACAAAATGGGTCTCAAGAAAATACTTGTCAAAAGCTAAGAGAAGCCTCACACAACTATGATTCGGTGAGACTCACCCATATTAAAATTTTCCACTCTTGCGTCTCATAATTTAATAAATAATTGATAATTTTATAAAAGAGAAATTTTAAATGACCATAATTTTTTGGTTCAAATTTAGTCATAATTATGAAAAGATTTATGTAGCCTTATGATCTTTTCTTAAATAAATTTTCACATATGATAAAAATGTCAAAAGGTTACCCAATTTATAGTGTGAACCTAACTTTTTTCTATTGTGATCAAAAAATTGTGGCCAAAAAGCTTTTTTCTTTATAAAATTTATAAAATTGTCCTTTTTAATATTTACTTCCCCCGTTCCAAATTATCAAATCTCAAATTGAGATTGATTAAAAAAAATAATTAATAACATGACTACTTTACAATAGCACATTTTAATTTGAAAATAAAATTATTAATGCAAAGGGTAAACATGAAAAAAAAAATTATCTTTTTTTTATTAATGAAAAAAGACAAGTAAAATGAGAAATCAAATTAAAAAATTTGGGACGAGTAATTTGAGACGGAGGGAGTATTTTTTAGCTGTCTTTTCTTAATAAGTGATAATAAATGGGACCGACTAAGATTAAAAGGGAAATGATGTTATTAAATAATTACTGAACAAGGAAAGATGACATTCTTTTTAGGACAGACCAAAAATAAATAGCGACACATAAAATGAGACGGAGGGAATATTAGTTAGACCACTCAAAACTAAAAATACCAATTAACTGAAGGAAGAATTCAACGTGATATATATATATATATATATATATATAATTCGAATGAACCTCTAAATTAAATGTGACGTCGCATATTAATCGATCACTTTCAACTAATACCTCTAAAGAGGTATTATTTATAGAAATAAATTCAAGAAATTTTAAAATTTTATTTTAATTTGATAAATAAATAATTTAAAACGTATATTTTCAATAAGGTGATCAACTAATACGAAACAAATATTATTATTAAGACTATTAGGGGCCATCTGGTTTAAGGTACAAAAACAAATAATTCCGAAATAAAATAATAATTTCAGAATAAAAAATTTAATGCATGTTTGGCTGGTAATATTCGGGAAAAGTTATCCACCCATTTGGTGGGATAACAATCCCATCATTATTTATTCTTGGGATAAAATTAGAAAAGGACACAATTGCATATTTATCCTTTATCGTATATAAGTTAAATAAGATGGATAGTATTTGGGTAATCAATTAATTTATTCTTAGAAATTATACCATGCATATTACTTTCAACAACAACAACAACAAACCCAGTAGATTTCCACATCGTGGAGTCTGGGGAGGGTAGAGTGTACGCAGACCATACCACTACCTATAACGAAGTAGAGAGGCTATTTTCGATAGACCCCTGGCTCAAGACAAAGGACAGTATATAAAAACATCAAAAGCACGGAACACGATAAAAAACATAGATACATCGTCCACAAAAATATGCAACATTACAAAACAAAAGACACTCAAACCCTCCTACCTACTGACTACGACTCATCCACCCACCTTAACTATGTATCCTAATGGTTTTCCTCCATACCTTCCTATCCAGGGTCATGTCCTCAGTCAACTGTAACTGCTCTATGTCACGTCTAATCACTTCCCTCCAGTATTTCTTAGGACTATCCCTACCCCGCTTGAAACCATCCAAGGTCAACCTCTCACACCTACGAATCGGGACATCCACGCCCCTCCTCATCACATGGCCAAACTATCTCAACCTCACTTTCCGCATTTTATCCTCCACCGACACCACTCCCACCTTCTCCCAAATAATTTTATTCATAATTCTGTCAGCCCTACTAAAACAACACATCCAACACAATATTCATATTTCCGTCACCTTCAATTTTTTGATATGAGAATTCTAACCGACCAACACTCAGCTTCATATAACATAGCCGGCTTGACTGCAACTCTATAGAATTTTTCCTTCAGCTTGGGGGCACCTTCTTATCACATAAAATTCTCGAAGCGAGCCTCCATTTCATCCAACCTACCCCAATACGGTGTCACCAACCTCAATACGGTGAGAGACATCCTCATCTATCGTTCCATTTCCCTGAATCGTTGATTCAAGATACGTAAAACTATCCCTCTTACAAACCGTCTAGGAATCCAACTTCACTACCACCTCGTCCTCTTGCCTCAAGTCACTAAATTTGCACTCCAAGTACTCCATCTTGATCCTACTCAACTGAAAATCTTTAGACTCCAGGGTTTATCTCCAAATCTCCAGCTTATCAGTAATACCTTGTTGGGACTCATCAATCAAAACTACATCATACGCAAAAAGCATACACTAAGGCACCTCGCTTTGTATACTCCGCGTCAACACATCCATCACCAAAGCGAATAAAAAAGGGCTAAGAGTTGATCCCTGGTATAACCCTATCAAGACTGGAAAATGCTCGAAATCTCCTCCCACCGTCTAGTCTTCGCCCCCTCATACATGTCCTTAACCGCTCGAATGTACGCCACAGGGACCCCCTCGCCTCCAAACATCTCTAAAGAACCTCCTAGGGACCCTGTCATACGCCTTTTCCAAGTCAATAAACACCATGTGCAGATCCCTCTTCCCATCTCTATACTGCTCTACCAGTCTCCGCACTAGGTGAATTGCCTCAATAGTGGAGCGATCAGGCATAAATCCAAATTGATTCTCAAAAATAAACACAATCTTCCTCAACCTTCGCTCCACCACCCTTCCCAAATCTTCGTCGTATGACTCAACAACTTAATACCCCAATAGTTGTTGCAACTCTGAATGTCACTCTTGTAGTTGTTGCAACTCCACCACCATGCATATTACTTTAAATACAACAAATCAAACACTCAATAAAAAATAATCCCAATATAACTTATCTCATCATAACTTATCTCAGCATAACTAATCCTAATATAACTACATTCTCAACCAAAAGACCCCTAATGGTTTTAATTTCGACCCGAGTTTTCCCTTCCATCGAGAATTAAACAAGAGCGTTTTCCACTTTTATTAACCAACCCTATTCTTTTAATAATCTTGAATTGTGAGTATCCAGAAATTATTAATATATTTTAATCTCACATCAAATAATTTTTTAATATTTTCTTCGTCTCATTTTATGCGTCATTATTTTCTTTTTAATTCATCCCCATAAAGAATATTATTTTTCCTAATTTGATAACAATTTAATGACAACATCTTCATTTTATCATTACTGGATCCACTTAATAAGAAAAAACAATTAAAAAGTAAACTTTAAGAAAGACAATTTTATAAACTTTTCAAAGTTATCACTCATTTTTTAAATTTTGTGTTCGATTAAAAAGCAGTATAAAAAATGGGACAGAAAAAGTATTAAATAAAATAATAATAATAATAATAATCAGATTTAGAATTTTAAAACATAACCAATATGATTGATATGATAAAATATATTTATAGTATGTTTAGTATGATAAAATATATTTATAGTTTGAATTTTTTAAACTCACCAAACCAATAACGATCAAGTAATATAAAACGAAGAGAGAAGTAAGTGACATACTTGACCAGAGGCAACTTTAAGCATGTAATAATGAAGCTCAATTGGGGTAGCTGTAACATGCACCCCATAAAAAGTAGCTGGATTTCCATAATAGATCCTGACCGTTGAATTTAAACTCAACATGTCTGTTTGAACCCCAGTACCATCTATCCCTGCCTGCACATTCAAATTTTCAAACACCATGCTCTGCACAAAGTACAAACAAATCTTTCATTAATCATAATACGTTATTCGTTTATTTTTACTTGTCATAATTTAATTTGATATATTATTAATAAATTATTTAGTCGAGAATAAGTTATTCAAGATAATTAATCCTAAAATTTAGTGATGGACCCAAAATTTTAGAATCGGGGTATTCGAGAGGTTCGAACACATATATTGATGTTAAGATTCTGCTTGTAAACTAATGCACTCAATTATCTTCTCTGTTTACAGGGTACTTTTCTAAATTTTATACAAATTTTTATATTTTTCTTATAAAATTATATTGATTTGTGTCGAATTTAAGGAATGTCAGAACACCAAATGTTTGGCTATAGGTCCACCCCAACTAGGCTTTTCCAAAATTAGCTATATTAGAGTATATGAGATAACTTATTCCATCATTATAATATAAATCGTAAGATAAATAATCTCAAAATTAACTAATACTTTCAATTAAATACAAAATAAAATAATTTTACATTGTATTTCAAAATTATTATAGCTTACGCCTTACATCAAATGATATCTAACAAAATAACTATTAACATGACTATTTAATGAAATATCTCTACTAATTAATTTTAATATTACATTTTAAAAATAATTTTAAATTAAGCAATTAATATTAAGGAGTAAAATACTTTTAGAATAAACAATATATATCCGTTTGAACTTTGAACCCCGGTAAAACTATCTATTTCTTCTTGCATCCAAATTTTCAAACATCATAGTCTGCACAAAGTACTATGTACACTTTCATTAATTAGTAAACAATATTTACTGACAAGAAGTATGGTGTAATTACTATTGCTATTATCGAAATAAAGCAAAAGTCCTCTGCTCTGTTCACACAAGCCAACTGTACAACTCCATAGTTGGAAAAAAGATGAAAGCATACTCAACATTGCTAAATACAACAACAACAAAAATCCAGTAGGGTAAAGTGTACGCAATTTATATCACTATCTCTAAAAAGATAGAAAAACTATTTTCGATAGACCTCCGGCTTAAGACAAAGGATAGTATATCATCAAAAACATGAAACACGATAAAAATAACATAGATACGACATTCACACAAAATAAAATTGCTAAATAAAATTACTTATTCGGGTTACTTTTCCTTCTAACTAATAAGTATTTTATTTTTGACTAAAGTAAAAAATTGAAAACTATATAAAAAAATATTATAAGTTGTAATTCTTCAAAAAAGTAAACATATATTTTAAAATATTAATTAAAATTTATGCAACCTCAAAAAGTAAAATAACAACAAATATATGAAAAGTATTAATTTCTTCGCCCTATTTTATCTGTCATTATTTAATCAAATACATAGTTTAAAAAATAAATAATGACTTTATAAAGCTCATAAAATTATCTCTTTTAAAGTCGCTTTTTATTTACTTTTTAATTGTCTTATATTATTAAATGAGATCCGATAGAGATAAACAAAAATGATGTCATTAAATAACTGTCAAATAAAAAAAAATGACACATTTAAAGATGAATCAAAAAAAAAAAATAACAACATATAAAATAAAATGAAGAGAGTATAAATTATAATTTCTCTCATATATACTTCCTCCGTTTCAAATTATTCATCTCAAATTTTCTAATTTAATTTCTCATTTTACTTATCTTTTTTCATTAATCAAGACAAGACAAGACAATTTTTTTTTATATTTTAAACTTTGCATTAATTACTTTTTCTTCAAATTAAATTATAATTATTATTTAATAGAGGTACTATAATAAACTAAGCATATTATTAAGTATTTTTTGCTTAATCAATATGTGAGATGGATAATTTAAGATTCAGAGAGTAATAAAAAAAATACATCTTAAAAATATATTAATAAAAATTTATACAGTTGGAACTCAAGTAAAAGTGACCAAGGAGCAAGTGAGTCAAAGAAAGAACACACACACATTAACAAAGATTTTGGGTTGGCAAAACAATCACAAATAAAAATAAACGAAGAAAGTATAAGTTGTATTTACTCGGTTTAAAAAAGAATGACCTCCTACTTTTTTAATCTATTTAAAAAAAATGATTCCTTTTATTTTTTAATAATAATTTAATTTCAACTTTTAACATGACATGTTTAGGACCACAAGATTAAAGAGCATTTTACATTTGACATAATTTTAATTTAAAGCCACAAGATTCAAATTTTATTTTATTTTCTTAAACTTTATGTCAAATTAAAGTAAATCATTCTTTCTTAAACGGAGGAATTAATATTTTTCAAATAAAAAAATACATCCTAAAATATTAATCTGCATTTATCTCCAAAATAATGACAAATAAAAATCATCAGACTAGATAATAAGTGAGTGATAAAGAGAGAAAATTCTCACCTTCACAAAGATTTTGGGTTTGGAAGGAAGACAAGCAGCCCAAAGGATGAGGGAGAAGATGGTGAAGAGCACAAAGAAAGACAACACAAAACACAGCACATACAACTTTGCATTTCCCTTATCAGAATTGTCATGCTCATCACCAATATCTTCATCATCGTCATCACCTTGCAAGTCATCATTAGTTCTAGGTATTCTCTTCCACACTGCTAGTTGATTGTTCCTGACTGGGTTCTTCAAGGAAGCAGAGAACCTAGAGGCAGTGACGGAACCAAAATTTTCATTAAAGAGATTCGAAATTGCACACACGAACCAATCGAAAAGGTTCAATACCTATTATATATACATAGAAAGATATTAACAAGATATAAATAGTGTTCTCTGAATGTATGCCAGCTCCGCGCCCCTACCTAAAAGTAGTGACGGAATCAAAATTTTAATTAAAAAAGTTTAAAATTGTACACACATCTACTGTATATACATAAAAGAAATTTTAAGTACGTCTAAATAGTGTGATTTTCCGAACCCCTAAGTATATGTTAGTTTCGTCTCTACCTAGAAGCAGTGTGGAATCAAAATTTTCATTAAGGGATTCAAAAATAAACACACGGGAGTATATGCTAGCTCCGCTCCTACCTAAGAGCCGTACGGAGCCAAAATTTTCATTAAGGGGTTTAAAAACACACACAGGAGTTTATGCTAGTATATGCTAGCTCCGCTCCTACCTAAAAGCAGTACAAAATCAAAATTTTTATTAAGGGGGTCAAAAATAAACACACGAACTAATCAAAGGAGATTCAACATCTATTATATAAACGTAAAAAGATATTAATTATGTATAAATAATGTAATTTTTCAATAAATAAAGTTCGAATGAACCCTTGAGTATATGCTAGCTCCGACCTTACCTAGAAGTGGATGACTCCCGGGAGTGATGAATGGGAGAGCAATGATAGTGATGTGTTGGTGAACCAAATGGGCTCGAACCATATGACATCTTTTCGAGATCATGATGAGAGTGCGATGGACTCTGAACGTAGTACAGTGGCCTTCGTGGTGGAGAAGATGCATCGATGCTAGTTACCTCTGAGTCTGATTTTGCATGGATTGTAATCCCCATAGTGATGGTAGGGAAGGAAAGAGAGACTAATGGAAGGGATGATAATAAGATGTATACATTAGCAAAGACATTGTGATTGGTTTTGTTTGTACATTTTGTTTTTCCCCAGGTTTATTATCAATGGTCACCCTTTGGACCATTGGTAGAAGAATACTTCCTCCATTCTATTTTTATTGTCTATTTTATTAAAAAAGAAATTTTTTATTTCAAAATAAATAAATTGTTGAGCTACTTTTAAATATTTAAAATAATTGAATTATTCATTTTTTAAACGGTAAAAGGTCAAAAATATCTCTAAACTATTCAAAATGGATCTAAAATATTTTTTATTTATTTTTTGGCTCAAAAATATCTTTCTATTTGTTTTTTGGGCTAAAAGATACCCCCATTAATTTTTGACTCAAAAATACCCCTCCACTATTTTTTTGGCTCAAAAATATTCTTCTCTCTAACGTAATGCCACCAAACACACCATGTAGATAAAAAAAAAAGTCACTTAATCAGTCTACGTCAACGTACACGTGAAAAATCACTCCATTTAATCCACCTAACAATCACCCAATTTTATTCTATTTAAAAATTCAATTCGATCTCTGTTTAAAAAGCCCGAATTAAGAGGCAAAATTCAATTCTTCAATTTTTTTCCTCATATCATCCCTTTGAGCACCTTATATTTTATTATTTTACATTTTCAAAGTTATGAGACTCACTCGAGCAATTTTTGACCTCATCAACTTGTGATGGTCCTACATTGCCACTAAACTTTCACTCTCCAAATTCTAATTTCGTCTCTGAATTATCATTCCTTTCGCTATAATCAGGTTCCGCGTTAGACAAAGTCAGATAGGACATTCAGTAGCAATCTGAGCTCTTGAAAATCGGGTCAACTATTTGAGATCCAATTTTTAGGGTCGACCCGATTAAAATTCGATTTTTTTGGATCAACAATTTAAGGACCTAATTGTTTTCGCATCCTTTGTCTTGATCAATCCAAAATATTTGAATCCGTCACATGAAAAATAAGCAATCAATTTCTTCAATCTTTTTCCTCTTGGGCCGGATTTTTTTTAATATGATTGAAGTTGAGTTTTTTAAATTAAAAAAAAAGGGTTGATGGTTAGATAAATTAAATGGAGTGATTTTTCATTTGTGTATGTTGACGTGGACTGATCAAGTGACTTTTTTTATTCACGTGGCGTGTTTTGTCGCATTCCGTTATAGAGAAGGGTATTTTTGAGCCAAAAAATTAATGGAGGGTATTTTTGAGCCAAAAAATCAAAAGAAGGGTATTTTTGAGCTAAAAAATAAATGAAAGGTATTTTTTATCCATTTCAAATAGTTCGGGGTATTTTTAACCTTTTTTCGTTTTTCAAAAAATATATTAAAAATTTCTTTCAATTTTACTTTTTTATTTAATGAGGTTCTTAAGTACTTTGCATTTTCTAGGAGAGTAATTTAAGAATAATTTAAAAGATAATAATGAAGAGTAACCTACAATTCATGTTCTGAAAGAGTTTTCTTAAGAGGTGCGTCATATCTCAATAATTCAATTATTTTGAAATAGAGGAAGTAATGCTCTCTTTGTTTCATGTGACGGCATTTTCTTTTTAATTCGTCTTAGAAAGAATGTGATATTTTCTTATTTGACAATTATTTAATGATATTATTTCTATTTTATTTTTATTAGATTTCACTTAATAAGAAAAGATAACTAAAAATAAATATTACGATGAATTTAAGAGTGACAATATAGTAAACTTTACAAATTCATCATTTATTTCTTAAATTATATTTTCAATCAGAAGATGACACAAAATGAGACGGAGAAAGTATTTAATTATTTATTTTACTAAATTCAGAGATAAGTAATAACCATTTATTCAAATAATACTTTTTTTATTTTATTTTAGTTGATATTTTTTTTTCTTAAAAAGTCTATATCAAGACAATCTGAGCTAAATAACGAAAAGAGAAGAGAGTAATAAATGAATCAAGTGGGGCTGTGTTGAACGTCAGAATTTTGGCACTGCGTATAGATTGGCCCACAAATGTGTTGTATAAATACAATGCTAATGTACCAAAAAGAAACTTAGTTAATATAGGTTTAGGTATTATATATAAATTTTTAATTTTGGAATTCATATATATTTCTAAGCGAATTTCAAGGCTCATATAAATTCTGAGGTTGGTATACAAACTTCTAAAGCAAATTTGTACTATATAATCTATAATTTGTATACTTGACCACTAAGTTATAGCTACATCCTGTACTAAATAAATTTTAGCTTTGACGCCTCATTTATTGCTTAAATGTTACTCCCGCCGTTCTATTTTATTCGTTCCAAATTTTCTAATCTGGTGTCTCATTTTACTTGTCTTTTTTTACTTATCAAGACAAGACAATTTTATTTTTCATAATTTACCTTTTGCATTAATTATTTTTTCTTTAAATTAAAATGTAAACATCATTTAATAGGGGTACTATGGCAAACTAGCCATGTTATTTAATATTTTTCTTAATAGTTGTGCCATCCCAATTTGGGACGAGTAAAATAGGACGGAGGGAGCAGTTGTTATTGAGATTTTGCCTGCATACAAATACAATGCTAATGTACCAAGAAGAAACTTAGTTAATCTAGTTTTAGGTAACATTAAACGGGATTTCACTTCAAATATAGTTCCTAAATCATATGTACCTAATTTCTCTAAATAAGACTATTAGTAACAAATAAAAGGATATAAAATGCTGATTATTTTTATGCAGTGAAATAATGAATGTTATGTCCTTAAGTTGCTTTTATAAGAAGGGGAGGGATCATTTGTGTTTTTGCTCCTATTTTGTGTTGGTCTTTAATTTCTACCTCTTCAGATAAAAAGGAGTATTCACAAGGCATGAGTTTGTATTTTCGTATCATAGTGTCCGTCTCGTGCTCGTAAAACTTGCATCTCACAAGAGATAAGTTTGATTTGGCGTGTGTGGGGAGTGAGCGTCATTAGTAATGCTAATTGTAATAGTTACTCCCCATATTATTTGAATAAAAAAGCCGTCACACCACAAACTTATAAGAGGAAATGAATACAAATTACTTAATTAGTACTTAATAAGAGAAAATTATTGCATTGAACTAATTATAACTTTGTCCGCATTAGAGACCAATTGATCAATAGCATTTTTATTCCCTGCTTTACATAATTTGCACATTGGATATTTTTCAACAAAACCAATCATTTGAATGCAATAGAAATTGGTCTCTCTGTATTCATTATTCCACGTACTTTTAATAAAAATTACATTGCTTCGTTGGTAGTAACTGATGGGAACAATTTCTTGTAGGCTATGTAATAATGATACAGTTTCTATACATATTCATATTCTATATAATAATTATATCATTTTTATACACATTCTATACAATTTTTAACTACAATTATTATTTAGATACATATTTTATATGACTCTATATAGTTTTTACATGCATTCTAAAAATGTATCAATCTAGTATAAGAGAGTATCAATTGAGTATATGGACACTGTAAGTGTATCAACGTAGTATAAAAGTGTATTAATGTGGTATAGTATCAATTGGGTATAGGAACTGCATGTGCTTGCATAGAATTTTCTTTCTCTTTTTTAAAAAGTGTATCAATATAGTATAAAAGTGTATCAATTGAGTATAGAGACTGCATGTACCCAATTGGGCCAAATGGCTAAAAAATGGAATTAAAAATAGTCGACTGACTACAGTTGTCCATCTTTGCAAATTGTGACCATTTTTTTTTTTAAAAAAAGGTCAGCCCATGTCCTTTTTCCTTTGATTTGTAAGAGCAAAAATTAGAGATCGGTTCATCGAAACGACAAATCGTGCGATTAAATGAGTGTGGCTAAGAAAAAAAAGTATAAAAAACATAAATACCTACTCTTTTGGATGTAATTACACTCTCTCCCATTTTTTTAATTACTTTACTTTCTCTCCCTATTAATATACATAACATAGCCGACATATACATAACATTCTGTATATATGTTGGGATTTTTATAATATGTTTAGGAAGTTGAGATTTTTTGTAATATTTGAAACATAAGTAGTGTATTTGTGTAATACAAAATAGAAAAGGCGGGTCTGGACCTAGCTTAGCCCAGTTGATGAACTTGGGCCACTATACATTCCAATAGTGGGTTTTAACTTTTAAACATGGTCCAATTCTGCTCAGATAAGATCCCAAGAAGAAACGTAGGCCCAATTGGCCACATTTTTGGTCGCGTCTTTGAAAAATAGTCATTATTATGTCGTTTTATATTTTAAAGGTGAAACTCTAGGGCGTTGCCAAATTCTTTTTCGTCAGAACACTATTTGTTACCGTGGTTAAAAAGTGACTATTTGTTAATGTTGCATGAGAAAGGGTTCGGTAGAATGATCAAGGTTCTTTCACCTTTTACTGAAGATCTCAGGATTAAACTTGGTTTTGAAATCCACTTTGATTAGGAGCGTGGTTACTATAATTTGAGGCATCGAGTAGACCAAGAATTGCGATGTGCTCGACTCTGATGTCATAATAACTAAAACGAATCTTGCATATAATTAACATCATGAGGTAAGAATTGTTCAAAACTATTTAAAGAGACCAAATAACACATTCACAATCGACGTGAGTGGTATTTTATTAAATTCAAATAATGAATAACATATTAATTATCTAAGCTAAATAGCAAACCAATTTCATCAAACGTTCTTCTCATGGGGGAAGTGTAGGGCATCTTACTCTAAAGATAGTCCAACTATCCTAATGTTCAATTTGCAAGGCACATTTTTAGTTATAACAAGTAGATTGGACCAACCCTATTAATTATTCTTACCATTTAATGTAATGGTCCCCCAATTTATCAGGACATTTGGACCATTTATCATGCTACATCTTCAACCTATCAATTAATTTGGACAGATTAAAATGAATCTAATTCATGAATGTATGATTATTAGTTGAAAACTTTTGTTGAAGTGAGCCGAGTTAAGATGGACTGAATAATCAGACTCAACCACAAGGGTTGGTTTGGTGGTTCAGCACCTCACCCCTTAAGCAAGAGGTTGGGATTTGATCCGCACCTCTGATGAATGGAGAAAACTCTGTGTCCGGTTCCCTACCGCTTAGTGCGCTGACAGTGGAGCGAAGGATTAGTCTCACGGCTGCCGCTGTGGAGATACCTTAGGAAACAAAAAAAAATAAATAATAAGACTCATAGTACAACCCACCATTACCAATAATTGACTTTCTTTATTTGTCATCTCATAACTTGTTTGATTATCAAACAAAACTAATGAAATTTCTTTTTAGGGAAAAGACATCATTTCCACCTCATACTATACAAGAAAAATCAAAGCCACACTTAAACTATATAAGTGACTTATTACACACTTAACTATATAAAAGTGATATTATTACCTCCCTGCGCCCCCCATTCTAAGGCGCGTATGTTACACTTATTTTAGGCGCGTCCAACCTATTAAATAACAAAAGTAAACGGCTAAAAACATTACGGGAAAAGACATTGTTTTCACCCCAAACTATAGTCGAAAAGTTGAATTCACACCTAAATTATATAAGTGATCTATTACACACCTTAACTGTAAAAAAGTGATACTTTTTGCTCCCTAGATCTGAAGTGGAAAATACATAATTATTTAAATAAAATTTGGAGCATTTAAATTAAAAATTAATGCAAAAAAAATTAAAAAAAATTAAAATACTCCTCCCCCAAACCCCAGCATCCATCTCCCCACCCTAAGGGTGGCAACGGACCGGAACCGAAAACCCCGGATCGATTTTACCGGATCCGGAACGTTACCGGAACCTCGTTACCGGTTTATATCGCCGGTACCGGAGTTATCGGAACCGGAATACCGGAACATATACCCTGTTCGGACCGGTCCGCTAGCTATCGGTGTGGAACCGGAATGGACCGGACCGATACCGGAACGTTACCGGAAATTTGGTCGCCACTACCAGTTTTTTTTTTTTTTTTTTAAGTTTATATAATTTATTAACTTTTTTATAATAAGTTTAAGTTTTAATTATTGTAAATATATGTTAAGTTAATATAATATTTTTAGTAAGTTTAAGAAGTTAAAAATTTTTCTAACTTTATAAAGTTAAATACTTAATATAATATTATTTTTTTTCATAATTGCAACAAACAAATGAGAAAATTTAAAAAAAATTAGGCAAACATTTATTACAAAGATATTAAATGTAAATCTAATCTACGCAGCCACCTTCTAGGAAGGGTTCTGTGTGAATTAGATTTCTATTGTACAATCTTATTAATATCTAAATTGTCTATAATTTTTTTGGCGTAATTTTTCTAATTCTTCGACGGATAAATCATCCGGAATTGGTCTATTTCCTTGTTGCTCCATTGCTTCCATTCCATCATCACTATTTTCGTCAAAAATTTCATCTATTTCCTCTTCAATATGGGGCGGTAGTTTAGGGAGCTCAAAATTTTTTCGTTCGGCATTGATCCAATCTCTAAATAATACCGAAATCTTCAAACTATCCCTTGCTAACGAATACCGATGATCTCCTATTATAAATCTTCCTGCGCTGAAAGCTTGCTCCGAAGCAACTGAAGAAGCTTGAGCTGATAACAAATCTCGAACCATCCTTGAAAGTTTTGGAAATTGTCTGATCCGGGTCTTCCACCACGATAAAAGTTGTTGTTTTTCAGTTTCATCTCTAATATTTTCCCGGTCCTGCGAAAGATACGAATCAAAATCATTACTCCTACAACATTGAAGACCAAGTTCTTCGCCCATCTCGTCATCTAAATCATCATATCTACGTCTAGAACTAGGAGGTTCAATCGGCCCAATATTTTGTTCCATAACTTGATACAAGTTATATAAATTCCTAACTGTAGGTACTATGCTAGCACAACAAGTTTTAACTGATGGCTTTTCATGAAGTCCAATTTCTAAATTGTTGTATAATTTTCTAACCAACATCACTGTACCATGTTCTTTATAAAATGGGTTTAATAAATTAGTTGTTAAAATAATTTGTGGAATTGGAAAATAATATTTTTAAAATTTTTCAATCATTGCTTCAATTGCCTCTTTGTTAGGACATATTTTTTTATATTCAACAAGTACTTTAGAAATAGCAGTAATAGTTACTAAAACAGAAGAAATAGTTGGAGTATATTGAGCAGATACTGTGTTCGTAGCTTGATAAAAAGTTTTCAAAAATTTACAAAGTTCTTCTACTTCAGTCCAATCATCTTCATCTAGCATTAAATTAACATCCTCATTATAAGAATTATAAACTAATTGTATGAGTTTACGATATATAACAGCAACTTCAAACATTTGAAATAAAGAATTCCATCTAATAGGAATTTCTTTTGGAATTTTTCTATATGGAAGGCCACATTGTTCACATTTACGTTTAAAATCATCCATTACAGCCTTTTTTTTTATTTTTAAACATAGAACTACAAGCAATTCTCACTTTAACACAACCATTTCCAAACAAATGAATACCATCATGTACTATCAAATTTAAAATATGTGTGGAACATCTAACATGAAAATGATCTTGATACATTAAACATAATCTAGTTTTTAACTCGTCAATAGCTTTCAAATTATTAGAAGCATTATCTAATGTGCATGCCATAGGTTTACCAATAAATCTAAAATATTTCATGCTCTCGGTTATTGTATTACCTATATACATACCGATTTTAGACTCATCGACATATTTATAAGCAATAATTCTTTTTTGCATGTTCCAATCGTGATCAATCCAATGAGCCATGAGAGTAAAATAATCATTACCGACAACACTAGTACCCATATCAGAAGTAACAGATATTCTACCATCAAATTTATCAAATAAGCAACGAAGAAAATGACAATGTTCAGCTTGAAATTTAAAAATATCATTTTTAATTGTATTTCGAGAAAAACCTTTAAAAGAGGAATTATATACTCGTTGAATATAATGAATAAAACCGGAATGCGAACGAAAACTAAAAGGCAAACCCATAACAACAACCATTTTTGCTAGTTCTTCTCTATCTACATCTTCACTATATGTCGAGGATGAACTTGCTTCAGCCGGGTTAAACATGTCTAAACGTGTTTGAACCATATTACCTCCTACAGATTCATGTACAAATGTTGTACCATCTTTTTTGGCCTTAGCCTCATTTTTTAGACGAATAAATTCTTTATTACATCTCATCAAATGCGAAGTTAGCAATCCTGTCCCGCCATTTTTCCCCCCAGTCAAATGTTTAAAAACATTCTTGCATTTATTGCAAGTAGCAGTACTTTTTACCCTATCATGCTCCATAAATTTCCAAACTAAAGACCTTTTAGTACGTTCGGTACCTTTGGCCCTAGTAAATTCTGGTAAAGGGGACAGTTCTTCACCGTGTTCCGATAATTCCGTAACCGGACTAGTAGGGGTAGGGCTATCACCTAATTCTTGTTCTTCTATATCATCTTCCTCTGGTAAGTCTTCCTCAAAATTATTATAACTCCTATTCAGGGTCTCATTATCTAATTCCATACCGATACCAACATCGAAACCATTACGTTGTGATAATGAAGTTTCATTAAATCTACCCGGTAATGAACTAGTACTAGCCTTACTTTTTTTATTTCTACGAAAGACCTTACCAAAATTTAATTTTTTACCACTACTATTTTTTTCAAAATCCATATTTCAAAATAAAATATTAAAACAAGCAATACAAATACAAACTGATGTTCGTAAATAAAAAAAATATAGATAATTAACGTAAATAAAAAGAGATTAAAGTTGGAACGAATATACCGAACGTCTGCGTAAAAACAGACGTATAACAAATGTCGGAATTAAATGAATCCTCAACTTCAAGTGTTCAACTAATATAATAAAACTAGAAATATTTAGAGAGAATTTGAGAGAATATTAAGAGAGAGTATGAAAATTGATAATATTTGTGTGAAAAAAATAATTGAAATGAAGTATATTTATAGTAAAAATTTTAAAGGGTGGTGGGGGGTAATTGGAAGGGGGGGGGGGGGGGGGAAGTAACGGATACAAAACAACGGCTTTTAGCCGTTGCAAACCTGTTTTATATATATAAAAAATAATAATAATAATTTTAAATTCAAATTTCTGACCGTTATTCCGGACCGAAAACCGGTCAACCGGTACCGAAATCGAAAATATCAGAAATTTTCGAAGGTCCGATTTCCTTTTTCGGAACATTTGGTACCGGTAAATCGGAACCAACCGGACCAGTTTGTTACCGGAAATCAACCGGTGACGGCGCTATCGGAACGGAACGAAAAGTTCCGGTTCCGTTGCCACCCTTACCCCACCCTCACCCCCAAACAATCATCTTCTTCATCACCCCCATCCCCAAACCATCATCTTCTTCATCACCTTTACCCCGAAACTCCAACCCCAACCCCAAACCATCTTCTTCATCACCACACCCCAACCAACACAGTTTCTTCATCACCCCACCTTTAAATTTCATCTTCATCCCCAAATAACACAAGTCATCCTCCACCTTCGTTGAATCAATGTCAATTTCACAATGAACAAAATCAAATTATATTTGATGTTTAAACGGGCAAAATCAAATTTTATAAAATAAAAAATATAAAAATTTTATAGCAAGGATGTTTTTTGGTGAATTCTCATCCGAAAAGTCGGATTCATCATCGACTTTCTCCTCTCTGTCTGTTAATTATTAATCCATCCAAAAATGTAGCTTGCTCCATATTAGATTGATTTTTTTTAATTATAGCTGAAAAACAAATAGAAAAAGTACGAAATGTATTGGTTATTACCATTTAAAACACAGAGGCCAACAGTCGAGTGGCCATTTTTTGAAACAATAATGGCCATTATAGCTGAGATTTTTTTTTTTTAAGAAAAGACGATGGGTTACGGATGAAGAACAATGTTAGAAGAAATTAATTGTTATTGTAATTTTGTTGGTGGGATAAAGTTTATGATGGTAAATATGGTGTAATGGAGGTAATGGAGGTTTTGGACTTTGACAACAATGGAGGTTTTAGACAGAATGGAAAAAATTAAATTAAAAAGAAAAAAGAAAAAATTATGAAAATAATAAATTTATTATTTTTTCGGATTATGCTGACGTGACAGCGCGTGTAAAACAACACACAAGTGGTGTAATGCCTGACAGGGTGTAAAAAGCATCACTTTTTTTATAGTTAAGGTGTGTAATATGTCACTTATATTATTTAGGTGTGGATTCGATTTTTCGACTATAGTTTGGGGTGAAAACAATATTTTTTTTTCCTTATTTTTTTGGATTATGCTGACGTGGTGCTGACATGGAAGCACGTGTAAAACACCACACTACATGCAAGTGGTGTAATGTCTGTCAGTGTGTAAAAAGTGTCACATTTTTATAGTTAATATGTGTAATAGATCACTTATATAATTTAGGTGTAGATTCGACTTTTTAATTATAGTTTGAGACGAAAACGATACATTTTCCCTTCTTTTTATTATTATGACTATGGGCACATCATATAAAAGGTTATATATATTTTGAATAGGTCCTCATAGGTTAATTTGGATTGCAAAAACATTCTATATTAAGTTGTCCAAAATACTCTCAAAAAAAGTAATTGTCTATATTTAGATTTAAAAATATCTTGTCATAATCTATATATAGTATGTCATACTGCACAAGTGCATATCCACTGTCCACTAGTTCCCTTTGTTAGTCTCATCTAGTGCAGCTGCTTACAACACTATGTTCAGAATTGAGCATTTCAAGAATTTGCTTTTTTATTTTTATTTTTTTAATATTTTTTAAAATTCGACACGAAGGGGATTCAATAAATACGTCAAATAATTGTTTTATTTTTAAAATTCAACACGAAGGAGATTCAATATATACGTCAAAGGAGAATGGAAGGGAGGGGGGGGGACCCATCCTCCGTATTACATTACTAGGAGCGAGGGCAAGGGCGGAGCTACACATAGTCGGGGGAGTTCAGAACCTCCTTTGGTAAAAATTTTTATTATTTATATATAACTAAAATTATTTTTATGTATATACAGTAGATGTTGAACCCCTTTCGATTAGTTCATATGTTTATTTCTGAACCTCCTTAACGAAAATTTTAACTCTGCCACTAAGCCGGAACACATTCGTAGACTCTTAACTTATCAAAATAGAATAAAAACAAAAGGAGGAGTGTTTCTTCTCGTCAAATAAGCTTATAAAATATATTCTACAATTTTCAGGGGTCGTTTGGTTTGAAGATAAGTTATATTGGGTTTATTATGTTGAAATTAGTTGTCCTGGATTAGTTATCTTGATATTAGTTTTTAATGGTTGTTTGATTTGTGATACTAAAAATAATATGTTTTGCATTCTTTCTAAGTATATATTGTTTGTTTATAAAAATACTCTTGCCTTGTATATGTGAAAAATGATAATTAAAGGATTTGAAGGGTAATTTTATCATTTTACAGCTTTACCCCAGGATAAATTATCCTGAAATTATATACCACCAAAAGAATGAGATAGTTCATTCCGATACTATTTTGTAACTTGACAATCAAACAAAACATAATTCCCCCCCCCCCCCCAATTATCATTTTATTTCAAAACTATTTATTTAATACATTACACTAAGCGACTCCTTAGAACTAGAAACAACTAAGGGTGTGTTTGGTATGAAGGGAAATGTTTTCCTGAAAAACAAATTGATTTCTTACTTGTTTTCTTATGTTTGGTTAGTGGATGAAAAATATTTTCTAGTATTTAGTTGGTGATTGAAATAATATTTTTTTAAAAAAATACATTTTAGTGTTTAGCTAAAGCGTAAAAATATATTTTAGAATTCTTTTTAAAAAAATAAATTAAAAATAAATTAAATCCTTTTTTGAAAAAGAGGTTGGTAGGTGGGTGGGTAGAGGTGTCGGAATAGGTAGTAAGGGTGGATAAGAAAAAGTTTAGAATTTCTTTTTGCTAATTTTTTTTTTAAAATTGGCGGGTGGGGGGTGGGGGTTAGTAGGAGCTGGGGGTCAGGGTAAGAGAGTGAGGAGGAAAGGGAAAGAAAAAATTCAAACTTTTTTAAAAATATTTTTTTTTTTTTTTGAGGTTGGGGTTGAGGGGGGGGGGGGGGGAGGATGGAAGAGTGGGCTGGTTAGAGGGGGAGGGGGGAGGAGGGAGGAGGGAGGGTAAGGGGTAAGAAAAAAATTTAAATTTTTTAATAAAATGTAGATATTATTTTTGGATGGAGAGCTAGTAGGGGTAGGGGTGTGGTGGGGATAGGGGATGAATTAAGAAAAACAATTTAAATACTTTTTAAAACAATTAAATTTTGGGGGTGGAGGGTGGGGGTAGGTGTAGGGGGTGAGGTGGGGGTAGGAGTGGTGTCGGGGTGATAGGATATTGGAGGTGGGGTAGATGATTTTGAGAATTGAATGAGTATTTCAATTTTAAAGTGAGGTTGAAAGAGTTTTGAAAAATATTTTCCTTACCTTTTGAAGGGAAGTCATTTTTCTTATATTTAAGAAAAATAAGTTGATTTGAAAAATGTTTTCCTTCCTACCAAACACACCCTAAGAAACTTCTAGGGTCGAACATGAATTTGCACTTCTTTCAAGAATATGCTTCTTTACATAGTTCAATAATTCAAGAAAATTAGCCTAGTAGAACAAAAAGTGGTCCTTATTTTTTGCAGCGAAGTTAGATGTTATACACCACTTGTATTTTAGTGCAAGTGTAACTTTAGTGTTAATATACGATTCGTCATGAAAATAAAACTTTGTATTTTGCGAAGAGTTTTTGTCACGTGGAAACACTCTAATGAAATTTTAGGTCCGTTTAGACATGAAAATTATAATTTTTTGGAGTTAAAACTGAAGTTGGAGTTGTGTTTGACTATAAATATAAATTTGAGTTGATTTTAAAATTTTGTGAAAGAAATAGGAGTGAAAAAAATGAAAACAAGTAGTAAAACTTGTTTTCACTTTTCCAAATATAATTTCAAATAGTATTTGCAATTCGCATGGCCGAACACATACTGTTTTCACTAAAGTGAAATAATTTTCTGAAAAAAATTAAATAACGGCTACTTATTGTTCTATAATTTTTGTTATTCTCCGACAATACGGGTACGTAGAATCTGTATAATATAGAATAACTACTTCAACACTAGTTCAAGTACAAAACAAGAACTCTTATGAAGTTGTGTAACACCCTCAACACAAGATCATAAAAGATCTTTCAAAGAAGTGTGTTTTTCAGAAAAAATTAGATGAAAACAGAAATGTTGTTAAGACCAAGTCGTCCGAATTCACGGACTTTCCTTAAGGAAATAATTCCCCTCACTGTACCCGAGGTTGTGGAATTTTCCTCCCAGGATAAAATGGCCTTCAATCCGACTATAGCGGTACCTCAAATAGGCGGATTCTTCGAACACAGTCACGGTTTGAATGATCACACTTAAGAGTATTTTTTAAGACAAGAAGAAGAAGTTTGTAGTCTGAAAATTTCAGTTTTGTATATCATAAACCTGTGGATGAAACCAGGTTTATATAGCCACTAGATGCCTTTTTGAAAAGGTGGCATTGGTTCATAATAGAGGTGTGTGACTCTTCCTGAACATGCATGTCTATTCAGTTAAAACAATGCAGTATTTTTCTGAAACAGTGTTGCAGCAGTTCGTGAAGCAGTGCACTGTTCACGCGAAACAGTGTTACTGTTCACGTAACAGTGCTACTGTTCACGCGAAACAGTCACTGTTCACGCATCAGTTCATGAAGCAGTGCACTGTTCACGCGAAACAGTGCAACTGTTCACGGGTTCCTGCGTGTATTAACATTTCCATTCACACCCTTTCATTACTATGAACCCAACAATCCCCCACATGAATGGGAATGACTATTTTTCGTAAAACGTTTACGGACAGTATGTGATCATCAAGCAAAGACTGATTGCATCTGGATAAGTGGGTTTCCCTTTGAACTTTCCGTAGTGAACATGTATCAGATGCACTCGGTCAATCGGTAGATTTAATATCTTTGAACCGTCGAGCTTTAATGTACACCTAGACAACACATGTCACACAACCAGCCTTTTACCGTTTATGGTTCTTACGGTTTTGTTCTTTTCATCCATGAATACGTCCCGGTTTTCATGAGAGCTTGGAGAATAGACCTTTACTAACATTCTCTTTGAAGCGGCTTCCACTTCGTCCTCACATAGGTGATTTCTAAACGTTTCAATCCTGTAGATTGAACTATTTGGTCAAATCTGCCAAATTTAGATAATCATTAAAAGACTTTTCACCTTGAGTCTTATCCTTGTTTACTATACATTGTCTACATTATGAAAATGGGTTGGGTAAATGACAATGTTGAACCTGTCAGACATAACTTTGTTTGATCTCCTTGAACCTAGCTCTTGGGATCTCCAGTCTGCTAGGTAGAGTTACTGCCATGCTAACTTGTCCTAGGCCTTAAACCCATTCCCTTGGATGTCCTTTCTACTACTTCTCTAGATAGGCCTTTTGTAAGTGGATCCGACACATTATCCTTTGACTTTACATAGTCTATAGTGATAATTCCACTAGAGAGAAGTTCTCTAACGGTATTATGTCTTCAACGTATGTGACGAGACTTACCGTTGTACATCATGCTCCCTGCCCTACCTATTGCCGCTTGGCTATCACAGTGTATACATATTGGTGCCACTGGCTTGGGCCAATAAGGAATATCTTCTAAGAAATTCCGGAGCCATTCTGCTTCTTCACCGGCTTTATCTAAAACGATAAATTCAGATTCCATTGTAGAGCGAGCGATACAAGTCTGTTTCGATGATTTCCATGAAACGGCTCCCCCACCGATAGTAAATACATATCCACTTGTGGATTTTACTTCGTTCGATCCGGTGATCCAATTTGCATCACTATATCTTTCAAGTACCGCGGGATATTTATTATAATGCAAAGCATAGTCTTGAGTGTATTTAAGATAATCCAAAACTCTTTTCATTGCCATCCAGTGAGTTTTGTTGGGATTACTCGTGTACCGACTCAATTTACTGATAGTGCATGCTATGTCTGGTCGTGTACAATTATTATATACATTAAACATCCCAATACTCTTGCGTACTCCAATTGAGAATCACTTTCACCTTCATTTTTTCGAAGTGCAAAGTTCGCATCCAATGGAGTCTTGGCAATATCGAATTCCATATACTTGAACTTGTCAAGTACTTTTTCGATATAATGAGACTGTGACAGTGCTAACCCTTGTGGAGTTCGATGGATTCTTATACCTAAGATCACATCTGCAACTCCGAGGACTTTCATATCAAACTTGCTCTCGAGCATTCGTTTGGTTGCATTTATGTCACAAATGTCTCTACTGATGATCAACATATCATCCACATATAAACATACAATGACTTGGTGATTTGGTGAGTCCTTAATATATACACATTTATCACATTCATTTATCTTGAATCCGTTTGCCAACATGGTTTGGTCAAACTTTGCATGCCATTGCTTAGGTGCTTGTTTTAGTCCATAAAGTGACTTAACAAGTTTACACACCTTATTTTCTTTTCCTGGAACCACAAAACCCTCAGGTTGTTCCATGTAGATTTCTTCCTCCAATACTCCGTTTAGGAATGCGGTTTTCACATTCATTTGATGGATTTGAAGATCATATACTGCCGCCAAGGCAATTAACACTCGAATTGAGGTTATCCTTGTCACTGGCGAGTATGTATCAAAGTAATCAAGACCTTCTTTTTGTTTAAAGCCTTTTACTACAAATCTTGCCTTGTATTTGTCAATAGTACCATCCGTTTTCATTTTCCTTTTGAAGATCCATTTAGAACCTAAAGGTTTATTTCCTGGAGGAAGATCAACCAATTCCCACGTATGGTTACTTAAGATTGAATCAATCTCACTATTGACTGCTTCTTTCCAAAAGGATGAGTCTGATGACGACATCGCTTCTTTAAACGTTCGAGGCTCATTTTCTAAGAGAAATGTTACAAAATCCGATCCAAACGAAGTTGACGTTCTTTGACGTGTACTACGTCTTGGATTTTCTTCATTATGTACATTCTCACTTGGTTCATCTCGGGGTCGTTTAGATCCTCCACTAGACTGTTCATGTCTAGTTTTATACGGATAAATGTTTTCAAAGAATTCAGCATTATCTGATTCAATTACCGTATTTTCATTTATATCCGAATGTTCGGATTTATGAACCAAAAATCGACATGCTTTACTGCTTTTAGCATATCCTATGAACACGCAGTCCACCGTTTTAGGTCCTATCTTAACCCTTTTAGGTATAGGAACTTGAAACTTCGCTAGACACCCCCACACTTTGAAATATTTCAAGTTGGGTTTCCTTCCTTTCCATTTTTCGTAAGGAATTGATTGTGTCTTACTATGGGGAACTCTATTGAGTATACGATTGGCCGTAAGGATATCCTCCCCCCACAAGTTTTGCGGTAAACCAGAACTTATTAGTAAGGCATTCATCATTTCCTTCAAAGTTTGATTTTTCCTTTCCGTAATTCCATTAGATTGAGGTGAATACGGGGCCGTAGTTTGATGGATTATTCCATTCTCTACACATATTTGCGCAAAGAGAGATTCATATTCTCCGCCCCTGTCACTTCTTATCATTTTGATTCTTTTGTCTAACTGATTTTCAACTTCAGTTTTATATTCCCTAAACGCATCTATTGCTTCATCCTTACTATTTAGCAAGTAGACATAACAATATCTAGTGCAATCGTCAATAAAAGTTATGAAATACTTTTTTCCACCACGTGATGGTGTTGACTTCATATCACAAATGTCAGTGTGTATTAAGTCTAAGGGATTGGAATTCCTTTCAACAGACTTATAAGGATGCTTAGCATACTTTGATTCTACACACGTTTGACACTTAGATTTATTGCACTCAAAATTTGGCAAAACTTCTAAGTTAATCAGTTTTCGTAACGTTTTGTAATTAACATGGCCTAAACGTTCATGCCTTAAATTATAAGACTCAAACAAGTAAGAAAAATTTGAATTTTTATTCATTTCAACATTCATTACATTCATCTTATAAAGGCCTTCCTCGAGATAGCCTTTTCCTACATACATTTCTCCTTTGCTAACTACTATTTTTCCAGAAACGGTTACACATTTGAAACCATTTTTATCTAGGAGTGAAATAGAAATTAAGTTCCTACGTAACTCCGGAACATATAACACATTATTCAGTGTCAAAACCTTTCCGGATGTCATCTTTAGGCAAACTTTTCCTATTCCCTCCACCTTAGCAGTCGCGGAGTTGGCCATGTAAATTGTTTCTTCCGCTTGAGCCGGAGCATATGTCGAGAACAACTCTTTGCTTGCGCAGACATGGCGTGTGGCCCCTGAATCCATCCACCAAGCGCGTGGATTGCCGACCATGTTGCATTCCGTGAACATAGCACACAGGTCGTCATAATCCTTGTTGGACTCAATCAGATTTGCTTGGTCCTTTTTCTTCCCTTTTTTCGGGGCTCGACAGTCTGTTGATTTGTGGCCAACTTTGCCATAGTTGAAGCACCTTCCCTTAAACTTTTTCTTGGGATGATTGCTTCCATGTTCAACATTCTTTCTTTTCTTCGAGTTGTTTTGGCCATCTTCTACAATATGTGCTCCATTCATTGTAGAGTTTCCCTTTGACCTTCTTTCGGCAGCTTTATTGTCTTCTTCAATACGAAGTCGGACAATAAGATCTTCAACGGTCATCTCCTTGCGCTTATGTTTTAAGTAGTTTTTGAAGTCTTTCCACAAAGGTGGTAGCTTCTCAACTATTGCTGCTACTTGGAAAGCATCATTCACAATTAAACCTACAAAACAGTTTATGTGAGTATTATGAACATTTTTAATTTGTTCAACTAAGGTATTTTTCAAAATTATACCTTCTACTAGGAGATCATGTATGATGACTTGCAACTCCTGTACTTGAGAGACAACAGATTTGCTATCAATCATTTTGAAGTCCAGGAATCGTGCAACAAGGAATTTCTTAATTCCCGCATCTTCCGTTTTATATTTCCGTTCAAGTGCCTCCCACAGTTCTTTTGATGTCTTAGTTCCACTATAGACATTATAGAGGTCATCTTGGAGACCACTCAGAATATAGTTCCTGCAAAGAAAATCTGAATGTTTCCAAGCTTCTACAATGACGAAGCGATCCTTGTCCGAGGTTCCCTCGGGTACCTCGGGAGCATCTTCTCTAGTGAACCTTTGTAGACATAACGTGGTGAGGTAAAAGAACATCTTTTGTTGCCACCGCTTGAAGTCGATGCCAGAAAATTTTCCGGGCTTCTCCGCCGGGGCCATCGATGGCGGAGCGGTTGTGCGACTAGATGTGGCAATATTAGTTGCCCCCATAGACGTTGTCGCACTCATAATTTGACTTTCAGTTGTCATTTTTCCTGTCACCACAAGACAGAAAAATTAGTAGTTTTTCAGAATACTTTTTAATAAAGTTAAATAACTTTACAACTTTTCCTTCTTGTTTCTAATTAACGACGAAGTTTTTATAACTTCAAATCGTCAATCGAGTGAACTTCAACTTTTGATGGAGATTTTATGTCTTCTAATCACAAGTTAAATTCAAACGGAGTAGAAAGCATAAGCTTTAATCTCCAAAAACAAGTTATACAGATTCTGTAGTTTATTTCCTTAAGATTGTTATTCTCCGACAATACGGGTACGTAGAATCTGTATAATATAGAATAACTACTTCAACACTAGTTCAAGTACAAAACAAGAACTCTTATAAAGTTGTGTAACACCCTCAACACAAGATCATAAAAGATCTTTCAAAGAAGTGTGTTTTTCAGAAAAAATTAGATGAAAACAGAAATGTTGTTAAGACCAAGTCGTCCGAATTCACGGACTTTCCTTAAGGAAATAATTCCCCTCACTGTACCCGAGGTTGTGGAATTTTCCTCCCAGGATAAAATGGCCTTCAATCCGACTATAGCGGTACCTCAAATAGGCGGATTCTTCGAACACAGTCACGGTTTGAATGATCACACTTAAGAGTATTTTTTAAGACAAGAAGAAGAAGTTTGTAGTCTGAAAATTTCAGTTTTGTATATCATAAACCTGTGGATGAAACCAGGTTTATATAGCCACTAGATGCCTTTTTGAAAAGGTGGCATTGGTTCATAATAGAGGTGTGTGACTCTTCCTGAACATGCATGTCTATTCAGTTAAAACAATGCAGTATTTTTCTGAAACAGTGTTGCAGCAGTTCGTGAAGCAGTGCACTATTCACGCGAAACAGTGTTACTGTTCACGTAACAGTGCTACTGTTCACGCGAAACAGTCACTGTTCACGCATCAGTTCATGAAGCAGTGCACTGTTCACGCGAAACAGTGCAACTGTTCACGGATTCTGTATTAACATTTCCATTCACACCCTTTCATTACTATGAACCCAACAATTTTTACTTAGTAGGGTGAGAATACCCGATGATTTAATTTATTAAGTAAATTACTATGGACTCATGTAATTCATGTTAGATTAATCGTATTCTAAGCAAAAGTAATGAACTTAATTAAAGTAGCTCATTTCGTATTAGAAAATAAAAGCTAAATTATGAATAGTAAACAAGAATTAATTTGATTTTCGCACGTAAAAATTAAAATAAGTATTGTAGGTTGAAGGTAAAAAGAATATGTATATTTTGTTTTAATAAGGTCCTAATTGTTTAATGTGATTCAAATTAATCACATGCTCATCTTCTTTTATTTGCATGTATACATACTTCCATTTTCTTAGTGATATATCTGCGAGAATGAATACCTGTTACATATAAAAATAGGACAAATTTGATTCAAAACATATGTAATTTAAAGGGAAAAGAGTCAGAAATATATTTAAATTTTGGCTAAATTTATTATAATACTTTTTAACTTTGGAGGTCCTATAACCCCCCTCAATCATTTATTATCATATTTCTGTGGCATATATTTGTCCAACTGGACCACTTTAAACACTCACGCGCTCAGTGTGCATGTATTCACGCAGTGATCCAGCTAGGCAAATATATGTCACAAAGTTACGATAGTAAATAGCGAAAGGGGAGGGGGGTCATAGGACCCCCAGAAAATTGAGGCGTGTCACAATAAATTTCGATAAAATTTAGATATATTTCAAACCTTAATCAAGGTGAAAGCCTCAAAATAAGGTTTAAGGTTGGGACAAAGCCAAAACACAACGTCCTTGGTTTTGTTTATTGCATGAAATTTGACACTAAATCATATAATTAATTGAAGTTTTAATATTGTGTGTATATTGATGCATGTGTTTTTGGAATCCTCTAATGAATAAATATTAGAGAAAGCCAGATCTTAACTTTTGTCTGGATGAAGTTGATTTTTACTTGATCACTCTGTTAAGTACTAAACATATTCTCTCCACCTATTTTTACTTATTCAAATATATTAAAATAATTATTTAATTTTTACTTATTTAATTAAAAAAATGAAGAAATAATTTATCATTTTGTATCTATTTTACTTTTGTTATTAAATACTATTCATTTCTCAATATTTAGATTACTTATAGCTAATATAGTGATATAATAAAACTACTTTTACGCTATTTATCGTTTCTTAAGGCATATGCTAAGTTAAATATAAACTAGTAGAGATGATGGAAGAAGGGAGTAATTATTATCTAAAAAATTATAAAGTATGAAATTAGTTTACAAAAAAATATACCGTTAAATTTTGGACCAGGTTATGGGGCATATATTCATAGTATTCTTGTATAATCGCTCATCAAAATAATACTTAATTGATAATCATGTATATATATCAAACAAAACAAAACATGCCAAATATGTAGCTTTCCCTATATTCATCTACAAGTTTCTTTTTCTTTTTTTTTGGGGGGGGGGGGGGGGGGGGTGTTCGATACCAAGAATTTTTTCATACCCAGAATTCAAACCTGAAACATCTGATTAAGGAAGGAACAGTCTCATCCTCAGCGATTCACTTGACTAAGGTAGATAGTCAGCTATCAATCATGTGCCCCTAATTTGAGTCATGACAAAGGACTGAATGTCAGTGAATCGTGGCAGTAAGGTCACTCTGCCACTTACAATATTCCATCGCGTATTTAAGTTATCTGCAAAGGATTCTACAAACCAATTAGGTAATTTGCGTATCTGCTGCCTTCTTTAGATGTGTTAGCCGTTTCTCATGCTCCCTCTCCGAAATCGAACCCTAATTCTCTATCACCGTCACCATCATGGTAGGCCACTATCCTACCATCGAAAGCTAATAGGACGACGGAAATTTGAATGATGCGTCGCCGGCACGATGACCGTGCGATCCGTCGAGTTATCATGAATCATCTCAGCAACGAGCAGAGCCCGCGTCGACCTAATTTGAGTCATGACAAAATAATATAGACAAGAGTGTATGGTTAACTAGAAGAATTTCCACATATAAGAAAGGCAAAATCGTTGTCAAACAATTAAAGAATGAAACCCTTACAACACATGACATTGTTTGCCCTAATATAGTGTAACTCTCAGACAGTGAAAGGTCATATTTTTTTGGTGACTAAATATACCATGTTCATTAATGTTCTAATTAAGAGCCATACTATTTGGTTTCAAAAAATTTAAACCATGTGTGGTTGTTTAACTCATTATACTTATAGGTAATTTGTAGTTAAAATTTTAGTAAAGTGATTCTCTGCTTATATATCTAGTTTTATTTTTATTTCGATTCGTGGTGTATATAAAATGACGTATATATCTTGCTTGACTCAGTTAGTTAAAAAATACTCTTATTACATAGTGTGATACACCTTATATGAAGCATCCAAGCTCTTTCTCGAACTAAGTTCCATATGATCTGTCACCACGATATAAAAATCAATATTCGTGATTCACTTTGTGTCATCTACATCATCTGACTATTTTTATGTCGTCCAAGGCCCGCAACCAGGTTCTTCTTGTGTGTGAGATTGTCCGCTTTACTTTGGGTCAAACCTGCATAGTTTTTTCTAGAAAGTCTCACACCATTAAGAGAATTCTATAGCTTATATGTAGTTTTTCAATGACGAAACTTTGTTCACACGCCCAACATATCTTATACGAAATTCAACTATCAATTATGTACAAATTATATATCTTATATGAAATTCGTTTCAAATACAATTTTAAGGAGGAAATTGAACTACATATTATGTACAAAGCGTACAATCTATTCAACATAAAGATTCTACAATTGCAGAGGCTTGATTCGATTAAGTTATGTTACTTAAGAACTCCAATTTCCTCTTAAGTTGACTATCCAGCATAAAAAATTTCAATTTTTTTTTTTTTAATTTTTGGATTGCTTACACGTCTCAATTTACTGTTTAATGACAACTTATAATCTATTAATTATTACATAATTATTGTAGCAAGAATCTCTTATAGTTTAATGAAACTGATTAATTGCCTTATATGATACTTTAGACTTGACAAACAGACTTTGAACTTTCAAGATACCTATACTAATTAAATTGAGAGTTTAAATCAAAATATATAAATAATAAACCTAAACTAAATTTGGACTAGGCCTAATCACCGCAAAAAAAAAAAAAAAAAACATAAATCCCGATAGTTTGGAGCTTAATTACAGAAGATCCCGACATTTTATAAAATTACTGAAAATCTCGATTTTAAATCTGTCAAGATGCATAATTAGCTCCTAATACATCCGACGAACATATATAATTAGTTAAAATTTTTGTAATTACTTTGTAAGGTTGGAGATTTGTGTAAGTATACTAAGTTAAGATGTATGTTTATGTTATTTTTCTAGCTATAAATAATTTTGTCGCTAAACAATAAGGATGCGTCACTAATCTAATTTAACGTTGAATTAGCAATGGTATATTTAAAAAAAATAAAATCTATTAGCTATTATATCTTTAATTTTACAACATATTAGTGACAAATTTTGCAGTTAATTTTTGGTATATTTATTTTTAATATTTGATATTATCTTGAAACCAATTACCCAAAAATGGGGACAAAAATCCCAAGAAATGAGGAAATCCTTTTACGTACATTCTACTCAAAAGAAGAAAAAAAAAACATTTACATATCCTAGAAATTTCGTATTTCACTTGAAAACAAAGAGAAGAAAAAACAACAAATAAATAATTTTCTAAATTTGCTGCTATAAGTCTATAATCATAAGCATTTAAAAAAAAAATCAGACCTGTCATTTCCTTTAACTTAATGATTTGATTTTGTATTTTTGCGTATGTGGCGTAAATATCCAATAACAACGAAATTCGTGTCATAAATTAAAAAGAAGATGAGACTAATAAGGTGGATTAAGTTGAAGAAAGTGATTATTAATTAGCTAAATGTAGAAGAATCATAATACTAATGTCTTTAAGGATGATAACATTTTTGGTCTCACAATTTTTGCTAAATTCTTATTTTCATCCTTATTATATGTAATTAACTATGTTTAGGTACTATGGAAGTGTATTAAGCATCCTTTATCTTCGATTCATGAGTTACTTATTTACGATCTGAATACTAATTGAATTGATTTTTTTTAATCTGATTAACTGTATTTAATTTTCAGTTAAATGAAATGTGTGGTTTTGGTTTATTAATCTAGGAAGTATGCTTTGTTCGAGCTATTTTTAGAACGGTAAGATTGTCAAACATGAAGTATCAGTACAAGCTTAATATAACACATGAATAATCAAGAAGTGACGTAGTTAATTATTGAGAAAATTATTACAGTAAATTGTGAATATTCACCAGCTAAGAATTAAAGTGTGACGCCCATAACGGGGGCAAGTCTTTGTAGAAGGGGTGCACATAACACCTTAGGTGAATCTCACATCAGAACGATAGAAAAAAATTAGTAACGTTTTAAAAATGACTCAGTTATTAAGGAGTCTTTTGCTTAAATCTTAAGGGTCAAAATTTTGCGAGCCTAGGATTAAATTCTTGTGGAAAATACCTTAAAAATTGAATAAAAAACGTTATAACTGGTATCAGAGCAGGACTCTTACAATATGGTGATGGAATAAATTAAACCTCAACGAGGACAATGAATCTCAATTAAGAGGAATATGTAACATCCACGACTGAGGACAAGCTTCTAACAAACTGGAGTAGGATCATAATAAACTGACTTAATTAAATATACTTAGTCAAATATCACAGAAACTATCAAGATTTAACAACAATCAAGGGGCTAAAATACTATAAACCATATTTAAACAATGTTAAATATTCAATTTTGTTTATAAATAAGATTTCATGATTTGATTATTCAATCCTACTAATTATATTAGTGGGTCGAGTTGGAATAAACTCATCTACAAGCATTTTATTTGCTTATGTTTAGTGTATCGAATTTAAAAATTAGTTCTGACAATGTTTATTAAGCACTCTATTGAATTTCATAATTTTATAATTTTGTTTGTTTAATTGAAAATCAAGAAGCAAATACAGCTCGATTGATTATATTTCGAGGAGAATATTGGAAATTAAATTCAAAACGTGACTACACTTAAAGAAGAATTAAAAGCTCATTAACTCTTTTCATTTCTTTCTTCTATAAAAAACAAATAATTAAATTAAATTCATGATATATGATTATATATAAGCCGAGTATGTCACGTCACTATAAAAAAATAAAAACTTAACGATGAAAAATTTATCGCTAAACGTGTCACATAAAAAAATCAGAAGTAACAATGGATAAATTATGTAGCTAAATAGCAAAAAAATTATCACTAATTCTATGTAATGATGACTACAGGGTGGACCGTCATCCATAATGTTTCAAAATATCGTACTGACCTTCAAAGATTTCTCGATTATCAAAATAGAAATTACAGTCATTTTCGACAAGTTGACACGAGGACCATATAACAGCTAGAAGGACCTCATTTCAATGTTTTTTGTTTTTTTATTTTTGTGTATACATTTCTATTTACGAGATTAAATAGCTTTCAAAATATAAAAAAAGGCAGTCCCGTGTATTAAATTTTTTGCTATGTGTATGGTCTAGGCAAAAGTTCGACCACAAGGATCTATTGTACGCAGATTTGGATAAGGGCCTGACCACAAGAATCTATTGTATGCAAATTTAAATAAGGATCCGACCACAAGAATCTATTATACGCCGAGGAAGGAGTGTTAATTTATGTTGCTGAATTTTTCCCAAAAATTATTCTTGATGTGTGTTGAATCCTCATAGAGCTATAGATTTTGCGAAGATTCGATATGAATATGACAATATTTTTAAGGGGACACTCTATAACACTTTTTAAAATAAATAATCCAAGTTTGAAAACTTTTCAAAAAGTGGCCAGCCGGATATACTATTTCCGCTTTATAGTCATTTTCTAATTTTGGTCATTTTGTCCTACGAAGTTCATATACAATCCATATACAATACTGATACAGTTTTCAACTTGGACAGTTCAGTCCTTTTTAAAATATTTTAATTTTTTTTTTACTATAAATTTTTTAACTGATCAAATATTTTATTTTTTTATTGTTTAGAAATAATAATTAATTTATATAAAAATGATATGATTATTAAATAGAATATGTATCTATATAAGATATATGTATAGAAGTTGTATAGTTCTATCAAATATATATATATGTATAAAATATATATATTAAAAAATATATAGAAAATGTATGAAAATTATATAATTGTTGTATCAAACGAGTAAAAAAAATATACAGATATTGTATAAATTGTGTATCAAAACTGTATAATTTTTGTATAAAATATTTATATGTATAAGATATGCATAGAAACTGTATAGAAGGTGTGTAGAAATAGTATAGAACAAACCAATAAATTGAAATGGCTAGAAAGTAAAATTTAAATTCCATGGTCATTTTCATGAAAATAATTTAATTTTAAGTGTGGTTTCTGTCATTTTTCCTATTTTTAAAGAATCACTTTAATCTATGTTGTTCGAGCTTTATAATGTAGACATTGCTGTTGTTATTATTATAAAGAGTAATTAGCATTATTAATTAAATCACCGCTTAATTGAGATTTGATAGGAATATTTGACTGATTAGAGTAATCTAAGTTATGGCACACATTATCAAGTAGATCACATTATTTACTTTATATTCTACTGTCTGTCTCTGTACACATACATGATTTGTGTTAATGCAAGATTGAGTTTAATCCATTATTAATCACCTTTTTAAACAATATAATTTTAAAAATTAAACCTAGGGAAGCGAAAAAAATTTACCATGACAGAAATAATTTCTAGAATAACTTAACGTAAAAAAAGATTGGACCTCATTTCTGATTATTCTGTAGTACAACAACGACAAAAACAATAATAATACACTCAATATATAATTTTATAAGTGAAATTTGGATAGAGTAATGTCGTACGCAATTAATCATTAGAGTTGGTATGGTGGTTCAGCGTCATGTTTCTTAAGCAAGAGGTCGGGGGTTCGATCCCCACCTCTGGCGAATGGAGCAAATTCTGTGGCCAGTTCCCTACTGCTTAGTGCGCTAACATAGGAATGGAGGATTAGTCTCACGGCTACCAGCTGCGAAAATATCTTGAGAAATAAAAAAATAAATAAAAAAATATCGTACGCAATTATATTTCTTATCTTGTGAAAGTGGAGATATTATTTTTTTCGATAAATCATCAGATATTAAATGTATAATCAATCATAATGATAGTGAAGAAATTGTGGTGAAAATAATAATAAATTTTTTATTTGATATTAAAATATTAATTTTCCAACTCCCTATGATTTACACAAAGTTGTGTCCCCACTGCCCATTTCTTCACAGATTTCTTGCTATTTTAGTAATAAAATACAACAAAGCATGAAAGGCCATTCATTTTCAGTACTTGGGAAAATGTTCATACTTACTTTTCCCCTTTTTTTATTTAGTGTAAAAAGAGTTATTTGGTGGTAAAGTATTATTTTTTTGTTTATTTAACGGTCATTGAAATTTACTGACTTAATTAATTTAGATCTATATAAGTATTATAAAATTTACTATATATGTATCGAGAACGCGATTCATCAATCTACGAATAACAAGGGAGAAAGTATATCATGCCACAATACAAGCTTAATTCAAGGCGTCAGCAAAACACTTTGCCTGTTCTAATGGCAAAAGGGTGTAACACTTTTGCAACAACTTTTTAAAAAAATTTAAGATCAAACAAGGAAACACAAGTTTTATTGCATTAAAAATACGAAATTGACATTGGTAGAATATAACTAAAATAATTTTTTAAATCCCTTTTTATCATTAAAACAGAACTTTATATATATCAAGGAGATTCAACAGTTAATACTAACCACAAAAAGTATTTCTATTATATTTAAATCTAAAATTATGATCAAATACCAGCTAAATCACCTCCCTTTCCTAAGATTCTATCCTTTCTCAAAATTTAACTTGAAATCTTACTATTAAAAAAAATAGAGCATCTAGTACCCCTTGAACTATAATTAAATTTGCCACCATACATTTTAACTTAATTAGGATCCTAGTACCATTGGATTCAATGTTATCATATTTTTATCATCCTTTTGTGCAGGCGTGACACTTTTTTTTCAACTTTTTTAGCTGACGTGACATCTTTAGCGTGGATTCTATTTTATGTAATAAAGATGCTACGTCAACACAAAAGGATGTCGAAAATATACTAAAATTGAGTTGTAAGAGGTAATAAGACCCCTGTGAATTTACAGTGTATTTCTATTAAAAAAAAATTATACTATACGTCCAATCAGATGGTTTGTGGACAGATAAGACGTAGCAAGAGAGACACAATGTTATTCCTGTTTGTGAGCAATTAACGCCAGTGATGGGAGTCTGAATAAATAACCAAAGGAAAACTAAATTAGATTTTCAGAAAAGTGGGACCAAATAAACATCACAAAGTCACATGGCCAAACCAAAGAAAAAATATTTGTGAGATCATGTTTATTTTCATTCACATCACATGTATTATATGAATGAATGAAAATCCCTCTTTTCACCAAAAAAAAAAAAATGTGGTGAAGCGGATGGGGTTGCTTTTCTGTTAATTAAAATTGATTTTGAGTTCGAGTCTTGATATGAAATTTTTTTTGCTAGAAAATGTTTTCCTCCGAATGGGCCCTATGCGGAGCGAATTTGAATTAGTCGAGTTTCAATACAAATATTCACAGTATTTGAAGAATTTTTTTCCCATTATTTATGTCAGTAATATAATTTGAAATATGAAAATTTGAGTTTTTTTGAAATTATATTTGGAATGCATCTTGCTTTAAAAAAGATTAAAGTTTTGTGAAGTCCAAAAATTTGAAAAATTGGTCTGAACCAGCTTTCCTTCCTTATAATATGATAAGGATAGCGAGTTTATCCCTTATATAGTTATCTAAGATATTAAAAAATTCCACTAAAATTATTTTTAATTTATTATATTCTTTATATGATGATTCAACTATTGAAAACATTTCACTATACTCAATATTGAATCTTTTTCTAAAAAAAGTGACTTTAGCAAAAAAATTCTTGTTTGATCAAACGATAGCGAGTTTATCCCTTATATATGATTATCCAAATATTAAAATAATCTCACTAAAATTGCTTTTAAATTATTATTTCTTATATGATCATTCAATTGTCAAAAAAATTTCACTATACTTATTATTGAATCTTTTTCTAAAAATAATTTTAGCGAAATTTTCTCGATACTTGAATAACCATACAAATTTATTATCTTGAACACTAGTAGCTAAGTGCACCTACTGTATGTTATATAAATCTACAAACCCCTAACAGTTGCTCTTGTAAAGTGCCCACATAGTGAGGCCTCACATTCTTTTTCTTCATAGCTTAGCAAAAATAGCAAACACAATGAAGTTTTCTTTTTCCTTCTCATTAATGCACTTGTTGTTAGTCTTGATGATATGCATAACTTGTGTAAATTTGGTTCAGACAACTCCAACTAAGATTGGTAATGGCTATAGTTTGATAGCTATTGAAGAGTCACCAGATGGTGGTCTTATTGGTTACCTTAAAGTTAAGAAGAAAAACAATGTTTATGGTCCTGATATTCCTGACTTGCAGCTCTATGTCAAGTAAGTACACACACAAAGAAATGAACCCCATGTCTTGTATTTTGTATTTTCTTGATAAAAATTTGAGTTTTTGTGTGCTAATTCTTGATAAAAATGGAATGTTTATGTGTCCTGATGTGGCTAACTTGTAGTTCTATGTCAAGTTCAAAATAATTAAAAAAAAATAAATCATGTGTTTATTTTGCTTTTTCTTGATAAGAAGTGAATCTTTATGTGGTAATTCTTGATTAAAAATATGGAAGCTTTGTCAGGTATATGTCAAGTAAGTACAATTTAGGAAAAAAATAAAAAAGAACCCCATTTCTCGTACCTTGATGAAAGCTGAATCTTTATGTGCTAATTCTTGATAAAATTGGGAATCTTTATGTGCCTGAGGTTGCTAAATCGCAGCTCTATGTCAAGTACAAAAAAAAAAAAAAAAAAAAGAAGAAAAAGAATCCCATATATTGGACTTGCATTTTGTTGATAGAAAAGTTAAATCTTTATGTGCCCTGGTATTGTGCTAATTTACAGCTCTGTCAGTCAAGTAAAAAAAATGAAGTAAAAGAACCCCTTGCCTTGGACTTGCATTTTTTATTTTTTGATAAAATTTGAATCCTTATGTGCTAACTCTTGAAATGGAATCTTTATGTACCCTGATATTCCTCACTTGATGTTCTCTGTGCTAATTTTTTGTTCTTGCATTTTCTTGATTAAAATTGTGTCTTTATGTAGTAATTCTTGATAAAAATGGAATCTTTGTGTACCTTGATATTGCTAGCTTGCAGCTATATGTCAAGTACACAAACAAAGAAGAAAAAACAACAACAAAAGAACCCCATGTCTTGGATTTGCATTTTCTTGATAAAAATTCAATCTTTATTTTCTAATTCTTGATAAAAAATGGTTCTTCTTGTGTCCTGGTATTGCTAACTTGATGCTCTATGTCAAGTAAGTACACAAACAATGAAGAAGAAAAAAAGAACTCCATGTCTTGGTCTTGTAGCCTTTTTCAGTGGAAGTAGGATAAGGCTCCATAAACTAGACCCTTGTGGTCCGTCCGTCCCTCCCAGACCCCGAGCACAGCGGGAGTTTTAGTGCACCGAGCTTCCCTTGTGTCTTGGTCTTGCAGCCTTTCCCGTGTAAGCGGCCTCTTGCAGATATGCAGGATAAGGCTCCATAAACTAGACACTTGTGGTCCGGCCCTTTCCAGACCCCGAGCACAACGGAAGCTTTAGTGCATCGAGTTGTTGCCCTTATGTCTCGGTCTTGCATTTTCTTGATAAAAATCGAATCTTTATGCTAACACTGCTATGTTTCTTCCAGGCATGAGACCGATAATCGATTGAGGATTCATATAACAGATGCAGAGAAGCAAAGATGGGAAGTACCATACAATTTACTACCAAGAGAATCAGCTCCATCACTCAAACAAACAATTGGCAAATCAAGAAAAAGCCAATTTCCCCTTAGTTCCTCACAATACTCAGGAAATGAGTTAATGTTTAGTTACACAACTGATCCATTCACATTTTCTGTGAAAAGAAAATCAAATGGACAAACACTTTTCAACACCAGTAGTGAAGATTCAGACCCTTATAGCAACTTGGTATTTAAAGATCAATATCTTGAAATATCAACAAAGTTACCTAAAGATGCTTCACTATATGGTCTAGGTGAAAATACACAACCCCATGGTATTAAAATTTACCCAAATGACCCTTACACATTGTACACAACAGATCAATCAGCAATCAATTTGAACATGGATTTGTATGGTTCACATCCAATGTACATGGATATGAGAAATGTGAAAGGTGAAGCTTATGCACATGCAGTTTTGTTGTTGAATAGTAATGGTATGGATGTGTTTTACAGAGGGAATTCATTGACATACAAAGTCATTGGTGGTGTTTTGGACTTTTACTTCTTTGCTGGTCCTACACCTCTTGCTGTTGTTGATCAATATACTCAATTCATAGGCAGGCCAGCTCCTATGCCCTATTGGTCCTTTGGTATGTTTCTTTGAAACCTCTTGGTCTAATTTATTTTTATGTTTTAATTGCATTAATTGCCGGGGTGTATCGGAAACAGCCTCTCTAGTTCTCCGGAGGCAGTGGTATGGACTGTACATTTTACCCTTCTCAGACCCCACTATGTGGGAATACACTGGGTTTATTGTTGTTGTTGTAATTGCATTAATTGCCGGGGGTCTATCGGAAACAGCCTCTCTACTTCTCCGAAGGTAGTGGTATGGAATGCGTATATTTTACCCTCCTCAGACCCCACTATGTGGGAATACACTGAGTTTATTGATGTTGTTATTGCATTAGTTGTGTTACTTTATGATACATTTAGTTTTTGGTTGGTATGTTTCAACTAGTGTGTATTGGTAGGGGCTTGAATATATAGTTGTTGAAGTTGAAAAAGTAGTGCATTTAATATTGAAGTAGTAGAAAGGAGTAACTATAAGTTAGAATTTGGTATTTAAGTCGAGAAGGGAGCCTTGGAGTAACGGGTAAAGTTGTAGGAGGTTACGGCTTCAAGTCTTGGAAACAGCCTCTCTGGTAGAAATGCAAGGTAAGGCTGTGTACAATACACCCTTGTGGTGGGGCCCTTCCTCGAACACCGCGTACAGTGATAGTTTTAGTGCACCAAACTGATTTTTTCTTTGTTTTTCAATTGAGAAGGGCAGAGGGACAGGTTCATTATCTCCCGAGTATTATATCTAAATTAGCATGTATTGGTAGGGGCTTGGATTATATACTTCTTGTAAAGTTGAAAAAAAGGTGCATTCTGCGTACAATACACCCTTGTGGTGGGGCCTTTCCTAACATCGCGTATAGCGATAACTTTAGTGCACCGAACTGTCCTTTTTCTTCAGTTGAGAAGGGCAAAGGGACAGGTCCATTATCTTCGAGTATTATTATAACTAAATTAGTATGTATTGGTAGGGGCTTGGATATATATACTTGTTGAAAAGTTGAAAAAAAGGTGCATTTAAAGTTGAAGTAGAAAAAAAAAAGTAGTTAAAAGTTAGATATTTGGTATTTAAGTTGAGAAGGATAGAGGGAAGGGTTCATTATCGTTGAGTTTTGAAAGTTGTGATTGACTGTAGACGGATTTTTCGATCATGGAAGGGAAAAAGTTAACGTCGAGCCTAGACATAAATTTTATTTAACGAAAAAAAGAGGCTTTGTCCCTCAAGACTTCGATACGAAGGAAGAAGTCACGTAATATTTTCATCGAATTTGAATTTAAGGACTTATAATTCTTTTCGTATACAATTTGATGTATATCTTATACATAGAAATTTCATAAATTGCTACATATTTTAGAACTTAATTAAATGATATAAGAAAATTGTACCTGGTCAATGTAATCAGTTTAATGAGACACTAATACTCAATTAACCATTAATTCAAACCTCTAATTTTTTATTTTTGGACTATAAAAGCAAATAAATATGTGGGGATTATTGGATAAGTCCACCTCTTTTATTTTTTGCTTACACTTGAGCTATAAAATAATGAATCCCGTGACTTGTTTTTCAATAATTTTTTTTGGCGGTTCCTTATATAATTAATTTACTTTGGAGGTTTATATATTAGGAGATTTATATAAGGGACAAAATTAGGATAGCAATTGTTACCATGTGGACCATCTTAATAATTGTTTAATCAACAAAATATTTATTTTTCTCAATTCACTAGCTATAGATATTAAAAAGCACGATTTTGTCCTATAAAATTTACCCACACTCTTATTTAACTTTGAGTGAAAACTTGTTCGATATTTGTGATGGTGGAAACTAATATGTATTCGATTAAATTAGTTGAAGTGAACGTAAATTGATCTAATATAATTATCATTAAAAAAATGTGCCTAATTTTTTATCATGCATTCATTTATTTTTTATCTTTAAGTAATACATAGTAAAATCCCTATCTATAATCCTACATGGTTCGGATGTCATTGTTATTTTTAAAATAAGGCTAAAATTATAAGCAAACCTTTAAAATTATTCTCGTTTTTTACTTTGGCATTTTAATTCGATCTTTTATCTTTCATTTTAACATTTTCACTCGATTTTCCTTCTATTGAACACCTATACTTGTACTAGACATGCATTCATTAAATATACATGTGACTCTTTTACTACGAGGATGGTAATTGATTTTATTTCTCTTTTTAAAAAAGAAATTTTTTTTTTTACTCTTTTTGGTACATTGCAACCTAGGATGCCAATTAATTACACCTCATGGAATTTCATGGAAAAGAAAACATTATGATTTTTATAATCACACTTGAAAAGGATTGCTACTTTGAAATGATTGAGTAGATGAAAAAAATCTTCTATGATGTGGACTATTATAGTTTTCTATTTTAATTTTTATGTTTTTTTTTGTTTTGGGGGGGGGGGGGGGGGGGAGTTGTCTAATCATCATTACACGTAAGTACCTTAAATTATTTACAGATTTTTTGTCTAAGGTCATATGCTAATAGGTCAATTGGTAGGTATATATATATACAAACACACATCAAAATGCATTTTTTTCCATATTATTAAAAGTTTTTTTGTCCAAGTTCATAAACTAATAGGTCAAGTGTTAGGTAAATATATTCATGAAAATGTTTGAAAATTTATTTTGTAATAGTATGATTGAAATTATTGTTATTATATGTTGGTCCATTGGTCCAATTATATGTTTTCTCTTTTTGTTAGTTTCCTTTTAGTACCTTTATATCTTCTGAAAAAGTTGAAACTACTTTTTGACAATAAAAAAAATATCTTTGATTCTATCATGCTCTATTTTTCTCAAAAAAAATAAAAAATAAAATCTTCTAGGCCCCCAGAAAAAGTATGCATCAAAGATAAACATTTATAGTGTTTTTAATTATTTTAGGGGGCCTTTCTTGAGGCCACTTTTTAATTTATGTCTTCATTGTTTGTCTACAAAAAGAAAAATAGTAAGTACTATATTGATTAATGCTAATGATTTTAGAGTGGATGGTTTTGAACTTTTGATTATTATCTAACTTTTAAATAACATAACAATTAGACAGTGGTGTAATAAATCTCATAAAATTTTCAATTTACCCTAAAGTGATTTTTACGTTCATATAGAATGCAAAATACTTTATGTCCCGAATTGTCCTAACTAATTAAAGTTTTCTTAGAAATTTATTCATAATCATTTTATAAGTAACTTGATTACATAATATTTTTCTAATGCCATCTATGGATGGAAGTTACTCCTTTTCAATTTGTCTGTTGTGATTTTCTTTTTAATCTATTTTAAAAAAAAATCTCTTTACTTTTTCGGTAACTCCTTATTTATTGTTTATATCACAATATTAAAGCGCATTTTGGTACAGTTTATGTATCATTAGTTTAAGACCACAAGATTTTAAAGTCTTTTTTACTTTTTTTAAACTTCATGATAAGTCAAAATCAGACAAATGAAAACGGAAGGAACATGTCCTCCATTAGTTGGTCCAGGCAGAAACAAACAAGTGTCCTACAATAAAACACTGTCATAAAAATCTTTGCTTGATGTTGTACCCATAGTAGGTGTTACTTTCCCTACATTGTTAGTTGTAAAATTTGATAACACTTTTATATTAAGGTCCCAGTTGATGTCAAGTACCTTAGAGTAACATTACTGTCTGCAGTTGTTAATGCATGTGTTAAAATTTTTACATCGATTTGTTTCTATCAAGTGTCCTTTGGACATATGACCTAATCTTGTTGTGTTGCTGTTGTACTTTTGTTCTTGTATTTTAGGTATCATGGACAAACAGTAGTTTCTTAGTGTTCTTTGTCATTAAAATGGTACATAACTCTTTGTTGCAATAGGAACAGTAGCATTTAAACATTTTAACTATAAGCTCGGACTCTTCAAAAATGTCAACGGATGCGTGTCGGATTAGCCAAAGATAGTGTATTTTTTGGAGAATCTGACACGGGTGTGGCATAAAAAATGAAGAGTCTGTGCAACATAGACTATAAGGGGTCCTTTGGTACGAGGGATAAAAGACAATACTTTCGGGATTTGGATAGGGGTATTAGTTAGTTCTGAGATTTTTCATCTCACCATCTGTACTATAACGATGAGGTAATTTATCTCATATATATGGTGGGATAACTAATCTCGTGGAATATCTTAATACATATTCTCAATCTTTTCACTTACAAACAACTTTGAACATTGTTCCTCGGACGAAGAATGTTGACGGGTGCATGTTGGATCCTCCAAAAGTAGGCGTTTTGGAAAATCCGACACGACTACGACAACATTTTTGGAGAGTCTAAGAAACATAGCAAATACCTTCTAAACTGGAATGTAAACTACTATGATAAAAGGCCAGTCCGGTGCATTAAAGCTCCCACTATGCGCAGGGTCCGGGTGAGGACCCCACAACAGGGGTGTATTGTACACAACCTTACCTTGCATTTCTGCCAGAGGCTGTTTCCAAGGCTTGAACCCGTGACCTCCTGATCACATGGCAGCAACTTTATCAGTTACTCCAAAGCTCCCCTTCCGGTAAATTACTATGATGTTTGCAAGATTTTTGAATTCAAGATTCATGGACTAATTCGATATTTTTCCTCTTGTACTTTGTTTATTGTCACAGGTTTCCATCAATGCAGATGGGGTTACCACAACTTATCTGTAATTGAAGATGTTATTGCCAATTACAAGAAAGCCAAAATCCCTCTTGATGTTATATGGAATGATGATGATCATATGGATGGGAAAAAAGATTTCACCCTCAACCCTGTCAATTACCCTGGGCCAAAGTTGAGAGCATTCTTGGAGAAAATTCATGCTGAAGGAATGCACTATGTTGTGATCAATGATCCGGGAATCGGTGTTAACAAAAGTTATGGTACTTACCAAAGAGGTATAGCCAATGATGTCTTCATCAAGTACGAGGGAAAGCCGTTTATAGCACAAGTTTGGCCTGGTGCCGTTCACTTCCCTGACTTCCTCAACCCGAAAACAGTTGAGTGGTGGGGTGATGAGATTCGCCGGTTCCATGAACTTGCTCCTATTGATGGACTTTGGATTGATATGAATGAAGTTTCTAACTTTTGCACTGGTTTGTGTACGATCCCGGAGGACAGGATATGTCCTAATGGCACTGGTCCTGGTTGGATTTGTTGCTTGGATTGCAAGAATGTAACGAAAACAAAGTGGGATGATCCGCCTTACCAGATAAATGCTTCCGGAATACAAGCTCCCATCGGGTACAAAACGATTGCCACAAGTGCAACTCATTACAATGGAGTTAGGGAATATGATGCCCATAGTCTTTATGGTTTCTCTGAGACCATTGCTACTCACAAGGGTCTTCAAGCGTTAGAGGGAAAACGTCCTTTCATATTGTCACGCGCCACATTTGTTGGTTCGGGACATTATGCTGCACATTGGACAGGGGACAACAAAGGAACTTGGGAGGATTTGAAGTATTCAATCTCTACTGTCATGAACTTTGGTATGTTTGGTGTTCCGATGGTTGGTTCAGACATATGCGGGTTTTATCCCGCGGCTCCACCTTTAGAGGAGCTTTGCAACCGTTGGATTGAAGTAGGCGCGTTCTATCCCTTTTCAAGGGATCACGCGAACTACTATTCACCAAGACAAGAGCTTTACCAATGGAAAAGTGTGGCTAAGTCTGCGCGTAATGCTTTAGGAATGAGATACAAATTGCTACCGTATTTCTACACCTTGAACTACGAAGCACACAAAACCGGTGCACCAATTGTAAGGCCGCTATTCTTCACTTTCCCGAACATTCCAGAGCTTTACGAGTTGAGCACTCAATTCTTGGTAGGAAGCAGCGTCATGGTCTCTCCGGTGCTAGAAAAGGCTAAAACTAAGGTCAGCGCGCTCTTTCCTCCAGGGACTTGGTACAGTTTATTCGACATGACACAAGCCATTGTTTCGAAAGAACCACACTACCGCTCACTTGATGCACCATTGAACGTAGTCAACGTGCATTTGTACCAAAACACCATAATACCAATGCAACGCGGTGGGATGCTAACAAAGCATGCACGAATGACACCTTTCACCATCATCGTGGCCTTCCCACTCGGGGCATCACAAGGTGAAGCCAAAGGAAACCTTTACCTCGACGTGGATGAGCTTCCAGAGATGAAACTAGGTAATGGGAAGTCAACATACATGGATTTCTACGCGACAGCAACCAATGGAACAGTGAAGATTTGGTCCGAAGTACAAGAAAGTAAATACGCGTTGGATAAAGGTTGGTATATCGAAAAGGTTACTGTGTTAGGATTGAATGCAATTGGAGGTGCATTTGAGATTCTTTCAGATGGAACTAAAGTTGAAGATACATCAAAGGTGGCATTTGCAAGTGAAGAGCACAAGTATATAGACAAATTGGAAGATGGAGGTCACAAGAAGAGTATGATGCTAGATATTAAAGGACTAGAGTTACCGATTGGTAAAAACTTTGCTATGTCTTGGAAAATGGGGAATTAACTTTAGTTTATAAAATTTGTGTGGATAAAATTGCCTATGTCTTTAGTTTAAAGGAGGAGATTAAAGTTTAAAATGAGCTTTTTTGATTTCCTTTTTATTCATACAAATAGGCAATAACAGATTTAAGTGTATCATTGATTTATGTTTCTGTTAAGAGTTGTTTCTTCCTGTTTCCAAGAAATCAAATCAAAGTGTTTTAGCAAAGTTTATGTAAAAGCCTTTTGGGGTTTGTATCGATCCAATGATGCTCAGTCCACTTTCTTTTCGATCCAGTTACAGTTGGAGTAGTAAGCTCATTTAGTTCCCTCTTTTTCGCTCTTTCCAATAGTTTGAGTTTTAGTTGTCTTTTCTGTCGATCTCGACGAGCCGGTCTTAGTAGTTGCCCTAATAGGAAGAGGGTCGTATAATAGTTACTAGTCTTACTTTCATGGAGTGATAAACAGCGAAATGGGGAGAATTTTAACATCCTGTCTTATCTTATATCAATTTTGTTCTTTTTGTCTTCCTATGCCTTCGATAATCGGGCATATAATATATGACGGATACGAGTGGGCCAAAAGAAGTTTGCAAAGAAGTTTTATTTTATTGGAGTTTGTAACAAAAAAAATTATTAAAAATATATGGGGCAAAAGTCTACTTCTGTGCTATATTAACTCAATTTGGCTTTTTTTCCGTAGCTCGAACATTTCAAATTCAAGTTGGTTTAGTGAGGACGAACGCGAAAGGCACCAAGTCTCCTTAATAAGAAATGGGCCTGGGACTTCTTAATGGGCCTTATCCAAGCTGTCAATGCAGGATATGCATGTTGATTGTTGAGCATTTTATGTTAAGAGGGACCGAAAAGCACAAACATATTACTCCCTTCGTTTCCTTTTTAGTCCGTTTAAAAAAAAATGATCAATTTCTTTTTTTAGCAACTTTTAAATTTTAATTTTTTGATGTGGCATGTTTAAGACCACAAGATTGAAGGATATTTTGGTATATTTGACATATCTTTAATTTAAGATCACAAGATTCAAAAGTCTTCTTTATTTTCTTAAACTTCGTGCCAAGTCAAACTAGGTCATTCTTTTCGAAACGGAGGGAGTATTTCTTATTTGTATTAGGAATAAATACATAAAGTAGCCTACTTAAGTATAACACTTTTATCAAATTACATTTTGTAGCATATGTATTTGTATGTATTTGTATTTTTGTAAGAACAGTTTGCAAAAATACAAAGTATATATCGATCATAAAGGCAGTAAAAATCATATGTATTTGTATTTTTGTAGCAACAGTTTGCAAGAAATACAAAATACAACTTGCTATATTATGTAATTATGAAACTGTTGCTATGAAACTCCTCATTAAGGGGATAAGTATGCTATTTCTGAATTTTGCCCGTATTATTGAGTTCTTTATTTTCCCAACCATTATTATGTTTAGTCAATGTTTTTCGATTTACTAAGATGATTATTGAAATCACTTCAAGTAATGTTGGGAGTAAGTGAGAATGCTATTGATCGAGAAGTACTAGTGGTTGTGGTGGAAGGTGGATAGCTGCATGACCTCCAACGACCACACCCCAACCATAAGGACCAACAGAGGTGAAGCTACCCTTAGGTCAGGGGTACATGTGAACCTTGTTAGGCAGAAAACTATACTATTTATATTTTTTATGTATATATAGTAGATGTTGAACCCTTTCGATTAGTTTGTATGTTTACTTCTGCATCTCCTTAATAAAAATTCTGACTCCGCCACCGAAGAGCATCTACGACACAACAAACTATCGTGACTAGCTAGCTTTTAGAATGTGTTTCGTCAAACAATTGATCTTCAAATGAATTGAGATTTTCTAGTATCTTAATAAGTATAAGCTTAACCATTATTTTATTAAACTTTATATATACTAACTTTTAAAGAAAAATAAGTTAGTAGAGTAATTGACTGATATTGATTGGAATAAAGTAATTCCTATTTCATGATGTAACATGACGGTTTAGGAAAACATAATTATCTTAATGGACCGGTACTAATCATTAATCATCTCTAGAATTGTTAGTCCAATTTGATGAAACAAAAAAGTAAAAACACATTATTAGTTCCTATGGACCCAATAAATGAGATCATGGCGATGGTACTGTTTTCTTATTAGTTGCTATGTTTTCGTTATTATTCTTTTTGTTTCATATCTATTTTGATCTATTGCGCTCGAGCTAAGAATTCTTTAAAAATAATTTATCCATCTTTCTTTTTCATGCCTACCATGATTTGTTATACTCGAGCTGAGGGTCTTTCGTAAATAGTTTTTCTATCTTTCCTTTTCATAACTACTTTAATTTGTTATACTCAAGTCGAGAATCCTACGAAAGCAACTTCTCTACCTCCACGGAGCAGAATACGGTCAACGTACACTCTACTCTTCTCAAACCTGTTGTATTCTACTTTGATTATTATACTCGAGTCGAGGGTCCTCCGTAAACAGTTTTTCCCTCTTAGCTTTTCATATCTACTTTAATTTGTTATACTCGAGTCAAGGATCCTTCAGAACCAGTTTCTCTACCTTCCCTTACTCAAGTCGAGAATCTCATGGAAACAACTTCTCTACCTTCATGGGGTAGGAATAAGGTCAACGTACACTCTACTCTCCTCGAACTCGTTGTATTGTTTTTGTTGTTGAGAGATCATGACAATAATATCCACGTTGTGGGCCCATTTCATACATGAAAAAAAATGTATTTTAGGTCCATTTCCATTGCTTCTCAAACTTAAAACCACATCATTTTCTGTACTCTTCTAGGGAGCATACTAAATTTTTATTTCTCACTATGGCCCCAATAATTAATGATTTCACGCGTTTTAGCCCTTCCAATTTTTTCTCTTGGTGTCTACCTAATAGGACATAGATTTGAGAAGGTTCAAAATTTTAAAAAAAAAATAAACATATAAAATAGTCGATTGGGGTTTCAACATTTATTCTCTCTATATATAAATAACTTTATCATATAAAAATAATATAATTTTTTATCGAAAACGATTCGAATAAACCTCTAGTCTAAAGTAGGTCTGCCCCAGCACACACCAAGCCACCAAGGAATGGGATGTTGTATGAGCGGGTTGAAAAATTTGAACAGATAAAATGAGTTGAGTTAATAAATGTACTCTCTCCATCCCATTTTATCCGTTTCAAATTTTCTAATTTGATGCTCCATTTTACTTGTCTTTTTTTACTTATCAAGACAAAACAATTTTTTTTCCATTATACCCTTAGTGTAATTGATTACTCCTTGTTATTAGCATTCTTGAAAAATATTGCAAAGAGGAGTATCATTAAGAGTATACCATTAAGAATATAAATGGTGCTTTGGTATTATCCATCCATTAATATTGAAACTAACAACAAGACATAACTAAGAGGGATAAAATGGTAAAGTTACACTACCAATCATTATTTTCTTAATAGTTGTGTCATCTCTATTTGGGATATATAAAATGAGACGGAGGAAGTATGACATAAATTGGTCGAAGTAAGATATATCTTACACAATGATTATAACTCAATCCTCTCATTATTTCTTTTCATACAAGTCACTTAAATACCAAATAATTTTCCTTTTCTTTATTTTGTATATATATTACTTCTACGATCTACAAAATTAATATGGTGTGAGGAGCCAAGGAGGGACACCCATGCCCAATAATGTTGCATGTCTAAGTCAATCTGCAGATATTTAAGGAATAACAACTAGAAGAATAAGAATTTTCTTTTAAGAAATAGTAAATATTGTTATATTATGGAATTATATAGTTTTTTTTAAAGAAATTTAAAGTCAAGCAAGAAAATTACTAGCAAGTAACTCAAGTAGCTCGGTGCAGTGGCGGAGCCACCTTTGTTTTGAAGGTTCATTCAAATTCCCTTCGACAGAAAATTATATTATTTTTATATAATTAAAAATATTTTTATGTGTATATAGTAGATGTTGACCCCCCTTCGATTAGTTCGTATGTATACTTTTGAACTCCCTTAATGAAAATCTTGGCTCCACCACTAACCGCTTGCAAGCTACTCGTGAAAAATAGTGGTGGCTAGATACTAAAGCATGGTGTTTTGTATCTATTAGGCAAAAACATACTATCTCTGTCCCATTTTATGCGTCGTCATTCCAATTACCGAACTACCGAATCGATTTTTATAAGTATAGTACGTAGTATCTATGTTTAAATACCGATTATCAAATTATCGAATTTAAATTATAAAAATACCGAACCGAATACCAAACGGTCACACGTAACTTCTAGTACTCAACAACAACAACAACAACAAACCCAGTGTATTCCCACCTAGTGGGGTCTGGGGGGGGTAAGATATACGCAGTCCATACCTCTACCTCTGAAGAAGTAGAAAGGTTGTTTCCGATAGACCCCCGGCTCAAGACACGAGACACCACACAAATATAAAGTAACGCACAAAACAGGATTTCATAACGTAAATACGGCACCCATAAGTAGTAGGAAACATCGGAAAGCACCCAGATTCGTAATAAAACATGGAACACCGAAAGCATAACAAGAAGAAGAATAGAAAATAGGAATAAAAATAAGAATAGGAAGAATAACAGGAATAAAACCCCCACCAAATACTTCCCTACCCTAACGCCCCAAACTGACCCTAGTTTTCTGCCCTAATTCGCGCCCTCCAGACCTTCCTATCTAGGGTCATGTCCTCGGTGAGTTGTAGCTGCTCCATATCCCGCCTAATCACCTCACCCCAGTACTTCTTCGGCCTCCCCCTCCCCCGCCTAAAACCATCCAACGCTAGCCTCTCACACCTACGAACTGGGGCATCCGTGTCCCTCCTCTTCACGTGTCCAAACCAACACAATCGGACTTCCCGCATCTTGCACTCCACTGGAGCCACACCAACCTTCTCCCTGATAGTCTCATTCCTAACTCTATCCCCTCGAGTCATCCCACACATCCAGCGCAACATCCGCATTTCCGCCACCTTCATTTTTTGGATGTGGGAGTTCTTAACTGGCCAGCACTCCGCTCCATACAACATGGCCGGACGGACTACCATCCTGTAGAATTTGCCTTTAAGCTTGGGCGGCACCTTCTTATCACACAACACCCCCGACGCGAGCTTCCACTTCAACCATCCCGCCCCGATACGGTGCGAGACATCCTCGTCAATCTCACCGTTACCCTGTATCACGGACCCGAGATACTTGAAACTATCCCTCTTACATACCTCCTGCGAATCCAGCTTCACGACCACCTCGTCCTCCAACCTCACGTCATTAAACTTGCATTCCAAATACTCTGTCTTGCTTCTGCTCAACCTGAACCCTTTAGACTCAAGAGTTTGTCTCCACACCTCTAATTTGTCATTCACACCCTTTCGGGTCTCGTCAATCAGAACTACATCGTCTGCAAAAAGCATACACCAAGGCACCTCCCCTTGAATACGCCGCGTCAATATATCCATCACCAAAGCGTAACTTCTAGTACTCAAAAGAAGGAAAATTACAGAGAGAAAATAATGTCAAATAATTGGGCTGGGCCTTCACCTCCCTGCCATCAACATGACCCAATCACGTGTTTCTATGGGCTTTTCAACCCAAATTAGTTGAAGTGGGCTCCACTAGGCTCCTCCAGTCCACTAAAGCAGCCCACTTGTCGTCCTACTTAGCAATTTGTCAACATGCACTTTAACTTTAATTTTTTTTTTTTTGTTTCGTTTTGTGAAATGTGAAAAAGAAATATTGGTAACTTAAAGATATTCTTTTTGGATTTTGATCAAGATCTGAAGTTCGGAAACAACCTTTTTACCTTATCCCTGAGGTAGTGGTGTGGATGTCACACCCCATTTTTTTTCACCGCATCCGACCCCCCGCTAGGGAGTTGGTTTTAGAGAAAATGAGTTTTTCCAATTAAAGTGACATTTTGAAAAGGGATTATTTTATTTACAGAGTCGCCACTTGGAATTGAGTTTGGGTGTTCCAAGTCACCTTATTGAATCCCTATTCAAAAGGAAATGACTCTTTAATTTTTATTTTTTTGGTCTGCGAACTAGAAATCCGGATAAGGAATTCTGTTGACCGAGGGGAAGGTGTTAGGCACCCCTCGAGTCCCGTGGTTCTAGCACGGTCGCTTTAATGACTTACGTCTGGCTTAAATTAGTCTTTTGGATATATAATATTTGTTGGCCTAAAAGTGACTTCTATCCCGTTTTTAATTTATTTTGAAATTATTTATTAATAAACACGTCCTAAACACCCAATAGGAAAGTCAATTTATTACAGCTTAAACAAATAATTGTAAAGATACTGAATATTTAGAACTCATTTTCTTTAACTTTCATTAAAATAACAAGAAAGGTTTTATCACCTTTAGACAAAATTCAAACTTTTCAAATATATATGATTAACTAAAATTAATTAATATAAATACGATTATATAGTCATGAAGATCCGATAACCAAAACTAAAATTTCAGGTATGAACTAAATGTTACTTTGCAAATATGTGATAAATAATATATCATATATAACACCAATTGATTTTTTTTTTTTAATTTCTTGTTTTGCTATTTCACTATTTTTTTTTTTAAGTCTTATGTATGTATTCCCCTTTTCTGTTCCTAAAGCATGCATGGTGTATGTGTGTGCATGTATTTATTTCAATTTTTTATTTATTTATTTTTTGCATGGATCATATGTTATATCAAATCTCATTCCAAATTTAATCATGACAAAGAGTTGAATGCTTTAATATCATAATAACAAATGTAAAATAAGAGCATCTCCATATCATAATATTGAAATTGAATTTCACATTATTGCGATATTACATTATTCAAAGAAAGATAGATGGTTACCTCTTGCGGGAATAATTCTTAACAACAAGAAGAAGAAGCCTCGAACTTAAACCGTGACCAAAACTCAAAGTCTTTTGATGTGAGGAATTTTTTGGTTTTTTTTTTTTTTGGTTTCTTTGGTTTGCCCTATGTGTTCTTCTATGTGTGCATGTGTGTGATTTTTTCTCAAATTAGTCCATATATCCTCCTTTTTTTTTTCTTTAGTGTTTTATGTGTGTGTTTATATAGGGAGTGTGTAAGTGTGGAATGTATGGGTTATGTAGTTGGAATAATGGGGGAAAGATGTAGTGGAGGTAATGGGGAGGTTTAGTGGGAGAATGGAGAAAGTGGGAGATATGGAATGTGGGGAAGGTTATGGGATGTGGGGAAAGTTAAGGGAATAAGTATGGGATGTGGGAAAGGTTAGGGGAATAAGTATGAGATGTGGGAAAGGTTATGGGAATAAGTATGGGATGTGGGAAAGGTTAGGGGAATGGGAAGATTGGGTAGTTTAGGATAAGTTTTAGTTTTTTTTTTTTAAAATATTTTAAATAAAATAAACATAATAAAATCTGATAAAATACATAATAAGTTAACAACTAGTCTTAGAAATATGATTAAGAAATATTAATATCACTAGATTTTTTATTAAAAGTTAAAAAAAAAATGTAATTTAGAAAATTTTCTTTTTCCTAAAATATATAAACAAAATAAAACTTATTTAAAAATGTGACTCTATTTTTTGTAGTTTTCAAAATTTTTAACGAACCTCAAAGTAAGATAAATTTAAAATGCCTAAAAATAAAAATAAAATAAAATAAAATAAAAATAAAAATTAATTGAACATTAAAATGGTATAAAAATATTAGGTTTGGGTCAAAAATTAGGTGTTTACAGAATGCCCCTCTTTGCTTGGAAATATGAAGAATTTTCAAGCAAAGAAGTAAACAGAACTAATTTTTGGCTCAACCCTTTATTCAATATTAATACGTAAATAAGTGGGAAAGAGGTGTGACCGAGCCCTGGCTTTGGGCATCCTACATATCTCGGGTTATAAGAGAATCAGGTCACGTGTAGTTCAAATAGGTGTAGGAATGAGTGGATGAATTGGAGAGTCGGTTTGAGGTCCCGCTGAGTTTTCAGTTCGTGGCTCTTTTTATTACATCAGAAAAAAGAAAAATAAAACTAAAAAATGAAAGATACAAAATCCTATCTATTCTAATTGTCTTGATTCTCTTTCTTCAGATCTTCTTCTTGGATCTTCAGTTATCGCCTCACCTTCTTCTGGTGGGTACCTCGATCCCAAGATTTGATCTTGAAGTTAGGATTTGAGATTTGAACCTGCAACTTAGATTGAGTCATTGACACTCTGCCAAAGAACAGTTCATAGAATACTTTGGATGCTTATTCTCTTTATCAGAAGCTAAAAAGATGTCTCTTGAGATGTTGGGCCGCTACAGATACAGAGCTGACTCTAACTATCTTCAACCTGGTCATTCTTCTATATTCTGATCGGAGATGAAATTCCATTCTTGGATAAACCTGTGCTTCGCATAAAACCTGCAAGCTATCAAAGAAGACGAAACAAAACAAACAAAATTTTCTGCCCCAGTTTACACTAGGAAAATTTTGTGAGTTATTAGAAAAACTATAATCTAGTTTAAAAATAAATAAATGAATGAATGGATAGAAATTTAGGCTAGGAGCGCGATAAGATAAGGACCTTATTCTTAATGATGCAATCAAAGAAAGTTATCCTAATGAATGCATGGGAAAGAATTAGGATTTTTGCTTATAAAAATGTGATGCGGGATTGTCATGCCCTGTGAAGACAGAAAGATTTATTTCCTAAAATGCCAATTAGGGGATGACGCCCTATGAAGACGAATAAGATGTCAACTAGGGGATGACGCCCTATGAAGACGAAAAGGATGTCAACTAGGGGATGACGCCCTATGAAGACTAAAAGGATGTCCACTAGGGGATGGGGCCCTATGAAAACGAGATAAGATGTCAACTAGGGGATGGCTCCCTATGAAGATGAAAAAGATGTCAACTAGGGGATGGCTCCCTATGAAGATGAAAAAGATGTCAACTAGGGGATGGTGCCCTATGAAGACGAGATAAGATGTCAACTAGGGGATGGTGCCCTATGAAAACAAAAAAGATGTCAACTAGGGGATGGTGCCCTATGAAGACGAAAAGGATGTCAACTAGGGGATGGCGCCCTATGAAGACGAAAAAGATGTCAACTAGGGAATGGTACCCTATGAAGACGAGATAAGATCTAGGGGGTGGTTCCCTATGAAGACGAAATAGGATGTCAACTAGGGGATGGCGCCCTATGAAGACGAGATAAGATGTCAACTAGGGGATGGTGCCCTATGAAGACGAGATAAGATGTCAACTAGGGTATGGCGCCCTATGAAGACGAAATAAGATATCAACTAGGGGATGGTGCCCTATGAAGATGAAAAGGATGTCAACTAGGGGATGGCGCCCTATGAAGACGAGATAGGATGTCAAATAGGGGATGGCGCCCTATGAAGACGAAAAAGATGTCAACTAGGGGATGGTGCCCTATGAAGACGAAAAAATATGTCAACTAGGGGATGGTGCCCTATGAAGACGAAAAGAAGTCAACTAGGGGATGGTTCCCTATGAAGACGAAAAAGATGTCAACTAGGGGATGGTGCCCTATGAAGACGAAAAAATATGTCAACTAGGGGATGGTGCCCTATGAAGACGAAAAGAAGTCAACTAGGGGATGGTTCCCTATGAAGACGAAAAAGATGTCAACTAGGGGATGGTGCCCTATGAAGATGAAAAGGATGTCAACTAGGGTATGGCGCCCTATGAAGACGAAATAAGATATCAACTAGGGGATGGTGCCCTATGAAGATGAAAAGGATATCAACTAGGGGATGGCGCCCTATGAAGACGAAAAAGATGTCAACTAGGGGATGGTGCCCTATGAAGACGAAAAGAAGTCAACTAGGGGATGGTTCCCTATGAAGACGAAAAAGATGTCAACTAGGGGATGGTGCCCTATGAAGACGAAAAGAAGTCAACTAGGGGATGGTTCCCTATGAAGACGAAAAGGATGTCAACTAGGGTATGGCGCCCTATGAAGACGAAATAAGATATCAACTAGGGGATGGTGCCCTATGAAGATGAAAAGGATATCAACTAGGGGATGGCGCCCTATGAAGACGAAAAAGATGTCAACTAGGGGATGGTGCCCTATGAAGACGAAAAGAAGTCAACTAGGGGATGGTTCCCTATGAAGACGAAAAAGATGTCAACTAGGGGATGGTACCCTATGAAGACGAGATAAGATGTCAACTAGGGGATGGTTCCCTATGAAGACGAAAAGGATGTCAACTAGGGGATGGAGCCCTATGAAGACGAGATAGGATGTCAACTAGAGAATGGTGCCCTATGAAGACGAAAAAGATGTCAACTAGGGGATGGCGCCCTATGAAGACGAGACAGGATGTCAAATAGGGGATGGCTCCCTATGAAGACGAAAAAAATATCAACTAGGGGATGGTTCCCTATGAAGACGAAAAAGATGTCAACTAGGGGATGGTGCCCTATGAAGACGAAAAGGATGTCAACTAGGGGATGGTGCCCTATGAAGACGAGATAGGATGTCAACTAGGGGATGGCGCCCTATGAAGACGAGATAAGATGTCAACTAGGGGATGGTGCCCTATGAAGACGAATAAAGATTATGTTTTTTTTTTCTTTGTTTGAAAAGAAAAAAAAAATGCCCCAGCCTTGAATACGAGGGGTTTTATTATCATAATAATTATATTGATATGAACTTAGAATTATAGGAGTATAACAAAAAGAAAGAGAAAATTCAAGAAAACTTAACTTTGCTATACCTGTTTTTTTTTCACTAAACTTCACAAGATTGCTTTGCCCCTGTTCAAGCAAAGAAAGAAAGCAAAAATTGTGAGTTTTAAATTTGGTAGTTGGTTTGTGGCCTTGAATCCTTTGGAGGTTTGCCTTATCCTTGCCCCAACTTGATATAGTTGATTCAACTAATTGGTTGGTGAGCTTGGTTCTTTGTCTTTCAAATTCTGCTGCATCTCTGTTTGTTTCAGTACGAGTCTACTCTTCATTTTTAAATGTTTCACTCGTAACACTTATCTTAACTGGCTCTCTGTCCTTGTCAAGGTGGTGAACGCCGAATAATCTCTGCTCAATTTCACTGGGAGCCATGGTCAATTTTGCTCGTTTTTCTTTATTTTGTATTTGGAGCGAGACTTACCCATAAAAAAAACGTGTTAAAAAAAAGGAAAAATCAGAAGAAGGAATGAAAGAATTATGTTTGAATAGTATTTATACCAGTAAAGTAAGAAAGCTTATTTGGAGGTGTCTATTAACTTCAATAATGCATGACACGCAATTTGGAGTAGATATTTGATCCTTCAAAACTGTCTAATCTCGAATTAGGCTGCACCTTTCAATCAAATCAAATCATCCTTCTTGATCTTTGTCCTGGCGATAAACTTTGTTTGACTAAAGTCATTTCTTCTGGGATTTTCTCAATTGACCTCTTTAATTTGGATTGTCTCGTTCATCATTGTCTTATGGCGCCCCTGAGGGTTTTCACCAATAAGTTTTTTTTTTTTTTTTTTTTTTTTTTTTTTTTATCTTGTGGTGCCTCCATGGGTTTTCACCTACAAGATTTTTTTTTTTTTTTTTTTTTTTTTTTTATCTTGTGGTGCCTCCATGGGTTTTCACCTACAAGATTTTTTTTTTTTTTTTTTTTTTTTTTTTATCTTGTGGTGCCTCCATGGGTTTTCACCTACAAGATTTTTTTTTTTTTTTTTTTTTTTGGCACACAAGGCTTGACATTCTCAAAAATTGATCGGAAGGTCTTTAATGGACACAGGGAAAAGGATTTTTAGGGTAGATTACAACTTGAGAGCCATGTAAAAGTGACAATAGGATATATATCTCATTTTTTTTTTTTTATTTTTATTTTTTTTTTTTTTTTTTTTAAATACCAAGATTTTTTTTTTTTTATTTTTATTTTGTCGGACCGAACCCCAAGATAGGGCTGCCTACGTATCCATTTAGGAATCAGGTCGAACGTAGTTCAATGGCAACTCATAATCTTCTTTTTTTTTTTTTTTTTTTTTTTTTTTTAGGATAAATTACAGCTTGAGAGCCATGTAAAAGTGACAATAGGATATATATCTCGTCTTTTTTTCTTTTTTTAAAAAAAATACCATGATTTTTTTTTTTATTTTTATTTTGTCGGACCGAACCCCAAGATAGGGCTGCCTACGTATCCATTAAGGAATCAGGTCGAACGTAGTTCAATGGCAACTCATTATCTTTTTTTTTTTGGCATTTTTTTTTTTTTTTTTTCGGCTCCAAAGAGGGTAAGCAAGGAAAGGTAAATAAGGCTCGAAGGGCTGACAAGGGATTAATGTCATTTAGTTAAGTAGAATGATGGCCTTTCGTCATCTCAACTTGAGAATGTTAAGCACAAGTGTGTCAAATATAATATCTTTTGACTGAATCGGCATTGATAGCTTTTTCTGTCATTTTTCCGTCCATATCCGCAAGTTGTAAAGCTCCATTTGATAGTACTTGTTTAACCATGTATGGACCTTGCCAGTTTGGAGCAAACTTTCCTTTAGCCTCTTCTTGGTGTGGAAGGATGCGTTTTAAAACAAGTTGGCCGGCCTCGAATTTCCTAGGACGTACCTTCTTATTGTAAGCTCGTGCCATCCTCTGCTGGTATAATTGACCAAAGCAAACTGCCGTCAGCCTTTTTTCATCTATTAGCGATAATTGTTCTAGTCTAGACTTGACCCATTCGGTATCGTCAATTTCAGCTTCACTAATGATTCGAAGCGAGGGAATTTCGACTTCTGCGGGTATCACAGCTTCAGTCCCATAGACTAGTAAATAAGGAGTTGCGCCAGTCGATGTACGGATAGTTGTACGATATCCTAAAAGAGCAAATGGTAATTTCTCATGCCACTGTCGAGATCCTTGGACCATTTTCCTAAGAATCTTCTTAATATTTTTGTTTGCTGCTTCAACGGCTCCATTTGCTTTAGGACGGTAAGGGGTAGAATGATGATGCATGATCTTGAATTGCTCACAAACCTCCTTCATTAGATGACTATTGAGATTGGTTGCATTATCTGTGATAATGGACTTTGGTATACCAAAACGACATATGATGTTCGAATGAACAAAATCCACTACTATTTTCTTCGTGACTGATTTGAAAGTAGCAGCTTCTACCCATTTGGTAAAATAATCAATAGCGACCAGTATGAATCGATGCCCATTAGAAGCTTTTGGTTCTATTGGACCGATTACATCCATGCCCCAAGCGACGAATGGCCAAGGAGCAGACATAGGATGGAGCTCTGAAGGTGGCGAGTGAATCAAATCACCATGAATTTGACACTGATGACACTTGCGAACAAAGCGAAAGCAATCTCGCTCCATAGTTAACCAATAATATCCTGATCGCATAATCTTCTTCGCTAAAACGTAGCCATTCATATGCGAACCACATACCCCCGAATGTACCTCGTTCATGATTCTTTCAGCTTCCTGAATATTAACACATCTCAACAAGTTCAAGTCTGGGGTTCGTCTGTACAGAATCTCCCCACTTAAGAAGAAACCATTAGCAAGTCTCCTAATAGTTCTTTTTTGATCTGCATTGGCGTGTATTGGATATTCTTTTGACTTTAGGAAGCGTTTGATATCATAGTACCAGGGTTCATTATCTGGTTCTGCATCAATTATATTGCAATAACCATGTTTATCTCGTATCTGTATCTCTAATGGGTCGAGATGCGTATTACCTGGGTATGGAAGCATGGAAGCTAGGGTAGCCAGGGCATCAGCCAGCTCATTATGGGATCTGGGGATATGTCTAAACTCGATAGACTTGAACCTTTTGCTAAGGTCCTCTAAGAACTGTTTGTATGGAATGAGCTTGATATCTCTCGTTTCCCATTCACCTTGAATTTGTCGAATGAGTAATTCAGAATCTCCCAACACCACTAGCTTGTGTACATCCAGATTTATTGCCATATTTAACCCCATGATGCAAGCTTCATATTCTGCTGTGTTATTAGTACAAAAGAAACGGAGTCGTGCTGTGGCGGGATGATGATGCCCGGTCGGTGAGATAAGAACCGCCCCAATTCCTACTCCTTTGACATTGACTGCCCCGTCAAAATATAATTTCCATGCATACATATCATCTTGAACTTCTTCCTCAATTGAATTTATCTCTTCATCAGGAAAGTAAGTTCGCAAAGGCTCATACTCATTGTCAACTGGGTTCTCCGCCAAATGATCGGCCAATGCTTGCGCTTTCATAGCGGTACGAGTAACATACACAATGTCGAATTCTGTAAGTAAAATTTGCCACTTCGCCAATCTGCCTGTGGGCATAGGTTTTTGAAAAATATACTTCAAAGGATCCATTCGAGATATGAGGTAGGTTGTGTAGGACGAAAGATAGTGCTTCAACTTCTGAGCAATCCAAGTTAGGGCGCAACATGTCTTTTCTAAAAGAGTATATTTTACCTCGTAACTCGTGAACTTTTTGCTCAAATAATAGATTGCTTGTTCCTTCTTGCCTGTGATATCATGCTGTCCTAAAACACTACCAAAAGAATTGTCCATCACTGACAGATACAAGAATAAAGGCCTACCAGGTTCCGGTGGGACCAGTACTGGAGGATTTGCCAAATATTCTTTAATCTTATCAAATGATTCTTGACATTCGTCTGTCCATTGGATAGCGGCATCCTTCTTTAGCAATTTAAATATCGGTTCACATGTAGTGCTGAGCTGAGCGATGAATCTGCTTATATAATTCAGCCTTCCTAGAAAACTCATGACCTCAGTTTTATTCTTCGGAGGCGGCAATTCTCGAATGGATTTTACCTTGGAGGGGTCCAATTCAATGCCTCTGCGGCTAATTATGAAACCCAAAAGTTTTCCGGATGGAACTCCAAATGCACACTTGGCTGGATTGAGCTTAAGATTATACTTTCGCAACCTTTCAAAGAATTTCCTCAAGTCATCTACGTGATCGACTCGTGTCTTGGACTTGATAATGACATCATCAATGTATACTTCTACTTCCTTGTGCATCATGTCATGGAAAATAGCAGTCATAGCTCTCATGTACGTAGCTCCCGCATTCTTTAAACCAAACGGCATGACCCTGTAGCAATAAGTACCCCACGGGGTGGTGAAAGCAGTCTTATCTGCATCTGTTTCATCCATCAAGATCTGGTGATATCCGGCGTAACAATCCACGAAAGATTGAATCTCATGTTTAGCACAATTATCAACGAGGATATGAATATTGGGCAGCGGAAAGTTATCTTTAGGGCTTGCTTTGTTCAAATCCCTATAATCAACACAGACTCTGATTTTGCCATCTTTCTTTGGTACGGGCACCACATTAGCTAACCATGTGGTGTACTGAGCGACCCTGATCACGTTCGCATTCAATTGCTTCATGATTTCCTCTTTAATTCTATCGCTCACGTCAGTTTTAAACTTTCTTTGCTTTTGCTGGACCGGTGAACAATCAGGATATGTAGGCAGTTTGTGGACTACCAAATCTGTGCTTAGACCCGGCGTATCATCATAAGACCAAGCAAAAACATCCTTATACTCGATCAAAATCTGAACGATATCATTTATGATATTCTGATCCGCATGAATGCTTATTTTTATTTCTCTAACCTCCTCACCAGTTCCCAAATTTATTATCTCGGTGTCATTTAAGTTGGGTTTGGGCTTATCCTCAAATTGATCCAATCCTTTTTTGACTTCCTTATCAGCTTCACCTTCATCGTATTCATCTACCGTTCGGTTTGCTGATTCGAGATTAGACAACTTTTTAGGATCTAAATGTGAACTCCACGTACATGCCATGTTATCGGAGCCAATATTAACATAACTGAAATAAGATAAAAATAATAAAAATTAAAAGAGGGAAGAAAAGATAAATTTACTAGAAAACTTGAATTTCATTTAGTTGAATCAAAAAGGATAGGAGGGTTAACATGAAAATAACTAAACTATGTGGACTACCACCCTGAGAATAGTCCAAAATACAAAAGAAAGAAAAACGAAACAACAAAATAAACTACCAAGACTCCTTCCTTGTGGGGAGAGGAGTGGCTTCCCAGTTAGTGAGCTTGATATTTGGCCCGACGAACTGCACATCCGCATGGCTAGGGCCTTCACCCATCTGAACCATGTTTACTTCATAAAACATTTCCTTGAGGCCTTGACATATTTCATCCACATCCTTGTCAGCATATGAGTATTGATTTTCTTCCTTTTGGGCTTTCGTGAACGATTGGCTAATGTGTGGAACCGGAATTGTCAGTTTCCAAGCCTTCTTCTTCTGCTCTTTTGCCCATTTTCTATCTGCTGCGGTAGGCTTAAAGCCTAAGCCGAAGGAGTTGTGGCTACCACATGGATCTACAGGGTTTATAATTCCTTGCAGCGAAACCCCTAATCCTTTTCCCGGTTCATAACCATTTTGTAGCATTTGGCTAGCCACCATGATTGAAGTAGAAGAGAGATAAGACCTTGGAATCGGGGTACCTTCCACGACTTGATCAGCTGTCACGATTTCGAAGGCTTGATAAATGGGAGATTCACAACCCCCTTTTATTTTGATACAGGTTACAGAAGGATCTCGATGTATGGGAAGGTCATCCTCTCCATGTACAATGATTTCCTGATTGTCGTGTTCAAACTTAACTACTTGATGCAAAGTAGAAGGTATGGTTCTGGCCATGTGGATCCATGGTCTTCCTAAAAGTAGGTTGTAGGAAGTATCCTTGTCTATTACTTAAAAGGTGATCATAAACTCTACTGGTCCAATAACCAAAGCAAGATCTACTTCACCAATTGTGTTTCGTTTTGCACCGTCAAAAGCCCGAACACATACATTATTGGACCGAATTCAATCTGGGCTGATTTTCAACTTTTGCAAAGTAGAGAGAGGACAGATATCTACTCCTGAACCTCCATCAATCATTACCCCCTTTTTTTTAGATCAATTAATTTACTTAAAAAAAATGGTCAACATTCGATATGGCATTTCCTATAATGCAACAAGTAGCTCATAAAATGCACATGATGGTCTCAAAAGGCGACACCTGACCTAGATGAACCCGACCCCAGGGTCGAGCCCCACTAAGTCAAAAAAAATACACATAATATAAGTAAAACACAGTCTATTAGGGATAGCCATGTCTAAGCTCCGGTTATGCTAGGTTCAACCTGGTGGAGTTAGGTATCTAGACTGTCAATGAAACGAGCGGACAACTCGAGTCGGCAAGGGACAGCTTTACCGGTAGCAGGGCTTTCCGGCCTCACTGTTGGTCCCTTTCCATCCTAAATCATGGGTGACTACAGAATCCTTCCCAGGAGCGTTGCCGCATCTCTGGTATCTAAAGCTCGGGAGCGTATACCGCATCTCCGAATATACAGTATCTCAGAAGACTCAGATGGGTGCGCGAGAGAAGACAGTTTATATTGCAATTCAAATAATATCAAAGCGATAAACATGTAGGCAAAGAACACATTTAGGCCAACAATATATAATATCAAAATTAAATAAAGCCAAACAAGTCAATATGAAAGCTCGAATTCTGGTTATATCCCCAGCAGAGTCGCCATCTGTCACACCCCGTTTTTTTTCACCGCATCCGACCCCCCGCTAGGGAGTTGGTTTTAGAGAAAATGAGTTTTTCCAATTAAAGTGACATTTTGAAAAGGGATTATTTTATTTACAGAGTCGCCACTTGGAATTGAGTTTGGGTGTTCCAAGTCATCTTATTGAATCCCTATTCAAAAGGAAATGACTCTTTAATTTTTATTTTTTTGGTCTGCGAACTAGAAATCCGGATAAGGAATTCTGTTGACCGAGGGGAAGGTGTTAGGCACCCCTCGAGTCCCGTGGTTCTAGCACGGTCGCTTTAATGACTTACGTCTGGCTTAAATTAGTCTTTTGGATATATAATATTTGTTGGCCTAAAAGTGACTTCTATCCCGTTTTTAATTTATTTTGAAATTATTTATTAATAAACACGTCCTAAACACCCAATAGGAAAGTCAATTTATTACAGCTTAAACAAATAATTGTAAAGATACTGAATATTTAGAACTCATTTTCTTTAACTTTCATTAAAATAACAAGAAAGGTTTTATCACCTTTAGACAAAATTCAAACTTTTCAAATATATATGATTAACTAAAATTAATTAATATAAATACGATTATATAGTCATGAAGATCCGATAACCAAAACTAAAATTTCAGGTATGAACTAAATGTTACTTTGCAAATATGTGATAAATAATATATCATATATAACACCAATTGATTTTTTTTTTTTAATTTCTTGTTTTGCTATTTCACTATTTTTTTTTTTAAGTCTTATGTATGTATTCCCCTTTTCTGTTCCTAAAGCATGCATGGTGTATGTGTGTGCATGTATTTATTTCAATTTTTTATTTATTTATTTTTTGCATGGATCATATGTTATATCAAATCTCATTCCAAATTTAATCATGACAAAGAGTTGAATGCTTTAATATCATAATAACAAATGTAAAATAAGAGCATCTCCATATCATAATATTGAAATTGAATTTCACATTATTGCGATATTACATTATTCAAAGAAAGATAGATGGTTACCTCTTGCGGGAATAATTCTTAACAACAAGAAGAAGAAGCCTCGAACTTAAACCGTGACCAAAACTCAAAGTCTTTTGATGTGAGGAATTTTTTGGTTTTTTTTTTTTTTGGTTTCTTTGGTTTGCCCTATGTGTTCTTCTATGTGTGCATGTGTGTGATTTTTTCTCAAATTAGTCCATATATCCTCCTTTTTTTTTTCTTTAGTGTTTTATGTGTGTGTTTATATAGGGAGTGTGTAAGTGTGGAATGTATGGGTTATGTAGTTGGAATAATGGGGGAAAGATGTAGTGGAGGTAATGGGGAGGTTTAGTGGGAGAATGGAGAAAGTGGGAGATATGGAATGTGGGGAAGGTTATGGGATGTGGGGAAAGTTAAGGGAATAAGTATGGGATGTGGGAAAGGTTAGGGGAATAAGTATGAGATGTGGGAAAGGTTATGGGAATAAGTATGGGATGTGGGAAAGGTTAGGGGAATGGGAAGATTGGGTAGTTTAGGATAAGTTTTAGTTTTTTTTTTTTAAAATATTTTAAATAAAATAAACATAATAAAATCTGATAAAATACATAATAAGTTAACAACTAGTCTTAGAAATATGATTAAGAAATATTAATATCACTAGATTTTTTATTAAAAGTTAAAAAAAAAATGTAATTTAGAAAATTTTCTTTTTCCTAAAATATATAAACAAAATAAAACTTATTTAAAAATGTGACTCTATTTTTTGTAGTTTTCAAAATTTTTAACGAACCTCAAAGTAAGATAAATTTAAAATGCCTAAAAATAAAAATAAAATAAAATAAAATAAAAATAAAAATTAATTGAACATTAAAATGGTATAAAAATATTAGGTTTGGGTCAAAAATTAGGTGTTTACAGTGGATTGTGTACAAGGACAAAGTGACCTTTCATTCAGGGGCTCATCCGAACCCCCTTCGACTAAATGTTATACTATTTTATATGGTTAAAAAAAAAAATTATCTGTGTATAGTCGATGTTGATTCCCCTTCGATTAGTTCGTATGTTTATTTCTGGACTCACTTAATGAAAATTCTGACTCCGCCACTGACTGTGTACACTTTATCCATCTCAAACCCTATTTTGTGAAAATGTACTGAATATGTTATTGTTATTACCGTTTATTAAGCCCCAAAGTGAAGATTTTTATCGAGGTTTACATGTTGCTAATTCTTTTTTTGAAACTTGAAGTAATGTTTTCGAAAACGTGAGTACATGTGTTGCATGATTGTTGTCAGCTCTAGTCGCAAACTTAGTCAACATGTACTTTTTCATTTTTTAAAAAAATTAAATCGGTGAAGTGAAAAAAATAATTGTATTTAAGATATTCTCTTTGAATTTTGATCAAGACGCAAGGCAAAGATTCTTATCGGAGTAGATATAGCTCCTACTATGTACTTAATGATCATTTAATTTTTAATAAAACTATTATTATGAGGTTATAAATATCCAATAATCCACGTATTTAGTAAAATTTGAAACTTCGTAACAATGACTATCAACTGAAGATGTCCAAATGGCTATATGAACAGTAAATTCAGGAGGAATTTAGGTCCATCTACCATTGGTTCTAAAACATTTAATTACTTATCATTTTCTGTACTATTTAAGGGAGCATAATATATTTTTTAAAAAAACATCTCCATAAATATACCCCATTTAATATTTTCACGCATTTGAACCCTCAAAACTTTATTATAAGATCTGATTTATATCTACTTGGTAGCTGACACATAGAGAAATAATAAATAATAATGTGACATTATTATTAGCAGACTATATATAACGAAAGGGTAATGAATGAAATGAATAAGTGACATATAGCTTATTTAATAATATAGCCACCTTATTTTAATGAATACAACCTCTATCCAAGAAGGCCTGCCCATACACAATAATTGTGTATATATCTAAGTTGATTTCTCCCTGAATATTTAATAAAAAACTATCAATTTTTTTATAAATTCTTTTTATTAGAGTAGTAGGAGTATTAGTTTTCTAAATCGACAATGATTGTCAGAAGTTCAATATATGTCAGTGATATTGTCTGCTTTGAGTCTATAACTCATGATGGGCAAGAAGTTGAATTGATGAATTGACAGTTTGTTGAATCGATACTTTTTGCTACTTCCGTTATGATGATTTCTATCGTAACATTAAAAGAGTATGAATGTATCAAATCTATGCATGTCATCATCAATATTCTAAAGCAAGCAAATTAATTGGAGTACGCCGACCTAGTTCCGATTCAGAATTTTCAATACTCATCATCATCGTCGAATCCAGTACCAGAGAGATGTTTGTGTGTGAGTGTTGAGTGTGTGCGTGTGTGTGTATAATATGCACAGACTTAAACCGTGGCTAAAAGAGTAAGTCCATAAATTCATTTTTCAGGGTAAATTATGGGACTAAATCGCCATAAAATTGTGTAGAAGGATTGGAATCTATCTCGATCATAGTAAATAGTAGTAGTAAAATCGTGGATCGAAGTCTATCTCGATCAAATCTCTAAAAAGTCATTTTTAGTCTCGAAAAAGTTCGTAATTCATTCATTAAAGTGGTACGATTCTCGTTATGAAAGAATTCATTTTAAAGTAAAAGGTGGGAATAAATTCCTTTTTAGAAAAACGCCAGTAAAATTATATTTTTAATTGAAATCGTATCATTAAGTGAACATGAATGTACCGAATCTATACATGTCATCATCAATATTCAAAAGTAAGCATCCAGCATCCGCTTACCATGGAACAGAAATGAAGGACCCAAGACTAGAGCAAGTTGGGTTGGAGTATTAGGGTGTAAGTGCGGTAAAAGGTGACAAAAGATGTGCTCGTACGGTTCATAGAAGAATATTAAAAAGTAGTACACTTATTATATACTAAGATTATTTTGTACACTACATACATTTATGTAATCAAATGTGCGTATATATAAGACTTGCAAGATTGATAAGATAATGTTTGTTGCACTACACAACTAATTCATTTGCAAGTTGAATTTGTTTGTTATTGTCCATAAAGTATGATGGAATATTTAGGATCTTATTCTTAATTAAAAAATTAAAATTGAATTTTAGAAAATTAATAAAAAAACAAAACCTCACTATTGATAAGAAGATTTTACCAATTACCACCTTTTGTTTGTTAATTAATTAACTTGTATATTTTGGATGATTTAGCTTAGAAATTAAACTAGATATTACTTATTTATCTGTCAATTTAAACTGTTCTGAAAAAACAAATCGTTATTATCAGAGTTCAAGAATGAGACTTCTAGGCCAGCCAAGTTGAAAATATCTCTTGATATATCCCTCTTACTTTCCTCAATACATGACATCAAATATTTTTTAAAATTCTAATATTATAACTTCATTTTACCATTTGTCGTGGAAATAATTTCTTGCAGAAATGTATAGCGAGATAGCTTATAATAGACTCTTCTGATTCAATCCTTTTTCGAACCCTGTGTATAATAAAAGTTTTATTACACCAAATTACCCTTTCAAGATTATCAAAAATATTTTTGCTTATTCTTTGACGTGATTTGAGCCTTCAACGGATTGATCAATAATGAAGGTATTCAACCACTTAAACAAGTATTGTTTGTTAAGACTCTGATTATATACTATTGTATTAAGTTTTAATGATGACTTCTATTCATGACATCGATTCGTCGTACGCTGAATCTCAAATATAATCCTGGACAACTGTGCATTGCTTGTTGTACACTGTACTATTTTATCTGTTAGTATGATGATTGCACAGCAGTGTTGCATATGATATGAGGACACCTAGTCCAGTAAAAGACAACACTCGTTTTTGTCCCTCACGATATAAGCAAAAATGTGAGAATGAGCAAACCTAATTTTTGCATAAAAAGAAAAAAGTTGCGCTCTCAAGAAACCGCTAGGATCTTTATTTCTTGAGTTTTGTTCTAAAAAGTGTAGTCTACTTCTTCAATATATCTAGTGTTAATTTAGATAGAGTAAACTAACTGTGTCAACTAGAGGTAGTTGATTAATAGTGGTGGGGCAAAGTTGTCATACTCATTTGTGATGAAGGTATTACAAGAGATTTGATTTGGAGTTAAATTTTTTGAGGTTGTTCGAGTCTGTAAGTGTTTTGGTGGCTTGAATTTTAGTTGAGTTGGTGATGTCCTGTGGGGACATGTCGGGATTTTTTTCTTCCTTGAATAAGAAAGTTTCATATATAATCTCATGTGTTATTTCATTCTGTAATTTTCTATTTACTTTGTTTATTTTCTTAGTCAAATATTCACAAAGGATTCGATCTCGTATTAGCGATAAATTCGTATAAGACGACATATACATAATCACTTAAGAATTTTAATTTATTGATTCGATGTATACACTGTATTTGATCCGTGACACGGCCACTAGTCGTAGGAACAGATCGAATGGGTAAAATCGAAAATCCTGCGTATCAATTGGGTCATGCTGACTTGTTCATTTGTTGTCGTCCAAATCTATGGAACATGATTTCCTAATTTCACGAGTGGAGTTTGGATAGAATAGAGTATATATACACAGATTATATAACTATTTCGTAGAGGTCAAATGATTATTTTTGAAGGAATTTTAGCTCGACTACAACTAATCAAAGTAAGTTGTGAAAAGGAAAATAATGGTGAAAAGACATAAAAAACAATAGAAAAACAGTAATAACAACAAAATAACGTAATAATCAAAAAATCATAAACAACATCTGATAATAGAAATCAAAAGCAAGACACTGTGGAGTCGTTTGATTAGGAAACAAGTTATCTCGAGATTAATAATCACATCTTTAAGGTGGATAAAAATAACACTACAGTTACAGGAACTAATCCTGAAATGAATTATTCCTTACATTTTATCTCAGTCAAATATGGGATAAACTCAACCTAAAATTAATTCTGGCATGGGGTCGTTTAATTGGAAAACAGGTTATCTCGAGATTAATAATCACATCTTTAAGTTGGATAAAATAACATTATAATTGCAGGAACTAATCCTAAAATGAATTATTCCTTACATTTTATCTAAGTCAAATATGGGATAAGCTCAACCTAAAATTAATTCTGACATGGAGTCGTTTGATTGGAAAACAAGTTATCTCGAGATTAATAACCACATCCTTAAGTTGGATAAAAATAACATTATAATTACGGAAACTAATCCTGAAATGAATTATTCCACACATTTTATCTCAGTCAAATATGGGATAAACTCAACCTAAACTTAATTCTGACATGAGGTCGTTTGACTAGAAAATAAGTTATCTCGAAATTAATAATCGCATCCTTAAGGTGGATAAAAATAACATTATAATTGCAAAAACTAATCCTGAAATAAGTTATTCTACATATTTTATCTCAGCCAAACATGAAATAAGCTTATCCTAAATTGATTTTGAAGTTAGTTACTCCCTCCGTCCCATTTATGTGTTGTCATTTGACCGAGCACGGAGTTTAAGAAATAAGGGAAGACTTGATAATGTTTACCAAACTATTCTTTATTAAAAAATGTGTTTCTATCTTTTTTTTTTTTAATTAAGTGGGACCAATAAGGATGAAAGTATAATTGTGTCTTTAAATAGTTACCAAATAAGAAAAAATGATATTCTTTTTTGAACAGACAAAAAAGAAAATAATGATACATAAAATGGGACAGATGAAGTATCTTTTATCCCTTCTACCAAACGAGCTCATATAAGAATAAGATTAATACTACAAAAAATATCATCAAGCTTAAATCCGTAGAGAAATACGACAACTCTCCATCGTGCTAATCTTCCACTTTAATCCGTGACCTACACACTCTCCTATTTAAATTATTTTTTGATACTCCCTCCGTCTCATTTTACTAATTTCAATTTGACATTACATATTGATTAAAAAAATAATTAATAACATGATTACTTTACCATAATACCCCTATTAAATGATATTTACATTTTAATTTGGAGAAAAATTATTAATACTAAGGGGAAAAAGTTTTTTTTTTTTTTTGATTAATGAAAAATAATAAGTAAAATTAGAAATCAAATTAGAAAATTTAATATGAGTAAAAAATGGGACGGATGGAGTAATGTTTTTTTGGGTAACATGTCATTAATAAGTTAAGCTACAAAGAAAATATTAAAAATAATTCCAATCACCAAAAAGAAAACAAAATAATAATAGTACTTCAATTGCACCTTCCCCAAAAAAGTAAAAAAAAAAAAAATTGGAAAGACTTAAATATGTCACTGAATTATCAGAAATGACTCATTTATGTCATCCGTTAAAAGTTGGGCTCATTTATGCCATCGCCGTTACAAAATTGGCTCATCTATGCCATTACTTTTTAACAGATAATTTTTAAAAACAGTCTTGCCACATGACAGCTAATTAGAGGGCCACGTCACTTTTTATTTTTTTTATTTTTTATTTTTTAAAAAATAATTTTGTTTTATCCATTAAAAAGAATCCAGGCAATTTTTTGATTCATTGAAAATTAGTTTGATTTATACTTTTAAAATTTGATTAATTTTTCATGAATATATTCTTAAAACGTTCTCGTTCGATTTATTTTTTTGTCATTTTTGACATATTAAGATTGTTTTCATATTTTACCTTTAATATTAGTTATTTTTTTTTCAAATTAATTTCAAATACAATAGCAAACATCATTTAATAAATATATTATAATAAAATAGCTATTTTAATTGACGGGCGAGTAACTAAAAGGGAACGGAGAGAGTATACACTCCAAGCTTTTTATCACTTTATTTTTTATTTATTTTTTATTTATTTTTTAAGATTCACGTTAACTAAAGATTTAGTCATTTTTCAGTTAAAACTGAAGGGATTTATAAATATCAAATATTATTATTATATTATTAATAGTTAGCTTCTCATTTTGTCAACTCTACGTATACTATATATGTTGACATGTTGTCGCCTTTCTATTTTTGCAATGATAAATGATGATGCATAAAGTGTTACGAACAAATGTTGAATGCTGATTAGGGGCGGCTCAACCCTTTAGGAGAAAAGGAGGCCGCCTAAGACCCCAAAATTTGAGGGGCCTATTTTTGTTTAGAATAATAAATTACAAATTTTAAGAAATATATTAAATACTATTTATAGAAAAAAGAAAAAATTTATATAAAAAAATAAAATGCAAGGCCTCCGTTTCATTTTTATCTTAGGCCATTAATTTGTTTGAGTCGCCCCTGATGCTGATGATGTCATTCTATGCTTAGTAAAAAATTAAAAAGTTACATACATTCGGCTGATAAAATATTTCATGTATGCTAAGATATACTATATGTTTAATTAGAATAGTGTTTGGTTATAAATTTTAGTAGTAGATTTAAAAAAAAAAATCTTTTAATATTTTTTTGATCATAAAAAATTAATCAAATTTTAAAAAAATAGATCAAATTAATTTTTAATGAATCAAAAAATTGGGTGGATTCTTTTTAATGAATAAAAAGAATTAATTTAAAAAAAAAATAAAAAATATCGTGGCCCTCTAATAAGCTGCCACATGACAAGACTATTTTTAAAAATCAACTGTTAAAAAACAATGGTATGAATGAGTCATTTTTATAATAACAATGACATAAATGAGTCCAACTTTTAACTAATGACATAAATAAATTATTTTTGATAATTCAATCACATATTTTAACCTTTTTCCTAAAAAAAAAAAAACACACACACTGAAAACTGAGTATGTCAAAAGGCTGTGTTGGGGCTGGGCCTTGTTCCATCTGCCACGTGTCAACTTCCACATCGGGCTTTCCACCCCATTATTTTGGCGGGAAAATTATGGAGGGAAATTAGTGATACGTGGGCCGCATTTTGGCGGGAAAACGAAGCAACCATTCGGTCCACTTATCCACATTTACGTAGTCCACTTGTCCTCCTACTCCCTTAGTCAACATGCACCTATATTTTTTTGGCTCTTTCTTCCAAAAAATAAAATAAAAACAAATGTATTTTCTCTCTTATATTAGTCGTCGACCTTAATAAAAATATCCGTTCTCAAAATAGTTATCGAATTATTTTTTGTAATCGACTTCCCTATAACAAAATCAAAAGGAGATGTCGATCCTAAAACGATTGTCGAACATTCCTTCGTGTTGCGATACGGTATCGACTGAAATTGTAGCATAGTCAAAAAAATTATTGTGGGTGTCCAAAGTTTATACATGTCGTATAAGTTCAATATACATCAACAACAACAACAACAACAACAACAACAACAATAACTTACTCAGTGTATTTTCACATAGTGGGGTCTGGGGAGGTTAGAGTGTACGCAAACCATACCATTACCTCAGGTGAAGTAGAGACTGTTTCCGATAGACCCCCGACTTAGGACCAATAGCAGTAGAACAAACACAAAACATAGATATATATAAACCAATACAATATACAAAATAAATCAACACCGCTATCCACAAGATAATACTACAACCACAAGATAATACTATTAAAACTATCTATCTGAAATCATAAACATCACTTAGCACCACGAACAGAAAACTTCCAACACAAAAAAAGAATGCTCCCCTACTAGTACCGACGCACTCTCACCCCCTAACCCTCTACCCTAATCCTCGTCCTCCACAACTTCCTATCAAGGGTCATGTCCTCCGTAAGCTGTAGCTGCTCCATATCATGCCTAATCACCTCCCTCCAATATTTCTTCGGCCTACCTCTATCCCGCCTAAAACCATTCATAGATATTGTCTCACACCTCCACACGGGAGCATCAAGATCCCTCCTCATCACGCCCAAACCGACATAATTTTTTGATAGACAGAATTTGATCCGCCACCTTTCACTACATGTAGCAATGATGCTGCTTTAAAGGAAAACTTTGTCGTTTCGGTTCGTTTTTTCTTCAAATCGATTAGCAGAAAGTGAATAATTTCTTTTAAAATAAAGGTAGAATTAATTATTTATATTTAAAATTAATTAGTTTTAAAGGTAAACAATATTGATTATATTAAAAAAGTTAAGAATAAATTAACGAAAAACACTTTTTATAGTATAATTTTTTAAAGATAGTAATGATGAAAGAAAATAATGATAACCAAGTAATTGATATGAAAAGGAAGAAAATTCATTTTGTTGTTCACTAAAAACGTTATTTTAGTCGCATGACAATTGCCGGTTGACCTACTCTCAGAGTAATAGGGCCAATGACCCCAATAAAATTGGGAAAAAGAAAATAAATATATATATATATATATATATATATTGTAATTTTATGTCGAAAAAGATTCAAATGAACCCCTTGAGTGTCACACTCCTTTTTCGCTTGAGGGGCTCGAGGTCTACGGATTTTTCCAATTAAAGTGACGGTATTGAATAATGATTAATTGATTTACAGAGTTGTCACTTGGAATTGAGTTATAGTGTTTCAAATCACCTTTTTGAATCCTTAATAAAAAAGAAATGACTCTTTGTTACTCTGCGAAAATAGAAGACCGGGTAAAAAATTATGTTGACCGAGGAGAAGGTGTGAGGCACCCCTCGAGTCCCGTGGTTCTAGCACGGTCGCTTTTATTGACTTATCTTTTCTTAAATTATTTTAATAAATTATGTTAAGGCCTAAATTCGCTCATTTTAAAATATATCAAAACCATTTAAAACCTTTGTATTGAATTTTGAAAATTAATTTGGAAAAATATTTTGTCAAAATGCATTATTGCATCCTTGAATTTTAATACGTCCCAGAAAAATGTGTACACCACATTCTTAATCAAGACAAATGTATTAAACGTGCCTAAAATTTGTTTAATGTTAAAAAACATTGATTTAATTTTAATTTTTTTTTTTTTTTTTGTAAATTCGTAACAATTTATCTATTTAAAATGCTACTTAATTTTAATAATATTCTTAAATAATATTTAATCAAGGTAATTAATTAATTCAACAAATATTTAAGTTTAATTGATAATAATAAAATAAGAATAAATAATAATAATAATAATATAAATACAAAAGTCAACCTTGATTAGTCAAATACTTTAAATTAAATTTAAATAATTACTAAATAATCTTAAAACTAACATTACGTGAACTACACATATAAAAATTGAATGAAATTTATTTGCCTTGCCATCTAACTTAATCAAAACTAAATTTTCTTTCTTTAAAAAAAAATATTAATCATAAATTTAGCTAACAAAAAACCTTGACATAATATATAAATAGAAAATACAAATCAAAATAAAATTCCCCTTTATTTTTCCTTTTAAAAAAAATAAAAATAAAAAAAATATATAAAAAAAATCTTCATTGGTAGTGAGGTGACGGGAGAAGGGATGGGGAGGTCTGCTCCAACGAATTTTGGCCGGTAGAGTAGCAATTTTGGACAGGTTGGGGATTTGTTATTGTCATCGGAGAACGGCGGTGATTTTCGCCAGAAAAAATATCAAATAGCATCTGGCGGTTTTTCGATGGCTGATTTGGCAACGAAACAATAACAACAACGAATAGGCAGTTTCAGTGAATTTTCAGCGAAAAATTCGTCGAAAATAATTAAGGAACATCTATATATTTCTTTTGATTTCTCATCCATATATTGTAGTATGTGTAGTATTGTGCAGGTGAATTGTGTTCTCTGTGTATGTGTGTAATTGATGAATGAAAATATGGATGTTGTTACATTTGTGAAAGTATAAATTATCGTGTGAACATTTTTCCTCCGCTTTTGTCACATACAGATGAAAAAATATATACTTCACTGCATATTATAAATTTTCTTTTCAATGTTTACAATACCCAGATACAACAATACAATAAACTCACATAACAAATCATGGTATCACTAAAACAATCATTATGATTCAATTTACAACAATTTATAAAAATAAAAATACAAGATTGAATAAAACCTCTGATGAAGCAAGAAATCGTCACCTGAACCTTCAACTTTCTTCTTTTCTCTCTTTTGTCTGATGTTTTTCTCTCTTCTCTGATTTATCACTTTTTTTTTCTCTATATCTGATATTTTTTCTGTCTGTTATTTTTTGTCAGTTTCTAATCATAGGATCATGTACGTACTCCTTCTCTGAAGGGGGGAAATTCTTTTTAACATGGACTCTTGGGAGGGGACATTTTTTTTTTTAATTTAGGGGGGAGTAGTTTTTAGGCAGATAAAGGGGAGGGAGTTTTTTTTTTTTTTTTTAAATTCAAATTCTATCATTATTATTATATATATATTTATATATATTTTTTATTATATAAAATAATAATAACAAAATGATAATAATAATAATTATTATTATAATAATAATTAATTAATTTTATGTTTAAGAAAAATATAATAAAATTAACAAATAGTCAAAATAAATACAACAATACAAAAATAGTTAATTTTATTAAAATTTAGAAAACAAAATATATATTTTATTATTATTTTTAATATCTCAAAATTAATATTACTTAATTATTTATTTTTAACTAAAGATTTATAAAAAATAAAATAAAATTAATAATCAAAATAATATATGATTGAATATTTAAAATCGATGGAGGATAAAAAATCACGTGTCTACATTTTTGCTCTCTTTGTGTGAAATCTCAAAAAGTTTTCATACAAAGAAGTAGACAAGATATGATTTTTGAACCTCCGATTATTTGAAAGGTAAAAATAAAATTAAAAACAAAATAGAAAAAATGTGATCGAGTTCTGTTTTTGAACATCCTACCTATCCCGGGTTATAAGGAAATCAGGTCACGAGTAGTTCAAAGATAATATGGTGAGAAAAAGAGTTAAAAGGCGAATGAAATTGCTTCGAGTTTTCGGCTGACAACTTCTGCTTTACATTCAACTGATTGACAAAAAATAAAAAATGAAATAAATATTTTTCACCCTGTTTTTCAGGTGGGCTTCTGAACTTCTTCTTTTATCACCTTGTTCTTCAGGCGGGATCCTGGACTGTTTTTTTTCTTCGCTCTGTTTTTCAGGCGAGCTCCTAGACGTACAACTTTTGCACCCTGTTCTTCAGGCGGACTCTTGACTTCTTTTTTCTTCACCTTGTTCTTCAGGCGGGCTCCTGAACTTTTTTTACTTCACCCTGTTCTTTAGGAGGGCTCCTGGACTTACAACTTCTTCACCCTGTTCTTCAGGCGGGCTCCTAGACTTCAACTTCTTCACCCTGTTCTTTAGGCGGGCTCCTGAACTTCCAATTTCTTCACCATGTTTTTCAGGCGGGCTCCTGAACTTCAACTTCTTTACCCTATTCTTCAGGCAGGCTCCTGAACTTCCAATTTCTTCACCCTGTTCTTCAGGTGGGCTCCTGGACTCAAAGCAAATAGTAAAACAGAAAAATAACATCCCATTCTTCAGGAGAGTCCTGGATATAAAATAAATTCCCATTCTTCAGGAGGGTTCTGTCCCATTCTTCAGGAGGGTCCCGAGCATAAAATAAATTCCATTCTTCAAGAGGGTCCTGTCCCATTCTTCAGGAGGTTCCTTTCCCATTCTTCGGGAGGGTCCTGTCCCATTCTTCAGGAGGGTCCAGAACAAAAAATAAATTCCCATACAACACACATAAAATTTTTGACCTAGTTTGTACTGGAAAAATTTATGTGTCACTGGATTTTAATATATCTCGCAAAGAATAAAGTTTACCATGACCGAGATCCTGCATCGGATGCTGTAACCATGCTTCTTGCATTGAGAAAAGTGTGAAATTGCATCCTTTATCTAAAAATAATTATTTCATCTCTGTTCCAAATAAAGAAAAAATCCGAGTTTTTTAAAACATGTGGTGGTTGGTTTGTGGCATTTGGCTTTTGACGTGGACGCTCTCGCACTTGCCATGCTCAACTCTTTTTCAATCCATGATAATATTCATTGAATTGTCATACTTCTTACTGAGAAATCTAACTACTTAGATCCTCAACTCAAATCATATTTATGTTGTATGATGCTTCTGAGTTTAGCTTTCAATACATCCCTTAGATTTTCACGAGTTTAAAATGGTCAAATCACAATCATCTTGAGTACTTTACTTTTACTTTGAAACGTTATCTTTGTTCATCGACCCTTTGTCTTGCTTTGTACCCTTAAAGGAGTTGGTGGCGAGTTTGGAGTCCTTTCTCACTCGACCTGACTTGAATTTGACTCAAAAGACAACAAAAAATTTTCGTTTGATGACAAGGACACAAAAAATAAAAAATTAAAATAAAACAAAAAAAAGAAAAATACAATAGGCATCTCTTTTTCAAAACAAAGAAAAAACTTATCTGAATGTGGAAATCGATTCTGGTCATTATGACATGCATTTTGAATCAAACAACCAGATCTACCCATACCAATCATTACAACTTTTGTCCACTTATTGAGCTTGAAATTAAGCCAATCTTGAACTTGTTCCTTCTTGATAACAACCTTTCTTCGGCTAGTGGCACCTCAATGGGTTTTTGCCAACGAACCTATCTCCTTTTCATTTATGTCTCAGCTCACAGTCATCTTATGGTGCCCGAAAGAGTTTTCACCAATAAGACTCTCTCATTTTTCATTTTTTCATTTTTTTAAAATAAACACTCAAAATATGAAATCTCATGCACTCATAACATGTTTAGCCTTGACATTCTCAAAGATTGATCCGAAGTTCTTTCTTTGATTGTAGCTTGGCTTTTGGATAATGTTAGAAAGAAAGGTCGGCATGAAGCTCAAAAAATTCTTATAACATTGGGTGAAACATACAACTTTTGGAATCGATTCTTTTAAGAAAATAAATTTTTGCCCCAGTTTCATTTTATTTTGGGTAATTTGAATTTTCTTATGGTTAGACCGAACGCCAGAATAGGTCTGCCTACGTATCTTGTCATAGCAAGAATCAGGTCAAACGTAGTTCAGGAAACATCATTCTTTTGTTTGATTTTGAATTTTTGATTGATTTTTTTTTTCAACTTTTTTTTTTACTTTAATTTGATTCCAAAAGAGGGGTATGAAGAAAACTAAAAGCTCAAAGGGGTAAGCAAAGGTTGATATATTATTCAGATAGTAGAACAAAATGCCTTCATCATTTCAAATCTTTCAAAATGTAAGTACCAAAAATACATAACATAATTGTACATGAATATCATACATAATATCTTTTAACTGCATCAGCATTGACCGACATTCCTTTAATTTTTCCTTCTACATCAGTCTGATATAACGCGCCATTAGGTAACACTTTCTTCACCATGAATGGTCCATGCCAATTAGGAGAAAATTTGTCTTTAGCTTCAATATGATGTGGTAGGATGTGTCTTAATACTAATTGACCAACTTCAAAATGTCTATGACGTACCTTTTTGTTATATGCTCGTGTCATTCTCTTCTGATATAGTTGTCCATAACATACTGAGGTTAATATTTTCTCATCAATCAATCTTAATTGCTCCAAACGAGTCGTGACCCATTGGTCATCATCAATTTCAGCTTCTACAACTACTTGAAGAGATGGAATTTCAATTTCTGCAGGTATAACTGCTTCAGTTCCGTACACTAACAAGATGGAGTTGCACCAATTGAAGTCCGAACTGTAGTACGATAACCCAACAGAGCAAAAGGTAACTTTTCATGCCATTGTTGGGAACCCTGCACCATCTTACAAAGTATTTTCTTTAAATTTTTGTTGGCAGCTTCTACAGCTCCATTCTCCTTGGGACGATAAGGAGTTGAATTCCGATGCATAATCTTAAATTGCTGGCACACTTCTTACATCAGATGGCTATTGAGATTCGCAGCATTATCTGTGACAATTATCTTTGGAATTCCGTACCGACAAATGATGTTGGAGTGAATAAAATCAACACAACTTTCTTGGTCACTGACTTGAAAGTCGATTCTTCTACCCACTCCGTGAAATAATCAATGGGTACCAAGATGAACCTATGTCCATTCGAGGCCTTTGGTTCAATTGGTCCAATTACGTCCATTCCCCAAGCCACAAAAGGCCATGGAGTAGTCATTGTATGCAATTCAGATGGAGGAGAATGTATCAAGTCTTCGTGTACCTGGCATTCATGACATTTACGAACGAAATTGATAGAATCTCGCTCCATGGTGAGCTAATAATAGCCTGCTCGGAATATTTTCTTTGCCAAAACATACCCACTTATGTGTGGTCCACAAATCCTAGAATGTACTTCAGTCATGCTTTTTAAAGCTTCTTTAGCATCTACACACCTCAGAAGTCCCAAATCAGGAGTCCTCTTATACAAGATTCCTCCACTTAGAAAAAATCCACTAGATAAACGTCAAATGGTTCTCTTTTGATTACCATCAGCATGTATAGGATATTTCCCAGTCTGAATATATTCTTTCATATCATATAACCATTGCTCCCCATTAAGTTCTTCTTCAACCACATTGCAATATGCATGTTGATCATGAATCTGTATATGGAAAGGGTCAATATAAGTTTTATCAACATGTTGAAGCATCAAAAATAAGGTCGCCAAAGCATCAACAATCTCATTATGAGCTCTGAGAATGTGTTTGAACTTTACTGATACAAATCGTTGACAAAGATCTTGCAAAAAACCTTTATACGGTAGGAGTTTCGAATCACGAGTCTCCCAATCTCCTTGGACTTGGTGGACTAATAAATCTGAATCTCCCAACACCAACAGTTCTTGAATCCCCATGTCAATGGCTAATCTCAATCCCAGAATGCAAGCTTTGTATTTGCCATATCATTGGTACAATAGAATCGAAGTTGGACTGTTATAAGATAATAATGTCCTGATTCAGAAATAAGAACTGCTCTTTTCTCCACTACTTTTACATTAGCGGCTCCATCAAAGAACAACTTTCAGCCTGAATAACAATCATCAAAAATAACTTCATCAACATACAATACCTCTTCATCTGGAAAATAAGTCTTCAATGGCTCATACTCCCCATCAATAGGATTTTCAGCCAAATGATCTGCCAAGGCTTGAGCTTTCATCGCAGTTTGTGTCATATAAATAATATCAAACTCTGTAAGAAACATCTAGCATTTCGCGAGCTTGCCTATGGGCATAGACTTCTAAAAAATATACTTTAAAGGATCCATACGAAAGATGAGGTAAGTAGTATAAGATGACAAGTAATGTTTCAACTTTTGGGCTACCCAAGTTAAGGCGCAGCACGTCTTCTCAAGAAGAGTGTATTGAGCCTCATAAGTGGTAAACTTTTTGCTGAGGTAGTAGATGGCTTGTTATTTTTTGACCGTGACATCATGTTGACACAATACACAGCCAAAACAATTATCTAAAATAGACATGTACAATATCAAGGGTCTGCCTGACTTTGGAGGAACCAAAATAGGCGGATTCGATAAGTTTCTCTTAATTTTGTCAAATGCCTCTTGACATTCGTTAGTCCATTCAACTTTAACATTCTTCTTCTACAACTTGAATATTGGCTCGCATATTGTCGTAAGCTAAGCAATGAATATACTGATATAATTTAACCTTTCAAGTAAACTTATCACCTCCATTTTATTTTTTGGTGGAGGTAAATCTTGGATAGCTTTTATTTTTGAAGGATCTGACTCAATACCACGTCGACTGACTGTAAAACCCAAAAGTTTTCCTGATGAAACTCCGAATACACATTTCGCTGGGTTAAGTTTGAGATTATACCTTCGAAGCCTTTCAAATAATTTTCCCAGATCTTTGACATGGTCAGCCTGCTCTCTTGATTTAATGATCACATCATCCACACAAACTTCAATCTCTTTATGCATCATGTCATGAAATATAGTGGTCATTGCCCTCATATAAGTTGCCCTAGCATTCTTTAGTCTGAAAGGCATGAGTCGATAACAATATGTCCCCCATGAAGTAATAAATGATATCTTTTCTGCATCTTCTGAATCTGTAATGATCTGGTGATACCCCGCATAACAATCCACAAAAGAAGCCAGATCATGTTTAGCACAATTATCCAACAAAATGTGGATATTGGGAAGTGGAAAATTATCTTTCAGACTTGTTTTATTTAGATCACGATAATCAACACACATCCGAACTTTGTCATCCTTCTTTGGAACAAGGACAATATTTGCTAACCAAGTAGGATATTGGGTCACTCGAATGACTTTAGCCTCGAGTTGCTTCATGATTTCCTCTTTTATCTTTACACTCATGTCAGTTTTGAGCTTTCTTAGATTTTGCTTGACATGAGGAAAAATAGGATCAATTGGCAACTTTTGAACTACCAAATTAGTGCTTAAACCGACCATATCATCATAAGACCATGCGAAGATGTCTTTATACTCATGAGCATGTACACTTATCTTAGTCTCCCTAATATTTTCATGATCTCCTAAATTGATCGCCTTAGTTTATTCTAAATTGGGATTTGTCTTATTCTCAAACTGTTTGAAATCCTTGCTTATATCCTCAAATACTTCTCCTTCATCGTATTCAACTTCTTTATTCATCATTTCATAATTAGATTGGGTTTTTAAATCTGATTGACAATTTTTCATACATGTCATATCATTAGAATCGGCATAGAAAGAAATGTATGATAGAAGAATAAATAAATAAACATCAGACCCAAAATAAAACAAAAGGAAACTGCACTTTATTAAAAACAAAGCTACAAAGAGTTTTAACCTAAAATACCAAGGTAAAGGTCTGAATTACAATCCTAAAATTATTCAAATTACAGAAAGAAAAACAAGCTACTAAGATTGTAAGAAAAACAAATTAACTACCAAGAATTCTTCATAATAGGGAGAAGAGTGGCCTCCCAATTGTTAAGCTGGACATCAGGGCCGACAAATTGCACATCTACATTGCTGGTACCTTCCCCGATTTCAACCATATCAGCTTCAATGAACATATTCTGAAAAACGTCAATCAACTCTATACCATCATCATTCATTGATTCTGCAGCAGGTAACTTAGAGGATCTGACATCACTGAATTTGATAAAAGACTAAAGTGGCGGTATCGGCTTGGTAAGTGAACATGACTCTTTCTTACGCTTTTTAGCCTTCTTTATATCTTCAGCAATAGGCTCATATCCCAAACCCAAAGTACCAAAGTTCTCATAGAGGTTTACCGGATGAACTATGCCTTGTAAAAACATCCCTAGACTTTTTCCTGGTTTGAAACCATGCTTCAATATTTCATTCACTACCATAACAGATGCAGAGGATAATTGTGGTCTTGCGATGAGATTCCCCTCGAGGATATGCTCAACAACCACTACCTCAAAAACTTGTTGAATTAACACATTGGCAGTATCTGCTTCGATGGAAGAAACAGATTAGTCTTTATACATAGATAAGTCTCCTTCTCCATGAACAACTATCTCTTGCCTGTCATATTCGAATTTGACCATTTGATGCAATGTTGATACGACTGCTTTAGCCCTATGAATCCATGGCCTTCCCAATAACATATTATATGAAGCATCAATGTTCAGCACTTGGAAATTCATAGCAAAATCCACATGCTCGATTGTCAATATAAGTTCTATTTCACCAAGGGCATCAGTTTTTTATCCGTTAAAACCCTTGACGCATACATTGTTAGGTCAAATTCTCTCCACATTCATTCAACTTTTGCAAAGTTAACATAGGACAAATGTTAGCGCCTGATCCTCCACCAATTAACACGAGTGACAACGAAATTCTCATATTTCACAGAAATGTACAAACCATTGTTATGCCCAACACCTTCCATAGGTAATTCATCGTTTGAGAAAGTAATTTTATTTGCTTCGAGGATTCTTCCAACAACTTTTTCCAGCTGATTCACTCTAATCTTATTGGGAACACATGCTTCGTTAGGAATCTTCATTACAGCCTTGCGGTGTTCCTCTGAATGTATCAATAAAGACACAAAGAAATCTGTGTTGGTATTTCTTCAACTGTTCTACAACAAAATATTCTGGCAATTTTATTTTCTTTAAGAATTCTTCAGCTTCTTCATCAGTGATAGGCTTCTTAACTGTCATTCGTTCTTCACCGCCTTGTTTATTCTTTCTTAACTCTACTGGAGCATAACATCTTCCAGATCGAGTTAATCCCCCTACTTTATGTACATCTTCAGTCACTTCTTTCCCCTTGTGCATCACCATAAAACGATCATAATTTCAAGGGACAGCCTTGGTATCAACTATAGGCAGCTGTGACACTGGTTTAATAACAATAGGAGTTATGGGAGATCCTTTTATGATTAAAAGAGACTTATTGAATCTTCTGGGAAAAATGGGTTTCGGCTTTATTTGACTTGACCCAATATTTTCTGAAATCTCTTTCCCGATCACCAAGGGAGCATTCGATGATTCGGGTTTTGCTATCACCACTTCCGTTTCTGCAGGCTTTTCCTTTGTCAAATTTACAACATTTGCTGATTTTTCCGAATCAGTTTTAATTTTAATAATCGACTTAAAGGACATCGTAGCATCTTCACCAATAAGTATCACTTTGATCATGTTTGTTTCATTATGATCTGGCAGCAGATTTTGATTGATATTTGGAGCGTCTAGACTTTCTACCATAATCTGTTGGGTATTAATCAACTCTTGAATGGTTCTTTTCATATACCAACATTTCTCTGTGTTGTGCCCTGGGGCGTCAGAACAATATTCACATCTTCTAGAATAGTTCAAGTTCTTCGGAGGAGGATACGAGAGCCTTTGCTCAGTTGGGTTTAGAACATTCATTTTTCTCAGCCTATGAAATAAACTGGTGTAAGATATTCCAATAGGAGTGAAATTATTTTTCACCATGTTATCCCTTTTGAATTCTACTCTAGGCCAAAAATTAGACCTCGTAGGGCCTCTTTGAACTTGCGGGGCTATTGGGTGATTTTGGATTGCTGGTGCACGCCACTGCGGGTAAGAAGGAGCCCGAGCATATGGTTGTGCATTGTAAATAGGATATTAGGGATATGGAACAAAATATAATGGATTCTGTGCATATGGTTGATGCGTACCTCTCTAATTTTGTCATGGAACTATCACAACAGTTGCTACATCCTCTTTTCTTTTCTTTCCCCCGAAACTTCCTGCACCACTTTGAATTACATGTGTTGTTGCTTTCAAAGTGTCCTGGCTGATGATCTTTCCTGACTTGAATTTGTTTTCTACAATCTCCCTAACTTTGATAACTTCGACTAATGTGCTTCCGATAGTAGAGAGCAAATGATAGAAATAATCAGGTTCTTGTGCTTACAAAAAAATTAATCATTTCAGATTCTTTTATCGATGGTCTGACTCTTGAAGCCTGTTCTCTCCATCTGACGGCATACTCTCAAAAATTTTCGGTCATCTTTTTTGTCATGTTGGCAAGCGTAGTGCGATCTGGCACTATCTCAATGTTATATTAAAATTATTGAATGAAATCTCGAGCCATGTCATCCCGTACGTGCCAACGAAAAATGTCTTGATCGATGAACCATTCAGAAGCTATCCCTGTAAGGCTTTCTCCAAAGTAAGCCATTAATAATTCTTCTTTTCCTCCTGCTCCCCTTAATTGATTGCAAAACTTCTTCAAATGAGCTACAGGATCATCGTGTCCTTCATATTTGTCAAATTTTGGCATTTTGAACCCTATTTCTCATGCTCTGCTCTAGGCTTCTAACTTTTCTAGCCATCTCCTCTTGTTCCTCGTTCTTTGCAATCTACTCAATCACGATAAGAGTATCGTGTTGATGAACATGATAAGATGGATTTTGGGATTTGAAAGTCACTTCAGGAGGATATAACATATCATGACTTGGTTTCCCCGTATTCTTCGGTACTGTCAGTTGAGTACCCGCAGTAGCTGGTGCTACAGAAGTAAAAAACGGGTTATTTGCGACAGACGAATTCGGTGGGCGCATGGTAGAAGTACCAGCAACTCCAGACATATTAGTAAATGGGCCAAATCTTGGTGGGTAAAATGGATCATTAGTTTGAGCTGGGTGAGAATTCGGATAATTCGAAGTCGAAAGTCCAGGGATTGAAGAAGGCGGGGCTTGTCCATTCAACCAAGCTTGGTGCATCTCCACCATCTATTGTTTTAATGACTTTATTTCTTCCATTGATGCTACTTTATGTGAAATCAACTGATTCTGCTCTTCTTCACTATCAGACCCTATACCTTCTCTGCGGGTCATTCTTCTTTTATCCTTGTATCTGGTGTTATACGGATGTGATGACAGTTTAAACCATAAACCAACCACTAATTACTTTATCTTTCTGTGACCAAGTAGCAAACGGGTGAGTGTTATATATTAAGCATATTATAATGCCACGTTATATGTCATGTGTCTATATGCATTTTCCAACATATCATGGAAGCTTTGTGTTTCATCCCGACTTTTCTAGGCATATTTTCATAAGTTATGATCGAACCCTTTGGAGGGTTGACTACATATCATGCCAGAACATGAATCAGATCTTGCGTAGTTTCGAAGGAATTTAGCAAAATTGTTGTCTTTTTTTTATTGAATAAAGTATTTAAAGTAAGTGAAGTAAAACATATGTAATATATATAGAAATAAACAGTCAACTTCATTACATTCTATAATATAAATACGACAAAATAACTAACCCAACTCTAACCTACTAACTGACATCTGAAAAGTAAAAAACATAATATCTAAACAAGAAGTTTTAAAACTAAAAAAATGAAAAATTATGACAAAGAAAATAACTATCCCTTCAAGAAGACTTTGGTTTAATATGTCCTCCCAAACTCAAATATATGTCCTCCAATGAAGTAGTGAGATGCTGTGCGAAAGTTGGTACTTGTGCCAAAAAATCCTCACGATCCAACTGCTGATAATTCAAACCCATTCTGACAGTACTTGTGCTACACAACGGACCTTCCCTCGAAGAAAATTGAAAGCCTGATCCCATTCCTGGGCGTGTCGATTTTGGAAATCAACCATCTCTCTTGCACGCTGTTCATGAGCAAAAGCAACCTCTAATTGCTCTCGCAATATTCCTCTTTCACGAATCTACTGAGATCTCTCTCGATCAAATTCTTCTTGCATATTCTTTTTAACTTCTTGAAGTTGTTGTCGGTGAGATGCGGCAAGTTTTGCAACGTGTGACCTCTAGTGGTAGTTAGCTTGATTTGTCCCCGAAGTGCAACCTCAATATGAGCTGACTTAGCTTTCTCTTCAGCAAATTCCCTTTGTTGTTCGTCTATTTTTGCCCTGGCATGCTCTGATTCTGATCTCAAAGCTTGGTTGGCCTCATAATGTTCTCACATGGCTCTCTCAATTCCTATCATGATTGCAGCTTCCTGATCTATAGGTCCCTTAACCAATCTTTCTGGTCTGAATGGCGGACTTGACTATTCTTCAAACCATTCATGGTAATCTGGGTGCACTTCTCCTTTCTCATGCTCTATGACCATCGTTTCAATCCCCATAATATGACAACCCTCCCAAATTTGTTGGGCCAAATCTTCTGGAAGTGGAATCTCTGGTCTGACCTCAAATACAAACTCAGTCATATTTTCCGTTATGGAAATTATTTGACGCCTACCTAGCTGACTTAGAACCCTCAATGGAACATACGGTTGAACACCTCTAATACCCATTAATAACAAGAACGGACGAATGACAGAACTATGTATGACTTGCCTCCAAGGGAACCAATAGAGATTCCAAGTGATTTTATCTGCTGTCAAAGAATGAAAAATCTTAACCCAATCTTCAATTTCTTTTGGATATTTGTATTTCTCCATTCTTTCCTCGTAATCGTTGATGCGATTAAATCGCTCAGGATCGAACCTTGTCAACGTAGGATATTGATAAAGATGCTCCACAATCCACATCAGTAACAAGATATTACATCCCTCGAAAAAACTCTTTCCCTTCTGACAAACAGTCAGAGCACGGTAAATATCAGCTAGGATCATTGGTACCATAGTGTAATCTTTCTTAGTCAATATCTGTACCACTCCCACTAAACGAATATTAATTTTTTCTTCTCTTCTCGGGAAGATCATAGTGCCTAAAAAGGCTACCATGAATGCAAATCGTCAGTGAATTTTTCAAGCTTCAAAATTCTCCTTATTACAAAATTGTTTACCGTACTTTTCAAACCCCTCTCCCCTTCCGTATCTGTCATACAAAAATTGCAAAGAAACCCAACCTTTTCTCATTGATTCTTCTTTCGTATTCCGTATGTTCATGAGCTCGCAAAATCTGTTTATTGAAATAAATCTTGGGGCTATAAGTTTCTTCCGATGTATATCCCCATATCTAACATAGCCCGCTATCTCTTCTAAAGTAGGTGTCAACTCAAAATCTGCAAAGCGGAATACATTATTCTTTGGATCCCAGAAATTCAGTAATGCAACAATCACCTCCCTATTTGGGTTGATTCTCATGATGCTCGTCAAAAAATCCAAATAATTATGTATCTCGTCATAATAGAATGTATCCATTTCGTTCCACCACAACCAAAGCTGCAAAGGGATACAATTCACAACCTGGAGCGGTACACTTCCATCTCTCTTTCTCTTTGGATGCTTTTCACGAACAGGGGAGATATTTTATACCCATTGACAGGGACATAAGATTAATAAATATCTAGACCTAGATAAAACTTAATTTATTAATTTTGAAAAGAATTTATAACTTAACTTGTAAAACCTAGTGCGACCATTGTTTGGACTTAGTTGTAAAGAACAATTTTATCAAAAATCAAAGCGAGAGAAACAAAATTGATAATATTTTTTAAGAAAAACACTTATTTAAATTGTCTCTATCAAAAACTTTGCTATAACAGACTTCTAGACAATTTTATCTATATGTTTAAAGACAATATTCCCTAAGTACAAAAATAAAATAAAAGGACTCAGAAATAAAGAAAAATAGAATGACCGTTTTATGTATGAAGTTGTATAAAAACTTTAGTCTCACGACCCTAAAGGTTCAGGACTATTAAAATTGATACATATGTATTTTTTGTAAAAACTTAGTCTCATGATCCCTAAAGATTCCGGGCTATTGAAATATATATATATTTTTTTTATTATTCTTCTTCTTCTTATTATTATTATTTTGTAAAACTTTAGCCTCATGATCCCTAAAGATTCAGGGTTGTTAAAATATATATAAAAATTGGACTTGAGAATTAGAAAAATAATTATGAAAGTAATCATATTTTCAAAATATTCCCCAATAAATCTATGAATAATTTTTCAAAAGATAGGGTCGTATCTTGGGAAGGACTTCCTACGTATCCCACTAAAATGTGAGAATCAGACCCTCGTAGTTCATAGAGATCGTAAAACTATGTTACTATATATTTAAAAATTTTCCTTTCTTTTAAAAATAAAATTTTTCTTTTAAAAAAAAAATAATGATTCACTAAATGTGAGGATAATTTAATCTCTTACATTTTAAAGTTGCCAAAAAGTCGGTCAACAATAAAATAAGCCTTCCAAATAAATGTCAAAGAGCACGTAGGATGCACATGTTGGTCTTTATAAAGTAGGTCACCTGTTCTAGACAGACCCGACCCCTGTGCCGAGTCCCGCTAAGTCAAACGCATATAATGCAAATAAAATGGTACCTAATAGGGATACCAGATTCTGAGTTTTCAGTTTTTCTAAGTTTAAACCTAATAGGGGTAGATGTCTAGACTGCCTTACCCGAGCGGACACTCGAGCCGGGGAGGGACAACTTGGTCGGTAGCAGGGCAACACCGCCTTCATTGTCGATATGAACTCCGCCTAACATGTGTGACTATATCCTTCACCAGGTGCCTTGACACTCTGGTTATCTCAAAAAAAAGGTGGGATGCATATGCTGCATTCTCTCTATCCTATTTCAGAGACTCAGCGGGGGTACGCGAGAGAAGACACTATATGATACAGTTCAATCAAAAGGAAATGACTCTTTATTGGTCTGCGAAAACAGAAGACCGGGTAAGGAATTCTGTTAACCGAGGGGAAGGTGTGAGGCACCCCTTGAGTCCCGTGGTTCTATCACGGTCGCTTTTATTGACTTATCTTTTCTTAAATTATTTTAATAAATTATGTTAAGGCCTAAATTCGCTCATTTTAAAATATATCAAAACCATTTAAAACCTTTGTATTGAATTTTGAAAATTAATCTGGAAAAATATTTTGTCAAGGTGCATTATTGCATCCTTGAATTTTAATACGTCCCAGAAAGATGTGTACGCCACATTCTTAATCAAGACAAATGTATTAAATGTGCCTAAAATTTGTTTAATGTTAAAAAACATTGATTTAATTTTAATTTTTTTTTGTAAATTCGTAACAATTTATCTATTTAAAATGCTACTTAATTTTAGTAGTATTCTTAAATAATATTTAATCAAGACAATTAATTAATTCAACAAATAGTTAAGTTTTATTGATAATAATGAAATAAAAATAAAAAGAATAAAATAAGAATAAATAATAATAATAATAATAAAAATAATATAAATATAAAAAGTCAACCTTGATTAGTCAAATACTTTAAATTAAATTTAAATAATTACTAAATAATCTTAAAACTAACATCACGCGAACTACTCATATAAAAATTGTATGAAATTTATTTGTCTTGCCATCTAACTTAATCAAAAGTAAATTTTCTTTCTTTAAAAAAAAATATTTATCATAAATTTAGCTAACAAAAAACCTTGACATCATACAAATCAAAATAAAATTTCCATGTTATTTTTCTTTTTAAAAATTAAAATTAAAATTAAAATAAAAAAAATCTTTAATGAACTGAAAAATGCAAAAGTATGTTCATTGGCAGTGAGGTGACGGGAGAAGGGATGGGGAGGTCTGCTCCGGCGAATTTTGGCCGGTGGAGTAGCGATTTTGGACAGGTTGGGGATTTGTTATTGTCATCGAAGAACGGCAGCGATTTTCGCCAGAAAAAATATCAAACAGCATCTGGCCGTTTTTCGATGGTTGATTTGGCAACGGAACAATAACAACAACGAATAGGCAGTTTCAGTGAATTTTCAGCGTAAAATTCGCTGGAAATAATTAAGGAACATCTATATATTTCTTTCGATTTCTCTTCCATACATTGTAGTATGTGTAGTATTGTGCAAGTGAATTGTGTTCTCTCTGTGTGTGTAATTGATGAATGAAAATATGGATACTGCTACATTTGTGAAAGTATAAATTATCGTGTAAACATTTTTACTCCGCTTTTGTCACATACAGATGAAAAAATATATACTTAACTGCATATTATAAATTTTCTTTTCAATGTTAACAATACCCTGATACAACAATACAATAAACTCACATAACAATTTATGGTATCACTAAAACAATCATTATGATTCAATTTACAACAATTTATAAAAAAAAAAAATACAAGCTTGAATAAAATTTCTAATGAAGCAAGAAATCGTCACCGAAACCTTCAACGGAACCTTCAACTTTCTTCTTTTTTCTCTTTTATCTGATGTTTTTCTCCCTTCTCTGATTTTTCACTCTTTTTTTTTCTCTGTATCTGATATTTTTTCTGTTTATTTTTTTTTGTTTACAGCTCACCGAGGACATGACCCTAGATAGGAAAGTCTGGAGGATGCGAATTAGGGCAGAGGACTAGAGGACTAGGGCCAGTATGGGTCGCTTGTGTAGGGAATTACTTGCTGGGGGTAGTATCCTGGTTATGTTTCCGCGTCCCTTGTTTTAGTACGAACCTGGGTGCTCTTCTTTGTTTTCTTTTACTTTTACTTTCACTTTCACTTTCACTTTTGGATGCCGTATTTATGTTATATATTTTTGTAACCCCGTTTGGTGTTTTGCTTTGTAATTGTGTGGTATCTTGTGTCTTGAGCCGGGGGTCTTTCGGAAACAGCCTTTCTACTTCTTTAGAGGTAGAGGTATGGACTGCGTACATCTTACCCCCCAGACCCCACCAGGTGGGAATACACTGAGTTTGTTGTTGTTGTTGTTGTTGTAGTGTCTAATCATAGGGTCATGTACGTACTCCTACTCTGAAGGGGGAAAATCCTTTTTAACATGGACTCTTGGGAGGAGACAACTTTTTTAAAAAAAAAAATATTAGGGGGGGTAGGTTTTAGGCAGATAAAGGGGAGAGAGTTTTTTTTTTTTCTTTTAATTCAAATTTTATCATTATTATTATTATTATTATTATTTTACAAGAGGATCAATAGTGTTCTCACACTTCCCCTCCAGCGTGAGGAGGATCAATATTATATATATATTTATATATATATTTTATTATATAAAATAATAATAAAATAATAATAATAATAATAATAATTATAACAACAATTAATTAATTTTATGTTTAGGAAAAATACAATAAAATTTACAAATAGTTAAAATAAATACAACAATACAAAAATAGTTAATTTTATTAAATTTAGAAAACAAAATACATATTTTATTTTATTATTATTTTTGATATGTCAAAATTAATATTACTTAATTATTTATTTTTAACTAAAAATTTATAAAAAATAAAATTAATAATCAAAATAATATATGATTGAATATTTAAAATCGATGGAGAATAAAAAATCACGTGTCTACATTGAGTATATCTAGCTCCGCCCCTTATGCCAAACTAGGTATACCACTCGAACTTAGAGCTAATTGATTCTCCCCAAAATAAGTTGAAGCATAGCATATGATTCACTCTGATCTTTGATATTTTCATTAAAAAATAATTCAATATTTTTATAATCACAACCTAATTCTTTTTTTTAAGAAATAAAAAAACGTATGAATCATGTATAACAAGTAATTGTCATGTTAATGAAGAGAGTCCCTTAATGTGAGGAAATGATCTATTTGAATTATTAAAAAAAAAATGTGTTCCATTCGTGCTTCTTTTTCGTTCATTTGCTATAAAAAATTCAGTAGAATGAAATGATCTAAATCCCGTCATAATAATTTTTTAAAGTCTTTTATTATAGTATTTAAATTTTATGTTAAGTCAAATAGTATAATCAAACCGTTTAAAATTGACACTAAGGTTATCATACATAGTGAGAATTAAGGAATATTAAGCAACGACTCTAATAAATGAAATAATAAAGAGAGAATTAAAAGCCATAAAGCAATATGTATAATACGAAAACACGTGCGAAGAATGTGTGCGTTAGCACTTAGCCATGCATGATAATGTGCTGGTGAAACATTAATATAACACACATACATCGAATAAATAATAGTAATAAAATAATAAAATTAATTTTTAAATTGAAGAACACAATTATTATTATAGTGGAGTATTTATTAAATTTGTCGTGGGAGGTGAGGGGTCACGTGATAATTTTAATACTATCATAAAAATTTTTAATCGCTACTCTTTAAATACGTATTAAATAAATTTAAGACCCATATACAATAATACACAAATAATATTGGAGATATGCATTGCATTAGATTAGATAAGCTTTGTGGGACGAATTCGAATTTGAAGACTCTTTTATACATTTGATCTATTTTTTAATTTTTTAAATTTCGTACTAAATTAAAACTACACAAATAAAAACAAAGAAAATCTTTAATTAATGTGTCGTGCGTGGTGAAGGGGTCACGTGATGGACAAATATCTAAGAGAGAAATAATATATAGTTTAAATTTTTATTAATAAATAAATAAATATAGACAAAGTGCAGGTATGGCAGCATGCTGAAACCTTTATAAGTGCCCAATGCAGAGCACTGCATCTTTTTCGCTTATTAAAAAGATTCTGAATTTCAACAGTTTCTTTTCTTCTTTATTTATTCTTTAATTTCTTATTTTATATTCTTTTTTAATAACTAGTATAATTTTCAGAATCTATTTAACTAACTAACTAATTTGAATTTGTGCCTATCACTTTAGAAGGAAGGGTTCAATTAGTTAGAGGTGATGTTTGAAATTCAATTTTGTTACTTCATGCTAAAATGATAATATAGAGGTAGGTCTTAAATTTTCTTATTTTAATACAACTTCAAGTTGGTGTTTAGTTATAAGAATTTCAAATATAATTTGAAGTTGTATTTGAAAAAGTGAAAATAAGTAAAATTTAATTAATTCTTTTCTCGCTCCTACTTCTCTCTCAAAAATTTAAAAATAACTCTAATTGATATTTATGGTCAAACACAACTCGAACTTTAATAAATTCTGATTTTCATAATCAAACGTGACGTGTTTCGTCCTGAGACTTACTTAAAAAGAAACTTTTAAATATTGCTCAATACCATTCGACATAGACCACTAGTGGAAAGCTGCTTTGATCAATATGAGTTGTGATGAAATAGATAGAATTATTTCGCATTTTTAATTTGAGGTTTTGAGAATCAAAACTAGACAATGTTATGCCCGAATCTTATTTTAATAATACATGTGAGACATCAAGAAAAAGATAACTGACCACCAAAGAATTGTGGAGATGCTCCTCTTTTAATAAAAGGTTTTTATTTAGATTCATAAATATGAAAAAAAATAAAAAAATGATAGAAAACATTTCCTCTAAATGAGTCGTATGTAGTAAAAAATTAATATAATCGAATTTGTATGTTGATCCGATTATACCCGCAATAACAAATCGAATTTCATCAGAATTCTAAAGTTAATCATACTTAGACGAAAGCAATACTAGGATGAGTGACCTCTTAAGAAGTTCTCATGTTGCGTCTCTCCTTTCTCTAGATCCTATTTTATAAAAATACATTTAATATATTATTATTATTTGAAATGCAAATATCAAATATAGAATTAGAAAGAAAAAAAAAAAAAAAGACTATTGGAGATGCTGACGTGTCAACATTAAGACCGTTTATGCATTGGAGATTCGCTATACTCTTTTCCAACATTCCCATGTGCTCTTTACTCTTTTTCACCTTTTTTTTTTACAATTTTTACTCTAATTTCAGCAATATTACCTTTATTTATCCTCTTTAAAACTTTTAAATAATTTCTACATACATTAATGTCTCAATTTTATGGACATTACTTTTAAAAAACTACTCCCTTTATTTTATTTTATGTGAATATTTGGACTTGATATCAGGGGTGGAGCAACCCTTAAGTTAGAGGGTTTATCCGAACCTCCTTCGATAGAAAATTATATTATTTATATATAATTAAAATTATCTTTTATGTATATATTATATATGTTTAAATCCCCTTTGATTAATTTATATATGTATTTTTAAATCCACTTAATAAAAATCATGGCTCTGTCACTGTTTGACATAGTGTTTAAGAAAAAGATAAATTTGAAACTCGTGATCTAACATAATTTTTAGGAAGCATAAAGAAGCAATTTTAAAACTAAATTGTTTTTAATTATTACAAAGTGTCATTTCTTTTTGAGACGGAATAAAAAAGAAAAATATATCACGTAAAATAAGACACAATATTATTTATTTATTATCTCAATCATTATTTCGACTTCAAGCTTAGAAAACGAGTTTACTTGTATTTTTACGTCCAGACATAATTCAATTTTCAAATATTTCTTAAACTTAAACTTTAATTGGATATATTTTTTAAGTATCAATCAGTTCATGCACAAATATCTACTAAGAAGTCATTTTTCATATTCATTTTTATAATACTAAGCTCTTTTCTTGATAATTTCATGCATGCATGGGTATCATGAAGAGATCAAGTAATAATTTATATATTTTATGAGATCATTTTATTATGTGTATACTAATGGGTGTTATTCAGTTCTAGGATTATTATGTTATCTCGTATAAAAGATAAAATAAAATAATTTCATGAAATATCTCAATTTATTCCATTCAATGATCAATACGACCCCTGAAGTCATTTTGCAGGCTCAATTTTATTTTGTAAAATACATAATTTATCATGTCAGTCTTAAATAGTTAATAAACAAACTTTCTACAAATTGTATCTGAATGATTAATTTCAATTTTCTTCATTTGTTTGACTTTAAAATATATTTGAAATTCTTGATGTACCATAACTGTGCACGATCTCGAATTAATTCTGGATTCAGAAGGGCACTGAAATCTTTTGGAATAAAAAGAATTTTTAAAAATTATTCTGAGTTTCAACTATTGACTGTCACTCTTCTGAATAAATAATAATTAAAATTAGTATATGGTAGATTAAATGTACATATAATTTACCACATTTTTATTTACTTATGGCAGAAAGGTGGCTCTCTTAAAAAATAAAATAGACAAAAGTGGCAGGGTAGTAGCATGGACTTCAATAAACTTGATAATTTAATTGTTAAATAGTCAATTTGATAGGTACTACGATAAATAAGTCAGTTGAAGTAACAATATATTCAATATAATTTTATAATAGAATTTACTACGACCCCTAAATCGTAACATTGAAAAATTTGAGTTATCTACCAATTAGAACTACAATATTGAATCAAACGTCCAACTTCATTGCCTATCAATCTAAACTTAGTAGTCATTTCGCCATGAAAAATATTTTTTTTTTAAATTTATTTCACTAGTGAAATAAATAAAAACAGGATGTGTTTGGTCATGACAATTCCAAATATAATTTAGAATTGTATTTGGAAAAGTTAAAACAAGTAAAATTTATTTTCACTTTTTTCACTTCTAGTTTTCTCACAAAATTTCAAAAGCAACTCAAATTTATATCCATGGCAAAAAAACACAACTCCCAACTCCAACTTCAAACTTCAACTTCGAAAAATTATGATTTTCATGGCCAAACATACAGTGGCGGATCTATATACAATTCAGGGGGTTCGTCCAAACCCCCTTCGTCAGAAAATTATACTATTTTTGCTTGGTCAAAAATATTTTTATGTATATATAGTAGATGTTGAACCCCTTTCGACTAATTCGTATATTTACTTCTGAACCCCCTTAGTGAAAATTCTGACTCCGCCACTGCAAACATATTATTAAAGTCTTAAACTTGAACCAAATTAAACCTAATGTTTTTACTAATCCATAATGAAAATTCAACATTTTTAACTTTTTCTTCTTCCAAATATGTTTATGTAAAACATTTTAATTTTTGAGTCGTAGACTCATAGGTCAGTCGGAAACAACTTATCAATCCCATATATACAAACCAGAGTAAGAACTCGCAATATCCTATCTCCCTCGATTTCACTAATAAAATCACACTAAATATATTAGGGCAAAATTCAGAAATAGGATATTTATCTCCTTAGTTATGAGTTTCATAACAACAGTTTCATAATTACATAATATAACAAGTTATATTTTGTATTTTTGCAAACTGTTGCTACAAAAATACAAATACATATGATTTTTATTGCCCTTATGATCGATATATATTTTGTATATTTGCAAACTGTTGCTACAAAAATATAAATACATACAAATACATATGCTACAAAATATAATTTGATAAAAGTGTTGCTATTTTTTTTAATTCAATACTTAATTATACTATTTTATGTATTTTTTTTCAATATATTATTATTATTAAACTATTTTCAACTGCCTTAAAAATTACTAAGTTAAATGTTGAGATTCTATCATATCATATCATGTTTGAATACAAAAAAGTACTACCTGGAGGGTTTTAAATGCTCCAACAAGTTGACTTCTTATTTTGCAAATCTTGATAGATCGCAAAAAAAAATATCGAATTTGCTTAGGTATATATGGCATATATATAGCTATAGTCTTATGCACGAGAAGACAGTCCTTTTTAACCTATTAAAATATGGGTCAAACCCCTCCATGCATGCACAAGATTCGATTTGGTGCCTTTCTGAAAATATAATTAGTGAAATATTATAAAAATAAAAATAATGATGATAATAAGAATAATTCTTAATACCTTTTTTCTGGTAAGCATCCAATGTCACATGATTTCTTATTTTCTTAATATTAACAAAAGATTCTTTAGTTAGAAATGACTTATAACATCTAACATTAAACTCTAAAGGAGTCATATAGTGTTGAAATTGCACGAATAAACTAGTGCATTGTGAGTTAAAGCTTTTGTTATGCATGGATCTAAAAAAAATAAATCAAATCATAAAAAATTATTATGCATAATTCTATCTTATATTTTTATAAAAAATTATTTTTACAATTTAAACTTGTGATTTTCTTCTTATTTTTTAGCAATAAATTGTGAAATATTACCATAGCAATCAAATTCAGTACACCTAATTAGGAGCACACAAGCAGTCTAGCCAGCTACACGCAAGGGCCAAGGCTCTCATGCCTCAAGTCAGACAAAGCTATTCATCGGAAAATAGTTACTGCCTATATTCTAAATGTTGTATTAGTGGCTTTCTTTGTACATTTTCGTTGCTCAATTCTTTCCTTAATCTCCCTTTGAATTTGGCCTATCACCACAGCCCTCGATCCGAACAAATTCTGAAACTGTTTTTGATTTCTAGCTTTTCATGTGTGAGATATACTTGCACCCCAAATTGCTGTGATTTTCTGATCACATTTCAATATATTTAAAATTATTTTTTTTCTAATTTTCTTTTATATACAACATTTAAACCTGATAAGATATAAACTTTTTAGGAACAAAATTTATAGTCCCTATTTTTACTTTTTGTTAGGAGCGATATAAATTAAAGAACACCTAATATATATAACTCCTATTATAGTTAGTCAAAGATTACAACAACCTTACAAAACTCCAATTATTTATATCATCGATCACCGCCCTAAGTAATCTTTTTCTGCATTTGCAGTTTAATATATTGTTTATTTGAATATAAAACTACTCCCATTATTATTCTTAGATCGTTTTAATTTACTGTACATAAATTATTTCGACACGATGTTAAAATTCAAGAAAGATACGATATTTAATATAACATAATATTCGTGGTGCTATGAAACTTTTCGATATCAAAATTTTAAATGTCATAATATTTTTATAAAAATATACTATACGAGATATTTAAATTTGGGGTATATTGTATTCAAATATATAAATATAGTATATTTTTAAAGTGATAAAATAAAAATTATATTTTCATAAGCTAAAAGGGAGAGGGTAATAAATCGATCTCTACAGATTATAGACTATTTTTAATATGGAAAATAACACAATGTTTGACCAAAAAATATTCAAAGAAACAGAATAGACATGTCTCAACATTAAAGTCTAAATAAGAGAAAATCTGTACCAAATGACGTACAATTCAATGACACAAATAATAAAAAAAAGCAAATCTAAAAAAGGCAAAATAATATATTAAAGAAAATAAAATCTCGTTCTACATTTTAAGGAAAAGGAACATAAATATATAAATAAATAAAAATACAAAAAAAAAAGTACTACTCCCCCATCTCACTTATCTGACCCCTTTTCTTTTAGTGTTTTAAAAAAGAAAAAATAATATCAATAACTAAAATTAAAAATAATTCAAATTTAAAGTTCTGCTTTTACCATTTATAGCCACACATAGATAGAAGGATCATTTTAAAGCACAAATTTAAAAGATTGTTTTTTCTTCATTATCGTGCCATATTAAATGAGACAAATTCATGTGACACTTTTTTTTTTAGAAAAAATATTATTTCCTCTGTCTCAATTATCCGTTTCAAATTAAGGTGACACGTTAATTAAGAAAAATAATAAATAACATGACTAATTTATCATATTATTCAAATTAAATAAAATTTACATTTTAATTTTTTACAAAATAAATTAATGCAAAGGGTAAAACATGAAAAAAAAATTATCTCTTTTTGATTAATGAAAAAAGATAAATAAAACGAAACATTAAATAAAAAAATTTGGAACGAATAATTTGAGATGTAGAAAGTACTCATTTAAAATTTATAGTCACCAAAATAGTTTAAAAATTTAATAAAAAAGTTTTTGTTTTTTAAATACTGTGTCACCTAAAATGAGAGAGCAAAAATACGAAATTATATTTTGTATTTTATTTAAGGAGGTACCTTGGCCACCAAGTACATTATCAGTGGTATTCTCGTAATTACGGAACTTTAATAGACCTAATTTGGTCTAACGAAAATATAGCTGTAATCCTCGAAACCGCCACGTTTTGAATTCCCAGTATAACTTCACTACCCCACTACGTAAGCCGTAACGTTTGTTCACTCTCCATTTCTATACGTGTAATGTACGCGCTGATATTAAACCAAATAATGACAACATTAATTGTTTGTTTGACCAAGTTTTTAAATTTATCAGGATATTAAATTAACTCCTGTTCTATTGAGTACCTTAACTTCTGACAAAAAATTCAATTCGATACTTTCAATTTAAATTAAAAAAAATATTGTATATGTGTTTCTTTCGTGTAGTAGATGGTTAAATTATTTATATACATGTTGTTTTCTTTAATTATACTTATTTAAAATATCTAATTAAAATACTTTGTCATGAATTAAAGTATTCAGCTGAAATATGATTTAAAAGAAAAAGTCTGTCATAACAACTAAGTATTCATCTTAACAAGTTATAGAATTCGGAATACTTTTATACTTGAGGTTGATGCTTATAATCAATGAAAATGATGTATTTAATGTCGTTAATATAAAATGGTAGATGAATGAAAATACACATCTAATACTAGTAAAATATTTTACTAAAAACTGAAATGTTCAATTGAAACACAAATTTGTTTAAGTATCTAAATATAATATTCTAACAAATTTAAAGGATTGATTACGTATAAAACTTACTCCCTTCATTCATTTTTACTTGTTCTTTTTTGATATTTTGTATATTCAACAATATTTGTTTGGTTTTATAAAATCAAAAAATAATTTACCTATTTATACATATTTTACTTTGTTGTCAAATATAGTAAATCACTCATTACATTTTAAAAGCAAAAAAATTATTATATTTAAATAGTGATATAATAAAATTATTCTTCTAGTTATTACTTTCTTAAGATAGTTGTCAAGTCTAAATTACCCAAATAGTTACTTCATTAACATAAAAAATCTTTTAAAAATTTAATCAAACAAGCTATAAATAACTGGTGAGTACACATACTACACATCCCCGCGCGTGGAAAATCCAACAATTGGTCATGCATACCATGCATAATATAAAAATGACATTATGGTCATATAACATGTATGACATATGCCAGCTCATATAACACATAAGTACCATATGGGAAACTAATTAATTACACATACCAAAATTTACTTTTCACACACACTCTTATTAATTGCCTTTTTTGGAGTACATTTTTTCACCATAATATATACATCCTCCTCTCCCTTTATTGCAAATTTTGACCACTTCGAAAAAAGTGAAAAAACAGCTGCTGTTGCACAGCAAACAGTATTGCAGAATATAAACAAATACAGTGGGAAAAGGACGTGAATTACCATAAAAACAGGTGCATTTTTTAAAATTTTTATATAAAAAAATAATTTTTTTAGTTGGTTTTTGTTATGATTTGTGCAAAACAAAAATAAAAAATGCTAGGTAAATTTTTCACCCATCCTAGTCTGGATAGATAAAGGTAACTGATCGTATTATTGTTTGAAGAACTTGGTCAATATCATCTAAATTTAGATGAGGTGTATAAAAATTAATCCTGAATCCATGATTGTATACTAACATCAAAGTATGCAAAAGCTAAATATCACAACTATAAATAATTTTTTATTTTTTATAAACCCAGAAAAATCTTGACTGTTTGATTTATATATACACGTCTAGGTGTTCAAAAGGTGACTTGAACGTCATGGTTAAAAAAATAGTCATGGTGGTTTTTTTTTTTTTTTTGAGTATAAACGTCGGATCTATATGCAAAAATTGATCCGAACATAATATTTAAAAAAAATATTTTTTTATATAGACTTAGTAAAGTTTTGCTGTTTATTTTTTCTCTATATACACACTCAAGACCAAGAAGTACCTAGTAAATTTTCACACAGACACACACTAAAGTGAGTACAAAAGGACCAAGAAGGGGGGTTTAAGAAATTTACCTTTTTGTCAGATTCTTCATAGAAAAAATCTTAGCCATAGATTCCTAATCTTAGGGGTTGTTTGGGTATTTTCAATTTTTTTTTGTTCTTGATTTTTGGATATATAGAAAAAAATTATGTGGTGTTTATTTATTTATTTTATCTATAAATAAGGGTATTTGATCCGATATTTTTTCTCTCTTTTGCCCCCTTTTGCCCACTTTAGCTCACTTTATTTTTCTCTGTGTGTTGAAGAAATTGAAGGGGTTTTTCGGAGAAAAATAGGTTGTTGATTTATGTCGGCAAATTTTTGTTTGGCTGTAATTGGAGCTCCATTCAAGAAGCTCTGGGTGTCAGTAATTTTTGCTCTTTGTTGTATGCAACAACAACAAATCTTCAGCTGTAATTATTCGATGCGTTTGAGGCCTAAAAGGTAAATTTTCCTTCCTTAAACCCTAGTGGTTTTAGCCAGAAAAATTTCTTTTTTTTGTCAGTTTAATGATGTTCTTGTTTATGTTTTAGCAAAAATAATAATAGTTTTTTGGGGGTTTTGTTAGTTTAATGATATTTTAGCAAAAAAAAAGATTGTTTTTTTTTTGTGGTTTAATGAATTTTTTATGTTTTAGCAAAAAGAAAATGTTATTTTTGGTAGTTTAATGATGTTGTTTTGATATTTTTATGCTGATCTATAATGGGTTTTTTGATTTGCAGGACTTGTTCTGGTGTTGTTTGCTTTGGTGGATTTCACATAAACCGATTTTTACATTTAATTTTGCTGTTGAGAAATTTTCCTGTTTGAGTCTTTTTGGCTTTGTTGAGTTTTTTTATTTAATTTTTGTTTTAAAAAGATTAATTTTCTGGGCATATTTTGAGGGGTTTTGAGAAAAAAATCAAGAAAATGTTTGAGCCTCAGAGACAGTTACAGCAGAAAGGGAAGAATAAGAGGGAAGATTTGACCCGACCCGTTAGGAAAATCCGGATTGTTTGTAATGATCCGGATGCTACTGATTCATCTGATGATGAAAGGGTTGATGTTTCGAAAAAGCCGAAAAGATTTGTTAGGGAGATTATTCTTCCTATTGTTGATGCCTTTACCGCGAAAAAGGCGGTATCTGAGATTGAAAGTTCTTGTCAAGATAGTAACAATGGTGACAAAAAGATCAAGAATTCGAAGGGTTTAGCTAAAACCCCTAAAACCCCAGGTCAACAAAGGCCTTCTTTGTCGAAATATAGGGGTGTACGTCAGCGTAAATGGGGTAAATGGGCTGCTGAAATACGCGATCCGTTTAAATGTAGAAGGGTTTGGCTTGGTACTTATAGTACTGCCGAGGAGGCTTCTCAAGCTTATGAAATGAAAAGGCTTGAATTTGATGCAATGGCTAGGAGTATGTCGAATAATTCGAATACCGATGTGTGTGAGAAGAGCTCGAACAATGGAAGTAACGACAAGGATCGTCGAAAGGGTGGTAGTGTTGGTTGTGTCTCTGAGGAGGATAGTGCTGAGAGTTTGGTGTCACATACATCACACACCTCTCCGGCATCGGTTCTTGAAATGGATTCGATGACATCTGGTTCAGCTACGGTCTCTGAGGTTATCAACAACGGCAAACTTGTCGAGCAGAAAGTGGATGATGCTAAGTTGGGATTGATGGAGGATAGTTTATCGCTCGCTGAGATTGGTGCTGGAATGGATTTCGATATGGAGATGGACTTGTTCTTTGCTGGTAGTGATGATTTTGGTCAGAATCTTGATGACTTTGTTGTCGAGGATTTCGAGGATCTTCCGTTATGTGGTCTTGATGGTGATGTGCAGTTGCCTACTGGTTTGCCTGATTTCGATTTTGACTTTGATTTCGATGGATACAATGAATCTTGTGCTTGGATGGATGATGCTGCAGCAGCTCCATTGATGAATGGAACAACAACAACTACACCCCTCAATATAGCATTATGCCCATAAGTTTTGCAGCTATAGGAGTTTCAATATTTATTAGTAATACCCTATTAGTAGTTATCAGAGTTATATGTCTCAAGAATCATTCAATTAGGTTCGTGAGACCGTGGTCTTTCGCTTTTATAAGTGAGTTTCGAGTAATCGAGTAATCTTTACTTTTTGTTTAAGAGAGATTTGAGACGAGAGTTGTGAGGGATGTGTTTTTGTCTTAGTTGAAAATCGAGGTCGTAGTTCCTTTGGGTTTTTCCTGTGCTGCTAGAGCCGTCCAAAGGTCTATCGATGCTCGATTTTTGTTATAGTCTCAGACTGGTTATTTTGCTTGTCATATGGAATGTTTGAAACTATTGGCTTTGTTTTGGCATCCTTTCTTTGAATTATGATATTAGTGATGAGCTATGTTATGATATGATGTTTGGCTCTTTGTTTTATCTAAATTTGATTATGATTTAGCATGTGGTTTGTGCTATTGACATTGTTTGTTGATTGCTAAATTGAGTTACTTTGTCATATCCTTTAGTCATTTGCTCTTTTGTGTTCACCAGTATTTGTATTTGGGCTGGGTAAAGTATGTGAAAGACTAAACTAGTCGGACTTGCTTGAATCGATAGACTTACCGGACTTTCTGCTTTTCGTTCTTAGAGTTCCGATTGTTAAGTCAAGGGATCTCAACCATCGCATCACATTCATAGATGGTAGATCTATAAGCTTTGTGTTTTTACTGATAAAAGTCTATTTTCTCTTGTGCTTTGCCAGTATTCTTGATGATAAGTCTTGTGAATGTGTTGGGCTAAATATTTTTTTGATTGGATGTGTAGACTCTAGTGTAAACCTGTCTAACGGGCCGGGCCGGTTCAACCCGGAACCGGCCCTCTCAATTTTGTCGGGTTCCGGGCCGGTTACGGGCTGGTTTTAGCCTTAACCGGTCCGGGCCGGGCCGGGCCGTACAGTAAAAATTTTAAAACCCACCCGGAACCGGCCCACTTAACCCAACCCGCTAAAACCGGGTCAAACCCGGTTAAAAACCGGTCAAATCCGTCAAAAAATTAAATAAAACATCAAAGATACACTATATATACACTCGATATACACTATATACACTTCATATACACTATATATACACTAGATATACACTATATATACCCATGAAGTCATAATTCTTCAAGTTTGAGGTCGTCGTTGGGCTATGGTTCCATTCCTTGGTTTCTTATTTCTGCTCTATACATGTATACGTTAAACATACACGTCTATAGAAGATCCATTCACATATATACACTCTATTCTATGTATATGTAATACTTTACTACATTATATATACATTACAATATGTATAGATATACTTATATACTAATTTATAAAACATATACACATATATATGCACCATTCAATATATATTTACTAGTTTAAATAAAATATATATACATGTATACGTTAAACATACACGTCAATAGAAGATCCATTCACATATATACACTCTATTCTATGTATATGTAATACTTTACTACATTATATATACATTACAATATGTATAGATATACTTATATACTAATTTATAAAACATATACACATATATATGCACCATTCAATATATATGTACTAGTTTAAATAAAATATATATACATGTATACGTTAAACATACACGTCAATAGAAGATCCATTCACATATATACACTCTATTCTATGTATATGTAATACTTTACTACATTATATATTCATTACAATATGTATAGATATACTTATATACTAATTTATAAAACATATACACATATATATGCACCATTCAATATATATGTACTAGTTTAAATAAAAAATATACACATGTATACATTAAATATACACTTCTATAGAAGATATATAAACATATACATTAAATATACATTAAATATACATTAAATATACATTAAATATACATGAAATATACATTAAATATACACTTTTTTTTCTGTTGCCGGGCCGGGCTGGGCCGGTTAACCGGCGGGCCTGGACCGGGTTGGTCCGGGCCGGGTTAACCGGGCCCAAATTTTTAAAAAAATCGGACCGGGACCCGGTACCCTAAAGCCCTAGGGCTTTCCGGGCCGGGTCAAACCGGTCCGGTTTGGTGTTATGGGCCGGGTCGGGCCGGGTCGGGCCGGGTCAGCCCGGCCCGTTTGACACCCTTACTCTAGTGTACCTTTTTTGGTTGCTTTGCCAAGCAAATGATATCAAGAACTAAAGGTAGATGACAATTGTTATCTATATGTTTTTTTTTTCTTTTTTTGGATTTTGTAAGCTGAGAAATACAGGCTGTATTCCAATTTCAAAACAGTGTAGAACAATTGTCAATTGGTTCTGCAATGCCTGCTGCCCCTTAAATTTTTGTTGGACACATTGGGTGTGGTTGGTAGCAAGTGTGCAATTGTAGATTATTGTGTTTGTTGGACTTTAGTTATTAGTATAATTTATTTCCCCATGTATATTATTGCTTACTCCGGTTAAAAAAGAATTACCTACCTTCTTTTTAGTCCGTTTAAAATAGAATGACCCCTTTTCTTTTTTGATAATATTTTAATTTCAACTTTCCATGTGACATGTTTAGGACCACAAGATTAAAGGATATTTTGATGCATTTGACACAACTTTAATTTAAGGTCACAAGATTCAAAAGTCTTTATTTTCTTAAACTTCGTGTTAAGTCAAAGTAGATTATTTTTTTTTAAACGAAGGGAGTACTATATTACACAATGTAACGACAATATAACCGGTGTATTTGCACGAGTAGAATGTAGTGAGTGAAATGTACGTAGTCCATGTGTTTCTGTATAGAATCTAAATTAGGTTAAAATTTGCTGGTTGAATATTTTGTTTGATGTTGGTGTTTGAGCTAAGCTTGTGCTTATTTAGATTATTATTTTATCGTGTATATGCTCTCTTCGACTAGCACGTGTAGTTCACAACACTGAACACCAAAAAGATGTAGTGAAAAAATTAGTGTCTTTGCTAGAATTTGAACATGAAATTTCACGATTTCTCTCCTTAGTTTATTAATCACGAGGTTACACCTGCTCAAGTTATTACGATGAACTAGTGATTAATGAAGTAAAAAAAGGTCGTAGAGGACTTGATTCATATCCAAGTAAAGACAAAAACAGTACTAGTTGACCTTTATCATTTGCCTAAGCTCTAGCAAACAAAGTCACTCAATATTTATGATAAGCGAAATAAAATATATATAATAATGTATTTAGTATATTTTCATAAGTGACGAATCAAATATATATGGTGCCCCATATAATAACATTCGTGGTGGTGCTTCGAAATTTCAGTATACCATGTCCAAGGTCATAATGAACTAGCTAGACTATCGATTAATTAGTTAAGGTGCGAATAAGCTAAGGCGATGCACTATTATTTCAAAAAATAAAAAGAAGAAAAAGAACTATTCTTACTTTAAGTATTTGATAAACAATTTAGATATGACAATTATAATGTATATTTTTTTCTTACTTATTGGTTTGCCTAGTCATCTCAAAGTGGAAAATAAAATATAGTTTAAAACGTAACATCTGTTGACGACATTTTTCCATGTTACTTACATTAATATTGATTGCTTAGATTTTTAGCAATCCCTAATTTATGGACAATTCCTCTACGCAATTAGTGTGTCCATTATTTAATTTAAAAGTCTGTGTGGGTCAACATTTTTAGTGGACTCACTACTAAATGAATTACTATGAATTTTAATTGTCCTCGATTACCTTGCACGCTAATGATTGAACATTTGGAGCGTTGATGATATAAGTAGGCAAATTGGTATCGGGTAAATAGTGACGGAATACTCAATATCTTAATTAACGGGTTAAAAAAGAATTAGTCGAAGGAGATTTAATATATGCTATATAATTATATATACATAAAAAATAGTTTTAAGTTTGTATAAATAGTATAATTTTCTGTAGAAGGAATTCAGATGAACCCCCTCACAATTAGCTAGCTCCGCCACTGCGAGTAAAGAAAGAATTGATATGAGTCTGGCTTTAGTATCATGACAAAGAAATATTAATCGAGATGCGCGCAAGCTGATCCAGACACCATGATCGTTAAAAAATAAAATTCATTCATAACAAAGAAATGAATTTTGAACTAACTCTATATCAAAAATTAGTCAAGAAGTCGAAATTATTAAAGACTACATAAAGATCAAGAAATCCTCCGGCAACCGATGTGGGACCCACTATAAAACCCATTGAAATGGAACACCGCCTATCGAGAAAAATACGCTCATGAAGTTTCAAGTTCAAACTCTAAAAAATACGAAACTAATATTACGTGATTTCTTTTTATTTATGTGCATTTTGATGACAAATCTAGTTACCCGTACCTTTCTACAAGATAACAGGTTCCAAATACTGTGTGAAATTAGTTGAGATTATACGCAAGCAAATTTGAATATCATAATTATAATAATAAAAAGAATTATATTCTCATGAATCAAACTTATATCCCCACAATTTTTACATATTATATTCTGTAAATTCCATATTTAGTATGATGAACCATATGTTTACCAAAAATATATGCACTAAATTATCAAAAAATTAGTAAATCTAGTATTACAATAAAATATACATTTTGTCTGCCAATAAAACGATCTCAAATTGGTAATACTAGGAAAATTGTCATAATTGGTATTGCAAGTTGGAATTGTCTTTAAATATTTATGCCAGGTGTATCATATTTTAATGCATATATATAATTGCCACAAATAATATTTGCGTGTAAAATAAAAACTTATTAATTGTCGAATCTATAATTAGAAGTGGCACCTAGCTATTTTTGGCTAAGGATTATTTTTCCCTTTCATTTCTAGTTTAATTTTGGAAATGACACCTCGAAAAATATTTATCCACACTCGGTGTTTACACAACGCTATATATTCCGAGTACCAATTAATTTGAATTTATATCAAGAAATTCTACTTAAAAAATATATTGCTTTAACTTAAAGACGACTTCATATGCAGGACTAAAAATTTAATCTTTGTTCTATTTTTGCACAACTAAAAATTTAAGGATATAACTTATTATTTAACTTTAATATTTAAATAAAAAACCAAAATACATTAAAATTGACTAATATTATATTTTGAATATACTATAAACTTCTATAATAATTAAATTAGTGTCCATCAATAAAGATCACGAGAAAGATTCTTTTTTTTTTTTTTTTCAAACATTGCATTATGTCTAATTCTGCCAATAAATCCTGTCATAAAATTTATGCCATTCTTGCTAAGTTTAGAATTTTGTTTGACCAATACTATGATTTCTAGAAGACTGTCCTTTCGAAAATCACTTTATTTCTTTTTATTTATATAGTAGTACTATTTCTTTTAATTAATCTATTAAAAAATATATGACATTTTTACATTGTGATACAATTTAATTTTAAATTTTCTTTTACCCTTAATAATATGCTTTATAATCACATAATTCTCATGACATGCTTAAATTCATAAGTTTCAAGAGTCATTTTATGTTCTTAAATTAATTTCTGAACTCAGTTAAATTCTAACAATAACAATAAAAAAAATCTACCTGGTGCGATCTCACAAATAAGGTCTGAACATAGATGAGTATACACAAATTTTACTCCTAATAATTGAACAATTATTTACCCCCCTTAACAACTTTCGAGTGAATTAATTTCAACCCTTACGGCTGACGTGGCAAAAAATAAAAAAAAATGCGTGAGTTTTATTTTTTTTTAAAAAGGACCCACTTTTTCTTTAATTAATAAGAAATCCAACTTCATCTTCTTCCTAACACCCCCTTACCCCACCTCGACCCCTACCCCCCCCCCCCCCAACACCCTATTTTTTCATCTTCTTCGAACCCCCACATTCGTTTCTTTGTGTATTGGTTTGTTACTTTCTTAGAATTTTTACTTGTGGAAGATTGATTTTTGGATTTGAATTCATGAGGTCTTTAACGGTGGTGTTTCTTTGGTTGTTTTATTCTTTGGCAAAGAAGAGTTGGTTTTGAATAGATCTGAGGAGGTTTTTTGAATTGTAGGGGAAGTGATTTTGATTGAATTTGAGTATTTGATGAAAATGGAATTGAGCCTTTTCAATTGGGATTTTAGTGCAAGTTCCTAGAGAAAATTGAAGGAAAGGTGTCTTTTAAGTCTTGAATGAAGGATTGGTGATATTGACCAACAGATAGGGTCAAACATCATTAGAAAACTTGATTAAGTTAATTGTGGATTTGATTAATATTTTCAAAACTTTCTAATCTTTTCAAAAATACAAATCAACCTAACCTACACCCCTTTTCAATCCTAATCAACCATTCTCTCTCTCCAGTTTCTCCCAACCAACAGTTCTACAAAATTTCTCCCTTCAACCTCCGGCGAAAAATAGTTGGGTGAGTTTCTTTTCGACTTTCAACTGTCAATCGACGTGAATACTTCTCCGGCGATAACAACTTCGAGTTCTTCGTCTTCTCATTTCCTTTTTCACTGGTAAAAAATTATGAAGAAACAGAGGAACTTGAGCCAACTACTCTTCTGGTATTGAAATGTGGACTGAATAAAATCCTAATTTCTGCATTTCTTCTTCTCGTTGTCGTACTGTTGATTCGAATTTGTTGGTGATTTTTGGTCACAGTTGATGTTCTTAGTGTGTATGTGTATGTATGATATGTTGGTATTGCAGGGTTGATTTGTTGTTTGTCTTGTTAGAAACGGTATTGCAATAGTTGAAATATTTGATGTAATAGATGAAACATATGATGGAACAAATGAAAATCTGATGCAACAGATTAAAAATCTGATGAAACTATAAAAATCTGATGCAATAGGTAAACAATCTAACAGATCATTTATCTGTTGCGACAGATGACACATCTGTTTGGAAGAAATCTAAACAATATTGATCCAACAGATAACTGATTAGTGATCTATTTTTATTCTTTCCAATGGTTTACTCTTCATTTTAAACTCTGATGGAATAGATTAAAAATCTAATGCAACTATGAAAATTTGATGCAACAGGTGAACAATCTAACAGATCATTCATTTGTTGCGACAGACGAATCTTCTGTTTGGAAGAAATCTAAACAATATTGATCTAATAGATAACTGATTAGTGATTTGTTTTTATTCTTTCCAACAGTTTACTCTTCATTTTACAACAGATTAGGACTGATTTTATTCTTTTCAACGATTTACTCATACAGGTCGATTATTTGTTACAACAGATAACATATCTGGTGCAACAAATTAGTGATTCATTTTTATTCTTTCCAATAATTTACTCATCCATTGCAACAAGTCGGTTATATGTTGCAATAGATAAAATACCTGGTGTAATAGATTAGTGATCTGTTTTTATTATTTTCAATGGATTACTCATCCGTTGCAACGGGTCAGTTATGTGTTGCATCAGATAAAATACCCGGTGCAACAGATAGTGTTGTTTTTATGGTTCCCACGTACTACTCATCCGTTGCAACAGGTCGGTTATATGTTGCAAGAGATAACATACCTAGTGCAACAGATTAGTTATCTGTTGGAACTGTTATGCATTAATCAATTATAATCTATGTTATATTCCTGTTAATTTAAGATAACATGGATCCCAAAATAAAAGAAATCAAATCATATCCAAGTAAAGGAACAAGTGCAACAGCTCAGCTATATCCATCACTCTATGAGCTTGCTTTACAAGCGTTATCTCAATCAGAAGCAAAAGAGATGATCCAAATGCTAATAGCCCTTCAGTAGAAGAGTTGGTCAAAACCTTCAACATTGATCGTTACCCTGTGAGAATGCAGTGCGATGGTGCCACAGATTTAACGGGTGATCTCTTGGTTAAGTTAGTCATGGAAAAATCTTTCGACGCCTTCAGAAAAATACTTCGAGAATAAAAATTGGATTCTTAATTCAGGGAAAGCTGCTTTGGGAAATATCTTGATTTGTTGGAGGACAACAATCCTCGTTTTCAGATGAAAATGGTATATGATCTTCTCAAGCGCAGGTTTATGCATGAAAATAAAGATAAGATGGATGAGGTATGGATAAATTACTGTGGCATGCCTATTTGTTTTGGTTGGGAGGAGTTTGTCATAGTTACCAAACTTAAAATGTTATCCTCCTTCTCCTTCTCAAGTTATACCCACTCTGACCCAAAAAAAAAATACCTTGCACACCTAAAAAAGGAAAAGGCAAGTCGAGTGACCGTGATGACCTGGTGTCCATTGTTGGTCCAAGCTTCAAAAACAAAAATCTGATTGAAGTGTTGAAAGGTAAAGGACTTTCAAAGAAGCACAAGAAATCATTATGCTTGGTTTGGTTTGTACATAATGTTTTTTGGGCGAGAGACGTTAACAACAACATAAGCCTCGGTTTAATAAATCTCTCCGAGGATCTTGAGGCATTTAACAGCTATCCTTGGGGTTATGAAAGCCTTAAAATGATTATCGAATATTTGTTGACTCCGTTAACGCCAAAGACAGTTAACTTATATGGTTTTTCATGGGCCTTCATGGTAAATATTTCTTTTATCATGAAATGATTCATCATTTTTTTATTCAATAATGCTTTTGATTTATTGGCGTTATGTTATAGGCTTGGGCATTTGAAGCCATTCCTTATTTGAGACAACAAGTGAACTACCAGGAAGAAGTTTCCTGTCCAAGAATTCTGAGATGGTTGTCGGCCAAAACCGATAAAAATATAAAATTTCTTAATCTTTTCAATCCTCCTAAGAAAGCAGTAAGTCCAATTCTAATCAAATTTTTGTTTTAATTAATGATTAAATGATTTCATCATCATTCTTAATATATGTACCGATTTATTTTAGATTGTCCATCCGTGGCTTGTTCCGACCAACCGAGAGTTGAAGATGCCATTTTTTCTTACTTTACAGTCTGTGCAAACTTTATTGGACCCTAAGGTCATTGATGGAATAAAAATGGAATTGTTTGGAGCAACAACCATCACAAGAAAAATAATTTTGGAGGGTGGGGATAATGATGCTCCTCTTACAGTTTTTGAAACAACAAGCCATTATGATTATGATCATAATGGTTGTACAGATTTTTCTTCAGATTTTGTCGCATCTAGCAAATTTTTTTCATGTAAATGTCAAGACTTCAAGACGAAACACGATGGAGTGATTAATGCTATTACTGCACTAACTGCTTCTGTAAAGGAAATGACATCCAAGAGGGGTGTCATTTTGTCACGCCTCAAATCCTATTGGGGAGGACTGGAACCCGTAATCGAGGAGGCTCGGGAGAACCAGCTCATAACCTTATACTTCTCATCCATACCTCTATGACAACCCAAAATTCGGATAGCATCATGTTGCATATAAAAGGAAATAATCACCTGTATAAGCTTGAGCACACATATATATGTATATACAATACTTGGCCGTTGGAGCCATCACGTCTATTAACAAAACACCACCTTGACTGTACATTAGGTCTACAAAGCCTCTAGACAATGCACAGAGTTTAACTAAGGTTGGGACACACCCCGCCATATAACTAACTTTTATACAATACCAAAAGTGACTGGATATGACACAGAAAGCCTCGAAGCAAACTGGAGCTCACCAAAAGCAGCTGGGTATCCTGGCTTCTACTTGTGCGGTGTATGAGCTGAGGTACCTGTGCCTACAGCATGAAATGCAGGTCCCCCGTGGGGGACGTCAGTACGAAATATGTATTGAGTATGTAAAGCTGTAAATAATCACATATGATATAGGAGCTCAATAGAAATAAAAAACAAGTGAATAAATCGTAATAGGAGTGGACCACACTTACTAGAACTTGTGACAACCTGTACATTGTATTTATTCAATCACTTTACCTTCGTTCTTAGCATCTTTGTAATCATTACTGTACTGTACTGTGACCATTAGGCTGCCTCCAGTACATATCAACTGGGATCGACCCATGATAGGCTTATGCCCCTGGGATACCACCCATAAACACATAACTAGGGATCGACCCATGATAGGCTTATGCCCCTGGGATACCACCCGATAAGAGAGAACTTCCATCACTTAGTTCAATTAATCTTTGAGATTGTTATTTCTGTTGCCACCGCATTTTTGATACTTTGAAACAATGATACATCAATAAGAGATATATAAATAGACCATCAATGCAATAACAATGAAGTAAGAACTCATTGGCACATCAATAAAGTGTTTTGGAGTCATCAATGCCATAACAATGAAGTAGGAACTTATTGGTATATCAATGAAACGTTTTGGAGTCATTAATAGCACATGGATCTTGTTTGAGTAACCGGATACTTTCTGACATTCATTAGTGCAATAAATATGTAAGATTTGGAAAACAAGTAAGTATTGGAATGTCTTGAGATCTTGTAGGGTGGAAATAAGTTCATTGGTAACGTAGGACATCATACAAAACCATTATGGATCACATGTTACTGAATAACTTTGGAAACTTTCTTAATAGAACAATTGTTCACTTTCATGCCAAAGATAAGGTATGGAGTATGCTTTACATACCTGACTGTGAACCTTCAATACTAGTCCCAAATGGACTTCTCGTCTTTTCGGATTACTTATCTACAATAAACATATATAACAGTCTAGTATTAGCGACCAAACGTCACAATTTAATTATTTGAATTCACCAAACTAGTGATTAAGTAGTAAGCCTTAATTACACCATAAAGGGTGTCACTTTAACCCTCTTATACACCAATTACATTCACATGCCATGCATATTCATACAACATCTTCCAATATCAAGTTTGGATTCATTTATCCTTCCAACCAATCCATTAAACCAAATTGAGCCAAAGACATAGATAATCATCAATTCAATAGTATATCACCATATCCACCTTCCATAACTCAATTACCATATCCACCTTCCACAATTCAATACAACCAAACCATGCAAAATAGTCCATAACCCTATTTTCATCACCTTTCAATAACAACCAATACATATAATCCTCTATCACACATATACATATGGAAGAGAACAAAAGCCAACAATATTCATACCTTAGAATTCACCTCTTGATTATGAAATCCTGTTTTCACAAATAATAGGTGCCATTCGAAGCTCTCGAGATGACAAACGCAGTTATCGGATTACTTTGGAATTTCTACGGTTGAATCAAAAGTAATTTAAAGGTCAAATTTGGCTAGGGTTTGTTCTTTCTCAATGATTGATGATGAAAATGAGTTTTTGAACTCATATACATGTATATATACACATATTCCCGTCCATAATATCATAGGGAATGACCAAAATGCCTTTAAAATTTAAAGAATGTCAAATCTGTCCTTTGGTGGACTGTTTTGATAAGCTAAAGTGGATCGACTATAACTCTTTGCTCCGATATCAAATTTGGGTGAAATTGGTATCGTTGGAAAGATAATTCAAAGGTCTTTAATTTCATATAAAGTAGGCCACCCAGTTCGTCCTGTACAAGGAGTTATGGTCGTTTGAAGTTGACCCTAAAAATCTATTTTGAGAGGCTGAAGTAAAACGAGTATAACTCCTTACTCAGACGTTGGATTTGGATGAAACCAATTGCATTGGAAAGAAGACTCAAAGATCTTTCTTTTCATAGGTCGCAAATCTCCCAGTTTATTATATTAAGAGAGTTATGATCATTGAAAATTAACCCAAAAAAATAGCTGGCCTCAGTAGTTTGTGCACAGGAAATTTTCCTGCACATTTACTATTCCCAAATATCCCGGCCACCATTTTATAGTTTCGAACGTGCTCGATTATATCCGAAACCTATCCGTTTTTGGAAATCTTTATATCGTTGGAAAGCTTATTCAATAACCTTCGAATGAAATCATCGACGGGCAAATTTCAGTATAAATAAAATAAAATAAAATTAATTCCATATAAATAAGACCAATACACGTACTTGAATACGCCAATACACATACTTGAATACGGGGTGTTACACATTCCATCAAAGATGATTTTATATCCATACACTCCACTAGAGATCAAGGCGGCTAAGAGGAGAAGGAAACACACTTCCAAGGCATCATCAATCATAAAAAAAAAGCAAGATTTCAATGCCTCTGTGTTTGTCTTGCACCGATATTCAGTGTACAAGGGCCACAGAAGAGCAGCATGAGCTGAAGAAGGTGAATGTACATCATCTGTTCCAAAAAACAAACAAGCACATATCTATTTCGACAGATGATACATCTGCTGAAAATTATCAAACAGATGTATACATCTGTTGCAACTGTTGTCTAACCTATTGCATCAGATTCATTATTTGTTTCAACAGATGAGTCTTATGTTGCAACAGATGGGTCATCTGTTCAAAATTATCATACTTCTCTAATTTACCTGTTCGAATTTGTCCCAACAGATAATCCATCTGATGTAACATAAGAATCATCTGTTGTAACAGGTGAAAAATCTGTTGTATATCTCTACTTAGCATTAACAATTCTAGCTTTCCAGGTGGATGTCACAGCTACTGCCGAAGAGCATAATATGACAGTTGATAATCCATCAACTGCTTCCAAAGATGAAGAAAAAGTAGAGCCTTTCAGTTTGGGAGAACGGAGGAATTACCCGTTTGAAGGGTTCAACATCTCGAACGAGGCTCCATAAAAACTAATACAGTTGATCAACGACTATTCAGAATGGATTGCCGATGGGTTGTTAAAGCATCATGCCGACAGGTACATAAATCAATTTTATGGATATTGGTTTATACAATTCTTGTTGTAAGAACCTGACATTAACACATATAAATCATCATGTAGAAAATAAAATGACGAGTGCTACAAAGTGAACGAATCGAGTCTTGGTTTTGATATGTTTGACTTTGTTATTGCACATCCCGAAATAAAGAATTGGTTCTATTTGATGTCACAGCCCCAAACTTGCTGGAATGATGAGGTTTAAAGGCCATACATATTACTTTTAATTAATATTTTATTTAATTGCATTTGCGTATTAATTTTTTAGTCATGTAATCCAAAATATTTAATAATATGTGCAGCACATCGATGTCATTTTTTACTACCTCCGAAAGAAGGACAAGTTGCAAACACAAGAATAATACAGATACACAACAGACAATTGTTTGTACAAAGTTTACATCAATAATGCCTACGATAGGTATTGTCAACAGCAACTGGAAGTTTCTCGAAACAAGGAATGCTTAATCAACATCATCAAAGGTTTTAGCATTCCGGCTGGCTTACCTTGGCATTTGGTCGACGAAGTGTACATCTCAATCAATTATGGTGATGATATCCATTGGGTGTTGGCTGTCGTCGTTCTAAAAAAGAGGAGCATCTGAGTTTATGACTCGATGTCACGAAGGAAACGTTCCGGGCCATCGTCAGAGACACAAAAGCTGGCCAAAATATTGCCTACTTACCTTGATATGAGTGGTTTTTTGGATCAAAAGGTTCGTACTGATTGATCGATGATTGAAGCATACTGGGATAAAATGGCTAATCCATTTGATGTACAATATGTTGATGAAATTGCTCAACAAACCATTGGTAGCCTGTAAGTTTAAGTGTCATGATTTAGTTTCATTTCACAAATTTCACAATGCTTGCATGAACTGCAAGATATGGATTATCTGTTTTTTTATAATGCAGGAATTGCGGTCCTTTTGTTGCCGCCTATACCTAGTATTTGAGCGATGGATTACAAGTATCAAATGCTGAACTTGATGCTGGATTACTCCACAAAAGATATACTGCTCTTTTATGGAAATATGGAGAAGCGAAAACTCAGAAGCCATACGCAACCGACATTAAAGATCCACGACAATCGAAACCGAATTCCATAACACTGGATGAAGAACAACTTGTCCATATTGATTAGATCTTTATAGCTTGAGTCCGTCAATGTAATAACCTATCCTCCTTGGTTTAACTTGTTGATTTATTTGTAGAGTAGATCGTTTGTACTCATAATGATTTTTTTTACTTTTCATTTATTTGTTGAGTTATTTTATTTCATGTAATTTTTGAAGTCTTTGATTTATTTTATTCTGTCTACGAATATAATTAATTCTGAGTTTTGAACATGTTAATTAAAATGGAGTACTAGATTCAAATATCGCAACAAATAATACATCTGCTGCAACAGACGACATATCTTATCAGACAAATTTAGACATATGTTGCAACATGAGATGCAACATGTAGGCCATCTGCTGGAAATTATATAATAGGTCTTCCTACTTTTTTGATTTTCTCCAATATATCATTGATTAGTTGCAACAGATAAGTTATATGTTGCAATAGATTGTAAATCTGTTGTGAAAGACAGACGGGGAATATCTGCATAACGCAACAGATGACCAACCTATTCCAACAGATAATCAATCTGCCACAACAAGTACTATATCTATTACAACAAATATAAAATCTGTTGCATTATAAAAATTTAACTTTACCAGACATTAAAATTATTGCCCCTATATGTATAGTGAATTGGCTTGAAATGAAAATTTGTTATCGTGTTCGTCTCTGTCTTTGTACATGTTCTTTTTTATACACGGGCTCCAACCATTTAGTTAGTACCCCATATGCTCAGACCCATTGCATCTTTCCCACAACGGTGTCGTACACATCGGTCATTTGTGTACAGATCAACAAACACTCCATGTATGCAAGCGAGTACGGCCCACACGCTGCACCGGTTTTATTTTTTAGTAGATGAATATTCTTATTTCGACCTTCAAAAACCCATGATTCCTTCGCTAAGACTTCAATCGACAAATGATCCATCAGCTTACTCTGCGTCAACAACTTGGGCAACAACTTCAAGAGTGGTTGCATGTGGGTAAAAATGTCTTCTCGCTGAACACAGGTAAGTTGCATTCATAAACCTTAATCTTTCCCTCGTATAGTAGTATCTCAATAGTGAGAAAATAGGTGACATCCATGTTCATGACTACAAGGATTTTCTTTGCCTTGGTCCAGCTCTTGCCATGTGGATATGGCCTCTTCCCTCTAACATATTTAATTGCTTCATCATCCCTTTGTAATGTAGAAACTAACTGATCAAATCCCATGCCACCAGAATCAACTAGATTACAAAGATCAGCATACCTATCTTTGAAATTATTGTAGAAGTTGAGGTCCATTATCCTATCAACAACATCATAAGCATCTGGGTACGCTAATTGCCTGCCCTTTATGAGGCAGAGAATTTTATCAACATACTGTGGTATAAGAAGATAATTTTTAAATAAGTTAGTAATTGTATAGAATAAAAACACAGTGGAAAGAATAATAGATGTGTATTATGTTGCAACAGAATACCAAGTTGTTGCAACATATTACATATCTGCTGCGTAGATTCTTCTTCATGGAGTAGATTGGAAGGGTAGGTTAGCAAAAGTAAACTTACTTTGTCCTCGTAACACACACACATATTTGTCATATTCGAGAAGTCTTTGGCGGCAAATGAATGCATGGTGTATTCTTTTTGAACCTTTATCTTGATGAATTCTTCCATTTCCTTCTTCTTCTCCTTGCCAAGATCCACAAATATGTCCACCTTCTTCGGTGGTCCCTGAACTTCAACAATTATTGGAGAGGGGGGAGTTGCATTTTTTGCTGATTTCAGAACGGAGAGAATTTGTCTAATTTTTATTGTCTTCCTCCTAACCTCCACTGTAGGAGTGCATGGCTCCCTCACCTCGTTGGATGATATGACACCCCTCTTGGATTTCAACTCCTCGGCAGCTTTAGAAATAGCCTCTAGCTTGTCGAGGAGTTTATCCTCTCTGTCCTTGCATACTTTGCATTTATAATCAGAACATGAGGGTGAAGAGGGGTGATATGGACCACTGTAAGGGTAGGAGAGACCGGTGTAGGGGTGAGAGGGAGGACCTGTGCAAGGGATGTTTTCAAACATATTTATTTTTTGTTGAGCACCAACATGCTCATAATCACGACTGGCAGCAGAAGAAAAAGCAGGATGGCTGCCACCATCACAAATAACTCCACCAGCAACGCCCCCAGAAAAAGCACCCGGATCTGTTGCAGTTTGAGTTAGGTCGTTCAGAGCTTCAACATTAGACTGACCTTGCCTAACTGCTCTTCTTATGGATGTTGCTCCATCCAATTCCTTCTTTATTAACTCCACCGCTGGGTCTTCTTTTGTATCAACAAGACCCAGAGTAAGAAAAGAAGTCTTTCCTAGCTCATCAATGGTAGGCACGATCCAAGGATGCACAACCTATAAAAAATGATAGTAGGAATTTAAATTATATAATAATAATTTGCAGTCAGTTGGGTTATATGGGGCTTGGGTTATGTTAACACAACCAACTTATGCAATAGACGATCTAGCTACCGCAATAGCTGATCTGTATGTTGAACAAATTGATAATATATTGCATTAGAATATCCATCTGTTGCATAATTTTCAGTAGATGGGTAATCTGTTGAGTAGGGTTCAGAGAACAGAGCAACATATGGTTAATCTGTTGTGAAATATGGATCGTATGTTGCAACTGATTACCCATTGCACTAATTGCAGTTGACGGGTAATCTCTTGCCACAGATGGAACATCTGTTTCAATATCTTTCTTTGAGACAAATTATTTTAGTTGAAAGAAGACGTACTGCATCATCCAGAGGGTTAAAGAGATCAGCCTCATTAATATTTTTTTTCTGCTCTCTACTGGAGCCAACCACCTAAGGATCCTTGGATGAGAAACCTTATCTGGGTAATCCATGAAATGCTTTTAACGGGAAGAAATGACTTCACATGCCCAAGCATAAAAATTGTAAACAGGAAGAAAACAAAAAAAAGTCACAAGTATATTCAACATAAATTAATGAACGAGTAAAAATAGTGATCAATTTTACCATGAAAGCCTAAGGAAAGCCGTATAATGTGGTCGTCTTTGGGTTTAGCTCTTTTAGTAAATATTTGACAGTCAAGTAGTAGCTGTCGTATCCCCTGGGATAATCGTTGAATCTCCCAAAATCATCAGCAAGCGCCAACAAATCACGTTTTATGACTTTATTTACGTCTCTTGCCAATAAAACAGAATGGTCAAACCAAACTAAGCACATTTTCTCCCTATTGTGCTTTGGTATGTATTTATTCTTGAGATCCGCTATCAAATCCTTCACTTTGTTGCTAGGTCCAACAATGCCCAACAACCCATATTTTTTTACCTTGCATTTGTTGGACCCTTTGTGGGGTGTTTTCTTGATCGCAGGTTCTTCTGGACGATTGCATCTCAAGTCCGTCACAATGACAAACTCTTTCAATCCAAAACAAACCGGCATGCCACAGTAGTTGATCCATACTTCATCCATATTATTTCCGCCATCCTTCGGACCTCTATCATCCCCGCATACATGATCCTGCGCTTGAGAAGACCATATACCATGATCATTGGGAAATAGAGAGGGCGGGCCCCAGACAGCTCAAGAAAGTGTGCAAAGCAGCTTTTCTTAAAAAGTCCATCTATGTTTTCCTTCTTCATAATACTCCTAAGTTCTTCAAAAGATTTCCTCAACTGACATTTAATTATAAGATCACCAAATACTGCATTAGGGCTATTCATCGGTGTAACACTCCGTATTCAAGTACATGTATTGGCGTATTCAAGTATGTAAATTGGTCTTATTTATATGGAATTAATTTTTTTTAAATTTTATTTATACCGGAATTTGCCCGTCGATGGTTCTATACGAAGGTTATTGAATAAGCTTTCCAACGATATAAAGATTTCCAAAAACGGATAAGTTTCGGATATAATCGAGCACATTCGAAACTATAAAACGGTGGCCGGGATATTGTGAATAGTAAATGTGCAGGAAAATTTCCTGCACACAAACTACTGAGGCATGCTAGTTTTTTGGGTCAACTTTGAACGATCATAACTCTCTAATATAATGAACTGAGAGAGATACGACCTATTAAAAGAAAGATCTTTGAGTCTTCTTTCCAATGCAATTGGTTTCATTCAAATCCAACATCTGAATAAGGATTTATACTCGTTTTATTTCAGCCTCTCAAAATAGATTTTTAGGGTAAATTTAAAACGATCATAACTCCTTGTACAGGATGAACTGGGTGACCTACTTTATATAAAATGAAATCCCTTTGAATTATCTTTCCAACGATACAAAATTCACCCAAATCCGATATCGGATCAAAGAGTTATGGTCAATTTACTTTAGCCTATCAAAACAGTCCACCATGGACAGATTCAGATTTACTTAAATTTTTAAGGGCAATATGGTCATTTTCCATCACCTCATGGACGAAAATTGGTCATTATATACATATACTTAGCCTCATATCCATCATTTATCATCCATTATTGAAGAATAAGAAACCCTAGCTTAATTTCAACTCCAATTATCTTGTGATTCAACTGTAGAAAATCCAAATTGATTCCGTAGTTGTGTTCACCGTCTCGAGGGCTTCGAGAAGCACCCCTTATTTGTGCCAACAGGACTTCAAAATCAAAAGGGCCATTTTATGTTAAGGATGTAAATTATGTTGGTGTTATTTATATGGATATGTATATATATGCATGTGAGCATAAGAAGTATGTTATTTGATTGTTGTTGAAAGATGATTGGAAATGATGTTGGATCATTCTTGTGCATGGTTGGATTATGTTGAATTGTGAAGGAATTTGGTGTGATGATGTGGTATTAAAATGATGATTATATATATATATATATATATATATATATATATATATATATATATATATATATATACACACAGACATAAACCTATTGTTCAAGTTGATTTTTGGAATGCTTTGCAAATATTGGTTGTATGGAATTATGGAAGAGAATTGTGGTGTTGGGTTGCTAATACTAGATGCCAAACATTTCATTGTAGATAAGTGATTTGTAAAGGCGAAAAGTTGTGTTGAATTGGTATCCGAATCTACAACGAGGTATGTAAAGCATCCTCTAACGATGTTCTTTGGCATGAAAACACCAATGTTCCATCAAGTAAGATTCTGAGGTTGTCCAAAAACATGTATTGTTCTACGTTACCAGCAAAGTGGTTTCCATTCTATAAAGTGTCAAAATGTTTCATTGATATACCAAAGGCTCCTATTTCATTGTTGTGATATTGATGATTCTGAAACACATTGTTGATGTACCAATGAGTCTTTATTACATCGTTATTGTATAGAAGGTCTATTACTTGGTTCCTATTGATGTATCATTGTTTCAAAGTATAAAAAATGTGGTGGCGACCGAAATAACAATCTCAAAGATTAATTGAACTAAGTGATGGAAGTTCTCTCTTATCGGGTGGTATCTCAGGGGCATAAGCCTAGCATGGGTTGATCCCTATTTATGTGTTTATGGGTGGTATCCCAGGGGCTTAAGCCCAGCATGGGTTGATCCCTATTTATGTGTATCCCAGGGGCATAAGCCTAGCATGGGTCGATCCCTATTTATGTGTTTATGGGTGGTATCCCAGGGGCATAAGCCTAGCATGGGTCGATCCCAGTTGATATGTACTGGAGGCAGCCTAATGGTCACAGTACAGTACAGTAATGTTTACAAAGACGATAAGAATGAAGGTAAAATGATTGAATAAATACAATGTACAGGTTATCACAAGTTCTAGTAAGTGTGGTCCACTCCTATTATGATTTATTCACTTGTTTCTGATTTCTATTGAGCTCCTATATCATATGTGATTATCTACAGCTTTACATACTCAGTACATATTTCGTACTGACGTCCCCCACGGGGACCTGCATTTCATGCTGCAGGCACAGGTACCTCAGCTCATACACCGCATAAGTAGGAGCCAGGTCATACAACTATTGTTGGTGAGCTCCAGTTTGCTTCGGAGCTTTCCGAGTCGGTTCCTTATGTTTTGTTATTGTACAGGAGTCATGTGTGGGCGGGAATTTGTCCCGACCCTAGTTATGTCATGTATATCCTAGAGGCTTTGTAGACATAAGAAAGGGTAAAGTCATGGAAGTTTATATAGTGATGTTATATTTGTATATGTGGTGGCCCCGACGGCCAAGTATTATATATATATATTTGTGCGTGTTGTGCTGATACAGGTAATTAGACCCTTCTATATGCAATGAAGTGCTGTCCAAATTTTTGGTGACATGTAAGTGAAAGTACAGGTATTTGAACGGGTTCTCCCGGGCCTTCTCGGCTTCGGGTGCCAGTCCGGCCCGATGGAATTTTGGGGCATGACCATCAGCATCGCAACTCGAAACTTGTCAATACTAATGGTTTTGATAAAATGATGTTGGAATTTCGATATTATTTCACTCCCCTTTGGTGAGGAGGAGTTATCACTTTCCTCGGCTTCATTTTGCCCTGACTGAGATTGTTCTGGAAGTTCTTGCGAATCTATCAGTACTCTAGCTTTTTTTGTTTGGTGATCGAAAGTTGATCCACTTTCTCCACTTTCTGTTTCTTTTCTTTTGAGAGACATCTTTTAACTACAAACAAAAGAAAAACAGAAAAAACATTGCATTTGATGTCTGCTTAATTTTTTTAAAAAAGGTGAGACAAATTTCAATAAATTGTTCTTACCACATAACCAAAAAAAATACTCCAACGGACAACCCATCAGTTGGAACAGATGGGAAACTCGAATATGTTTGAAGACCTATTTAGTATCTCCCCACAGATATTCCACCTATTGCAACAGGTGGAGAAATTTCAATAAATTATTCTCTGCCACATTACAAGAAAATACTCCAACGGATAACCCATCAGTTGGAACAGATGGGGAATCTGTTTGAAGACTTATTTAATATCTCCCAACAGATCTTCCACCCATTGCAACAGATGGACCACCACCACCACAACCAATGCCACGACTAATGCCAATAAGATCACCACCAATGCTACCAATACCAAGACCACCGACGCCACTGCCAAAAAACACAAATACCAACACCAACAACAACAGCCACCAGCAACACCACAAACACCATCCAACAATACACGACAGTCAACAATATACTGAGAGAAAAAATAGGATTTTCTCGGGTGCTTCCTACTTTTTTAGTATCAAAACTCAACTGTTAACCCATTCTCGAAGATAATACAACTAAAAGTCTTCTTTTTTATCATTAACAAATGTAAAACTCTTCTCGAACTCTGTTACATGCGAATATAGAACCTGAATCAAACTAAAATAATATATATATATATATATATATATATATATATATATATAAACACAAACACATATATATATAATATTCAAACTTTTTTATACATAAGATATTAATTATAATCTACTTTTTAAATACTTTTTCAACTAGTTTTAGTAATTTTTAATAATTTGAAAGTAGACTTCGATATATATTTAGATTTGTGCCTTTAAGTTGTAATATTTGTCCATTAATTGCTAATGAAATAATCGAAAACCCAATATTAACTTAAAACCTATACTTTTCACTCTTCATCTCACTTTATAGTTTCAAGAGAGTTTTTCGCTCTTCATTTTGTCATAATTATGGGATTTCATTAGCACATGTGTGAAAACATATTTGATCTACTTTTTGATCACAATATAATTGCAAAAACTAAAGATTATAAAAAAAAAATCGAAAAGAATCAAAAAACCCGAAAAATCCAAAAAAACCGACTAAAACGTAAACCAAGAAACCAATTTTATGTTGGTTTGATTTGGTTTATAGTTTTAATAAACCGACATGATTGGTTTGATTTTTTTTCTAAATAAAAATCGAACCAACCCGACCTATGTACACCCCTAGTTTTCATGTTTCTTGGATACAATTTCTAAAGGAATCTATAGAGAATGGGAAAATTAAAAAATAGTCAAAAATTTTCTCGACTCGTAAAATTACATTGAATATGTTACCGTTATATAAAAGAAAAATAAGAACACAAACCTTTTGTACTATATATCATTTGCTTTTTTGTGTTATTTGTATACGTCGATGGTGTAATTTCTTTTAGCATAATCATGTAAGTTATAAGTTAAGCTCATATAATTTTCTCTCATAGTACCTTTTTTTTTATTTGGTTGTTGAATATTGGTGAACTAAACCTCTGGGCCATGGACCATACAAATACAAATAAACGAATAAGACACATACAAATCAAATATTGAAAATTTGTTTTTCACAAAGTTTCTTGAACCGTCAATATTCATGGAAACAACTAGTCCAAAATGAATTTTTCTTTTTTCTTTAGTTCATCATTGGAGTATAGCCCAGTTATTAAATTCAGTATACCTTTTTTTTTTTTCAAAAAAAAAAAAAAGCTTAAAATATATGGGGGAAAAAGAATAAAACCTTGCTGTATAACAAACACAAATTTGTGTTTCCTAGTATACATAATAATGATTGGTAATATGAATAAGCCCATTTATCTTTGGGCTGAATTTACTAGAGAACTCTAAGTAAAACCAGTCCAGCCCATATCTTTGCACTTAAAAATACTAAAACTTACTCAAATACACAATTTATGTTTTCAATATTACAAAAAATCCCAACTCCATAAACATATTACAAAAATCTCAACATATACACAAAATGTTATGTATATGTTGGCTATGTTATATATATTAATAGGGAGAGAGAGCAAAGTAATTAAAAAATATATCTTTCTCTAATTGTTGTAGCTTTCTTCTTTGATACTTGTTCTTGGATTTTGTATATATAGCGGTTAATGATGCGATAGGGAAAGTTTTTCTTCTTTCATCAATGTTAGCCCAGTCGGGGCTCGTCTATGCCCCATCCCGATGGACCTTCGATTGCCTCTACCCAAGCTTTATAATCCACCTGTCTTTCCCAGTCTTTGAAAGCCCTCCTGGGGCCTAATCCTCCTTTTCCACCCGAGTCCGAAGTCCAATGGCTTTCATCATTGACAAACACCTGGCTAATAAAATAAAAAAATGGAGCTACAGTACCTTATGAAAGTTCGGGCGAATCCAGTAACTTTTAATGAGATCCTATATTTATACTATTATATTCTGAATATATATATTTAAATATATAGTGCGAACCCACTATCAAAGATAGTACCTTGTCCCAATGGTAGAGGGATAATTATAGATATTTTATCAAAGTATTTTGTAGTTTCATTTAATATATCAAATGAGTTTTTGCCGGGGGAAGTTGTGATATTTTTAGCATGAATATCCACCAAAATAGACATGCTGTATCAATATTAGAAGGGATGCTTTGTGGTAATTTTAACAAAGATTCTTATGATTTACCACATGAGTTATGGTTCCAACTTATTCAATAAAATTCTTACACTAAATTGCATTTGTTCATGGAGGATTTTATTGGATCAGTCAGGATATTTTATCCAAGTATTTTATGGTTTCATTTAACATATATATCAAATGAGGCGTATAGAGAGATACCATTGTCAGAGGAAATTTGTGATATTTCGAATTACATGAATCACCTGAACACGAATCTCCTAAGATCTGGCGTTTCAAATTTTTGTATTGGTTGAAATTTGGGGCTGAGAACTTTTAACTAGTGGCTAATGAAAGAATATGTGTCGAGGTGATACGAGGAAATTAAACTAAGAGAAGAAGAATTTACTACGAAACTAAAGAACAATCAAAATAGAGATAGAAGACAGATTGACACAAGAAGATAGAAAGAAATAAGAACTACTAAATATATTAAATTTAAAAACTCCCCTAAATCCTTTACCAACGAGCACCTAATCTCTACGTGTACCAAGAGAGAATCAACGACCCTCAAAACCCCCGTTTCTAAGTAAGTATTCAACACAAGATCATCAATGAAAAATAAACCCTAATACTTCTATTTAAAGTCTACTATAAGGCCCAAAAGTGACCCTTGAACAAAGAACAAAAATGACCCCAAGCATGGGTTTGCCTCCCCTTGACTACCCGGCACCCGAGCCATCACCATGAAGTAGTGTATACCTCCATTAGGCTTCCCTTGATGTCTCAAGGGATGGTTGGTTAGGCTGGTGATGGCCAGTCGCCCTTCTCGATACTCCTAGGCGGCAGTGAGTGGTTTCTCCATTTTGAGATCCTAATTCAACCCTTAACACAGAGACTCCTTTGGAGATGATCAACACTTGCTCTAAAACCTCTCTCTTCCAGAACATAGCTTGCAAATCTTATGATTTCCGAGCTTGGCTCCTAGTGAAAGGTCTCGAGGGAATTTGAATCATATCACAAGGAGTCTTGGACTAAACTATTTAGCTAAAATGACCTCCTGGATCCCTGTACTATGTTAGTTTTATAAGTTTGGTGCTTTTACTTACATGTTTGACATCTGAACCCCTGAACCCATTAGAAAGCAACTTTTTAAACCCTTTGTCGGTCTACTCAGTTGTGCGTGTTGCATAATCGCTGCCACATCATTAATTTTGTGTAAAATAATTTCCATGTATGAAATGACGTGTGTAGAGTATAAATAGTAAAATTTGACCTAAAATTTAGGTCATGTTATGCCTTCTTCTTCGCTTATCCTCTCTCTCTCTCATCCGAAACTGAAAGATTAACACGATTTTAGGGTAATTTAGGCCAATAGTTGTTGAAGCTTGTTGCGATCCTTGTAAGTATTTAACATTTTGGTATAGTCGTAGTATGTGGTTGTTTATTCTGAAGCTTGTAGTCGATTAAATGGTGGTCCGTTCTACTGATTTTAGGGTTTTCCAGATTACGAATGTTTTTCTGCAATTTGTTGTGTGATTTTATTCTTTTTCGCATGTAGTGCTGTTGTATTTAGTATTTGTAGTGATGATATGGCTTCAATGACATATATCTGGTTTTGATCAGAATTTTGGGTTTTTGAGTTTTTCGTAAACTGAAAAATTGAGATCGAAAATTTGGTGCTTTTAGTTTTTTTGTAGTCTAATGCTCGTATAAAAGCTACATATTGTAGTTTTTTATTCCTTGCATTTTTTGTTATTGTGATAAAATTTTAGGGTTTTTTTGGTCAATTCATATTTGGGTCTTAAAATTTTGGGGCTTTGATTTTTTGTTGTTTAATGCTCCTATTAAACGTGTGTATAACCGTTTTGTGCCTTCAATGGCATGTTTAGTCATTTCAATTACACTTTTGGTTTTGTTGGGTAAAATCAGAATTGATGTTTTTATTCCTTAGTTTTTTGTTTAAAAATTAGGGCTTTGTGGATAATTGCCTAATGTATATGTTATGTTGTCATTGTGCAGGTTTTGTAAATAAATGGATATAAATGTAACAATTCAATTCACGTATGGGGGTGTCTTTTTGTCAGACCCTGATTTAAGGTATTGAAATGAAATTCGTAGTCCTGATAAAATTAGAGTAGATGTTGATGAGCTTCATGTTTTGTTTTTTCATAACTTAGCAACCGATTTAGATGTGGAAAAAATTGAAACCTTTTGGTGTAGAGTAAACAAAAAAGGCTATTATTACAAGTTAGAAAATGATGTTGATATTTTAAGCCTTATGAGTAGTTTAAAATATGGAGATTTAGTTGATGTATATGTGGTTCACCAAATTAGTGAACCTATACTTTTTAATGATGATGTGGCAGCCACTCCACCATTATTACAACTTAGTAATGGTGATGTGGCAGCCCTTGTTGAACCTGATAGGGCTGATGTGTATTCATCTCATCCATTGGATATAAATAAAGATGAACATATAAATGAAAATTATCCTCCCAGGGAAGAAAAAGAAAAGGCTAAGGTTTCTTGTGAAGACTCAGGTGAAGGTCAATTTAATGATTTCTCCACATACCATCTCCAAACATCTGATTCTGAATTAGATTTTGATTGGACTGATTCTGATGGTGTTTCACTTTATGATGATGATGAAAACATTAAAGAGTTGAGTGATTTTGATGAAAAGTTGCTTTAAGTTAGAAAGGCTAACATTGAAAAACAAGCAAAAGAAAAGCCTGATAGGGTGAATGTAGATAAGATACCATATGAACCAATAGATATAGATGCTGGTTTTGAGAATATTTATAAGAACAAGGGGGTTAGATATGAAGGTAAACTGGGTGGGGATGTCCCTTAGTTTGATAGTTCAGATCCGGATAGTGACATTAGTGATGAAGAGGAAGGAGATCTTGTTGATGATGATGAAGTAGTAGATCCACTACCTAGAACTTCTTCTAGCAAGATATACTTTGATAAAACTGCAAAGAAGGTATGTTTTCAGTTGTTTATGTTTTTTTTAATGCTATTGAGTTTAGAGAGGCACTGCAGAGTTACTCTATTAAAAACGGTGTGAACCTTAAGTTGAAACCTAATGAGAAGGAAAGGGTAAGGGCTAAGTGTAAGCATAAGGGTTGTCCTTGGATTATTCTTGGAAGTATTGATAACACAAGATTTTTTACTATGAAAACTTACTTCCCTATACACAAGTGTTCTAAAAGGACAAGAAATAAGATGTGCAACCCTTTGTGGATTAGTAAGCATTACAAAGATAGGATTATGAGTGATCTATCAATAAAATTGCATCATATTCAACCACTTTTAAGAAAGGACTATGGGCTGTATGTTAGTAAAGCAACATGTAGAAAGGCAAAAATCAGAATTATGAATAAAAATTTTGGTGATTTTGTTAAAGAGTATTCTAGGTTGTATGACTATGCTGAATAGTTGAGGACCACCAATCCTGGTACCACTGTATCTATTAGGACATCCAAGAATGCAGTTCCATGAAAAGAGGTGTTTATGGGCATTTACATTTGTCTTGGGGACTTAAAAAGTGGATGAAAAGAGGGCTACAGAAGAATAATTGGTTTAGATACTGCCTTTTTCAAGGGTGTATGTAAAGGTATTTAGTTGTCTTACATTTCCAAAGATGGTAATAATCAAATGTACCCTATAGTATGGGCTGTGGTTGATGAAGAAACCAAGAACACATGGTCATGGTTTCTTAGGTGCATCAACCATGATTTGGAACTTGAAGAAAATGGGGGTGAAGAGTTGAAAATCATGTCTGATATGCAGAAGGTATGACTCTTCATCTGTTCATATTTTTTAATTATTTATTACTGGCTAGTTTGCTGTAATAATGTCTTTAATGTTTAACTACTATTTTACATATTTTGATAGGGACTTTATTTGGCACTTACTAATCTACTGCCAAATGCTGAGCTTAAATGGTGTGCTAGACATATATGGGCCAACTCAAAGCAGGTTTGGAGTGGTGAGAAAAGGAGAAAAAAATTCTGGCAGGTTGCAAGGGCCCCAGCAAAAGAAACTTAATTAAATGAGTGAGTTGGGTATTGGAATTGTGGAAGATTTGCTCAAGTATAATAAAGAGGCATGGTGTAGGGCCTTTTTAAAGGAACATAGCAGGTGTGATGTGGTTGAAAACAACATGTGTGAGACTTTCAATAGTTGTATTTTAGCTGCTAGGTTCAAGACAATTATCACTATGTTGGAGGAAATAAGATGCAAAGTCATGGAAAGAATGAATCAAATAAGAGATTTTTGTGAAAAATGGATCACTGATGTATCACCAATGGCTTTGGAAGTTCTTGCAGAGAATGCTGAATATGCAACCAAGTGTTAGGTGAGATTTAATGGTGATATGGGCTTTGAGATTGGTGATCCACCTTATACACATATTGTTAATGTGATGAGGAAGCAATGTAGTTGTATGTCTTGGCAACTAAACGAAATTCCTTGTGCACATGCAATTGTTGCAATGCATTATAAGGGATGGAATGTGGAGTCATATGTTGATCACGGTATCAAAGGGAAACATACATGAAGGCATATGAAAAGTATATTCTACCAATGACAAATATTAACATGTGGCCAAGCAGCACAAGGCCACCAATTGAGCCACCTGAGATTACTCCTATGCCAGGAAGGCGAGGTAAAAATAGAAAGAAAGCTAAGGATGAAGCTGTTAAGAAGAAGTTTGGAAAGGCTACAAGAAAGGGAAGAAAAATGACATGTTCTGTGTGCAAGTGAATTGGACACAACAAGAAAGGATGTCCAACTTTGATAAGCCAAAGTTTTTCTTGTTGATGAATTTTACTCTTTTTGAATGTGTTTTTGACCTTTCCATATTTTTTTGTAGAAAAAAAATTTCAGTAGTAGCTGTGGCAGTCAATTAAGTGTGCAAGCCAGAACTAGTACTGCAGCAGCTGCTGTTGAGAGATGCAAATGCTTCAACAACTGAAGATATGCCTGTAAATGCTAAATCAAGCAACAGAAGGCCTTCAAATGCTCAAAGTGCACCAATATGTTCAGGAAGGCTTGCAAATGCTCACACAGCATCAACAGCTACAGGAAGACATGCAAATGCTGCATTATTTGGTAGTGCGAAGCCTGTACGTGCCTCAACAGCTGATATAAGGCCTACAGCTACTGTAATGCCCACTACCACTTCAACAGTGGGTGCTACTGCTACACAATCTACAACTCAGCTGTCTACTAGTGGTGTTGGTGCCCCAAAGAGGAAGATTAGTACAACTTTGAGAGGTGGTGCAAATATGACATATAATAGACCAAGGCAAAAGAAACAGGTTTAGGTGTGCTGTTTGGACCAAGTGGAAGTGTGGTAGAGAGGGTAAGTTTCATATAATGTACTTTATATTTAACTGGTTTTAATTAGTGCATGAATAACTGATTTTTTTTATTTTTACAGTCTGGAAATACTGATAGAGTATTACATAGTCCAACACTTATTTGTTCAGTTCCAACCAATATTGACTTGGGTTTCAAACCCAATGGACTAAGTTGGAAAGGTGGAGCTGCAATAACTCAAAAACAACTACAATAATAAAGTAGCAAAATATCAAAGGCAAAGTCTTCTCCAACCACTCAAGCCATATCAAGCACTCAAGCCAGCAAGAATCAATCCACAACAAGCACTCTAGCAACACATTAGTGTAATTCTCTTTCTGTATTGATCCTAAGTGTTGTTAAGATAATTTTTTAAGACTTCTGGTTCATTGTTGTTAAGACAAGTATTTTGATGTTGTTAAGACAAGTATTTTGATGCCAATTGTATATTGCAGATTTTTAGGTTGACAATAGTGCTTCTCATTAAATTTAAATTTCGTTTCATTGTACATACCAACTACATAGATCAGGCCATCTTAAATAATACAACAGATAGAAACCATATGACAACGATAATGATAATAGTGATATCAATACTAATGCTTGGTCTTTCATATCTTCCGTGCCTTCCATATCTTCCTAGTCCTTGTTGTCTTCGTTGCCTTCGATGTCTACCTTTATATTGTTCATTTTCATTGGCCCATTGAAAGAATCCACAACCAGTACTAACATGATATTTTTGATAGCCCTAAAACATTCTTCCCGAATTGGTTGGTGTTCTTGATATCTTAAGTTCCTCGTAAAGTCCACAATAACAAATTCGAACTGTCACGGTGTTGCAAAAAATTACATAAAAAAATAAATTTTCAATATTACAAGCATAGAAAGAAAAAAAAATTAATGAACAAGAACATGGAGAGAGAAAAAATGGAGAAGAACGAATAAAAAAAATGCTCAAATTGCTCCAACAATGGTGTTGGAACCAAATGTGGAAGAAGGAGCATTTATAATGGGTGTTGGAACCCTTTTTGACTATTGGGGCCCTTTAATTTTTTGGCTGACGCGCACCTGGACACTAAAAGATACGCTCCTATGTGGTCCCAACCACATAGGATGCCACATAAGAAATTGTGTTTAAGTTGCTTTTTAATGGGTTCAGGGGTTCAGATGACAAACATGTAAGTAGAAGCGTCCAACTTACAAAATTGACATAGTACAAGGGTCCACAAGGTTATTTTTCCAATTATTTACTCAGCGAGACCAATCTTTATCCAGAGATACCGGTGTATAGGTTTATAGATTGTGAAGTACTACTCTACTATGACAGTCCGAGATGGAAAGTGGTATAAAAAATAGTGGGTTTAAGACATCCAAAGAAACATATGGAGGGTTAGTTGCTATTACTTACGTCCCTCAATTGTTTCTTTTATTTACACATTACCTGAAGTGGTAATTTTCTTCTCTCAGCTCTCTCCCTTTTAGCGCCGCAAAAGCTTTGCTTGTCTCTATTGTCTTATAGCCAAAACAACGACTGATCGTCCTACTGCAAACAGCCAAGCGCGATGTCTAGAAACAAAAGGGAAAATCATCAGATGTGATATGAAACAAGAAACTAAAGGACCCCAAGAAATATGCATTTGACCTTGAGCATTTAACTATTTTGAGATGTCTATCTACAGAAAGATTCTTATGATTGACTACGAGTTATGGATCAAAAATATTCAATACTCCCTCGGTTTAAAAAAGAATGACAAATTAAAATAAAACGACAGGGATGAAAGATATAGTGATAGTTCGTTTAGGACATCCAAATGACCATATGGGGTGTTACCTACGACTGGTGTCACCACTCAAGTATTCTGTTATACGGAAAGCTTGATCTCTCCAAAACTATGTAATTGCTTATTTCATGTCATTAAGTTATACACATTATTTGACGTGATATTTTTCTTTGTCTTAGCTCTCTCACCCTTTTAGCATCTCAAAAGCTTTCCCAGTCTCGGTTGGCTTTTAGCCCAAATAGAGACCTATCGTACTGCTTGTATCGTTTGGTGGCTTCTACTGCTAGTGCCTAATCACCAAGGCCGAGTTTCTTCCTTGTCTGATGGTGAATCTTACAGTAAAGTTCATTTCTGCCTTTGCATTTGACGGTCAATCTCCTCTCGGCCCCACTAAATCCAATTCGGACCCAAATGTCATGGCTAAAGTGACTTTACAACTAAGTTTATTAAGGTCTCGCGGCCGAGTCATATTCAATATGTTACTAACTTTTATTTATTTATTTTTACCTTTTTTCGTAATTAAATTAACATGGAGTGAGTATTTTTTTAATCTCAGCTGGGATTTGAAGTTGTAATCATCAGGGGTATACAAATTCTTTATAGATTATGGATCGTTTTTCTCTCTCAAAATAAAAAATTTAATGAATTCTTATAATCTGAACATATTGAGCAAATTTCATCAGAAAAATAAAGACAAACATAATCAAAGAGGATTTAAATTCCCTCACATTTATAAATTATTCATTTGACAATTTCTATAACAATACATATACTAACAACAAATCATAAAGAGCTCGTACCCTCCTATAGTTACAATATTTTTTTTCTAGACAATTTTTTTTAATTACTGGCAGAATCACATATATATTCTAAGATCATCCAAAATACTAAATTCACCCAACAAAAACCCATAATTATCCACAATTGGAACTCCCAATTTATGTGAATATTTGACTTCTTGATTTTCTGAAATTTTCACCCAAGTCCCCATCATTAATTCTTCATCACTTTCTTCAACCCCATTTGATGTATTCGTATTCTCATCAACACTTATTGACGATTTTTTTTAAACTCATCAGTAACACAAGATTCTTGATAAGATTTTTCAAAAATCTGGTCATTTTTTGCTCTTTTAGCCATCACTAATTCTTCGAATTCAAGCTTCTTAGCCATCACCCATTTGGGGTGCCCTTTTAAAATTTTGACTAAAAAAACTTGCCTTTTAGGCTCCGGACTACCGCATTTGGTCCAGTATTAAATGAAATACAATTAATTTTGACGAGTCTTATCTTTATCTCACAAGTTAGAATATTATTCAACATTGTATATATAAAAAAAGGTTATTCGACTATGAATAAATTTCCTTTAAAGAATCAATTGATGACATGGCCTGGTTAATATTATATTTAACTTACTAATATATCTTAAGTTGTAATAATAATGGTGAAAATATCTTCATACTTTGCGATAATTTAATTCTTATCTATATTTTTTTGTCATCCGATATTTCATATCCGCTTTATATCTTGAGTTATAATAATTATGAAAAGATTTTTACACTGTGTATAAGTAATAAATTCATACCACTTTTTTTTTTTTTTTCAGTGGATGTTTCATATTTGTCTTATATCTTAAGCTATTATAATTGTGGAAAGTACTTTATGTTATGTGAATAATTAGTTTTTTTTTCTCATTTTTTCACTCGATATTTCATATCATTTTGATGCCTCAACTAGTTTGTATTTAAGTCGTGTCTGATTATGTTTTCGTTATTTATATTTACATTGAACTAAACTACTATAATTCTTCCCTACCTACAAATTAGTTGACAATGTTTACAAATCTTACAAACAGAAGTTCATATATTTATACTTATTGTATATTCGCTTAGAATGATTTTAAAAAAAGGAAGTACTACTTATCGAGATTTGCAAAATCGTAGAATAAAGAAATTAGTTGAGATTATACGCAAGCAAATTTGAATATCATAATTATAATAATAAAAAAATTATATTCTCATGAATCAAATTCATACCCCCACAATTTTTGCATATTATATTCTGTAAATTCTATATTTAGTATGATGAACCATATGTTTACCAAAAATATATGCACTAAATTATCAAAAAATTAGTAAATCTAGTATTACAATAATATATACATTTTGTCTGCCAATAAAACGATCTCAAATTGGTAATACTAGGAACATTGTCATAATTGGTATTGCAAGTTGGAATTGTCTTTAAACATTTATGCGAGGTGTATCATATTTTAATGCATATACATAATTGCCACAAATAATGTTTGCGTGTAAAATAAAAACTTATTAATAGTTGAATCTATAATGCGAAGTGGCACCTAGCTATTTTTGGCTAGGGATTATTTTTCCCTTTCATTTCCAGTTTAATTTTGGAAATGACACCTCGAAAAATACTTTTCCACACTCGGTGTTTACACAACGCTATCTATTTTGATTACCAATTAATTTGAATTTATATCGAGAAATCCTACTTAAAAAATATGTTGCTTTAACTTAAAGACGACTTCATATGCAGGACTCAAAAAAAATGACATCTATGCCTAGATATTAATCTTTGTTCTATTTTTGCACAACTGAAAATTTAAAGTTATAACTTATTATTTAACTTTAATATTTAAATAAAAACCAAAATACATTGAAATTGACTAATATTATATTTTGAATATACTATAAACTTCTATAAGAATTAAATTAGTGTCCATCAATAAAGATCACGAGAAAGATTCTTTTTTTTTTCAAACATAGCGTTATGTGTAATTTTGGCAATGTCCCTCTTTTTAACAAAGAAAAAAACTTATCTGAAAAAGGACAACCCACTCCAATGACTATGACATGCATTTTGGATTAAGCTGCCTGATCTTCCTATCCAAACTTTCCATTTGTTGTTAAGCTCGTGCCTTTGCCGCTGCCGCTTCTTTAACTTATTGGACTCATATATCTCTTTCAATTGACGACATCTTAGAAGATTTTCGTCAACAAACCTCTTTTCTTTTCACCTTTCTCTTGAACTCGCCATTGCCTTACGGTGCCCATAAGAGTTTTCACCAATAAGACTCTCTCATTTTTATTTCTCTCAACTCCCCATCGCCTTATGGTGCCCGTGAGGACTTTCACCAGTAAGACTCTCTCATTTTTATTTCTCTCAACTTACCATCGCCTTATGGTTCCCGCGAGGGTTTCACCAATAAGACTCTGTCATTTTTATATCTTTCCTAATTTCTTATACTGAGGAAGACGAGTAGTACCCCAAAACTACATCATAGTATCCATTGCATGCTTAGCCTTAACATTATCAAAGATTGATTTGAAGGTCTTTCTTTGGTTGTAATTTCATTTTTGGATAAGGTTAGAAAGAAAAGGATGGCAGGAGGCTCAAACGACACTTGAAGTGGGGGTGGGATTTACAACTTTTGGAATCAACTCAACAACATACTAGCTTATGCTCCAGTTTTTGTCGACTGGGTGACTCTAAAAATTTTATTTGGTTGGACCGAGCCCGAAATAGGGTAGCCTATGTATCTCACTCCCGAGAGAGGAGAATCAGGTCGCACATAGTTCCATCAGTTTATTCTTTGTTTTGATTTGATTTTTTTCTTCTCTCTTTTTCTTTTGTTATTATTATTATTATATTTTTTTTCATGCTTTTCTTTTATTATTCTTTTCTTGACATTTTATTTTTTACTCTATTTTGATTCCAAAAGAGGGGTATAAAAGAAAAATAAAACTAGGCTCAAACGGGGTAAACAAAGGATGACACAATGTTTGGATAGACCAATGAAATGCCTTCATCATATCAATCTTCCAGAATGCAAGTACTAAACATGCAATAGAACCAACAAAGGATAAAATATCATACATAATATCTTTTGACCGCATCAGCATTGATAGCATCTCTGCCATTTTGCCTTCAATATCTGTCAAATATAAGGCCCCATTGGGCAACACTTTCTCCACAATAAAGGGACCTTGCCAATTTGGAGAGAACTTGCCTTTAGCTTCAACTTGATGAGGGAGGATATGCTTCAATACCAACTGACCAACTTCAAAATTCCTGGATCGTACCTTTTAGTTATATGCCCGAGTCATTCTCTTCTAATATAATTGGCCATGGCATATCGATGTTAGCCTTTTTTCCTCAATCAAACTCAATTTTTCCAGTCGGGTTTTGACCCACTCGTCATCATCAATCTCTGCTTCCAAAATGACTCGAAGAGAGGGAATTTTAATTCTGCAGGAATGACTGCTTTTGTCCCATACACCAATAAATATGGAGTTGTCCCTATTGAAGTGCGAACAGTAGTGCGATAACCTAGCAATGCAAATGGCAACTTCTCATGTCATTGTCTATACCCTTGTACCAATTTTTGCAGTATCTTCTTGATATTCTTATTGGCGGCTTCCACGGTGCCATTTGCATTCGGACGATATGGAGTGGAATTTTGATGTGCGATCTTAAACTGTTGACACACTTCTTGCATCAAATGATTATTCAGACTGGCAGCATTGTCTGTAATGATCATCTTAGGAATTCCAAACCTACAAATGATGTTGGCATGAACAAAATCTACTACCGCCTTCTTTGTCACTGACTTAAAAGTTTCTGCTTCTACCTACTTTGTGAAGTAATAGATGGCCACCAAAATAAACCTATACCCATTCGACGCTTTTGGCTCAATTGGTCCAATCACGTCCATTCCCCAAGCTACGAAAGGCCATGGAGCAGACATTGCGTGCAATTCAGATCACCGTGTACCTGACATTGATGATATTTCCGAATAAAACGAATAGAATCTCGCTCCATAGTAAGCCAATAATAACTTGCTCGAAGTATCTTCTTTGACAAGACATAACCATTCATATGCGGCCCGCATACTCCAGAGTGTATTTCAACCATGATTTCCGAAGCTTCTTTTGCATCAACACACCTCAAAAGTCCCAGATCCGGGGTTCTCTTATATAAGATTCCCCCACTTAAGAAAAATCCACTAGCCAAACACCTAATAGTCCTCTTTTGATCATTGGTGGCATGTGTTGGGAATTCTCCTGACTGAATGTATCGCTTGATATCAAAGAACCAAGGTTCTCCATTGAGCTCTTCTTCAACCGCACTACTGTAAGCATGCTAATCACGACTGTATATTTGCACTGGATCAATGTAGGCTTTATCAGGATTTTGGAGCATCGAAGACAAAGTGGCCAACGCATCAGCAATCTCATTGCAAATTCTTGGAATATTCCTAAACTTTACAGACACAAACCGTTGACATAGATCTTTCAAGCATTGTCGATATGGTATTAGCTTTAAATCTCGCATCTCCCAATCACCTTGAATCTGATGGACGAGCAAATCTGAATCCCCCAACACTAATAGTTCCTGGATTTCCATATCAACAGCTAGCCTCAAACCCAGAATGCAAGCTTCATATTCTACCATGTTATTGGAACAATAAAATCGAAGTTGAGCTGTCACCGAAAAATGTTGCCCTGCCTTAGAGATAAGAACTGCACCTACTCTGACTCCTTTCATATTGACATCTCTATCAAAGAACATCTTTCAACCTGGATCAACATCTATAATGACTTTATCGACACACAATACCTCTTCATCAGGAAAATATGTCTTTAATTGCTCATACTCTTCATCAATTGGACTCTCAGCAAGATGATCTGCTAAGTCTTGGGCTTTCTTGGCGGTTTGAGTCACATATATAATGTCGAACTCGGTAAGCAATATTTTCCACTTTGCCAATTGATCCATTGGCATAGGCTTCTAAAATATATACTTCAGCGGATCTATGTGAGAGATGAGATAAGTAGTATAGGATGAAAGATAATGCTTCAAATTCTGTGCTACCCAAGTCTGGGCACAACACGTCCTTTCAAGAAGTATATACTTGGCTTCATATGTTGAGAATTTTTTGCTAAGGTAATAAATAGCTTGCTCCTTTTTGCTCGTGACATCATTCTGACCCAAGATACAACCGAAGGAATTGTCTATGACTGATAAATATAAGATCAAAAGCCTACCAGGCTCTGATGGTACCAGCTCGGGCGGATTTGATAGATATATTTTGATTTTATCAAATATGTCTTGGCATTCTTCAGTCCACTCAACCGCAACACTCTTCTTCAGCAACTCAAAAAGGGGCTCGCAAGTGGTTGCGAGTTGAGCAATGAACCTACTGATGTAGTTCAATCTACCCAACAAACTCATCACCTCTGTCCTATTCTTGAGCAAAGGCAAATCTTGGATGGCTTTGATTTTCGAGGAATCTAATTCAATTCTCCGATGGCTGACTACAAATTCCAATAGCTTTCCAGACAAAACTCCAAATACACATTTTGCCGGATTGAGCTTGAGATTATACCTGCGAAGCCTCCCAAATAACTTTCTTAAATCTTTAACATGGTCAGTTTGACTCTTTGATTTAATAATCACATCATCTATATAGACCTCAATCTCCTTATGCATCATATCATGAAACATAGTGGTCATGACTCTCATGTATGTTGCTCCAGCATTCTTCAAACCAAACGGCATCACTCGATAACAATAAGTCCCCCATGTTGTGATAAAAGATACCTTTTTCGCGTCTTCATCATCCATAATGATCTGGTGGTATCCAGCATAGCAATCCACAAAAGAGGCAACTTCGTGTTTAGAACAATTGTCCAGCAAAATATGGATGTTAGGCAACGGAAAATCATCCTTCGGACTTGATCTGTTCAAATCACGGTAATCAACACATACTTGAAGTTTTCCATCTTTCTTTGGGACAGGAACAACATTGGACAACCACGTAGGATAACGAGCCACTCGAATGACTTTAGCTTTAATTTGTTTCATGATTTCCTCTTTTATTTTGATACTTACATCAGTTTTAAACTTCTTCAACTCCTGTTTCACAGGGAGAAATGTAGGATCAGTTGGCAATTTATGGGCCACTAATTCGGTGCTTAGACCAGGCATATCATTATAAGACCATACAAAAACATCCTTATAGTCAATTAATGCTTGAAGCATTCCATCTTTTAGCTGTGGCAAAGCATGTACACTGATTTTAGTTTCCCTAACATCTTCTTGATTCCCTAGATTAATTGGCTCAGTTTCATTCAAATTAGGATTCGGCTTGACTTCAAACTGTTCCAACTCTTTGCTTACTTCCTTTAGTGCCTCTTCTTCATCATATTCCCCCCTTGTTTCATTATATCTTTATTAGTTTGGATTTTAAGATCAGGTTGAAAATCCTCATGTATGTCATGTCATTAGAATCAGCATAAAGAGAACTGTATAAAGAAAAAGACCAAAACAAAATATATTAGACACACAATAAGGAGTCATTGCATTTCATTAAAAGAGAAAGATAGGAGGGTTTAAACACAAATGACAACAGAATATAAACAAGCTAAATTCTGAATTACAACCTTGGAATAACTCAGATAAATAGAAAAAAATATAAAATAAACTACCAAAACTCCCTCCTGATGGGGAGTGGAATGATTTCTCAATTGTTGAGCTGGACCTCAGGACCCATGAACTACACGTCTGCCTTACTGGTACCCTGTCCAACTTTAACCATGTCAACATCAATCAGCAGGTTCTGGAAGTCATCAACCAATACAGCTTCAAATTCTACAGATTTTATGACATCCCTTTTGACAAATGATTCACTGAGTAGCGGCATTGAGCGAGGGAGTGACCATGTTTCCTTTTTCCTTCCTTTGGCCTTCTTCAAATCTTTAGCCATAGGTTCAAATCCCAGGCCAAAAGTGCCCATGTTCTCTCTCGGACATATGGGATGAACGATACCATGCAGAGACACTCCCAAACCCTTCCCTAGTACAAATCTATATTTCAAAAGTTCACTCACCATCATGATAGAAGCGGAGGACAATTGTGGTCCCCAAACAACCTGTCCTTCAAGGATACGATCTATAGGCACTGTATCAAAAGTTTGATAGACAAATGTCTCCTCTACATTGTTTGCTTCAATTAGAGACAACGGAGAATCTTCGTAGGCGGATAACTCCTCTTCACTATGAATAACCACTTCTTGCCTGTCATGCTCAAACTTGATTATTTGGTGCAATGTAGACGCAACCGTCTTGGCCTTGTGGATCCATGATCTTCCCAATAATAGATTGTAAGAGGGGTCGATATTCAATACTTAAAACTCTAGGGAGAATTCAACCAGCCCTATAATAAATATTAGTTCTATTTCGCCAATGTAGTTGGACTTTTCTCCATCGAAAGCCCTGACACAGACATTGTTGGGCCTGGTCCTCTCAACATTAATGTTCAAATTTTGCAAGGTGGAAATAGGGCAAATATTTGCGCCAGAACCTCCGTCAATCATGAAACGAGTGACGTAGAAATCTTCATACTTCATGTTAATATAAAGCCCCCGATTATGCCCCATACCTTCAGTTGGCAATTTGTCATCAGAGAAGCTGATCTGATTAACCTCAAAGATTTTTTCGACTATTTTCTCAAGCTGATTTACTGTAACCTACCTAGGAACATATGCTTCATTTAATACCTTCAATATAATATTAAGATGTTTCTTGGAATGCAACAACAACGATAAGAGGGAAATCTGAGCAGGGGTCTTCTTCAACTTATCTATTATTGAATACTCCGGCAATTTCATCTTTTTCAAAAATTCTCCGGCTTCTTCTTTAGTGACAGGCTTTTTGATACATGAAGGTCCACTCCTAATTGGCTTCGACTTTAAAGTACTCTACATCCTTAAGAAGGTCCATTATTGGTGGGACGTTTTGCACCCTACCCAACTGACGAATCACCCTTATCGGACTGTAAGGCCTAGTGCAATTAAGTCCTATCAAAACCAGAAGGAGTTGCATTTGAGTCCCATCAAGATTTTCTTAGGACGAAACCTCATATAGGACCAAAGAATGTTGTCCGAAGTTCTTGATTCGAGAAATTCGACCCAGGCATTAACTCCCATAGGAAAAGAAAATTTATCAAAACACATTCTCTCTTGCATGGCTTACACTCGATCATTCAGACAACGGTCGACCACATCTGCTTTAATCAAAGAAGGCGTATACAAATGCTCCATCATCCACAACTGCAATATCAAATTACTCTCCTAAAAAAATTGTACCCCTCCTTTTACTTCAGTTAAAGCCTTATATATTTTCATTAAGATCATTGGTACAGTGGTGACCTCATCTTTTTTCTTGTATAAGCTATCACCACTGATTGTAGACGAGTATTGATACATCTCTCATCTAATGGGAACACTAAGATGCCCAACAAAGCCAGACAGAAAACCTTAAGACGACATTTTCCCAGATTTTTTTGGTGGTGCAGAATTCATCCCAAAAACAGTCGAAACCCTCTAAGGACCCAAATCTAGCAAACAAATAATAAAAAAAAATCCAAGATTATCTGAGACATCCCAGATGCTTGTTATCTTTCAATCCACAGAGTCGAAGAAATCTCTTACGAGTATGATTGCGGGCTAAAATCATCTACTGACCCATATAAGTCAATTGAAACAAACGAGACATTTCTGCCAGGGTAGGTGTCAATTCACAATTTCCGAACCTAAACACCAAATTGTTTGGATCCCAAAAACTCAACGCAGCTTTTATTAGGTCCGGACGGGGCGTGAGATCCATGAGTGCTACAAGATTGCCTAACACTTTCCTCACTTAGTGCTTTTCAGAGTAGTCGAATATGCCCCACCACTTGACTAACTTTTTGTGTACCTTGACAACCATAGGAACTCTAGATTTTGTGGACAGATCCATCCTATAATAACACATAGGCCATTAACTTAAACATTCGATAAGACTGGAAAAGATCCCCACCCATGGGATTGTAACACAGACGTGTGTCGAAGGGACAGACCATTTTATGACTCAAATTTGCCAAACAGTAGCACTGAATAATATCAGCCTACTTGGCAAGGACCCGCTAACAACACTAAATTACAAGGAGAAAAACTTAGGCTATGACTAAGACAAAAGCCAAAAAATAAAGATTACCGAACTCACTGAGGGTTGCCTACGTATCTCGCTCTGAGGGATGGAAATCAGGTATGCGTAGTTCGTCCAGGTTGGATAATTAAGGATCAAATGAACCAAGACAACTTAAGAGACGCAATTGCAGAACGATGAAAATAAAATCTTTTTGGGTTTTCAATTAGACGCTTCACATAAAACTGACACCAACAACTATGAAAGAGAAAAGAAATCTTTTTGGTATTTTCGTTATATGAGATGTACAAAACTCCTATCTTCTTTTTTGCATTTTCTTTTATAAAAAAAAACTACTTATGTAAAAAAAATCATTTTCACTACTAAAAAACTGCCAAAAAGCAAGCTAGTGTCGCTTTTAAAAACGGCGAGAAAAGCGACGTTGGCCATCGGTTTTTTAGTTTAATTTTTATTTTTATTTATTTTTTATTAAAAGCGACGGCCAAAGCGCTTTTCTCGTCGCTTTTTTAGTTTAATTTTAATTTTAATTTATTTTTTTAATTAAAACGACGACCAACATCACAATATCCGTCACTCTTTTTCGTGGATTTTTGAGCCAATTATTAAAAAATATTTCATAATATTTTTTTAATAAAAGCGACGGACAGCGTCGTAATTTATTAAAAAATAATAATAATTTTTTTTTAAATCGACGTAGTCAGTCGATTTTTAATTTTTTTTTTTAATTAAAAGTGACGGACGACGTCGCTATAATTTTTATTTTTTAAAATATTAATTCTAGAAAATCGACGTTGTCCATCGCAATTTGTAATTATTTTTAATTTTTATTTATATTTTAGAAAAAATGACGGACAACGTTGCTTTTGTTAAAATTAAATAAATTTATTTTTTTGAAAAGCGACGTTGTCCGTCTCTTTTTAAATTTAATTTTTATTAAAAGCGACGGACAATGTCGCAATAATTTTTAGTTTCAAAAATTTTAATTCTAGAAAAGCGACGCTGTCCTTCGCAATTGGTAATTATTTTTAATATTTCTGTATTTTTTATAAAAAGCGACGGACGACGTCGCTTTTAATTTTTTTTTTTGTTTAGTTTTATTAAAAGCGACGGACAACATCACAATAATTATTATTTTCTAAAATTTTAATTCTATAAAAGCGACACTGTCCGTCTCAATTTATAAATATTTCTATTTTTTCTTTATTTTTTCAAAAAACGACGAACATCATCGCTTTTTTAAAAACTAAATAAAAATTAACTTTATGAAAACGAAATTGTCTTTCGATGTTTGATTTTTAATTTACTATTAAATAAATAATTTTTATATTATAAAAAGTAAAATGTATTCAATTATATATTGAGTACATTGATATCATACGATCGTTTGATAAAAAGAAAAATATACTGTTGAAGTCATAATATAATAATATAAGCTAAATTAAATGATAATTTATCATTGTATATATACAAAACGTTTACGAGTTAATTTACATGTGGATGTGATGTATCTATTATTTATTGTGAATTTTATAGTCAATCAACTATATATATTGAATACATTGATTGCATACGATCGATTGATCAAGGTAATAATATACTTTTGAAATTATAATATTATAATGTAAGCTAAATTAATTAATAATTTATTAGAGTAGAAATAAAATACGTTGTATTACGAGGTAATATACTCGTGTATGTGATGTATATAGTTAAAAGCTAGCTAACTGAATATAAATATCCAAATATTTTGAATAATACGTTAACATCATATGATCGAGGTAATAATACATTATTGAAGTTATAATAATGAAGACAATTAACCGACAATTCATCATATTAATACGTTGTATTAATGTAATCGAAATCTCCAATTCAGTATTTTTTAAACCTAATTTAAATTTCAACTGACCTACTTTTAAATGTCTTAATCTCAGTTGTTGATCAAAGTTGATCTAACGGCTAAGATCAGATCAACTAATCTCTCCTTTTAAACAAAATATCAAACCTTATCCTCATTTTCTCCCTGTTGACACTTAATTTCGACCTCCCAATATTGCTTAAGCTGATGTTTTATCAAAATTTTTAAAATTTCTATATTATTATTTTTCTCATTATCCTTACATTAAATACATAATGAAGAGTCACATTTATAATTTAGAAAAGTGAACAAATTATTTTTATTATCTTTTAATATCGTTTTATAATATTTATCCATTCAAACACGACATTTTTATGTAATTTTATTAAGATTTATTTAATTATTTTTTCTTCGTAACCCTGCATACTCTCATCTTTGCAAAAATCCTACATGCTGTGTTTTATTTTACAAGAATCTTCAAGTTTGAATATGTTTTCGAGAAGGTCTGCGTACACTGTACCCTCTACAGACCGACCGTCGACATGGTTATCATCTAGTCCATTTTCTTTTGGGGGGTCTCTGTGTACACAAATGTGTACTGTGTTCTATTTGTTAATTAAGTTTGATGCTATGTCAGATGACATTTTAGTATCTTTTACACATTTTTCTGGTATCAAACAAATTTTCGACGTGCCACACTCACATTATGCAAATACATGTCTAGTGTAGCATCATTATTTTTATTATTATTAACATTGTTATCACATATATTATTTATTAGTATTATCATTATTTATTATTAATATACATTATTTATTTACTTCTATTATCTCTACTAGAATTTATATAACAACCTAATCGAAATCACATAACAGTGCATACTCACATTTTTTGCAAATATATTATCTAGTTTTCCATTATTTAGCATTATTTATTTTTGTTATTATTATTTATTATCATTATAATTCATTTTTTATATATTATTTAAATATCAACCCAAATTACAATAACTTTGCCAATTAATTTATGTTGTAGTCCAATTTTTGTCTAAGTCACTATAATTTTAGTTCATTCTATTCAATTTATTACAAATCTAGTCAATTTTAATTCAACTCGTGTTAATTTTAGTCACAAATATATCAGAATTGGAGAGTTAACCTCATTTTAATTCGAGTCATTGATCAAAATTGATCTAACGGGATGATTTCGACCATCCATTTCCTTTCAAGAACCTAATACCCCAGACCCTACTCATTTTTTAACAACTTTCGCCTCCAACAGTCTCTCTCTATCTGCCCTCTCCTTCTCTCTCTCCACAAAACCCCCTCCAAATCTCGATCTCCTCCCTCTCCTCTCTCTCTCCTCCGATCTATCCGCCGTCAATAGGCCTCTCCTGCTGTCGCCATCACCGGCGAGACACCGAACTAGCAACGCCAGCTATGGCGCCGCCGCTGCTCTCCTCTTTCCGCCACCATCAACCCCAGCGCCGAGCCAAGTCCTGTCATGCCTTCAGCACCCAACGATGACAACCACACCAGCGAACATCGCGACAGCCGCCTTCGCCCCCTTCTTCTCCGGCGAATACCCTCCGTTCTCCCTTCCCTCCTCTCGCCGCTGCAGAGCCATGCCATTTGCGTCATCACCTGCTTTGACCGAACCCCACGAGGGTGTCAAGGGTTCGATTCCAATGCTTTACATATTAATTGCATAATGAATTTGTCTCCGGTAAGGTCGTTCTCGGATCTACTTTACTTGTTTTGGAATATGAAATATGTGGGTTAACTTGGATCTGAGTTTCTCTATGTTGAATGTTCCGATTTCATGCCTGGCTAACGTTACTTTCTGAACTGGGCATTGAATGACTTAATTGTTATTCATCCATGAAATGAATACAAATTCTTCATTTGTTTGTATTGGTGGAGTGATGTATAAATGTGTAGCTAGAACATCTCAACGGAATCACATTCCACCTCATTTCATATGCTCCTATTTTTTATTTTGGCCAACAAGAATAAGACAGTTTATTTGATTAGTTAGTTTTGTCATGTAGTAATAGGTGGCCTGATGAGGTGGTCTTCTTCATAAAAGCTTAATCAATTCAATTACAGAATATTAGATAGTTAAGATATAAATGATTTAGTGAGTAGTTGGGAATATTCTATATATGGTTTAAATTCAAAATGCACGACTGGACTTTATTTTATGGAACTGTGCAAGTATGGAAGTATTTTTTATAAAAAAAATTACACTCTTCAATTTTGGTTACTTGGTAACTTGAAAATGGTTAAGCGTGGGGACTTGAAATGTGAATTAATTATTTGAAAATGGTTAAGTGTAGTGACTTGAAATGTGAACTAGTTATTTGAAAATGGTTAAGCGTAGTGACATGAAATGTCTACTAGTTATTTGAAAATGGTTAAGTGTAGTGACTTGAAAATAGTTAAGTATAGTGACTTGAAATGTTAATTAGCAATTTGAAAATGGTTTGAGTGTAGTGACTTGAAATGTGTACTAGTGAATAAGTTATTTGAAAATTATTAATTGTAATGACTTGAAGATGATTAAGTGTAGTTACTCGAAATTGTGAACTTGTGACTTGAAAACGGTTAAGTGTATTTACTTAAAATTGTGAACTTGATGCTTGAACATGGTTAAGTGTAGTCACTTGAAATTGTACTAATAACTTTAAAATAATAAAGTGTAGTTACTTGAAAATGATTAAGTATATTGACTTGAAAAGTGATTTAGTTAATTGAAAATAGTTAAGTGTAGTGATTTGAAATGTGTACTAGTGACTTGAAAATATTTGAAGTGTGGCGACTTGCAATGTGAATAAGTTATTTGAAAATGGTCAAGTATAGTAACTTAAACGTGTAGTAGTGACTTAAAAATGGTTGTGTAGTTACTTGAAATGTCTACTAGTTATTTGAAAATGATTAATTATAGTGAAATAACATGTCAATTAGATATTTGAAAATGAAGATTCAAAAAAAATGTCCATTAGATATTTGAAAATGGTTTTGAGTGTAGTATCTTAAAATGTGTACTAGTAACTTGAAAATATTAATTGTAGTCGCATGACATATGAACGAATGACTTGATTTTTATATGTTTTGATGTAAACTTTCATACAGATGACATCCGTTGGTGACGTTGATTGACCTCGTCTTTATAAGAATTCAAAGTCAACTGCTAAAAAGAAATCTCGGACATCTGTAGACTCCAATGAAAAATATTTTAATATTCTGCTAAAAATATTTTAATATTTTGATGATTTTATTTCGAACAATCAAGATGGATCAGAACTAACAAAGCCACGGAACCTCAACAAATCCACCTTCACGGTCAACTCGTCATGTCTCGGCCTCCTCGAATTGTTTGAAGACGACAAGAGAACAACACCTTTTTTATTCTTCCTTTTTGATCGATTTTAGACGATGATTCGACCGGAGTGGCAAATGTCGATAGGCTTGAAGAAGGTTTTGAAAGATTGTTGAAATTTCCAATGAAATTGGACGGAAGCAGACCGAAACAACAAGGTTGACTTGTGGTGTTCTCCAATTGGCGATTCCGGCGAGAATTCACCGGAATAACTGTTCCTCTCCAATTTTTCTCTTCTTTTTTAGCTCCCACGTTTTACTCCCTCTCTCTCGCGCGTTTTCTCTTCTTTCTCATGGTCAAATCTCTCTCTATAGGGTTTCCTCTCCGTTCATGGTGGGTCTTTGTGTTTTTTATGTGAATCAGTGTATTTTGAGTGTTTTATGGAAGAATCTCGTGTGGTCTGTGCGTGTATGGAGTTTTTGTTATGCCTTCGTGAAGAAGAAAGAGCTCCAAAAATGGAAAAAAAGAAAAAAAAACCCTGTTCGTGAGATTGTCCCCCTTTTTCTTGTGTGATAGAAAATATATATTGTTCAAGAAAAGAAAATAAAAGTGGTCCCTCCTAGTTGTTGTGATCCCTTCTTGGAAGTTTTCTCAATGTATATATTTTCTTTGTGGCCAAGAAAAAGGAGGGGGTCACGTGGGGGTAGGGTTGAGGGTAGTTAGGTGATGTGTAAGTTGTTTTTTCATTGGGTGGATTGTTGAAATATTAGAATGAGACAAAGTTTTTATGACCTGTGATTTGGATAAAAACAAAATAAAAATAAATACATAAATAAGTAAAAGATGAGGTGATTATTTATTTTTTTGGGGAAAAATTATAAAAATGGGGTTAGATTGTGTAATATCAGAGTAAGAAATATTATCAACGGGATAAAATTACGTGTCTATAATAGGATCCTTGTGAAGTCGGAATGTGTTGTTGCAAATTTGGTCATATTTCAGGGAAATGCTTTACTCTAATGTTAATTCAATATATTAGTTAACTTTTTAGACAGAATATAATGCTTTTAGGTATGTTATGTTAAATTTAATAAAATATATATGAATAATTAATGAGTGTCACATTAATTTGGTAACTTGGTCAATTTTAAAGAGTCACTAAAATAAATTTTATTTGTGCACCACTCTAAATATTGAAAGTTTGATTTAAAGAACTTAACTAAATATTACCAGGATTAAAAATATAATTATCAATAATCAAGGTATCAAAATTATTATTATATCAAAGATAAAACACAAAAAGAATTTTGTTTCAGAAAAGTTGAGTGTATTCAGAATGTGGATTAATTAGAGCCACATTTAGTTGTAAACACATGGATTATATAGCTATGTGGCACCCAAAAAATGAAAAAAATAGTATTAATACTTTAGACATCAATGATTAATGGTTATGGAAGATGTCCAAATCAAATGAATGTTTTAATCTTTTTTTTTTAAAAGTAATTTTGTGGTCGTCCTCAAAACTGTAGAACTAAGTACGAGTCTAAATTAAAAATAAAAATTTAATGTAATCTAGGCTGACTTTATCCCTATTGGCTAGATGTCATTTTCAAGTCTGTTAACTTTGGAGAAAATAAAATAAATAAATTATGAAAAATACTTTTTCAAAGATGTCTGCAAAGTAAAAGTTTAAGTAGTGCCAAATTTAGGGCAATTGATTGTCCTTTATTCCAACAAAATTAATATTGTCATGTTTCTTGGATACAATTTCTAAAGGAATTTATAGAGAATGAAAAAAATTAAAAAATAGTCAAAAAATTTCTCAACTCATAAAATTACATTGAATATGTTACTGTTATATAAAAGGAAAATAAGAACGCAAACCTTTTGTACTATTTATCATTTGCTTTTTTGTGTTTTTATACGTCGATGGTGTAATTTCTTTTTTCATAATCATGTAAGTTATAAGTTAAACTCATATAATTTTATCTAATAGTACCTTTTTTTTTAGTTGGTGATTGAATATTGGTGAACTAAACCTCTGGGCCATGGACCATACAAATACAAATCTATAAATCAATAAGACAATGGTGTATAACAAATACAAAATTGTGTTTCCTAATATACATAATGATTGGAACATATTAATAGGCCCATTTAACTTTGGGCTGAATTTACTAGGGACCTCAAGTAAAACCAGTCCAGCCCATATCTTTGTACTTGAAAAATCTATTTTTCTCTAATTGTTGTAGCTTTCTTCTTTGATACTTGTTCCTCGAATTTGTATGTATATAGGCTAATGCTGCGATGGAGGAAGTTAATCCATTTTCATTAATGCTGGCCCAGTTGAAGCTCGTCCATGTCCCATCCTGATAGGTCTTCGATTTGCCCCTAGCCTAACTTTACAATCCACCTGTCTTCCCCAGTCTCTGAAGCCCTCCAGGGGCCTATCCCTGTATATTCAGCCAAGTATGAAGTTCAATGACTTTTATCATTGACGAGCACCTATCTAATAAGACAATGAAGTGAAGAGCCTATGCCACATATAGTGAACTATTTATAAAATACTTGTCTTTTCTGATCTAGGCCATGGAAATGCACTTGCCAAAGGATATTATTATGGAAATCCTCATGAGGCTACCTTTGCGTTCCATTCTTCGATTCAAATGTGTTTCGAGATCTTAGAAGATATTAATTCCAGATTCCTACACTTTGAGACAAATTAACCTCATTTGATATATTAAATGAAACTATAAAATACTTAGATGCAATATCAATAATGATCCAATGAAATGTGTCATGATGAAATGTCAAAGAGTCTAGATTATAACATACACGATTGTGAATGGCACGTGGATGGCTTTCAATTTTTCTCCAAGAATCACTCTTTAGTGCAAGGGTTTAATATGTGGGTTGCAACCATTATTAAGTGTTGTCAATCTTATAGTCATCACTAGTCTAGTCATATCTCAGTCTGTAAGTGCTATCGAATGATAAAGAAGAAACAACAGAACAAAAACGTGTCAACCTTATCGGATAGAATATGATAGTTATTTGAATTTTGCTATTCTTGGCATGATTCCAATGCATATATAGCGTTTTGTCAGAGGGAAGTTTGTATATTTTGAGCATGAATATCCACCAAAATAGACATGGTGTATCAATATTAGAAGGGATGCTTTGTGGTAACTATAACAAAGATTCTTATGATTGACCACATGATTTATGGTTCCAACTTATTTAATAAAATTCTTGCACTAAATTGCATTTGTTCACGGAAGATTTCATTGGATCAGTAAGGATATTTTATCCATGTATTTTATGGTTTCATTTAACATATATATCAAATGAGGCGTACAGAGAGATACCATTGTCAGAGGAAATTTGTGATATTTCGAATTACATGAATCACCTGAACACGAATCTTCTAAGACTTGATGTTTCGATCCATTGTACTGGTTGAAATTTGGGGTGGAGAACTTTTAAGTTGTGGCTAATGAAAGAATATGGTGCCGAGGTGATACGAGGAAAACTACGAGAACAAGAATTTACTACGAAACTAAAGAAAATTGAAATAGTGATAGAAGACAGATTGACACAAGAAAAAGCCATTCTTTTTTAAATGGACTAAATAAAGTAGGTCATTCTATTTCAAACAGAGGGGGTAAAATTCTTGCACTAAAGAGTGGTTCTTGGAGAAGAATCGATAACCATCCTCGTGGCTTTCACAATAGTTTATGTGCTTGGGACAAAATTGAATTTGTTCATGGCGGAATTCATGGAATCAGTAAGGATATTTTATCCAAGTATTTTATGGTGAAGTACTACTCTACTACGACAAGGATGAAAGATATAGTGATAGTTCGTTTAGGACATCCAAATGACCATATGGGGTGTTACCTACGACTGGTGTCACCACTCAAGTATTCTGTTATACGGAAAGCTTGATCTCTCCAAAATTATGTAATTGCTTTTTTCATGTCATTAAGTTATACACATTATTTGACGTGATATTTTTCTTTGTCTTAGCTCTCTCACCCTTTTAGCATCGCAAAAGCTTTCCCTGTCTCGGTTGGCTTTTAGCAAAATCAGAGACCTATCATCCTGCTTGTATCGTTTGGTGGCTTCTACTGCAAGTGCCTAATCACCAAGGCCGAATTTCGTCCTTGTCTGATGGTGAATCTTACAGTAAAGTTCATTTCTGCCTTTGCATTCGACGGTCAATCTCCTACCGGCCCCACTAAATCCAATTCGGACCCAAATGTTGTGGCTAAAGTGACCTTACAACTAAGTTTATTAAGGTCTCGAGGCTGAGTCATATTCAATATGTTACATTTATTTATTTATTTATTTATTTATTTTTACCTTTTTTCATAATTAAATTAACATGGAGTGAGTATTTTTTTCAATCTTAGTTGGGATTTGAAGTTGTAATCATCAGGGGTATACAAATTCTTTATAGATTATGGATCGTTTTTCTCTCTCAAAATAAAAAATTTAATGAATTCTTATAATCTGAACATATTGAGCAAATTTCATCAGAAAAATAAAGACAAACATAATCAAAGGATTTCAATTCCCTCACATTTATTAATTATTCATCTGACAATTTCTATAACAATACATATACTAACAACAAATCATAAAGAGCTTGTATCTTCCTATAGTTACAATATTTTTTTCTAGACAATTTTTTTTTTTAATTGCAGGCAATATCACATATATATTCTAAGATCATCCACAATACTAAATTCACCCAAAAAAAACCCATAATTATCCACAACTGGAACTCCCAATTTATGTGAATATTCTAGTTCTTGATTTTCTGAAATTTTCACCCAAATCCCCATCATTAATTCTTCATCACTTTCTTCAACCCCATTTAATGTATTCGTATTCTCATCAACACTTATTGACGATTTTTCTTCAAACTCATCAGTAGCACAAGATTCTTGATCAAATTTTTCAGAAATTTGATCATTTTTTGTTCTTTTAGCCGTCACTAATTCTTCGAATTCAAGCTTCTTAGGCTCGTAATTTTTCGAAGCGTCTTCAGCCGTAACAAAAGTACCCAACCAAATTAATTTCTTGTTCAATGGGTGTTTTATTTCAGCACAAAATTTCACATTTTTCTCTTACGAACCCCAATAGGGTACAATCTGACACAACTATTCTTTGATATTTTTTTGTAGGATTTCATGATCAAAGTTTTGATAGGGAAAAAAGGGGGCAATTTCTGTAAATAACAAAGTATAAAAAAAGCTTGGGATGTGAAGAAAAAAAGAATAAATAGTGAACACATATATAGGAGTAATTAGAGAACCAATTAAGAAAACTTTTATTCTCTTTCTATTTGGAAAGGGATTTAACAAAACGAGTAAAGTAGTGATTGAGAAATTGTTGCATATTATTAGTCACTGTATTTATTAGTATCCTAATTTGACACTGAATATTCAAATCTCTAAATTTGGTAGAATACCACATTTGGGAGTGCGGAGCGTAAAAGGTATGTTTTTTTGGGGATAAGGTAAACTCACCATTTTACCTTATAAGGTAAATTCTCCATTTTACCTTACATTCTAACATTTGCACTGACGACGTTAACTTCTTAATAGACAAGATAAACACCTGTGTTGACCTTGTCCCTTTTTGAATTTTATAGTATTGGGTGCCGTTTTGTACTTTTGAATAAAGAAACTTGCCTTTTAGGCTCCAGACTCCCACATTTGGTCCAATATTAAATGAAATACAATTAATTTGAATGAGTCTTTTTATCTCATGTTTTAAATATTATTCTCCATTGTATATTAAAAAAGGGTTATTCAACTATGAATAAATTTCTTTTAAAGAATCAATTGATGACATGGCCTGGTTAATATTATATTTAACTTACTAATATATCTTAAGTTGTAATAGTAATAGTGAAAATATCTTCATACTTTGCGACAATTTAATCCTTATCTCTAGTTTTTTTATCATCCTATATTTCATATCCTTATCTCTAATTTCTTGAGTTATAATAATTATTAAAAGATTTTTACACTGTGTATAACTAATAAATTCATACTTCTTTTTTTTTTAAGTGGATGTTTCATATTTGTTTTATATCTTAAGCTATTATAATTGTGGAAAGTACTTTATGTTATGTGAATAATTAATTTTTTTCTCATTTTGTATTTAAGTCGTATCTGATTGTCTTTCGTTGTTTATATTTTAGGTTGAACTAAGCTACTACAATTCATCCCTGCCTACAAATGAGTTGACAATGTTTACAAATCTTACAAACAGAAGTTCATATATTTATATTTCTTGTATGTTCGCTTAGAATGATTTAAAAAAAAAGGAAGTACTACTTATCAAGAATTGCAAAATCGTAGAATTAAAAATTAGTTGAGATTATACGCAAGCAAATTTGAATATCATAATTATAATATTAAAAAAATTATATTCTCATGAATCAAACTCATACCCCCACAATTTTTGCATATTATATTCTGTAAATTCCATATTTAGTATGATGAACCATATGTTTACCAAAAATATATGCACTAAATTATCAAAAAATTAGTAAATCTAGTATTAAAATAATATGTACATTTTGTTTGCCAATAAAACGATCTCAAATTGGTAATACTAGGAAAATTGTCATAATTGGTATTGAAAGTTGGAATTATCTTTAAATATTTATGCCAGGTGTGTCATATTTTAATCTACCTAGTGCGATCTCACAAATAAGGTCTGAACATAGATGAGTATACATAAATTTTACTCCTAATTTGAGGTAGAAAATTGATTTCGATGAACTCCCACTAAAAAAATATATTTTTAAACACATGTTTGAAAAACACTTTGAGCGAAAAAATCTCTAGTGAATATATAACGAAAAGAGAAGAAATGGCAATATTAAGATAATGAAAGTACAAAAAAAAAAAATGAATTGTAAATACATCAAATCCTCCCTCAACTTGTAGCCAAAACTTACTTTAGACCCTAAACTAATCGGGCAATTATTTACCCCCCTTAACAACTTTCGAGTGAATTAATTTCAACCCTTACGTCTGATGTGGCAAAAAAAAAAAACGCGTGAGTTTTATTTTTTTAAAAAAAGGGCCCACTTTTTCTTTAATTATGTATATATATATATATATATATATATATATATATATATATATATATATATATATATATATATATATATATATATATATAACCAAGAATAAAATAAGAAAATTCAACTTCATCTTCTCCCTAACACCCCCTTACCCCACCCCGACCCCCACTCTACCCTCCAACACCCCATTTTTCATCTTCTTCAAACCCTCACACTTGTTTCTTTGTTTATTGATGTGTTTCTTTCTTAGAATTTTTACTTGTGGAAGATTAGTATTTGGATATGAATGCATGAGGTCTTTAATGGTGGTGTTTCTTTGGTTGTTTTATTCTTTGGCAAAGAAGAGTTGGTTTTGAATAGATCTGAGGAGGTTTTTTTAATTGTATGAGAAGTGATTTTGATTGAATTTGAGTATTTGATGAAAATGGAATTGAGCTTTTTCAATTGGGATTTTAGTTTAAGTTTCTATTTCCAATTTTGGAAGAGCTTGGAAGATTAGTTTTTTCCTTCCCAATTTTGTCAAAAGAAAAAAGCAGAGAAGGCAAATGCTATTATTGATATGAATTGTGCAATTTTATTTGTGTTTTGAATTTGAAATTTTGTGTATTGATTTATTTTTGAGATCATTTATTTGTATTTAGTCCGTTGTTGGATTTGCTCAAGTTAATTCAAGTTAACTTTCATTTGATGAAAAAAAATTCAGTGAAAAACTTGCAATAATGGAGAAAAATTCATTGAAAAACTTGCAACAATGAAAAAAAGGGAACGAGTTTGGTTGGGTTTTGGTTGTGGGGTGGGGGGAAGCGGAGAAGCTGAATTTTGGGGGTGGAGGTAGGTTGGGGTGGAATCGTATATCCAAGAAAGGAAGAGAAGGGGGGAGGGGGTGGCTGATGAATAAGAAAAAGAAGAAAAAGGGAAGGGGGTGATGGAGAAGAAGAAGAAGACGGGGGGAGGGGGTGGGTTCTATTATATATATATATATAAAATAGCTTACGTGGCAATGACAAGGCACTGATGTAGCACTGATTTGGCATGACATGACGCTGATTTGGCATTGACGTGGGGCGTGTGTACTTCACTCTCCGTAGTGAGAGTGGTATAATTTTTTTAGGATGGTAAAAAATTTACTTTAAAGTTGTTAAGGGGATAAATAATTGTCATACAAGTTTAGGGTCTAAAGTACGTTTTAGCTACAAGTTTAGGGGTGTTTCGATGTATTATCTCTAATATTAGAGGATTGAATAATTACAAAATAACAATACTTAAAAGAAGAGTGAGCAAATAAGATACTCCAAGATAGAATCATGCTCTCCCACATAAAAGAGAATTATTTATTAATTTTTTATTCTGATTCTCGATCTTTGTGCTTTTCTATCTTAGATCACGTATTTGGTGAGCTAAAGACGTGTCATCACACCCTAGTTCTTCTTGGCTCTATATCTACAGATCCTTAGGTTTGTGATTACCAACCTCACACATTCTCACTAGGGTATTTATGTTTCTGCTATTTACATGCTTGAGTCATTTGATCCGTCTCGCTTCTCTCATTCTGTCCTCTTTTAATGTCACTTTCACTTTGCATCATATATCTTTGTTTCTAATTTTATCTGTCCTGGTTGGTCCGCTCATCCATCTAAGCATCATTATTTCTGCTACTTTCATCTTCTAAACTTGTGAATTTTGACTGGTTAAAATTCTACCCAATACAACATAATAGTCTAATACCCACTTTTGTTGATCTTATATAGGACACTGGATTCATGTCTCTTTTTTATCCACTTCACTTCAATAGGATATATCATACCATCGCCTGTCTCCCCCTCTTAATTAAATTATTGACGCAAGATACTTCAAGCTACCTTTTGTGAGAATGACTTATGCGTCAATTCTCACTTTCATATCCACCTCATGTGTTGTCTCTGAATTTGTACTTCAGGTACTCTATTTTAATCCCACTTATGTTGAAAGCTTTAAACTCTAGGATTAGTCTATCCTAACCAGGGGAGGACCCACGGTGTAGAAAATCAGTATTTATGTACATATATTAAATTTGTACCACCTGAAAAAAAGTTTTTGGATAGCTCAGTGGTTTTAAGTCCACTTCTTGGGTTTCTCCTGCTGCCTCTGCGTCACAAGTTCGATTCCTAGTAGGGGAGTAGGCTGCGTTTTTTTTTAATATCTGTTTTGTACAGCTTTAGTAGCTGTCCTATAGCTATAATTACTATTACATTCCTTGAAATTATATTTTGTTGATGTATTCATAAATTTATATTTTTATTTTTTTGAACCCCCTGATCCTAACATTAACTTGCATGGCTTATCAAAAAAATAATTTCCATGATAATTGAAAGTGATTATCGAAATTCCATCAAGAGACTTTTCCATTTTCCTTTAGCTGTATATCGTGTAAATCATTCCATCTACCCATGAAACTTTTTGTCCCGCCATCGTGAGTCATAGAACGACGTTAATAATCACCCATGAAATCCTTATCAGATGTAAGTGAATTGAAAAGTTTAGAAACACATTTGGAACAGATCAATGATATAATAGGAAGCCATAAGAATATTTCGATAATTAATTCATGGGAAATTGTAGGAATCTTTTTCATAGGCTTCACCTTTGTATCCTGTGTAGAGATTTCATCTATGAACAAATTTCCTACAATTCTCCAAGAACTAATTATCGAAATATTCTTATGGCTTTCTGTCATGTCATTGATCCGTTTCAGATGTGTTTCTGAAATTTTTAATTTACTTACATTTGATAAGAACTTTTAACGGATAATTATTACCGTCGTTTTATGACTCACGATAACGGAACAAAATTTCTCGTAAAATGGACACTTAAAAACACTTCTCACTCTTTATTTTTTTTATGAATTTTGTTTAGAGTTCTTTTTCCTTCTTTATTTATTTATTTCACTTTTGAAGGATGTGATTTGAAAGGTGGCCTCATGGAGATAGATAGTAATTTCTAGACTATCAAATTTGATCTTTATAATGTTAAGAGATAAGCATTTAATAACCTCTCGAACTAGAGTTGCTCTACATTGTACTCCTCTCCTTTTATATTGAAACCTCCCCTGCCTCTGCCCTGATGGGTTTTCACGTAAATCTGTGTGTTCTTGTTTTCTTTCTGCTTGTGTTTTGCTTTATTTCTATCCGATTTCTAACAGTTATTACGACATACACCAACTTTACGGGGTCCTATTATCCTTCTGAACTTTATTTTAGCGTATTTTTGTCACCTTTTTGTGCTAATTTGACACCTTTATTACATAAAATGAAGTCCATATCAAAGGTGTTACTTTAGCTAAAAAGGTTGACAAATGGTATCGTGTTAGCTAAAAAGGATGACAAATATACAATAAATTTAATTCTGGGGATAATAGGACCCTCGTGAAGTTGGAATCTGTCGTAGCAAATTTGCTCATACTTCAGGAAGATACTGGATGCTTTAGTCTAATGTTAATTCAAAATAGTAGTTAATTTTTTAAATAGGATATAATGTTTTTAGTTTCATTATGTCAGAAACATGTTATGTTTGAACTATTATCGTAATTATAACCCTCAAACATTGAGTAATAAAACAAATTTAATAAAAATATAGATGAGTAATTAACTAGTGTTAAATTAATTTGGTAACTCGATCAACTATAGAACTAAGTACTAGTCTAAATCCTTAAATTATTGATGCAAGATACTTAAAGCTTTCTTTCTTGAGAATGACTTGTGTGTCGATCCTCATTTTCATATCCAGCTCATGTGTTTTCTCTGAATTTACACTTCAAGTACTCTAATTTAATCCTACCCATGTTAAAAGCTTTAAACTCTAGAGTTAGTCTAACCTAACGTTAACCCGTGTGCCTTATTCAAACAAAGACTTTCCATGATAATCGAAAGTAATAATCAAAATTCCATCTAGAGGCTTTTCCATCTTCCTTTAGCTCTATATTGTATAAATCATTCCATCTACCCATGAGAAATTTTGTCCCGCCATTGCGGGTCTTAGAACGACGGTAATAGTTACCCATGAAATCCTTATTAGAGGTAAGTGGTTTAAAAATTTTAGGAACACATTTGAAACGGATCAATGATATAATAGGAAGCCATAAGAATATTTCGATAATTGATTCTTGAGGAATTGTAGGAAACTTTCTCATAGGTTTCATCTTCGTATCTTGTGTAGAGATGAAATCTATGAACAAATTTCCTACAATTCTCCAAGAATTAATTATCGAAATATTCTTATGGCTTTCTGTTATCTCACTGATCCATTTCAAATGTGCTTCTAAAATTTTGAATTCACTTACATCTATCTGACAAGGATTTCATGGATAATTATTACTGTCGTTCTATGACTCGAGATGACGGGACAAAATTTCTAGTGAATGAATGAAACGATTTATATCATATAGAGCTAAAGGAAGATGGAAAATCCTCACCTACAAATAACAATATCGTAATTCCTTTCCTTGAATATGTCATGTCAAGGGGACACTTAAAAACACTTCTCACTCTTTATTCCTTTTTTTTTTTTTTATGAATTTTGTTAAGAGTTCTTTTTCCTTCTTTATTTATTTATTTATTTCACTTTTGAAGGATGTGATTTGAAGGTGGCCTCATGGAGACAGATAGTAATTTCTGGATAATCAAAACTATCTGAACAGTCACACCTTTTCCTAAACAATATTGTGTCTTTTTCTGAACAGACAAAACTATCTGAACAGTCACACCTTTTCCTAAACAATATGTCTTTTACTCAAAGGTTATGTTTCTCCATTTTCCATTCACACCAATTAAACCCAACAATCTCCCACATGAATGGGGAATGACTATTCTTTGTAAAACTTTACGGACAAGTATGTGATCATCAAGCAAATACTGATTGCATCTGGATATGTGGGTTTCCCTTTGAACTTTTCGTAGTGAACATGCATCAGATATACTCAGTCAATTGGTAGATTTGATATCTTTGAACCGTCGAGCTTTAGTGTACATCTAGACAACACATGTCATACAACCAGCCTTTTACCATTTATGGTTCTCATGGTTTTGTTCTTTTCAGCCATGAACAAGTCCCGATTTTATGAGAACTTAGAGAATAGACCTTTACTAACATTCTCCTTGAAGCGGCTTCCACTTCGCCTTCACATAGGTGATTTATATACGTTCAATCCTTTAGATTAAACTATTTGGTCAAATCTTCCAAATTTAGATAATCATTAAAAGACTTTTCACCTTAAGTCTTATCCTTGTTTACTACACATTGTTTATATCATGAGAATGGGTTGGGTAATTGACAATGTTGAACCTGTCAGACACAACTTTGTTTGATCTCCTTGAACCTAGCTCTTGGGATCTCCAGTCTGCTAGGTAGAGTTACCGCCATGCTGACTTGTCCTAGGCCTTAAGCCCATTCCCTTTGATTTCCTTTCTACTCCTTTTCTAGATAGGCCTTTTGTAAGTGGATCCGATACATTATCCTTTGACTTAACATAGTCAACAGTGATAATTTCACTAGAGAGAAGTTCTTTAACGGTATTATGTCTCCGTCTTATGTGATGAGATTTGTCGTTGTACATCATGCTCCCTGCCCTACCTATTGCTGCTTGGATATCACAGTGTATACATACTGGTGCCACTGGTTTGAGCCAATAAGGAATATCTTCCAAGAAATTCCGGAGCCGTTCTTCTTCTTCATCGTTTTTATCCAATGCGATAAATTCATATTCCATTGTAGAGCAAGCAATACAAGTCTGTTTGGATGATTTCCAAGAGACTGCTCCTCCACCGATAGTAAATACATATCCACTTATGGATTTTACTTTGTTCGATTCGTTGAACCAATTTGCATCACTATATCCTTCAAGTACCGCGGGATATTTATTATAATCCAAGGCATAGTCTTGAGTATATTTTAGATACCCCAAAACTCTTTTCATTGCCATCCAATGAGTTTTGTTGGGATTACTTGTGTACCAACTCAACTTACTAATAGCACATGTTATGTATGGTCATGTACAATTCATTATATACATTAAACATCCCAATACTCTTACGTAATCCAATTGTGAGTCACTTTCACCTTCATTCTTTTGAAGTGCAAAGCTCACATCCAATTGAGTCTTGGCAATACCGAATTCCATATACTTGAATTTGTCAAGTACATTTTCGATATAATGAGACTGTGACAATGCCAACCCTTGTGGAGTTCTATGGATTTTTATACCTAAGATCACGTCCGTAACTCCTAGGTCTTTCATATCAAACTTGCTCTCGAGCATTTGTTTCATTGCATTTATGTCAGAAATGTCTCTACTGATGATCAACATATCATCCACATATAAACAAACAATGACTTGGTGTTTCAAAGTGTCTTTAATGTAAACACATTTATCACATTTATTTATCTTGAACCGGTTTGCCAACATGGTTTGGTCAAACTTCGCATGCCATTATTTAGGTGCTTGCTTTAGTCCATACAACGACTTAATAATTTTACACACCTTATTATCCTTTCCTGGAACCAAAAAACCCTCAGGTTGTTCCATGTAAATTTCTTCCTCTAATTCTCCATTTAGGAATGCGGTTTTCACATCCATTTGATGGATTTCAAGACCATATACTGCCGCCAAGGAAATTAACATTCGAATCGATGTTATCCTTGTTACAAGCGAGTATGTATCAAAGTAATCAAAGTCTTCTTTTTGCTTGAAGCCTTTTACTACAAGTCTTTCCTTTTATTTGGCAATAGTACCATCCGCTTTTATTTTCCTTTTGAAGATCCATTTAGAACCTAAAGGTTTATTTCCTGGAGGAAGATCAACTAAATTTCCATGTATGGTTGTTTAAGATTGAATCAATCTCACTGTTGTCTGCCTATTTCCAAAAGGATGAGTCTGACGACGACACCGCTTCTTTAAATATTTGAGGCTCATTTTCTAAGAGAAATGTTACAAAATCTGATCCAAATGAAGTAGACATTCTTTGACGTGTACTACGTCTTGGATTCTCTTCATTATGTACATTCTCACTTGGTTTATATCGAGATCGTTTAGATCCCCCACTAGACTGTTTATGTTGAATTTTATACGGGTAAATGTTTTCAAAGAATTCATTATTTTCTGATTCAATTACTGTATTTTTATTTATATCCGAATTTTCAAATTTATGAACAAAAACCAACATGCTTTACTATTTTTAGCATATCTTATGAACACGCAACCCACAATCTTAGGTACTAACTTAACCCTTTTAGGCATAGGAATTTGGACCTTTGCTAGACACCCCCACACTTTGAAATATTTCAAGTTGGGTTTCCTTTCTTTCTATTTTTCATAAGGAATTGATTGTGTCTTACTAAGGGGAAGTCTATTGAGTATACCGTTGGCTGTAAGGATAGCCTCCCTGCACAAATTTTATGGTAAACTGGAACTTATAAGTAAGGAATTCATCATTTCCTTCAACGTTCAGTTTTTTCTTTTCCCAATTTCATTAAATTGAAGTGAATGCAGGGTCGTAGTTTGATGGACGATTCCATTCTCTACATATATTTCACGAAGGGAGATTCATATTGTCCACCCCTATCACTTTTTATCATTTTTATCTTTTTCTCTAACTGATTTTCTACTTCAGTTTTGTATTGCCTCTTACTATATAGCAAGTAGACATAACAATATCTAGTGCAATCTTCAATAAAAATTATGAAATACTTTTTCCCACCACGTGATGGTGTTGACTTCATATCATAAATATCAGTGTGTATTAAGTCTAAGGGATTGGAATTCCTTTCAACGTACTTATAAGGATGCTTTGCATACTTTGATTTCACACACGTTTGACACTTTGATTTATTGCACTCAAAGTTTGGCAAAACCTCTAAGTTAATCAATTTTCGTAACATTTTGTAATTAGCATGGCCTAAATGTTCATGCCACAAATTATAAGACTCAAGCAAGTAAAAAAAATTTGAACTTTTATTGATTTCAACATTCATCTTATAAAGGCCCTTGGTGGGATAGCCTTTTCCTACATACATTTCTCATTTGCTAATTACAATTTTTTCAGAAACGATTACACATTTGAATCCGTTCTTGTCTAGAAGTGAAACAGAAATCAAGTTCCTACGTAATTTCGGAATGTACAAGACATTGTTAAGTGTCAAGACCTTTCTTGAAGTCATTTTCAAGCCCACTTTTCCTGTTCCTTCTACCTTAGCCGTAGCTGAGTTAGCCATGTGGATCATTTCTTCTACTTGAGCCGGAGTGAATGACAAAAATAGCTTTTTGTTTGCACAAACATGGAGGGTGGCACCAGAATCCATCCACGACCCGCGAGGATTCCCAACCAAGTTTCATTCTGAGAACATAGCACACTAATCATCACTTTCTTCGTTGGACTCAACCATATTAGCTTGGTATTTTTTCTTGTCTTTGTTAGGGATACGACAATCCATGGACTTAGGCCAATTTTGCCACAGTTGAAGCACTTTCCCTTGAATTTCTTATTGGGTTGATGGCTTCCTTGTTCAGCTTTCTTACTTTTCTTAGAATTGTTTTGGTCATCTTCTACAATATGTGCTCCATTAATTGTAGAATTCCCTTTTGACCTTATTTCGGCAACCTTATTATCCTCTTCAATACGTAGTCAGACAATAAGATCTTCAACAAGAATCTTCTTGCGTTTGTGTGCTTCAAGTAATTTTTGAAGTCTTTCCACATAAGTGGTAGCTTTTCAATGATCACTGCTATTTGAAATGAATCATTCACAATCAAACCTACAAAACAGTTTATGTGAGTACTAAGAACATTTTTAATTTGTTCAACTAAGGTATTTTTCAAAGATATACCTTCTGTTAGGAGATCGTGAATGATTACTTGCAATTCCTGCACTTGAGAGATAACCGATTTGCTATCTATCATTTTAAAGTCCAGGAACCTTGCAACAAAGAATTTCTTAATTCCCGCGTCCTCTGTCTTTTATTTTCGTTCTAGTGCCCCACACAATTCCTTCGATGTCTTAGTTCCACTGTAACATTGTAGAGGTCGTCTTGGAGACCACTCAATATATAATTCCTGCAAAGGAAGTCCGAGTGCTTCCAAACTTCTACAATCATGAAATTATCTTTGTCCGAGGTTCCCTCGGGCACCTTAGGAACATCCTTACTAGTGAACCATTGAAGGCACAGAGTGGTGAGGTAAAAGAACATCTTTTGCTTCCATCACTTAAAGTAACTGCCCGCAAATTTTTTGGGCTTCTCCACAGGTGCCATGGTTGAGGAGCATTTGCTTGACTTGTAGAAGCAATGCTAGTTGCCCCCACAGTCTTAGCCGCATCTTGCATTTGACTTTCGTTAGTTATTTTTTCTGTCACCATAAGACAATAAAATTTAGTATTTTCAGAATACTATTTATAAAGTTAAGCAACTTTAAGCACTTATTCTTGTTTCTAGTTAACGATGAAGTTTTATGACTTTCAATCGTCAACCGAATGATCTTTAACTTGTGATGAAGGTTTTATGTCTTCGAATCACTAGTTAAGTTCAAACAGAGTAGAAAGCTTAGAGCTTTAATCTCCAAACAAAAGTAATATAGATTCTGTAAAAAAAAATTATTCCTTAAGATTGTTATTCTTTGTAGTTTTCAGGTACAAGAATCTGTATTTAGGCACAACAACTTCAAAACTAGTTCAAGTTTAAAACAAGAACACTATGAAGTACAAAAACACCCTCAACACAAGATCAAAGTGATCTTTCTAAGAAGTGTGTTTTATTTTTTCATAAATTAAGATGAAACAAAAATATAAAGTCAAGTCCCCCGACTTCACGGAGTGTCCTTAAGGAATAATTCCCCTCACTGTACCCAAGGTTTTGGAATCTTCCTCCCAGGATAAAATGGATTTCAATCCAACTATAGTGGTACCTCAAATAATTTGATTCGTCGAACTCACTCAACGATTTGATTGATCACAAAGAATGTTTTGAAGACAAGAAGAATTTTTATTTCAGAAAATTGTTCATTCATTTCTAAACCTGTGGATGAAGGCAGGTTTATATAGCCATCAGGTGCCTCTTCTGAAAGGTGGCAATGGTTCACTTAAAAGGTGAATCCTTTGGAAGAGTCATGTCTGTTCATTCGAAACATTATGTCTTTTTCTGAACAGACACAGTTATCTGAACAATCACACCTTTTCCAAAACAATATGTATTTTGCTCAAAAATTGTGTGCCTCCATTTTCCATTCACACCAATTAAACCCAATATAGGATTCCATGAAGTTGGAATGTGTGTAGCAAATTTGATCAAAGTTCAGGGGATACCTAATGCTTTACTCTAATGATAATTCAATAAATTAGTTAACTTTCTAAACAGAATATAATGCTTTTTGTTTCTTTATATTGGAAGTATGTTATGTTTGGACTATTATCAAAAGTATAACTCGATCAATTTTTAAGAGTCACTAAAATAAATATTATTTGTACACCACTCTAAATATTGAAAGTTTGATTTAAAGAGCTTAACTAAATATTAGAAGGATTAAAAATATAATTATCAATAATCAAGGGATCAAAATTATTATTATATCAAAGATAGACACAAAAAGAATTTAGTTTCAAAAAAGTTGAGTGTATTCAGAATGTGAATTAATTAGAGCCACATTTACTTGTAAACACATGGATTATATAGCTATGTTCCACCCAAAAAATGAGAAAAAATAGTACTAACACTTTAGACGTCAATGATTAATCGTTATAGAAGATGTCCAAATCAAATGAATGTTCTAATTTTTTTTTTTTAAAAGCAATTATGTGGTCGTCCTCAAAACTGTAGAACTAAGTACTAGTCTAAATTAAAAATAAAAATTTAATGTAATCTTAGGCTGACTTTATCCCTATTGGCTAGATATCATTCTCAAGTCTCTTAACTTTGGAGAAAATAAAATAAATAAATTATGAAAAATACTTTTTCAAAGATGTCTGCAAAGTAAAAATTAAGTAGGGCCAAATTTAGGGCAATTGACTGTCCTTTATTCCAACAACATTAATGTTGTCATGTTTCTTGGATACAATTTCTAAAGGAATCTATAGAGAATGAGAAAATTAAAAAATAGTCAAAAAAATTTCTCGACTCATAAAATTACATAGAATATGTTACCGTTATATAAAAGGAAAATAAGAACGCAAACCTTTTGTAGTATATATCATTTGCTTTTTTTGTGTTGTTTGTATACGTCGATGGTGTAATTTCTTTTTACATAATCATGTAAGTTATAAGTTAAGGTTATATAATTTTCTCTAATAGTACCTTTTTTTTTTTTTAGGAAAAGTTACATATATACACATGCTAAATTTGCTTTATTACATTACATCCCATGTTGAAAAAGAAATTACAAAAACCCCAAATTAATTACTTAAATCCCTACCTTTTTTTTTTCTCTCTCTTCCTTCTTATACATTCCAAACAGCCGTATTTTGCTCCAAATTATGCTTCATATTTTTCTCCTAAAATCTTGCTACCTATTCTCTCCATTTATTTAGTATGTCATCTATGATTATGAGTAACAACTGTAATTCCAATTTTACCTTCTCTTCTTCCTCACCATTTCACTTCTCCTTAACCACGGATTCCACTTTTTCTACTCGAAATTCATAAACCTAAAATTATTTTTTTTCTTTTTCAAAAAAAATTTAAACCCAAATTAATCAAATAAACACTCTCAATAACAAAACAAAATCAAATAGAAAAACCCCTTTGGTTATTATTTTGCGTAATTCTTTTTTTTAACTTGAATTTTTTGTTGAAGGAATTTATTATGTATAGATCTTGAACAGTGATGGCTTGGAATGTATTCAGATTTTGTACGGCTCTTAAAGGACTGGGTCAATTATAAACTTGTTGGTGTTAGGTGTTGTGGGTGCTTATTAAGCTGTCTTTTTGACCAACTATGGGGGACGAAACTAAAGGCCAAAACCAAAAAAATATTTACTGGGGTTTTTCCCTTTCACTTATTTGTTAATGATTAAAACAACATATTACTAATTAATCTGACATTGTATTTTGAACACACAATAAGTTTCCTGTTATGTACCTTTTCTTATAAGTGACTCTTACATTGAACTAAAGACAAATACGTTTTAAACCTATGTATTACATAACAGTATACATGTTGTAAAACGTTTATTACTTGTAAAGATATTATAGAAAATGTTAATATCATGCACATTTTTAATGTATGATGTTATATCATACATTGATATGAATGTACAATCAAATATTATACATTTGTAAGTCTACTGGAATGACACAGTTTCACAATACATTGCTTTGAATGTATAACAACTTATTATACATTCAAACGTTTACTAGAAAGACACACATTTATTTTACATTGATTTGCCTGTATAAATTTCGTTATTGTATTTCTAATAACCTCATACATGTTATAAACGTATAATGCTATATCATGCATTTATTACATATTAACTAACTATCAATGTACAACATTTTAATACACCATACATTTCAACAATTACTTACTCCTATAGAGGGTAAGTTACATAGTTAATGTGCATTTTATAATCATGTTCTAACTTCAAGTTATATGGATACGAACTATGATATAGGGAAAAAACATAAATTTTTTATACTAATATAAATCATTGATTAAAGAAATTAATATCTATAATCAATAAAAAAAAATATATTACTTGCTCCAGCATTCAAAAGAAAAAATTAATAAAAATACTTATACAACCAAAATCTTTCAAAGCATCCACACATAGAAAACAATATTATATTCATCATAATTCCTTTGGAAAAAAACCGCAAGTCCTGCGATTGTGACCGACTCGTCTGCATTTACCGAAATTACTATTGCTTCACTTTTGTATGACGTATCATTAATTTCTGACTCTCAAATTTCAGAATGTCGCAACAATACGGGGATATTCATATTGATTTTACTAGTATTAAAGAATGTATGTAGAAAAAGATTTTAGTAGTTTTGAAGAATGAGTGTAGAAGAAAGTTGATGTTTTTTGACTTTTCAGATCGTGAATCATACGAAAAAAATTATGTATAACAAAATTTTTTAAATTCAAATATCAGTTACGTGTTCTATCAATAAACGATTTAATGTTGGCTAATTACTGCCTTTAATTAAAGAACTGTAAAATAATTAAAGATTCGCTTATCTTAAATATAGGATTAACTGTTACATCATACATTCGACCAATGTATAATATGTGACCAAATATATGAGTAAGTTTGTAAAAAAAGGGAGAGAAAAAATAACAAGGGATTTTGTATAATTATTTTCATTGTCTAGGGGATTTATGTTGTTTACACTGGTATATAACAAACACAAAATTGTGTTTCCTAATATACATAATAATTGGAACATATTAATAAGCCCATTTAACTTTGGTCTGAAATTACTAGGGGCCTCAACTAAAACCAGTCCAGCCCATATCTTTGTACTTGAAAAATTTATTTTTCTCTAATTGTTGTAGCTTTCTTCTTTGATACTTGTTCCTCGATTTTGTATGTATATCGGCTAATGATGCGATGGAGGAAGTTAATCCATTTTCATTAATTATGGCCCAGTTGATGCTCGTTCATGTCCCATCCTGATAGGTCTTTGATTTACCCCTAGCCTAACTTTATAATCCACCTGTCTTCCCCAGTGTCTTCCCCAGTCTCTGAAGCCCTCCAGAGGCCTAGCCCTGTTTTTTCACCCGAGTCTGAAGTTCAATGACTTTCATCATTGACGATCATCTGGCTAATAAGACAATGAAGTGAAAAGGCTATGCCACATATAGTGAACTATTTATAACGTACTTGTCTTTTCCTATCTAAGCCATGGAAATGCACTTGCCAAAGGATATCATTATGGAAATCCTCATGAGGCTACCTTTGTAGTCCATTCTTTGATTCAAATGTGCTTCAAGATCTTGAAAGATATTAATTTCAGAACCCTATACTTTGAGACAAAGCATTGGAATCATGCCAAGAATAGCCAAAATTCTAATAACTATTATATTCTATGCGATAAGGTTGACACGTTTTTGTTCTATTATTCTTCTTTATCATTCGATAGCACTTACAGACTGAGATATGACTAGACTAGTAATGACTATAAGATTGACAACACTTAATAATGGTCGCAACCCACATAGTAAAACCCTTGCACTAAAGAGTGATTCTTGGAGAAAAATTGATAGCTATACACGTGGCATTCACAATCGTGTATATTATAATCTACACTCTTCGACATTTCATCATGACACATTTCATTGGATCTCTATTGATAATGCATCTAAGTATTTTATTGTTTTATTTAATATATCAAATGAGGTTTTGCCAGAGGGAAGTTGTGATATGTTGAGCATGAATATCCACCAAAATAGACATGGTGTATCAATATTAGAAGGGATGCTTTGTGGTAATTTTAACAAAGATTCTTATGATTGACCACATGAGTTATGGTTCCAACTTATTCAATTAAATTCTTGCACTAAATTTCATTTGTTCATGGAGGCTTTCATTGGATTAGTCAGGATATTTTATCCAAGTATTTTATGGTTTCATTTAACATATATATCAAATGAGGCGTACAGAGAGATACCAATGCCAGAGGAAATTTGTCATATTTCGAATTACATGAATCACCTGAACACGAATCTCCTAAGACCTGGTGTTTCAAATTATTGTACTGGTTGAAATTTGGGGTTGAGAACTTTTAAGTTGTGGCTAATGAAAGAATATGGTGCCGAGGCGATACGAGGAAAACTACGAGAACAAGAATTTACTACGAAACTAAAGAACAATCGAAATAGTGATAGAAGATAGATTGACACAAGAAGATAGAAAGAAATAGGAACTATTGAATATATTAAATTCACAAAAACCCTAAATCCTTTACCAACGAGCACCTAATCTCTACGTGGACCAAGAGGGAATCAATGCCCTCAAAACCCTCATTTCTAAACAACCATTCAACACAAGCTTACCAATCACACTCTCATTAGGTTCATTCAATATTCAAAACAAGCTAATGAAAATAAAACCCTAATACTTCTATTTATAGTCCACTACAAGGCCCAAAAGTGACCCTTGAGCAAAGAACAAAAATGACCCCAAGCATGGGTCTGCCTCCCCTTGACTGCCTGTCACTCGAGCCATCACCATGAAGAAGTGTATGCCTCCGTTAAGCTTTCCTTGATGGATCAAGGGACGGTTGGTTAGGCTAGTGATGGCCAGTCGCCCTTCTCGACACCCCTAGGCAGCAGTGAGTGGTTTCTCCATTATGAGCTCCTAATTCAACCCTTAACACATAGACTCGTTTGGAGATGATCAACAATTTCTCTAACACCTCTCTCTTCAAGAACATAGATTGAAAATCTTATGATTTCCTAGCTTGGCTACTAGTGAAAGATCTCGAGGGAATCTGAATCGTATCACAAGGAGTCTTGGACTAAATAATTTACTCTGCAATAGACCAATCTTTTTTCAGAGATGTCGGTGTATAGGTTTGCAGATGGTGAAGTACTACTCTACTCTACTACGACAGGACAGGATGGAAGGTGGTATAAATAATGGTGGGTCTAAGACATCCAACGGACCCTATGGAGGGTTATTTGCTATTACTTACGTCGCTTAATTGTTTCTTTTATATACACATTACATGAAGTGGTAATTTTCTTCTCTCATCTCTCTCCCTTTTAGCGTCACAAAATCTTTGAATGTCTCGATTGGCTTATAGCCAAAACAGTGACCGATCGTCCTACTGCAAGCGGCCAAGCACGGCGTCTAGAAAAAAGAGGGAAAATCATCAGATGTGATATGAAACAAGAAATTAAAGGACCCCAAGAAATATGCATTTGACCTTGAGAATTTATATATATATATATATATATATATATATATATATATATATATATATATATATATATATATATATATATATATATATATATATATATATAATATGGTATCAATAAATGCAAAAAGATATGAACTTTAATGTGAACTTTAAACAATTTTTGAATTCGGACTTTTTTATACTAAATTAGAATCTTGTCATATATTGAGAAAATCCAACAATTTATATAATAATATGTTCAAATTATTCCCCTAATAGCATGGTGGTAGGATGAAGAACCGTTGAATATTTTAACTTGATTTTAAAAACTTTTTTGGAGGAAGAATAGTTGTATATAAAAGGAAAATTTTCGAGCAGAAATAATTTTATCAGCATATATCAATCGTAAAATTAAAATTTTTACCAAAAATAATTTAATATATTAAGTTGACCACCCTTTATTCGTCATAATTATATCTTTGCCAGATCCAATATTAACCAACTTGACATTGCATTTATGTAATTTTTAATTTTATTAAAAGTCCAAAATTATCCAAATGGTTATAGAGCCAATAAATTAGCTTATTAGATCATTGATATTGTTGTCTTCTTTTAAAAGATTGAGATGTCGTCTACAGAAAGATTCTTATGATTGACCACGAGTTATGGTTCCAATATATTCAATACTCCCTCGGTTTCAAAAAGAATGACAAATTAAAATAAAAAAGAGTTTTGAATTTTGTGGTCTTAAATTAAAGTTATGTCAAATTTACCAAAATACCCTTTAATGTTGTGGTATTAAACATGCCAGAAAAAGAAAAAGTCATTCTTTTTTGAACGAACTAAAAAAAGTAGATCATTCTATTTCAAACAGAGGGGGTAAAATTCTTGCACTAAAGAGTGGTTCTTGGAGAAGAATCGATAACCATCCTCGTGGCTTTCACAATAGTTTATGTGCTCATAGACAAAATTGCATTTGCTCATGGCGGATTTCATGGGATCAGTAAGGATATTTTATCCAAGTATTTTATGGTGAAGTACTACTCTACTACGACAGGGATGAAAGATATAGTGATAGTTAATTTAGGACATCCAAATGACCATATGGGGTGTTACCTACGACTGGTGTCACCACTCAAGTATTCTGTTATACGGAAAGCTTGATCTCTCCAAAATTATGTAATTTCTTATTTCTTGTCATTAGGTTTTATAAACATTATTTGACGTGATATTTTTCTTTGTCTTAGCTCTCTCACCCTTTTAGCACCGCAAAAGCTTTCCCTGTCTCGGTAGGCTTTTAGCCAAAATGGAGACCTATCGTCCTTCTTGTATCATTTGGTGGCTGCTACTGCAAGTGCCTAATCACCAAGGCTGAGTTTCGTCCTTGTCTGATGGTGAATCTTACAGTAAAGTTCATTTCTACCTCTGCATTCTACGGTCAATCTCCTCCCGGCCCCACTAAATCCAATTCGAACCCAAATGACGTGGCTAAAGTGACCGTACAACTAAGTTTATTAAGGTCTCGAGGCTGAGTCATATTCAATATGTTACTAACATTTATTTATTTATTTTTACCTTTTTTTGTAATTAAATTAACATGGAGTGAGTATTTTTTAAATCTCAGCTGGGATTCGAAGTTGTAATCATCAGGGGTATACAAATTCTTTATAGTTTATGGATCGTTTTTCGCTCTCAAAATAAAAAATTTAATGAATTCTTATAATCTCAACATATTGAGCAAATTTCATCAGAAAAATAAAGGCAAACATAACCAAAGAGGATTTCAATTCCCACACATTTATAAATTATTCATTTGACAATTTCTATAACAATACATATACTAACAACAAATCATAAAGAGCTTGTATCCTCCAATAATTACAATATTTTTTTTCTAGATAAGTTTTTTTTAATTGCTGGCAGTATCACATATACATTCTAATATCATCCAAAATACTAAATTCACCCAACAAAAACACATAATTATCCACAACTGGACCTCCCAATTTATGTGAATATTTCACTTCTTGATTTTCTGAAGTTTTCACCCAAGTCCTCATCATTAATTCTTCATCACTTTCTTCAACCCCATTTGATGTATTCGTATTCTCATCAACACTCATTGACAATTTTTCTTCAAACTCATTATTAAGCTTCTTAGACTCGTAATTTTTTGAAGCATCTTCATCCGTAACAAAAGTACCCAATCAAATCATTTTCTTGTTCAATGGGTGTTTTATTTCAGCACAAAATTTTCCATTTTTTCTCTTACGTACCCCAATAGGGTACAATCTGACACAACTATTCTTTGATATTTTTATGTAGGATTTCATGATCAAAGTTTTGAGAGGGAAAAAAGGGGCAATTTCTGTGAATAACAAAGTATAAAAAAAGCTTGGGATGTGAAGAAAAAAAGAATAAATAGTGAACACATATATAGAAGTAATTAGAGAACCAATTAAGGAAACTTTTATTCTCTTTCTATTTGGAAAAGGATTTAATAAAACGAGTAAAGTATTGATTGAGAAATTGTTGCATATTATTAGTCACTGTATTTATTAGTTTCCTAATTTGACACTGAATATTCAAATCTCTAAATTTGGTAGAATACCACATTTGGGAGTGCGGAGCATAAAAGGTAAGTTTTTTGGGAAAAGGTAAACTCCCCATTTTACCTTACATTCTAACATTTGCACTGACGATATTAACTTCTTAATAGACAAGGTAAACACCTGTGTTTACCTTGTCGCTTTTGGAATTTTATAGTATTGGGTGCCCTTTTGAGTTTTTGACTAAAAAATCTTGCCTTTTAGGCTCTGGACTCCCACATTTGGTGCAATATTAAATGAAACACAATTAATTTAGATGAGTCTTATCTTTATCTCATGAGTTGAAATATTATTCACCATTGTATATAAAAAAAAAGGTTATTCGACTATGAATAAATTTCTTTTAAAGAATCAATTGATGACATGACCTGGTTAATATTATATTTAACTTACTAATATATCTTAAGCTGTAATAATAATGGTGAAAATAACTTCATACTTTGCGATAATTTATTCCTTAGCTCTATTTTTTTTTTATCATCCTATATTTCATATGCTCTTTATATCTTGAGTTGTAATAATTATTAAAAGATTTTTACACTTTGTATAACTAATAAATTCATATCTTTTTTTTTTTTTCAGTGGATGTTTCATATTTGTTTTATGTCTTAAGCTATTATAATTGTGGAAAGTACTTTATGTTATGTGAATAATTATTCTTTTTTCTCATTTTGTATTTAAGTCGTATCTGATTGTCTTTCGTTGTTTATATTTTAGGTTGAACTAAACTACTATAATTCATCCCTGCCTACAAATGAGTTGACAATGCTTACAAATCTTACAAACAAAAGTTCATATATTTATATTTATTGTATGTTCGCTTAGAATGATTTTAAAAAAAGGAAGTACTACTTATCAAGAGTTGCAAAATTGTAGAATTAAAAAATTAGTTGAGATTATACGCAAGCAAATTTGAATATCATAATTATAATAATACCCCCACAATTTTTGCATATTATATTCTGTATATTCCATATTTAGTATGATGAACCATATGTTTACCAAAAATATATGCACTAAATTATCAAAAAATTAGTAAATCTAGTATTACAATAATATGTACATTTTGTCTGCCAATAAAACGATCTCAAATTGGTAATACTAGAAAAATTGTCATAATTGGTATTGAAAGTTGGAATTATCTTTAAATATTTATGTCAGGTGTGTCATATTTTAATACATATATATAATTGCCACAAATAATGTTTGAGTGTAAAATAAAAACTTATTAATAGTTGAATCTATAATTAGAAGTGACACCTAGCTATTTTTGGCTAGGGATTATTTTTCCCTTTCATTTCCAGTTTAATTTTGGAAATGACACCTCGAAAAATACTTATCCACACTCGGTGTTTATACAACGCTATCTATTTCGAGGACCAATTAATTTAAATTTATATCGAGAAATCCTACTTAAAAAATATGTTGCTTTAACTTAAAGAGGACTTCATATGCAGGACTCGAAAAAAAATGACATCTATGCCTAGATATTAATCTTTATTCTATTTTTGTACAACTGAAAATTTAAGGTTATAACTTATTATTTAACTTTAATATTTAAATAAAAACCAAAATACATTGAAATTGACTAATAATATATTTTGAATATACTATAAACTTCTATAATAATTAAATTAGTGTCCATCAATAAAGATCACGAGAAAGATTTTTTTTTTTTTTTTTGTCAAACATAGCATTATGTGTAATTTTGGCAATAAATCCTGTCATATAAAATTTATGCCATTTTTGCTAAGTTTAGAATTTTGTTTGACCAATACTATGATTTCTAGAAGACTGTCCTTTCGAAAATCACTTTATTTCTTTTTTTATTTATATAGTAGTACTATTTCTTTTAATTAATCTATTAAAATATATATGACATTTTTACATTATGATACAATTTAATTTTAAATTTTCTTTTACCCTTAATAACATACTTTATAGTCACATAATTCTCATGACATGCTTAAATTCATAAGTTTCACGAGTCCTTTTATGTTCTTAAATTAATTTTTGAACTCAGTTAAATTATAACAATAACAATAAAAAAAAAAATCTTCCTAGTGCGATCTCACAAATAAGGTCTGAACATAGATGAGTATACACAAAATTTACCCCTAATTTGAGGTATAAAATTGATTTCGATGAACTCTCACTAAAAAAATATATTTTTAAACACGTGTTTGAAAAACACTTTGAGCGAAAAAATCTCTAGTGAATATATAACGAAAAGAGAAGAAATGACAATATTAAGATAATGAAAGTACAAAAAAAAAAGAGTAGTAATAATATTAAAGGATTGGATAATTACAAAATAATAATACTTAAAAAGAAGAGTGAGCAAATAAGATACTCCAAGATAGAATCATGCTCTCCCACATAAAAGAGAATTATTTATTAATTTTTTATTCTAATTCTTGATCTTCGTTCTTTTCTATTTTAGATCATGTCTTTGGTGAGCTAAAGATGTGTCACCTCATCCCAATTCACCTTGGCTCTATCTCTACATCTCCTTAGGTCAATGATTACCAACCTCACACATTCTCACTAGGGTATTTATGTTTCTGCTATTTACGTGCTTGAGTCATTTGATCAACTTCGCTTCTCTCATCCTGTCCACTATGAAAGTCACTTCCACCTTGCCTCGTATATCTGTATTTCTAATTTTATCTTATCCTGGTTGGTTCGCTCATTCATCTAAGCATCGTTATTTCCACTACTTTTGATTCTAAGCTTGTGAATTTTGACTGGTCAGCATTCTATCAAATACAACATAAACAGTCTAATAACCACTTTGTAGATCTTATCTCACTACAAAAAACAGGGTTAGTTGCGGAGTTTTTTAGCGGGGGTTATTTTAACCCCCGTAAAATTATATGAATTGCGGGGGTTACAAATTTGCTGCTAAAATTTATATATTTGCGGGGGTTATTAACTCCCGATATCCGTCGAATATATTTAACCCCTGATATTCATCAAATATAATTATGGGGGTTAAAAACCCCCTATATCCATCATAATTTTTAATTATTTTTATTTTTTTGTATTTTTACAAAAAGCGACAGGCAGACGGACAGTGTCACTTTTGTAAAAAAATAAATAAAAATTAACTTAATAAAAATGACATTGTTCGTTGATATTTGATATTTTTAATTTACTATTAAATATATAATTTTTTTATTTTAAAAAATTAAATGTATTCAATTATATATTGAATACATTGATATCATATGATCCATTGATCAAGGTAATAATATACTAAATCTGTATATCCAAATATTTGAATAATACGTTTAAATCATATGATCAAGGTAATTTTATTGACATAATTTATTTATAATTAATTTTTAAAAGTAGTTTTATTTATTTTTTAATATTGATTTTATAGAGTTTCTATATTTATTAAATATCAACCTAATTCAATTTATTTTTTCTAATTTATTTAAATTCTAGCCATTTGATACTCAATTTGTGTCAATTGTGTTTAATTTGACTCAATCTAAATTCCCAATTCAATCTTTTTTTAACCCAATTTCTAATACTAATTTGACTCATCCCTTCAATTCTAATCTTAAACGTTCATCATATTTGATCAACGGTCAATATCAAATCAATTTTCACTATTTTTTGAAATTTGACAACTTTAGACTATTTTTCTTGAACAGGGGGTCTATTGAAAACAATCTATTTACCTTAGAGGTAAGGTTTGCGTACACTATCCCCTCCATAGACCCCAATTTATGGGACTAAATCGAGTTAGTTATTGTATTAATTTTCTTGAAATCACATAGAGAAAACAATCAAAAGATGTCAGCTTGATTGATTTTTTTTAATTATTATTATTATTATTATTATTATTATTATGCTTAATTTATTTCAAATTTCATATCGATAATTTTTATATAATATTTTTTATGTGACATACGTAATTTATTTAAAAGAATAATAATTTTGTAATAAATTTTAATTTATTATTACTATGAATTTATTATTATATTTAAATAGCAGCGTTGGTATATTTGTAATAACTTTTTTTCAAACTATCCTCGGTATTAAGTTCATGAAGTAGCCGTTTATACGTATAAAACTCTGAAGTAAACTCTTAACACTGAACAATAATAATTGTACAATGTATGCTCATTTTGACTGTTGACACTCCATTTTAATCTCCCGATGCTCTTCTTAAGCGGCTATTTTATTAAAAATTATTAATTTTTAATATTCATATTTTTTTATGTGTTATTTTGATATCAAATAAATAATGATGTGTCACATCCATGATTTTAAAATATATATATAAAAATTATTTTATTATTTTTTATGATTTATCAATTCAAATATAATATTTTATTAATTTATTATTGTTGATTTTAAACTAACATATTGTGTGTTATATTTTTTATTTACTTGCTTTATTCATAACTGATATTAGAATGATTATATATTTTTTTTTTACATTATTGTTATATTTATGAATTCGAGGCCTAAATCAATTTGATAATGCTTCAATTTTAGATCATTTTTTAAATTCTTTTAATTTTATCCGTGAATCAAATTTGATCCAACGACTAAAATTCCAACATCGTTTCCTCTTCTTTTACACAAGAAAACAAACCCTAACTCCATTTTTTTCTCAAAAACAACTACACTTCCACGGCCCTCTCTCCTCTCTCACCAAAAAACAATCTGGAGTCGTCCTCCCTTTTACTTAAATATATGTCTCAGAAAACTCCATTGTTGTTGCCGCTGACAGCAGCGACTGGCGGGCAGGCACCGCGCCGCCACCAACTCTTCCAAGCTTTTTTTGTTTCTTCGTTGAAATGGATGCTACCGCCACAGATATTTTGTTTCTTTTATTTGATTGAATATGATGGCCAGTTGATCGTATTGCTCGTTACTTGAAGAAGGGTCTATTTGCTCAACTTGTTGAATCTGGTGCTCCTATTTATCTCGTTGCTGTTCTTGAATCCTTGTTGCTGAGGTACTAAAAAAACAAACTAAAAATTCCATTTGATTTTCTTCTCAGATCTGTAATTTTTTTTAAAAAAAAATTTATGTGTAATAGATATTGGAGTTGGCTGAAAATGCATCGAGCGACAATTAAAAATTGAGAATTATTCCAAGGTATTCGATGTTGGCATTAAAGATTGATGAAGAGCTGGGGAAGTTGTTGGCTAGTGTTGCTATTGCAAGTGGAGGTGTTCTAACGATGATTGTTCCAAGGCATCTATATTGGCAATAAGGATTGATGAAGTGCTGGGGAAGTTGTTAGTGGGTGTTACTATTGCATGTGGAGGTGTTCTGCCAAACTTATCATTGGCTGTCAACTTTTTTGATGTGTAATTATAGATATTAGACTATTTTAATTTATAATATTAAGATGAAGATGCTAATGTTGAATTTAATTTTTAAATTTAATGTTCAATATATTTTTGAAATCCTTATAAATTACAATGTTTAATTTGTTATTTTGTGTTTATGATATATGAATTAAATAAATATTAATTGTAATTTTTTTCCAAAAATAATTAAATTTAAGCTAAAATTAGAATTTATAATTTTGTATTGATAATTGATGGGTCCCACTTATTTTTTTTTAAAAAAATAAGTTTACGGATGTTTTAAAAATTTTTAAATAAACAATTATTATAAAAAAATAAATATCGAGTAATGGAGGTTTCGACTGCAGCAAAATAACCCCCGTAAATTAATTATGGGGGTTGGAAAAAAACTGCAGCAACTCGTTTGTGACGGCTCGTATTTCGGGGTTTTTAGACACCCCCACAATTACATTTTTGGGGGGATTTTGAACCCCCGCAAACTGAAAAATTAACCCCCGCAATATGATCCCTTTTATGTAGTGTCTTTAAATTCTAGTGATACGTTTTATCACATAGGACACTGGATTCACGTCTCTATTTTAATCACTTCACTTCAACACGATATATCATATCATTGCCTGTCACCCCCGCTCCCCCACTTCCTTAAATTATCGACGCAAGATACTTAAAGCTACCTTTTTTTAGAATGACTTATGCGTTGATTCTCACTTTCATATCCACCTCATGTGTTGTCTCTGAATTTGCACTTCAAGTACTCTATTTTAATCCTGCTCATGTTGAAAGCGTTAAACTCTAGAATTATTCTAACCAACGTTAACCCGTGTACCTTATCAAACAAATACTTTCCATGATAATCAAAATTCCATCTAGAGGCTTTTCCATCTTTCTTTTGCTCTATATCGTATAAATCATTCCATCTACCCACAAGAAATTTTGTCCCGCTATCAAGAGTCATAGAACAACGGTAATAATTACCCATGAAATCCTTATCAAATGTAAGTGAATTGAAAATTTTAGAAACACATTTAAAATGGATCAATGACATAACAGGAAGCCATAATTAGAATATTTCGATAATTAATTCTTGGGAAATTGTAGGAAACTTTTTCATAGGTTTTGTCTTCGTGTCCTGTGTAGAAGGGGGGAGGGGGACATTAAATAATTGAGTTATTGATTAGTACTTAATTTTCACATTATACAAAGATGAAATCTATGAAAAAATTTCCTACAATTTTTCAGGAATTAATTATCGAAATATTCTTATGGCTTTCTGTTATCTCACTGATCCGTTTCAGATGTGTTTCTAAAATTTTTAATTCACTTACATCTATCTGATAAGAATTTCATAGATAATTATTATCGTTGTTCTATGACTAGAGATGATGGGACAAAATTTTCCGTGAATGAATGGAACGATTTATATTATATAGAGCTAAAGGAAAATGGAAAAACCTCATCCGGATATAACGATATCGTAATACCTTTCCTTAAATATGTCTTGTCAAGGGACACTTAAAAAACACTTCTCACTCTTTATTTCTTTCATTTTTTTTTTTATGAATTTTGTTAAGAGTTCTTTTTCCTTCTTTATTTATTTATTTATTTATTTATTTTTTCACTTTTGAAGGTTTTGATTTGAAAGGTGGCCTCGTAGAGATAGCTGGTAATTTCTGGACAATCAAATTGGGCCATCTCACATTCACAATGACTAATCTACTACATTTTTTGCTTTTATTCATAATAAAATTCTGCTTTTGATCTTTGTAATGTTAAGACATAAGCATCCAATTACCCCTTGAATTATAGCCAAAATTATTACGACGCACTCCAATTTTATAGGATTTTTACTACTCTCTTAAACTCAATTTTAGTGTATTTTTATCACCCTTTTATGTGACACCTTTATTACATAAAATGAAGTCCATATCAAAGGTGTCACTTTAGCTAAAAAGATTAACAAAAGGTGTCGCATTAACTAAAAAGGATGACAAATATACGATAAATTTAGTTCTGAGGATAATGAAACCCTCGTGAAGTTGGAATGTGTAGCGACAAATTTGGTCATAGTTTAGGAATACTAGATGCTTTACTCTAATGTTAATTCAATATATTAGTTAACTTTTTAAACAAAATATAATGTTTTTAGTTTCTTTATGTCGGAAATATGTTATGTTTGGACTATTATCGGAAGTATAATCCTCAAACATTGAGTAATAAAACAAATTTAATAAAATATATATGAATAATTAACGAGAGTCACATTAATTTGGTAACTCGATCAATTTTGAAGAGTCACTAAAATAAATATTATTTGTGCACCACTCTAACTATTGAAAGTTTGATTTAAAGAGCTTAACTAAATATTACAAGGACTAAAAATATAATTATCAATAAGCAAGGGATCAAAATTGCTATTATACCAAAGAAAAACACAAAAAGAATTTAGTTTCAAAAAAGGTAAACATAATCTGAATGTAGATTAATTAGAACCACATTTACTAGTAAACACATGGATTAAATAGCTATGTCCCATCCAAAAAGTGAAAAATAAATAAATAGTACTACTAATACTTTAGACATCAATGATTAATTGTTATAGAAGATGTCCAAATCAAATGAATGTTTTAATTTATTCTTTTAAGGTAATTATGTGGTCATCCTCAAAACTGTAGAAATAAGTACAAGTCTAAATTTAAAATAAAAATTTAATATAATCTTAGGCTGATTTTAATATCTATAATAAGTGGGGATAAGCATGCACGTCTTCGACATGCCGTTTGTGTTGCCTGCTTCAGCTACTTCAATTAGGGTTGTTTAAAATCAAACCGTAACCTTTAATTCAACCGCAAAATTAGTTTATTGGTTAAATGATAATGGGTTATCGGATTAGTGGTTGGCGAATGGATAAAATTTTTATAATTAATGACTTATTGGTGTGGGGAGGGATTACTCAATTTTCTTATCGGGTAAACCGTTAACCCATTAAGAATTATTATAATTATATTTTTACTCCTAGATATATAAGTATCTTTTGTCAATCAACATATAAAAATCCATTTATTATTCTATTCACTTCTTGGTTTAGAAAATAACATGTCACTTCTTATGACATCTAACCATAAATTGTAGTCAGACTCCCTAAAATGTAAAAAAAAAATCTGAAATTAATTCTTAAACCAAAACATAAATTATTCTTGACAACACAAAGGACCGCAATAAAAATGAAACAACCCAAAAATGTCCTTCACAAAGTTTGATACAAAACATAAAAATTCAAATAATATTAAAATTTTAATTTTTTTTCTGTCAATCCAGTAATTAAAAATATTTCTACTTACATTTTAGGTCTAGAAGAAAATTCTTAGTTGATTTGATGTTTTACCTATTAAATAACTATACGAACAAAGCTCAAGAAGCCTAAGAGATTGATAAATAGATCAATCATAGTATACAAACAATATAGTCGATGAAGAAACGGAGGAACTATCAACAATCGCTCGATATTTTATTCTCTCTTAAATTTATCTGTTACACCATCCGATAACCGTCTGTTAATTGTTAATCTGATACCGAACCAACCGTTATCTTATTGGGTGGCTAGCAGATTAGTATATTTAAAAATCGATAACCAATAAGCCGAACCATTAAACATAATTATCCAACCGATCCAACCGATAAGTAGCCCTAACTTCAATCGTAATTTTATTCTATTACCCCTAATTAATTATTATAGGTTATTTAAGTATTAAAATTTATAATATTTAATAAAAAATATAGAATAGACATAAAATAATAAATTGATATTTGATTTTTAAATTAATTTGATATCTTATATGGGGCCCATTTTCGCTTTTTCACAAGTATATTTTTTAGTAATTTTATTATATCACTTTTAATTAGTTGTTATAAGTCATTTAAGATATGTATTCTTTGCTGCTTCAATCGTGATTTTATTATATCAACCCTAATTAATTACTACAAGTTATTTAAGTATTAAAAAATTATAATATTTAATAAAAAATAAAAAATTGACATAAAATAATAAATTAATATTTAATTTTTAAAATTAACTTGATGTCTTATATGAGGCTCATTTATGCCTTTTCCCACAAGTAATTTTTATAGTAATTTTATTATATCACTTCTAATTAATTGTTATAAGTCATTTAAGACATGTCTTCTTCGCTTCTTCATTCATGATTTTATTATATGACCCTAATTAATTATTATGATCACATTAGAAAATTAATAATATTTCATAAATGGACACAAAATGATATGTCAACATAAAATATTTGATTGACTGTCGAAATTATATTAGTGCCACATAAGTTCACTTTTGAAATTATATCAGTGTCATTTAGATTGGAATAGAAGAAAAACTATTATAAATCACAATAAAATATTTGATTGACTATCGAAATTATATAGTGCCACATAGGTTGACTTTCAAAATTATATCAGTGTCTATAAATCACAATAAACATTTGATTGACTATCGAAATTATATTAGTGCCACATAGGTTGGCTTTCCAAATTATATCAGTGTCATTTAAATTGGAATAAAAGAAAAAGTATTATAAATCACAATAATTAAAAATTAAAATTATTTTAATAATTGATTATCTAAATTATATTTGTGTCACATAAATTAAGACAAAAAATAACATATATTGGACCCGTGCTAAGCACGGGCCTTTGATGTCTAGTATAGAAATAAGTACTAGTCTAAATTTTAAATAAAAATTTCATGTAATCTTAGGCTGACTTTATCCCTATTGGCTAGATATCAAGTCTGTTAACTTTGGAGAAAGATAAAAACAAATTAATTGTTAAAAATACTTTTTCAAAGATGTCTGCAAAGTAAATATTAAGTAGGGCCAAATTTAGGGCAATTGATTGTCCCTTTATGCCAGCAACATTAATGTTGTCATTAGGGGTGCACAAATCAAATCGTCAAGTCAAATCGAACCGACGAATAAAATCAAATCGCAAAAAAAAACCGACTTATGATTTGGTTTGATTGGTTTGGCGTTAGAGAAAAAACCTAACCATTCTTGGTTTGGTTTGGTGTTAACAAAAAAAAAAAAAAGTCAAACAGAACCCAAATCAAACCGACATAATATATACACAAACACACACACACACACATATATATATATATATATATATAATATTCAAACTTTTTTATACATAAAATATTAATTATAATCTACATTTTAAATACTTTTTCAACTGGTTTTAGTAATTTTTAATAATTTAAAACTAGATGTAGATATATATTTAGATTTGGGCCTTTAAGTTGTAATATTTGTCCATTAATTGTTAATTAAATAATCGAAAATCCAATATAATTTTAAAATCTAAACTTTTCACTCTTCATCTCACTTTTTAGTTTCAAGAGAGTTTTTCGCTCCTCATTTTTTCATAATTATGGGTTTTCATTAGCACATGAGTGAAAACATATTTGATCTACTTTTCGATCACAATATAATTGCAAAAACTAAAGATTATAAAAAAAAATTGAAAAGAATCAAAAAACCCGAAAAATCCAAAAAAACCGACTAAAACGTAAACCAAGAAACCAATTTTATGTTGGTTTGATTTGGTTTATAGTTTTAATAAACCGACATGATTGGTTTGATTTTTTTCTAAATAAAAATCGAACCAACCCGACCTATGTACACCCCTAGTTGTCATGTTTCTTGGATACAATTTCTAAAGGAATCTATAGAGAATGGAAAAATTAAAAAATAGTCAAAAATTTTCTCGACTCGTAAAATTACATTGAATATGTTATCGTTATATAAAAGAAAAATAAGAACGCAAACCTTTTGTACTATATATCATTTGCTGTTTTGTGTTGTTTGTATACGTCGATGGTGTAATTTCTTTTAACATAATCATGTAAGTTATAAGTTAAGCTCATATAATTTTCTCTAACAGTAACTTTTTTTTGTAGTTGGTGGTTGAATATTGGTGAACTAAACCTCTGGGCCATGGACCATACAAATACAAATAAATGAATAAGACACATACAAATCAAATATTGAAAAAACAATTTCACAAGGTTTCTTGAACTTTCAATTTTCATGGAAACAACTAGTCCAAAATGAATTTTTCTTTTTCTTTAGTTCATCATTGGAGTATAGTCCAGTTATTAAATTCAGTATACCTTTTTTTTTTCAAAAAAAAAAAAAAAGCTTAAAATATATGGGGGAAAAAGAATAAAACCTTGGTGTAAAACAAACACAAATTTGTGTTTCCTAGTATACAAAATAATGATTGGTAATATGAATTAGCCCATTTATCTTTCGGCTGAATTTACTAGAGAACTCTAAGTAAAACCAGTCCAGCCCATATCTTTGCACTTGAAAATACTAAAAATTACTCAAATGTACAATTTATGTTTTCAATATTACAAAAAATCTCAACTTCCTAAACATATTACAAAAATCCCAACATATTACAAAAAATTTATGTATATGTTGGCTATGTTATGTATATTAATAGGGAGAGAGAGAAAAGTAATTAAAAAAGTGGGAGAGGATATAATTACTTATAGCCACTTTTAGAAAAAGGTTGGTATTTATGTTATTTATACAAAAAAAAATATATCTTTCTCTAATTGTCGTAGCTTTCTTCTTTGATACTTGTTCTTGGATTTTGTATGTATACTGGTTAATGATGCGATAGGGGAAGTTTTTCTTCTTTCATCAATGTTGGCCCAGTCGAGGCTCGTCCATACCTCATCCCGATGGACCTTCGATTGCCTCTACCCAAGCTTTATAATCCACCTGTCTTTCCCAGTCTTTGAAAGCCCTCCTGGGGACTAATCCTCCTTTTCCGCCCGAGTCCGAAGTCCAATGGCTTTTATCATTGACAAACACCTGGCTAATAAAACAAAGAAAGGGAGCTACAGTACCCTATGGAAGTTCGGGAGAATCCTGTAACTTTTAGTTAGATCCTATATTTATACTATTATATTCTGAATATATATATATATATATATATATAGTGCGAATCCACTATCAAAGATAGTACCTTGGCCCAATGGTAGAGGGATAATTATAGATATTTTATCAAAGTATTTTGTAGTTTCATTTAATATATCAAATAAGGTTTTGCCAGAGGGAAGTTGTGATATTTTGAGCATGAATATCCACCAAAATAGACATGGTGTATCAATATTAGAAGGGATGCTTTGTGGTAATTTTAACAAAGATTCTTATGATTGACCACATGAGTTATGGTTACAACTTATTCAATAAAATTCTTGCACTAAATTGCAATTGTTCATGGAGGCTTTCATTGGATCATTCAGGATATTTTATCCAAGTATTTTATGGTTTCATTTAACATATATATCAAATGAGGCATATAGAGAGATACCATTGCCAGAGGAAATTTTTCATATTTCGAATTACATGAATCACTTGAACATGAATCTCCTAAGACCTGGCGTTTTGAATTATTGTACTGGTTGAAATTTGGGGCTGAGAACTTTTAACTAGCGACTAATGAAAGAATATGTGTCGAGGTGATACGAGGAAATTAAACTAAGAGAAGAATAATTTACTACGAAACTAAAGAACAATCAAAATAGAGATAGAAGACAGATTGAAATAAGAAGATAGAAAGAAATAAGAACTATTGAATATATTAAATTCAAAAACTCCCCTAAATCCTTTACCAACGAGCACCTAATCTCTACGTTGACCAAGAGGGAATCAACGACCCTCAAAACCCTCGTTTCTAAGTAAGTATTCAACACATGCTCACTAATCACAGTCTCTTTAATTCCACTCAATATTCAAAACAAGCTAATGAAAATAAAACCCTAATACTTCTATTTATAGTCCACTACAAGGCCTAAAATTGACCCTTGAACAAAGAACAAAAATGATCCCAAGCATGGGTTTGCCTCCCCTTGACTGGCTGTCACCCGAGCCATCACTATGAAGCAGTGTACGTCTCCATTAGGCTTCCTTTGATGGCTCAAGGGGCGGTTGGTCAGGCTGGTGATGGCCAGTTGCCCTTCTCGACACCCCTAGGCAGCAGTAACGTCCCAGAAAATGGGTCTGGAGCGTCACACGGTGCTTGAGCCTATGAGTAGCCCCAAGCTAACCCTTTGAGCCATTTTCATTCAGTTCAACACAAATCAACGGGGTTTCCATAAATAACCCTCAAATATCAATAGAGTAATCATCATCCAAGAATAAAAGAATTTCAGAAAGATAACAAAATACGACTTATTAGTCAACTCCCAACATCTATACTAGTCTGACAAGCCTCTAAGAAAATCAATAAAACCAGCGAGCCATTGAGACATGCCCCAACTGACTCATACTCAGTTATAAAATGTAAACAATTCCGTGAAACCAACATCAGACATCACGTCCTCGGAACATGAGGACTCACCACAACAGAGGATGTAGAATAGTGTGCCCGAAGAATCACTGTCGAACCTGGAACTGAGCACCTGAACCTACATTCTGAGAAAATGCAGCCCACATCCGAAGATGTGGGTCAGTACCATGGAAAGGAACCAAGTATATGGGGGTGTATGCAGTTGTATAAACATCATCATCATAAATATTTATAAGAAATATGCAGGATGTATGAAAGACTCACATAGCCCGAAGAAAATCATCATAATCATGAAAGGATGAAATAAGTACAATAACACATGCGAGTCATCATATAATTTGTCAATCGCTTTCAGTTCATCAAGAATATCAATTCTCATAATGTAAATATCATTTAAATCTTCCGAAAGAATAACTTTCACAATTCCACTTTCAAATCACTTCACCATTCACCATAGACACAAGGAAACACACACACACTGGGAGATCCTATAACCGACATAAGCCATGTGAGCTACATGGAGTCCAACGTACAACCCACGTTGGGGAGAGCCGTCCTATCCTTGCCATCGGAGTAGGACTATCGATATCAAATCTACACAAACTAGTGTATCACTATATAAATCAGCCTCAGGCTCACTCCTACGATGGAACGTAGTTCTAGGGAAGTAAGGTCGCTTTATACCTCCCACTCGATGCTAAAAATTTCTCCCGGACTTAGCTCAGATCATTTCAAAGACAATCCACAACAAAACAATTTCAGTTATATATAAATATACATCGGGAGCCATCATGCTTCCCATCTATCAAAATCAACCACGTTGTGGATTTCTTTTACGCTCGAGTTCAAAACAATTCCATTAAGACCAAAAGGTCAAATCATTCAAAATATATCAAATATTCAATATCAAAGTGCTTATAACACACACTTTCTCAAAAAACACAATTTCCAATGGGGATTCACGACCCAAATATCAAAATCATGATAAACATCGTTCAAGATTCATGCTTTATATCTCCACACATGTAAATTCATCTTTCAAAATCATAAACATCAAGATTTCATAATAATCATCATAAGATATGGGTTCATGCTTCAAATTCGTAAACATCAAATAAAAATCATGCCCTTGTAAAGAAAATTACTTTTGGGCACAAGAACGAAAGAGAGTTCTTGTTGAAAAATCCCACATACCTTGAATGATGAACTTTAGATCGATACTCATTTTTGAGATGTTAATCGTGCCTTTAAATAATAGTTCTTGGAGTTCTTAAACTAAGAACTTGGAATCTTAAATAAATTTGCAGAATTAATGGTGAACTTTGGTGGTTCTTGAAGTTGGATGTAGGAGCTTAGGGTTTTATTTTTGAGGAAATTTGATGAAATATAACATATAATACTTCTAATAGGCTTTAATATAGGGTTTGGACGGATTTTGGGTGAGGTGGAATGACCAAGACCCCCCTAAAAATAAAAAAAAATTCTCGAATCTGTCCTTTGGTGGACTGTTTTGATAGTTTGAAGTAGATCAACCATAATATTTTACTCCAATATCCAAATTGGATGAAACCAATTTCATTAGAAAGCGGACTCTTATATCTTTCTGTTGATATATAGTATATCACCCAGATCACTGTGTACGAGGAGTTATGATCGTTTGAAGTTGACCCAAAAATTTACTTTTGATAGGCTGAAGTAGATCGACCATAACTTTTTGCTCCAATAGACAAATTGGATGAAACCAATTTCATTGGAAAGAGGACTCGCAGAGCTTTCCGTTGACATATAGTAGATCACCCAGATTATTATGTACAAGGAGTTTTGATTATTTAAATTTGGAGCAAAAATACGCCAGGCCTCAGTACTTTTTTCTGCACGTTTTACTGTTCACTACTATTCACGGGTCGATCAGAATGCTCATAACTCGTCGCTCGGGTGTCCATTTTGGATGATCCACATATTGTTGGAAAGATTATTCGATAATCTACACAATGGTGAGTCATAATCTAAGACATTCCACATGGAAAATTTATAATTCATTCTAGAAGATAGAACCCAACACGTTTATGCACAAAATTTCAACGAAAAATTTCCCGGGCTATTACAAGCGGTAGTGAGTGGTTTCTCTATTTTGAGCTCCTAATTCAACCCTTAACACAGAGACTCCTTTGGAGATGATTAACACTTGCTCTAACACCTCTCATTCCAACAACATAGCTTGCAAATCTTATGATTTCTGAGCTTGGCTTCTAGTGAAAGGTCTCGAGGTTATTTCAATTGGATCACTAGGAGTCTTGGACTAAATTATTTAGGTAAAATGGTCTTCTGGACCCCTGTACTTTGTCAATTTTATAAGTTGGACGCTTCTACTTATATGTTTGTCATCTGAACTCGTGAACCCATTAAAAAGCAACTTTTTAAACCCTTTATCGGTCTATTCAGCTGTGCGTGTTACATAATTGCTGTCACAACATTAATTTTTTGTAAAATAATTTCCACGTATGAAATGACGTGTGTAGAGTATAAATAGTAAAATTTGACCTAAAATTTAGGTCATGTTATGCCTTCTTCTTCACCTCTCCTCTCTCGCTCATGCGAAACTGAAAGAGTAGCATGATTTTAGGGTAATTTAGGCCGATAGTTGTTGAAGCTTGTTGCGATCCTTGTAAGTATTTAACATTTTGGTGTAGTTGTAGTATGTGGTTGTTTATTCTGAAGCTTGTAGTCGATTAAATGGTGGTCCGTTCTATTGATTTTAGGGTTTTCCAGATTACGAACGTTTTTCTACAATTTTTTGTGTGATTTTATTCTTTTTCACATGTAGTGTTGTTGTAGTTAGTATTTGTAGTGATGATATGGCTTCAATGGCATATATCTAGCTTTGATTAGAATTTTGGGTTTTCGAGTTTTTCGTACACTGAAAAATTGAGACCGAAAATTTGGGGTTTTTGGTTTGTTTGTAGTCTAATGCTCGTACAAAAGCTATATATTGCAGTTTTTTATGCCTTCGATGGCATTTTTTGTTATTTCGATAAAATTTCAGGTTTTTTTTGGTCAATTCAGAATTGGGTCTGAAAATTTTGGGGCTTTGATATTTATGTTGTTTAATGCTCCTATTAAACGTGTGTATAACCATTTTGTGCCTTCAATGGCATGTTTTGTTATTTCAATTACACTTTAGGGTTTGTTTGGTAAAATTAGAATTGATGTTTTTATTCCTTAGTTTTTTGTTTAAAAATTAGGGCTTTGTGGATAATTGCCTAATGTATATGTTATGTTGTCATTGTGCAGGTTTTGTAAATAAATGGATATAATTGTAACAATTCAATTCACGTATAGGGGTGTCTTTTTGTTAGACCCTAATTTAAGGTATGCAAATGAAATTCGTATTCCTGATAAAATTAGAGTAGATGTTCATGAGCTTCATGTTATATTGTTTCATAACTTAGCAACCGATTTAGATGTGGAAAAAATTGAAACCTTTTGGTGTAGAGTAAACAAAAAAGGCTATTATTACAAGTTAGAAAATGATGTTGATGTTTTAAGCCTTATCAGTAGTTTAAAATATGGAGATTTGGTTGATATATATGTGGTTTACCAAATTAGTGAACCTTTACTTGTTAATGATGATGTGGCAGCCACTCCACCATTATTACAACTTAGTAATGGTGATGTGGCAGCCCCTGTTTAACCTGATAGGGATGATGTGTCTTCATCTCATCCATTGGATATAAATGAAGATAAATATATAAATGAAAATCAGCCTCCTAGGGCATAAAAAGGAAAAGCTAAGGTTTCTTGTGAAGACTTAGGTGAAGGTCAATTTAATGATTTCTCCACATACCATCTCAAAATATCTGATTCAGAATTAGATTTTGATTGGACTGATTCTGATGGTGATTCACTTTATGATGTTGATGAAAACATTGAAGAGTTGAGTGATTTTGATGAAAAGTTGCTTCAAGTTAGAAAGGCTAACATTGAAAAACAAGTAAAAGAAAAGACTGATAGGGTGATTGTAGATGAGATACCATATGGACCAGTAAATATAGATGCTGGTTTTGAGGATATTTGTAAGAACAAGGGGGTTAGATATAAGGTAAACTGGGTGGGGATAACCCTTATTTTGATAGTTCAGATCCGGGTAGTGACATTAGTGATGAAGAGGAAGGAGATCCTATTGATGATGATGAAGTGGTAGATCCACTACCTAGAACTTCTTCTAGCAAGATATACTTTGATAAAACTGCAAAGAAGGTGTATTTTCAATTGTATATGGTTTTTTTGAATGCTATTGAGTTTAGAGAGGCAATGCAGAGTTACTCTATTTAAAAAGATGTGAACCTTAAGTTGAAACCTAATGAGAAGGAAAGGGTAAGGGTTAAGTGTAAGCATAAGGGTTGTCCTTGGGTTATTCTTAGAAGTATTGATAACACATGATTTTTTACTGTGAAAACTTACTTTCTTGTACACAAGTGTTTTGAAAGGACAAGAAATAAGATGTGCAACCCTTTGTGGATTAGTAAGCATTACAAAGATAGGATTACGAGTGATCCATCAATAAAATTGCATCAGATTCAAGCACTTTTAAGAAAGGACTATGGGTTGTCTGTTAGTAAAACAACCTGTAGAAAGGCAAAAATCAGAATTATGAATAAACATTTTGGTGATTTTGTTGAAGAGCTTTCTAGGTTGTATGACTATGCTGAACAGTTGAGGACCACTAATCCTGGTACCACTGTATCTATTAGGACATCTAAGAATGCAGTTCCAGGAAAAGAGGTGTTTATGGGCATATACATTTGTCTTGGGGCCTTAAAAAGTGGATGAAAAGAGGGCTGCAGAAGAATAATTGGTTTAGATGGTGCCTTTCTCAAGGGTGTATGTAAAGGTATTTTGTTGTCTTGCATTTCCAAAGACGGAAATAATCAAATGTACCCTGTAGCATGGGCTATGGTTGATAAAGAAACCAAAGACGCATGGTCATGGTTTCTTAGATGCATCAGCCATGATTTGGAACTTGAAGAAAATTGGGGTGAAGACTTGACAGTCATATCTGTTATACAGAAGGTATGGTTCTTCATCTGTTCATATTTTTTAGTTATTTATTACTAGCTATTTTGCTGCAATGATGTCTTTAATGTTTAACTACTGTTTTACATGTTTTGATAGGGTCTTCATTTAGCACTTACTAATCTACTGCCAAATGCTGAGCATAGATGGTGTACTGGACATATATGGGCTAACTGGAAGCAGGTTTGGAGTGGTGAGGAAAGGGGAAAAAAATTCTGGTAGGTTGCAAGGGCCCTATTTGAAGTGTACTTGCAAAAGAAACGTAATGAAATGAGTGAGTTGGGTATTGAAATTGTGGAAGATTTACTCAAGTACAACAAAGAGGCATGGTGTGGGGCCTTTTTAAGGAACATAGCAGGTGTGATGTGGTTGAAAACAACATATGTGAGACTTTCAATAGTGGGATTTTAGCTGCTAGGTTCAAGACAGTTATCACTATGTTGGAGGAAATAATATGCAAAGTCATGGAAAGAATGAATCAAATGAGAGATTTTTGTGAAAAATGGATCACTGATGTATCACCAATGGCTATGGAAGTTTTTGCAGAGAATGCTGAATATGCAGCCAATTGTGATGTGAGATTTAATGGTGATATGAGCTTTGATATTGGTGATCCACCTTATACACATGTTGTTAATGTGACGAGGAAGCAATGTAGTTGTAGATCTTGGCAACTAAAGGGAGTTCCTTGTGCACATGTAATTGCTGCAATGCATTACAAGGGATGGAATGTGGAGTCATATGTTGATCACTGGTATCAAAGGGAAATATACCTGAAGCCATATGAAAAGTATATTCTACCAATGACAAATATTGAAATGTGGCCAAGAAGCACAAGACCACCAATTGAGCCACCTGAGATTACTCCCATGCCAGGAAGGCAAGGTAAAAATAGAAAGAAAGCTAAGGATGAAGCTGTTAAGAAGAAGTTTGGAAAGGCTGCAAGAAAGGGAAGAAAATTGACATGTTCTGTGTGCAAGTGTATTGGACACAACAAGAAAGGATGTCCAACTTTGGTAAGCCAAAGTTTTTTTTATTGATGAATTTTACTCTTTTTCAATGTGTTTTTGACCTTTCCATATTTTTTTTGGAGAAAAAAGATTTCAGTAGTAGCTGTGGCAGTCAATCAAGTGTGCAAGCCAGAACTAGTACTGCTGCTACTGCTGAGATATGAAAATGCTTCAACAGCTGAAGATATACCTGTAAATGCTAAATCAAGCAACAGAAGTCCTGCAGAAAGGCCTTCAAATGCTCAAAGTGCACCAATATGTTCAGGAAGGCCTGGAAATGCTCACTCTGCACCAACAACTGCAGGAAGACATGCAAATGTTGCATCAGTTGGTGGTGCCAGGCTTGTACGTGCCTCAACAGCTGATATAAGTCCTACAGCTGCTGTGATTCCCACTACCACTTCAGCAGTGGGTGCTACTGCTACACAATCTACAACTCAGCTGTCTACTAGTGGTCTTGGTGCCCAAAAGAGGAAGACTAGTACAACGTTGAGAGGTGGTGCAAATCTGGCATATAAAATACCAAGGGAAAAGAAGGTAAAAGAAGCAGGTTTTGGTGTGCTGTTTGGACCAAGTGGCAGTGTGGTAGAGAGGGAAAGTTTCATATAATGTACTTTATATTTAACTAGTTTTAATTAGTGCATGAATAACTGATTTTTTTTTTAATTTTTACAGTCTGGAAATACTGATAGAGTATTACATAGTCCAACACTTATTAGTTCAGTTCCAACCAATATTGACTTGGATTTCAAACCAAATGGACTAAGGTGGAAAGGTGGAGCTGCAATAACTCAAAGACAGCTACAACAACAAAGTAGCAAAAGATCAAAGGCAAAGTTATCTCCAACCACTCAAGCCACATCAAGCACTTAAGACAGCAAGAAGCAATCCACAACAAGCACTCAAGCAACACATTAGTGTAGTTCTCTTCCTGTATTGATCCCAAGTGTTGTTAAGATAATATTTTAAGACTTCTGGTTCATTGTTGTTAAGAAAAGCATTTTGATGTTGTTAAGACAAGTATTTTGATGCCAATTATATATAGCAGATTTTTATGTTGGAAATGGTGTTTCTTATTAAATTTTAATTTTGTTTCATTGTACATATCAACTACATAGATCAAGCATAGATCAAGCCATCTTAAATAATACAACAGATAAAAACCACAAGACAACAATAATGATAATAGTGATATCAATACTAATGCTTGGTCTTTCATATCTTCCGTGCCTTCCATATCTTCCCAGTCCTTGTTGTCTTCGTTGCCTTCGATGTGTACCTTTATATTGTTCATTTTCATCGACCCATCGAAAGAATCCACAACCAGTACCAACCTGATATTTTTAAAAGCCCCAAAACATTCTTCCCGGATTGGTTGGTGTTCTTGACATCTTAAGTTCCACGTAAAGTCCACAATAACAAATTCGAACTGTCATGGTGTTGCATAAAATTACATAAAAAATTAACTTTTCAATATTACAAGCATAGCAAGAAAAAAAATTAATGAACAAGAACTTAGAGAGAGAAAAAATGGAGAAGAAGGAATGAAAAAAAAATTGCCTAAATTGCTCCAACAATGGTCTTCAGCATTTATAATGGGTATTGGAACCCTTTTTGACCATTGGGGCCCTTTAATTTTTTGGATGACGTGCGCCTGATTTATAAAACACACGCTCCTATGTGGTCCCAGCCACATAGGATGCCACATCAGAAATTGTGTTTAAAAAGTTGTTTTTAATGGGTTCAGATGACAAACATGTAAGTAGAAGCGTCCAACTTACAAAACTGACACTGTACAAGGGTTCACAAGGTCATTCTGCCAATTATTTACTCTACGAGACCAATCTTTATCAAGAGATACCGGTGTATAGGTTTGCAAATGGTGAAGTACAACTCTACTACGATATTCCAGGATGGAAGGTGGTATAAAGAATAGTGGGTTTAAGACATCCAAAGGAACATATGGAGAGTTATTTGCTATTACTTACGTCCCTCAATTGTTTCTTTTATATACACATTACATGAAGTAGTAATTTTCTTCTCTCATCTCTCTCCCTTTTAGCGTCGCAAAAGATTCGCTTGTCTCGATTGGCTTATAGCTAAAACAGCGACCAATCATCCTACTGCAAGCGGCTAAGCGTGGCGTCTAGAAAGAAGAGGGAAAATCATCAGATCTGATATGAAACAAGAAATTAAAGGACCCCCAAAAATGTGCATTTGACCTTGTGCATTTAACTATTTTGATATGTCTGTCTACAGAAAGATTCTTATAATTGACCACGAGTTATGGTTCCAACATATTCAATACTCCCTCGGTTTCAAAAAGAATGATAAATTAAAACAAAAAAGACATTTGAATTTTGTGGTCCTAAATTAAAGTTATGTCAAATTTACCATAATACCCTTTAATCTTGTGGTATTAAACATGACAGAAAAACAAAAGGGTCATTCTTTTTTGAACGGACTTAAAAAAGTAGGTCATTTTTTTTCAAATAGAGGGAGTAAAATTCTTGTACTAAAGAGTGGTTCTTGGAGAAGAATCGATAACCATCCTCGTGGATTTTACAATAGTTTATGTGCTCATAGACAAAATTGCATTTGTTCATGGAAAATTTCATAGGATCAGTAAGGATATTCTATCCAAGTATTTTATGGTGAAGTTCTACTCTACTACGACAAGGATGAAAGATATAGTGATATTTCTTTTAGTACATCCAAATGACCATATGGGGTGTTTCCTACGACTGGTGTCACCACTCAAGTATTCTGTTATGCGGAAAGCTTAATCTCTCCAAAATTATGTAATTGCTTATTATATGTCATTAAGTTTTATACACATTATTTGACGTGATATTTTTCTTTGTCTTAGCTCTCTGACCCTTTTAGCACCGCAAAAGCTTTCCTTGTCTCGATTGGCTTTTAGCCTAAACGGAGACCTATCGTCCTACTTGTATCGTTTGGTGGCTTCTACTGCAAGTGCCTAATCACTAAGGCCGAGTTTCGTCCTTGTCTGATGGTGAATCTTACAGTAACGTTTATTTCTACCTTTGCATTCGACGGCCAATCTCCTCCCGGCCCCACTATATCCAATTCAGACCCAAATGTCGTGGCTAAAGTGACCTTACAACTAAGTTTATTAAGGTCTCGAGGCTTAGTCATATTCAATATGTTACTAACATTTATTTATTTATTTTTACCTTTTTTCGTAATTAAATTAACATGCTGTGAGTATTTTTTTAATCTCTGTTGGGATTTGAAGTTGTAATCATCAGGGGTATACAAATTCTTTATAGTTTATGGATCGTTTTTCTCTCTCAAAATAAAAAATTTAAGGAATTCTTATAATCTCAACATATTGAGCAAATTTCATCAGAAAAATAAAGACAAACATAATCAAAGAGGATTTCAATTCCCTCACATTTATAAATTATTCATTTGACAATTTCTATAACAATACATATACTAACAACAAATCATAAAGATCTCGTATCCTCCAATAGTTACAATATTTTTTTCTGGAATTTATTTTTTAATTGCTGGCAGTATCACATATATATTCTAAGATCATCCAAAATACTAAATTCACCCAACAAAAACCCATAATTATCCACAATTGGAACTCCCAATTTATGTGAATATTTCACTTCTTGATTTTCTGAAATTTTCACCCAAGTCCCCATCATTAATTCTTCATCACTTTCTTCAACCCCATTTAATGTATTTGTATTCTCATCAACACTCATTGGCGATTTTTCTTCAAACTTATCAGTAACACAAGATTCTTGATAAGATTTTTCAGAAAGCTGGCCATTTTTTGCTCTTTTAGCCATCAATAATTCTTCGAATTCAAGCTTCTTAGACTCATAATTTTTCGAAGCGTCTTCAGCCGTAACAGAAGTACCCAACCAAATCATTTTCTTGTTCAATGGGTGTTTTATTTCAGCACAAAATTTTCCATTTTTTCTCTTACGTACCCCAATAGGGTACAATCTTACATAAGTATTGTTTGATATTATTTTGTAGGACTTCATGATAAAAATTTGAGAAGAAAAAAAGGCTATTTCAGTAAAGAACAAAGTATAATAAATTTGAGACGTGAAGAAAAAGAGAATAAATAGTGAAAACATAAATAGTAGTAATTAGATAACCAATTAAGGGAACTTTTATTCTCTTTCTATTTGGAAAAGGATTTAACAAAATGAGTAAAGTATTGATTGAGAAATTGTTGCATATTATTAGTCACTGTATTTATTAGTATCCTAAATTGACACTGAATATTCAAATCTCTATATTTGGAAGAATACTACAATTGATCCAGTATTAAATGATGAAATACTATTAATTTTGACGTGTCTTATCTTTATATCATGAGTTTAAATATTATTTAACATTGTATATAAAAAAAAGGTTATTCGAATATGAATAAATTTCTTTTAAAGAATCAATTGATGACCTGGCCTGGTTAATATTATATTTACCTTACTAATATCTTAAGCTGTAATATTAATGGTGGAAATATCTTCATACTTTGCGATAACTTAATCCTTATCTCTCACTCTTTCTTTTTTTTTTTCATTCGATAGTTTCATATCCGCTTTATATCTTGAATTATTATAATTATGAAAAAATATTTATGTTAGAGTTTAAGTTTTGTGCACCATCTGTGGATAAAAATTTCTACACTAATAGCTAACTTGACCTGCTATTGCAGGTTGCCCAATTATTTACATAAAAATTTAAAAAGAAAAAATTAGGTAACCTCCATTAGCAAGTCAAGTTCACTTGATAGTGTAGAATATTTTTCACACTAACGGTGCACAAAACTTAAATTCTTTATGTTATACGTATAACTAATAAATTCACATCTCCTTTTTTTCATTAGCGGATGTTTCATATTTGTTTTAGGCCAAAGTCATCGACATGCACTCAAACTTGTTGCGAAAATTCACTTAGTAGTATTTTTTTATGATCAGAGTATCCTCCTCATGCATGCTGGAACAATTTATTCTTGTAAGTTATATTAACTTGTCAATGTTTGGTTTCGAAATTATGTCATTGCTTATTTCATGTCATAACATGCCCAGAGCCGTTAAAGCGTTATACGCAGTTCATATCACTATCACAGATTGGGATAACCAAATTTAGAAATATGAGTAAAGATCATTTGGCCATAGCCTTTGCAATAAGCTCCTCCTCATATCAAGTTTATGGTTTCTCATTAACACATGATCATTAGGAATAAGGATCAATAGGAGGGTCTTATTATGATATTCTTATCTAATCACTAAGGTCGAGTTTCGTCCTTGCTTGATGGTGAATCTTGTAGTAAAGTTTATTTCTGCCTTTGCAATTCGAGGATCGATCTCCTTTTGGACCCACTAAATTAAAGTGACCTTACAATTAGGTTTATTAAGGTTTAGAAACATTTGTGAGTCATATTCAATATGTTAAGGACTTTTTTTTACCCTTTTTCGTAATTAAAATTAACATGGAGTAAGTATTTTCTTTTTCAATCTAAGCTCGAATTTGAAGTTGTATTCATTAGGAATATCCAAATTCTTTATATATTATGAATCTTTTTTCTATCTCAAAATAAAAAATTTAAGGAATTCTTATAATCTCAACACATTGAGCAAATTTCATCAGAAAAACAAAGATAAACATAATTATACTGCAATTGCATTAAGCACCATATATACTTTTCAAAGAGGGTTTCAATTTCCTCAACATTTATAAATTATTCATTAAGAAGTAAATCGTTGATTTGACAATTTCTATAACAATTCATATAGTAACAATAAATCATTAAGAGCTTGTATCCTTCTATAGCTACAATTTTTTTGCTAGACAATTTTTTTTTAATTGCTGGCAGTATCACATATATATTCTAAGATCATCCAAAATATTAAATTTACCCAACAAAAACCCATAATTATCCACAACTGGAAATCCCAATTTATGTGAATATTTTACTTCTTGATTTTCTGAAATTTTCACCCAAGTCCCCATCATTAATTCTTCATCACTTTCTTCAGCCCCATTTGATGTATTCGTATTCACATCAACAATCATTGATGATTTTTCTTCAAAATCATCAGTAACACAAGATTCTTGATCAGATTTTTCAGAAATCTGGTCATTTTTTTCACTTTTAGCTATTACTAATTCTTCGAATTCAAGCTTCTTAGACTGGTAATTTTTCGAAGCGTCTTTAGCCGTAACAAAAGTACCTAACCAAATCATTTCTTGTTCAACGTGTGTTTTATTTCAGCACAAAATTTCCAATTTTTTCTCTTATTTACCCCAATAGGGTACAATATGACACAACTATTCTTTGATATTCTTTTGTAGGATTTCATGATCAAAGTTTTGAGAGGGAAAAAAGGGGCAATTCCTGTAAATAACAAAGTATAAAAAAATCTTGGGATGTGAAGAAAAAAAGAATAAATAGTGAACACATATATAGGAGTAATTAGTGAACCAATTAAGGAAACTTTTATTCTCTTTCTATTTGGAAAAGGATTTAACAAAACGAGTAAAGTGTTGATTGAGAAATTGTTGCATACTATTAGTCACAGTATTTATTAGTATCCTAATTTGACACTGAATATTCAAATCTCTAAATTTGATAGAATAACACATTTGGGAATGTGGAGCCTAAAAGGTAAGTTTTTTGGGATAAGGTAAACTTACCATTTTACCTTATAAGGTAAACTCACCATTTTACCTCACATTCTAACATTTGCACTGACGACGTTAACTTCTTAATAGACAAGGTAAACACCTGTGTTTACCCTGTCCCTTTTGGAATTTTATAGTATAGGGGTGCCCTTTTGAAATTTTGACTAAAAAAACTTGCCTTTTTGGCTCAGGACTCCCATATTTGGTCCAGTATTAAATGAAATACAATTAATTTTGACGAGTTTTATCTTTATCTCATGAGTTAAAATATTATTCACCATTGTATATAAAAAAAGGTTATTCGACTATGAATAAATTTCTTTTAATGAATCAATTGATGACATGGCCTGGTTAATATTATATTTAATTTGCTAATATATCTTAAGTTGTAATAATAATGGGGGAAATATCTTCATACTTTGCGATAATTTAATCCTTATCTCTATTTTTTTATCATCCGATATTTCATATCCATTTTATATCTTGAGTTATAATAATTATGAAAAGATTTTTACACTGTGCATAACTAATAAATTCATACCTTTTTTTTTTTTTCAATGGATGTTTTATATTTGTTTTATATCTTAAGCTATTATAATTGAGGAAAGTACTTTATGTTATGTGAATAATTAATTTTTTTTCTCATTTTTCACTCGATATTTCATATCATTTTGAGATTATACGCAAGCAAATTTGAATATCATAATTATAATAATAAAAAAGTTATATTCTCATGAATCAAACTCATACCCCCATAATTTTTGCATATTATATTCTGTAAATTCCATATTTAGTATGATGAACAATATGTTTACCAAAAATATATGCACTAAATTATCAAAAAATTAGTTAATTTAGTATTACAATAATATATACATTTTATTTGCCAATAAAACGATCTCAAATTGGTAATGCTAGGAAAATTGTCATAATTGGTATTGCAAGTTGGAATTGTCTTTAAATATTTATGTCAGATGTATCATATTTTAATACATATATATAATTGTCACAAATAATGTTTGCGTGTAAAATAAAAAACTTATTAATAGTTGAATCTATAGTTAGAAGTGGCACCTAGCTATTTTGGCTAAGGATTATTTTTCCCTTTCATTTCCAGTTTAATTTTGGAAATGACACCTCGGAAAATACTTATCGACACTCGATGTTTACACAACGCTATCTATTTCGAATACCAATTAATTAGAATTTATATCGAGAAATCCTACTTAAAAAATATATTGCTTTAACTTAAAGACGACTTCATATGCAGGACTTGAAAAAAAATGACATCTATGCCTAGATATTAATCTTTGTTCTATTTTTGCACAACTGAAAATTTAAGGTTATAAATTATTATTTAACTTTAATATTTAAATAAAAACCAAAATACATAGAAATTGACTAATATTATATTTTGACAATACTATAAACTTCTATAATAATTAAATTAGTGTCCATCAATAAAGATCACGAAAAATATTCTTTTTTTTTTTCAAACATAGCATTATTTGTAATTTTGGCAATAAATCCTGTCATATAAAATTTATGCCATTTTTGCTAAGTTTAAAATTTTGTTTGACCAATACTCTGATTTCTAGAAGATTGTCCTTTTGAAAATCATTTTATTTCTTTTTTATTTATATAGTAGTACTATTTCGTTTAATTAATCTATTAAAAAATATATGGCATTTTTACATTATGATACAATTTAATTTTAAATTTTCTTTTACGCTTACTAACATGCTTTATAGTCACATAATTCTCATGCCATGCTTAAATTCATAAGTTTCACAAGTCCTTTTATGTTCTTAAATTAATTTCTGAACTCAGTTAAATTACAACAATAAAAATAAAAAAAAATCTAGCTAGTGTGATCTCACAAATAAGGTCTGAATATAGATGAGTATACACAAATTTGATCCCTAATTCGAGGTAGAAAAAATAATTTCCATAAACTCTCCCAAAAAAAAAACATTTTTAAACACATGTTTAGAAAACACTTTGAGCAAAAAAAATCTATAGTGAATATATAACAAAAAAAGAAGAAATGGAAAGTAAAAAGAAAAAGAGTAGTAATAATATTAAAGGATAGGATAATTACAAAATAACAATACTTAAAAGAAGAGTGAGCAAATAAGATACTCCGAGATAGAATCATGCTCTCCCACATAAAAGAGAATTATTTATTAATTTTTTATTCTAATTCTCGAGCTTCGTGCTTTTCTATTTTAGATCATACCTTTGGTGAGCTAAAGCCGTGTCACCTCACCCCAGTTCTCCTCGGCTCTATCTCTACATCTCCTTAGGTCTATGATTACCAACCTCACACATTCTTACTTGGGTATTTATGTTTCTGCTATTTACGTGCTTGAGTCATTTGCTCAGCTTCGCTCATCTCATTCTGTCCACTATGAAGGTCACTTCCACCTTGCCTCGTATATCTTTATTTCTAATTTTATCTTCTCCTGGTTGGTTCGCTCATTCATCTAAGCATCATTATTTCCACTACTTTCACTTCTAAGATTGTGAATTTTAACTGGTCAACATTCTATTCAATACAACATAAATAGTCTAATAACCACTTTGTAGATCTTATCTTTAAATTCTAGTGATACGTTTTATCACATAGGACACCGGATTCACGTCTCTATTTTATCCACTTCACTTCAACACGATATATCATATCATCGCCTGTCACCTCCCCCCCCCCCCCCCCCCCCACTTCCTTAAATTATTGAATCTAGATACTTAAAGCTACCTTTTTTAAGAATGACTTATGCGTTGATTCTCACTTTCATATCCACCTCATGTGTTGTCTCTAAATTTTCACTTCAAGTACTCTGTTTTAATCCTACTCATTTTGAAAGCTTTAAACTCTAGAATTAGTCTAACCCAACGTTAACCCGCGTACCTTATCAAACAAATACTTTCCATGATAATCGAAATTCCATCTAGAGGCTTTTCCATCTTCCTTTAGCTCTATATCGTATAAATCATTCCATCTACCCATGTGAAATTTTGTCCCGCTATCGCCAGTCATAGAACAATGGTAATAATTACCCATGAAATCCTTATTAAATGAAAGTGAATTGAAAATTTTAGAAACACATTTGAAACGGATCAATGACATAACAGAAAGCCATAATTAGAATATTTCGAAAATTAATTCTCGGGGAATTGTAGGAAACTTTTTCATAGGTTTTATCTTCGTGGCCTGTGTAGAGGAGGAGGGGGGGGGGGGGACATTGAGTAATTGAGTTATTGATTAGTATTTAATTTCCACATGATACAGAGATGAAATCTATGAATAAATTTCCTACAATTTTTCAAGAATTAATTATCGAAATATTCTTATCGCTTTCTATTATCTCACTAATCCGTTACAGATGTGCTTCTAAAATTTTCAATTCACTTACATCCATCTGATAAGGATTTCATGGATAATTATGAGTTTTTTTTTATGACTTGCGATGACGGGACAAAATTTCTCGTGGATGGATGGAATGATTTATACGATATAGAGCTAAAGAAAGATGGAAGAGCCTCATCCGCATACAAAAATATCGTAATACCTTTCCTTGAATATGTCGTGTCAAGGGGACACTTAAAAAACATTTCTCACTCTTTATTTCTTTATTTTTTTTTATTAATTTTGTTAAGAGTTCTTTTTCCTTTTTTTTTTTTTTTTTTTTTACTTTTGAAGGTTGTGATTTGAAAGGTGGCCTCATAGAGATAGATAGTAATTGAGAAAATTTCTGGACAATCTAATTGGGCCCATCTCACATTCACAATGACTAATCCACGACATTTTTTGCTCTTATTCATACAAAAATTCTGATTTTGATCTTTATAATGTTAAGAGATAAACATCCAATTACCCCTTGAATTATAGCCAAAATTATTATGACACACTCCAACTTCATAGGCTTTCTATTATCCTTTTGAACTCAATTTTAGCGTATTTTTATCACCCTTTTTATGTTGATGTGATACCTTTATTACATAAAATGAAGTCCATATCAAAGGTGTCATTTTAGCTAAAAAAATTAACAAAAGGTGTCACATCAGCTAAAAAGGATGACAAATATATGATAAATTTTGTTCTGGGGGTAATATGTGTCACACGCCTTGTTCAACTCCAAAAAGATTATGTCATTTTAAGTTAGAAAGGGTTTTTATTATTAAGTGACAAAAGAAAACGACTGTTTCAAAAAGGATTAATTATATTCAAAACTCAGAGTCGCTACTTGGCATAAATCAGGTGTGCCAAGTCACCCGTGGATATTCTTTTTCAAAACGGTTTTGACTCTGTAACACTGATCTGCGAACAGAGATTCCGATTAAGGAAGATAGATCGGAACTCACAAACCACGGAACCTCAACCAATCCACCTTCACGGTCAACTCTTCAAGTCTCGGCCTCCTCGGACTATTTGAAGACGACAAGGGAACAACACAATTTTTTTTTATCGATTTTAGACGATGATATGACCGGAGTGGCAAACTCCGATAGGCTTGAAACAGTGATGGGAAAAAAGGGTTTTGATAGATTGTTGAAATTTCCAGTGAAATTGGACGGAAACAGACCGAATCTCACTGAATTTCAGATGGTTGATGATGTTCTCCGGCGAGAATCGGTCGAAACAACAACAACGATGACTAGCGGTGTTCTCCGATTGGAGATTACGGCGAGAATTCGCCGAAATAACTGTTCCTCTCTGATTTTTCTCTTCTTTTTCAGCTCCCACATTTTACTCCCTCTCTCGCATGTGTTTTCTCTCCTATCTCATGCTCAAATCTCTCTCTCTATAGGGTTTTCACTCTGTTCATGGTGGGTCTTTGTGTTTTTTCTGTGAATCAGTGTATTTAGTGTATTTTATGGAAGAATCCCGTGTGGTATGTGCGTGTATGGAGTTTTTGTTGTGCCTCCGTGAAAAAGAAAAAGCTCCAAAATGGAAAAAAAGAAAAAAAAAACACTATGCGTGAGAATGATTCCCTTTTTCTTGTGTGATGGTAAATATACATTGTTCAAGAAAAGAAAATAAAAGTGGTCCCTCCTAGTTGATATGATCCCTTCCAGGAGGTTTCCTCAATGTATATATTTCCTTTGTGGCCAAGAAAAAGGAGGGGGTCACGTGGGGGGTAGGGGTGAGGGTAGTTAGGTGAGGGGAGAGGTGTTGTTTTTTAATTGGGCAAGTTGTTGGAATATTAGAATGAGACAAAGTTTGTTATGACTTTTTATTTGGATAAAAAAAACAAAAATAAATACATAAATAAGTAAAAGATGAGGAGGTTATTTATTTTCTTGGGGAAAAATTATAAAAATGGGGTTAGATTGTGTAATATCGGAGTAAGAAATTTTATCGACGGGATAAAATTATGTGTCTACATCATCCCTCTTTGAATCTAAACACCATGTGTTTTCATACAAAGAAGTAGACAATAAGACAGAACTTTGTCCCGATCATTATTCAAAGAAAAAAATTGAAGAAAGAAGGACAACCGAATCCTGACGGACATCCTATCTACCTGAGTCATGAGGAAGTCAAGTGACAGGTATCTTGAAGGATTGGAGAGAGATAAGCTATGCCGAGTTGGAGAGTCGAGTGAGGTTCCATCGAAGTTTCGATCTGCATCTCTATTATTTCATCAAAAATGAAAATTACAAGTTAAAACATAAATGAAATTACAAAATCCTACCTATGCAGCTTTCCTTGACTCTTGACTCGCTACTTCATCACCCTATTCTTCAGGCGGGCTCCTGACATGAAATTTCTTCACCCTGTTGCTTAACTTTTAACTTCTTCACCTTGTTCTTCAGGTGGGCTTTTGACCTGCTATTTTTGACTTTCAATTTCCTCACCCTGTTCTTCCGGCGGGCACCTGACTTACAACTTTGTCAACTTCCAATTTTATCACCCTATTCTTCATCTAGGCTCCGGACTTACAATTTTCTCACCCCCTTCTTCAGGCGGGTTCCTAAACATGAAAGTAAAGTCCCATTTTTTAGGAGGGTCTTGAACAGAAAGTAAAGTCCCATTTTCAGGAGGGTCCTGAACAGAAAGTAAAATCCCATTTTTCAGGAGGGTCCTGAACAGAAAGTAAAATCCCATTTTCAGGAGGGTCCTGAACAGAAAGTAAAATCCCATTTTTCAGGTGGGTCCTGAACAAGAAAGTAAAATCCCATTTTTCAGGAGGGTCCTAAACAGAAAGTAAAATCCCATTTTTTAGGGGGGTCCTGAACAGAAAGCAAAAATCTCATTTTTCAAGGGGGTCCTGAACATAAAGTAAAATACCATTTTTCAGGGGGGTCTTGAATAGTAAGTAACATCCCATTTTTCAGGAGGGTCCTGAACAAAAAGTAAAATCCCATTTTTTAGGAGGGTCCTGAATAGAAAGTAAAATCCTATTTTTCAAGAGGGTTCTGATAAGAAAGTAAAATCCCATTTTGGAGGAAGATCCTGAACAAAAATTAAAATCCCATTTTGTGGGAGGGTCCTAAACAGAAAGTAAAATACTATTTTTCAGGAGGATCTTAAACAGAAAATAAAATTCCATTTTTCAGTAGGGTCCTGAATAGAAACTAAAATCTCATTTTTCAGGAGGGTCCTGAACAGAAAGTAAAATCTCATTTTTCAATAGGGTACGGAACATAAAGTAAAATCCCATTTTTCAATAGGGTCCGGAACAAGAAGTAAAATCCCATTTTTCAGGAGGGTCCTGAACAGAAGTAAAATCCCATTTTATAGGAGGGTACTGAACAGAAGTAAAATTTCATTTTTCAGGAGGGTCCTGAACAGAAAATAAAACCCATTTTTCAGTAGGGTCCTGAACATAAAGTAAAATCCTATTTTTCAGGAGGGTCCTTAACAGAAAGTAAAATCCCATAGATGTGTTTTTCCAATGGTAACTGAATTAAGTGAAGCGAATTTACCCCTGTTTCAACAAAGAAAATTTGTCAGTTAGAAACTTAGTGGTGGCTTGCAGCACTTGGCTTCTCAGGCTTTTGCTCTATCAGTTGTTCCTTTCATCTTTGTTTCAGATCGCTGATGGTTGCCCCTGTCTTGTCCCATCATTGACCCAAACCAGATCAGGGGAAAAGACTTTGACTCAAATACCGAGTTTCTCTTTAAGTATGTCTCTGAGATGTCCCTTTTGAAAGATGAATATTTCATGCACCTAAGAACATGTCGGTTGATGAACTTTCTTTGTTATGTCTTGAATTATGATCATGTTTCTTTCATGTGCTGGTATGTGGCTTTTCCTCATACAATTGGGGAGACTGGTAGCAAGTTTTGAAATCCTTTCTCGCTCATTTTGACCCAGAATAGACTCAAAAATGTAAAGAAAAAATGATGTATTTTCTTTTGACAGAAGACATAAAAGGATAAAATATAAATGAGTAAATGAAAGAAAAGGGCAATGTACCTCTTTTTAACAAAGAAGAAAACTTATCTGAAAAACGGCAACCAACCCCAATGACTATGACATGTATTTTCGATTAAGCTGCCTGATCTTCCTATCCAAACTTCCTATTTGTTGTTGAGCTTGTGCCTTTACCGATACCGCTTCTTCAACTTATTGGACTTATATATCTCATTCAATTGACGACATCTTAGAAGATTTTCGTCAACAAACCTCTTTTCTTTTCACCTTTCTTTTGAACTCGCCATCACCTTACGGTGCCCATGAGGGTTTTCACCAATAAGACTCTTTCATTTTTATTTCTCTCAACTCCCCATCGCCTTATGGTGCCCGTGAGGATTTTCACCAGTAATACTCTCTCATTTTTATTTCTCTCAAATTACCATCGCCTTATGGTACCCGCGGGGGTTTTCACCAATAAGACTCTCTCATTTTTATTTCTTTCCTGATTTCTTATACTGAGGAAGACGAGTAGTATCCCTAAACTACATCATAGTATCCATTGCATGCTTAGCCTTAACATTATCAAAGATTGATCTGAAGGTCTTTCTTTGGTTGTAACTTGGTTTTTGGATACGGTTAGAAAGAAAAGAATGGCAGGAGGCTCAAACGACACTTGAAGTGGGGGTGGGATTTATAACTTTTGGAATCAACTCAACAACATATTAGCTCATGCCCCAGTTTTTGTCGACTGGGTGACTCTAAAAATTTTATTTGGTTGGACTGAGCCCGAAATAGGGCAACCTACGTATCTCACTCTCTCGATAGGTCGCACGTAGTTCCATCAGCTTATTCTTTGTTTTGATTTGATTTTTTTATTCTCTCTTTTTCTTTTAATATTATTATTATTATTATATTTTTTTCATGCTTTTCTTTTATTCTTCTTTTCTTGATATTTTATTTTTTACTCTATTTTGTTTCCAAAAGAGAGGTATAAAAGAAAAATAAAACTAGGCTCAAACGGAATAAACAAAGGATGACACAATGATTGGATAGTAGAATTAAATGCCTTCATCATATCAATCTTCAAGAATGCAAGTACTAAACATGCAATAGAACCAACAAATGATAAAATATCATACATAATATCTTTTGACCGCATCAACATTGATATCTATCTCTGCCATTTTGCCTTCAATATCTGTCAAATATAAGGCCTCATTGGGCAACACTTTCTTCACAATAAAGGGACTTTGCCAATTTGGGGAGAACTTGCCTTTAGCTTCAACCTGATGATGGAGAATACGCTTCAATACCAACTGACCAACTTCAAAATTCCTGGATCGTACCTTTTTATTATACACTCGAGCCATTCTCTTCTGATACAATTGGCCATGACATACCAAAATTAGCCTTTTTTCCGCAATCAAACTCAATTGTTCCAGTCGGGTTTTGACCCACTCATCATCATCAGTCTCTTCTTCCACAATGACTCGAAGAGAGGGAATTTCATCTTCTATAGGAATGAATTCTTCTATCCCATACACTAATAAATATGGAGTTGTCCCTGTTGAAGTGTTAACAGTAGTGCGATAACCTAGCAATGCGAACGACAACTTCTCATGCCATTGTCTAGACCCTTGTACCATTTTTCGCAGTATCTTCTTGATATTCTTTTTGGCGGCTTCCACGGTGCCATTTGCCTTTGGACAATATGGAGTGGAATTTTGATGTGCGATCTTAAACTATTGACACACTTCTTTCATCAAATGACTATTGAGATTGACAGCATTGTCTGTAATGATCAACTTAGGAATTCCAAACCTACAAATGATGTTGGCATGAACAAAATCTACTACCTCCTTCTTTGTCACTGACTTAAAAGATACTGCTTCTAATCACTTTGTGAATTAATCGATGGCCACCAAAATAAACCTATGCCCATTCAATGCTTTTGGCTCAATCGGTCCAATCACGTCCATTCTCCAAGCTACGAAAGGCCATGGAGCAGACATTGCGTGCAATTCAGCAGGAGGAGAATGGATCAGATCATCGTGTACCTGACATTGATGACATTTTCGAACAAAACAAATAGAATCTCGCTCTATAGTAAGCTAATAATAACCTGCTCGAAGTATCTTCTTTGACAAGACATAACCATTCATATGCGGCCCGCATACTCCAGAGTGTATTTCAACCATGATTGCTTAAGCTTCTTTTGCATCAACACACCTCAAAAGTCCCAGATCCGGGGTTCTCTTATATTATATTCCCCCACTTAAGAAAAATCCACTAACCAAATGCCTAATAGTCCTCTTTTTATCATTGGTGGCATGTGTTGGGTATTCTCCTGACTGAATGTATCGCTTGATATCAAAGAACCAAGTTTATCCATCGAGCTCTTCTTCACCGCATTACAGTAAGCATGCTGATCACGACTCTGTATATGCATTGGATCAATATAGGATTTATCAGGATGTTGTAGTATCGAAGACAAAGTAGCCAATGCATCAGCAATCTCATTGCAAATTCTTGGAATATGCCTAAACTTTACAGACACAAACCATTGACATAGATCTTTCAAGCATTGTCGATATGGTATTAGATTTAAATCTCACGTCTCCTAGTCACCTTGAATATGATGGACACGCAAATTTGAATCTCCCAAAATTAATAGTTCCTGGACTACCATATAAACAGCTAGCTTCAAACCCAGAATGCAAGCTTTATATTCTGCCATGTTATTGGTACAATAAAATCGAAGTTGCGCAGTCACCAGAAAATGTTTCCCCGCCTTAGAGATAAGAACTGCACCTACTCTGACTTCTTTCATGTTAACAGCTCCATCAAAGAACAACTTCCAATCTGGATCAACATCTATAATGACTTCATCGACACACAATACCTCTTTATTAGGAAAATATGTCTTTAATGGCTCATACTCTTCATCAATTGGATTCTCAGCAAGATGATCTGCTAAGGCTTGTGCTTTCATGTCGGTTTGAGTGACATATACAAAGTCAAATTCGGTAAGCAATATTTTCCACTTTGCCAATCGACTCGTTGGCATAGGCTTCTGATATATATACTTCAGCGGATCCATGCGGGATATGAGATAAGTAGTATAGGACGCAAGATAATTCTTTAACTTCTGTACTACCTAAGTCAGGGCACAACACATCCTTTCAAGAAGTGTGTATTTGGCTTCATATGTTGTGAATTTCTTGCTAAGGAAGTAAATAGCTTGCTCATTTTTTCCCGTGACATCATGATGAACCAAGACACAACCGAAGGAATTATCCATGACTGATAAATATAAGATCAAAGGCGTACCAGGCTTCGGTGGTACCAGTACGGGCGGATTTGAGAGATATCTTTTGACTCTATCAAACACTTCCTGGCATTCTTCAGTCCACTCAACCGCAACACTCTTCTTCAGCAACTTGAAAAGGGGCTCGCCAGTGGTTGTGAGTTGAGCAATGAACCTACTGATGTATTTCAATCTACCCATCAAACTCATCACCTTCGTCCTATTCTTGGACAGAGGCAAATCCTGGATGGCTTTGATTTTCGAGGGATCCAATTCATTTCCCCGACGGCTGACTACAAACCAAAACAGCTTTCCAGATGGAACTCCAAATACATATTTTGCCGGATTGAGCTTGAGATTATACCTGCGAAGCCTCCCAAATAACTTTCTTAAATCTTTAACATGGTCAGCCTAAATCTTTGATTTAATAATCACATCATCTAAATAGACCTCAATCTCCTTATGCATCATATCATGAAACATAGTGGTCATGGCTCTCATGTATATTGCTCCAGCATTCTTCAAACCAAACGGCATCACTCGATAGTAATAAGTCCCCCATGGTGTGATAAAAGATGTCTTATTCGCATCTTCATCATCCATAATGATCTGGTGGTATCCAGCATAGCAATCCACAAAAGAGGCAACCTCGTGTTTAGCATAATTGTCCAGCAAAATGTAAGCTTCAAACCCAGAATGCAAGCTTTATATTCTGCCATGTTATTGGTACAATAAAATCGAAGTTGCGCTGTCACCAAAAAATATTGCCCCGCCTTAGAGATAAGAACTGCACCTACTCTGACTTCTTTCATGTTAACAGCTCCATCAAAGAACAACTTCCAACCTGGATCAACATCTATAATGACTTCATCGACACACAATACCTCTTTATTAGGAAAATATGTCTTTAATGGCTCATACTCTTCATCAATTGGATTCTCAGCAAGATGATTTGCTAAGGCTTGGGCTTTCATGTCAGTTTGAGTGACATATACAAAGTCAAATTCGGTAAGCAATATTTTCCACTTTTCCAATCGACTCATTGGCATAGGCTTCTGAAATATATACTTCAGCGGATCCATGCGGGAGATGAGATAAGTAGTACAGGACGAAAGATAATTCTTTAACTTCTGTACTACCTAAGTCAGGGCACAACACGTCCTTTCAAGAAGTGTGTATTTGTTGTGAACTTCTTGCTAAGGAAGTAAATAGCTTGCTCCCTTTTTCCCGTGACATCATGATGAACCAAGACACAACCGAAGGAATTATCCATGACTGATAAATATAAGATCAAAGGCTTACCAGGCTTCGGTGGTACCAGCACGGGCGGATTTGACAGATATCTTTTAATTTTATCAAACACTTCCTGGCATTCTTCAGTCCACTCAACCGCAGCACTCTTCTTCAGCAACTTGAAAAGGGGCTCGCCAGTGGTTGTGAGTTGAGCAATGAACCTACTGATGTATTTCAATCTACCCAGCAAACTCATCACCTTCGTCCTATTCTTGGACGGAGGCAAATCCTGGATGGCTTTGATTTTCGAGGGATCCAATTCAATTCCCCGACGGCTGACTACAAACCCCAACAGCTTTCCAGATGGAACTCCAAATACATATTTTGCCGGATTGAGCTTGAGATTATACCTGCGAAGCCTCCCAAATAACTTTCTTAAATCTTTAACATGGTCATCCTAAATCTTTGATTTAATAATCACATCATTTACATAGACCTCAATCTCCTTATGCATCATATCATGAAACATAGTGGTCATGGCTCTCATGTATGTTGCTCCAGCATTCTTCAAACCAAACGGCATCACTCAATAGTAATAAGTCCCCCATGGTGTGATAAAAGATGTCTTATCCGCATCTTCATCATCCATAATGATCTGGTGGTATCCGGCATAGCAATCCACAAAAGAGGCAACCTCGTGTTTAGCATAATTGTCCAGCAAAATGCAAGATTCAAACCCAGAAGGCAAGATTTATATTCGGCCATGTTATTGGTACAATAAAATCGAAGTTGCGCTGTCACCAAAAAATGTTGCCCCGCCTTAGAGATAAGAACTGCACCTACTCTGACTTCTTTCATGTTAACAGCTCCATCAAAGAAGAACTTCCAACCTGTATCAACATCTATAATGACTTCATCGACACACAATACCTCTTTATTTGGAAAATATGTCTTTAATGGCTCATACTCTTCATCAATTGGATTCTCAGCAAGATGATCTATTAAGGCTTGGGCTTTCATGTCGGTTTGAGTGACATATACAAAGTCAAATTCGGTAAGCAATATTTTCCACTTTGCCAATCGACTCGTTGGCATAGGCTTCTGAAATATGTACTTCAGCGGATCCATGCGGGATATGAGATAAGTAGTATAGGACGCAAGATAATTCTTTAACTTCTGTACTACCTAAGTTAGGGCACAACACGTCCTTTCAAGAAGTGTGTATTTGTTGTGAACTTCTTGCTAAGGAAGTAAATAGCTTGCTCCCTTTTTCCCGTGACATCATGATGAACCAAGACACAACCGAAGGAATTATCCATGACTGATAAATATAATATCAAAGGCTTACCAGGCTTCGGTGGTACCAGCACGGGCGGATTTGACAGATATCTTTTGATTTTATCAAACACTTCCTGGCATTCTTCAGTCCACTCAACCGCAGCACTCTTCTTCAGCAACTTGAAAAGGGGCCCGCCAGTGGTTGTGAGTTGAGCAATGAACCTACTGATGTATTTCAATCTACCCAGCAAACTCATCACCTTCGTCCTATTGTTGGACGGAGGCAAATCCTGGATGTCTTTGATTTTCGAGGGATCCAATTCAATTCCCCGACGGCTGATTACAAACCCCAACAGCTTTCCAGATGGAACTCCAAATACATATTTTGCCGGATTGAGCTTGAGATTATACCTGCGAAGCCTCCCAAATAACTTTCTTAAATCTTTAACATGGTCAGCCTAAATCCTTGATTTAATAATCACATCATCTACATAGACCTCAATCTCCTAATGCATCATATCATGAAACATAGTGGTCATGGCTCTCGTGTATGTTGCTCCAACATTCTTCAAACCAAACGGCATCACTCGATAGTAATAAGTCCCCCATGGTGTGATAAAAGATGTCTTATCCGTATCTTCATCATCCATAATGATCTGGTGGTATCCGGCATAGCAATCCACAAAAGAGGCAACCTCGTGTTTAGCATAATTGTCCAGCAAAATGCAAGCTTCAAACCTAGAATGCAAGCTTTATATTCTGCCATGTTATTGGTACAATAAAATCGAAGTTGCGCTGTCACCAGAAAATGTTACCCCGCCTTAGAGATAAGAACTGCACCTACTCTGACTTCTTTCATGTTAACAACTCCATCAAAGAACAACTTCCAACCTGGATCAACATCTATAATGACTTCATCGACACACAATACCTCTTTATTAGGAAAATATGTCTTTAATGGCTCATACTCTTCATCAATTGGATTCTCAGCAAGACGATCTACTAAGGCTTGGGCTTTCATGTCGGTTTGAGTGACATATACAAAGTCAAATTCGGTAAGCAATATTTTCCACTTTGTCAATCGACTCATTGGCATAGGCTTCTGAAATATATACTTCAGCGGATCCATGCGGGAGATGAGATAAGTAGTATAGGACGAAAGATGATTCTTTAACTATTGTACTACCTAAGTCAGGGCACAACACGTCCTTTCAAGAAGTGTGTATTTGGCTTCATATGTTGTGAACTTCTTGCTAAGGAAGTAAATAGCTTGCTCCCTTTTTCCCGTGACATCATGATGAACCAAGACACAACCGAAAAAATTATCCATGACTGATAAATATAATATCAAAGGCTTACCAGGCTTCGGTGGTACCAGCATGGGCGGATTTGACAAATATTTTTTGATTTCATCAAACACTTCTTGGCATTCATCAGTCCACTCAACCGCAGCACTCTTCTTCAGCAACTTGAAAAGGGGCTCGCCAGTGGTTGTGAGTTGAGCAATGAACCTACTGATGTATTTCAATCTACCCAGCAAACTCATCACCTTCGTCCTATTCTTGGACGGAGGCAAATCCTGGATGGCTTTGATTTTCGAGGGATCCAATTCAATTCTCCGACGGCTGACTACAAACCCCAACAGCTTTCCAGATGGAACTCCAAATACATATTTTGCCGGATTGAGCTTGAGATTATACCTGCGAAGCCTCCCAAATAACTTTCTTAAATCTTTAACATGGTCATCCTAAATCTTTGATTTAATAATCACATCATCTACATAGACCTCAATCTCCTTATGCATCATATCATGAAACATAGTGGTCATGGCTCTCATGTATGTTGCTCCAGCATTCTTCAAACCAAACGGCATCACTCAATAGTAATAAGTCCCCCATGGTGTGATAAAAGATATCTTATCCGCATCTTCATCATCCATAATGATCTGGTGGTATCCGGCATAGCAATCCACAAAAGAGGCAACCTCGTGTTTAGCATAATTGTCCAGCAAAATGCAAGATTCAAACCCAGAAGGCAAGATTTATATTCGGCCATGTTATTGGTACAATAAAATCGAAGTTGCGCTGTCACCAAAAAATGTTGCCCCGCCTTAGAGATAAGAACTGCACCTACTCTGACTTCTTTCATGTTAACAGCTCCATCAAAGAAGAACTTCCAACCTGTATCAACATCTATAATGACTTCATCGACACACAATACCTCTTTATTTGGAAAATATGTCTTTAATGGCTCATACTCTTCATCAATTGGATTCTCAGCAAGATGATCTATTAAGGCTTGGGCTTTCATGTCGGTTTGAGTGACATATACAAAGTCAAATTCGGTAAGCAATATTTTCCACTTTGCCAATCGACTCGTTGGCATAGGCTTCTGAAATATGTACTTCAGCGGATCCATGCGGGATATGAGATAAGTAGTATAGGACGCAAGATAATTCTTTAACTTCTGTACTACCTAAGTTAGGGCACAACACGTCCTTTCAAGAAGTGTGTATTTGTTGTGAACTTCTTGCTAAGGAAGTAAATAGCTTGCTCCCTTTTTCCCGTGACATCATGATGAACCAAGACACAACCGAAGGAATTATCCATGACTGATAAATATAATATCAAAGGCTTACCAGGCTTCGGTGGTACCAGCACGGGCGGATTTGACAGATATCTTTTGATTTTATCAAACACTTCCTGGCATTCTTCAGTCCACTCAACCGCAGCACTCTTCTTCAGCAACTTGAAAAGGGGCCCGCCAGTGGTTGTGAGTTGAGCAATGAACCTACTGATGTATTTCAATCTACCCAGCAAACTCATCACCTTCGTCCTATTCTTGGACGGAGGCAAATCCTGGATGTCTTTGATTTTCGAGGGATCCAATTCAATTCCCCGACGGCTGATTACAAACCCCAACAGCTTTCCAGATGGAACTCCAAATACATATTTTGCCGGATTGAGCTTGAGATTATACCTGCGAAGCCTCCCAAATAACTTTCTTAAATCTTTAACATGGTCAGCCTAAATCTTTGATTTAATAATCACATCATCTACATAGACCTCAATCTCCTAATGCATCATATCATGAAACATAGTGGTCATGGCTCTCGTGTATGTTGCTCCAACATTCTTCAAACCAAACGGCATCACTCGATAGTAATAAGTCCCCCATGGTGTGATAAAAGATGTCTTATCCGTATCTTCATCATCCATAATGATCTGGTGGTATCCGGCATAGCAATCCACAAAAGAGGCAACCTCGTGTTTAGCATAATTGTCCAGCAAAATGCAAGCTTCAAACCTAGAATGCAAGCTTTATATTCTGCCATGTTATTGGTACAATAAAATCGAAGTTGCGCTGTCACCAGAAAATGTTACCCCGCCTTAGAGATAAGAACTGCACCTACTCTGACTTCTTTCATGTTAACAACTCCATCAAAGAACAACTTCCAACCTGGATCAACATCTATAATGACTTCATCGACACACAATACCTCTTTATTAGGAAAATATGTCTTTAATGGCTCATACTCTTCATCAATTGGATTCTCAGCAAGATGATCTACTAAGGCTTGGGCTTTCATGTCGGTTTGAGTGACATATACAAAGTCAAATTCGGTAAGCAATATTTTCCACTTTGTCAATCGACTCATTGGCATAGGCTTCTGAAATATATACTTCAGCGGATCCATGCGGGAGATGAGATAAGTAGTATAGGACGAAAGATGATTCTTTAACTATTGTACTACCTAAGTCAGGGCACAACACGTCCTTTCAAGAAGTGTGTATTTGGCTTCATATGTTGTTAACTTCTTGCTAAGGAAGTAAATAGCTTGCTCCCTTTTTCCCGTGACATCATGATGAACCAAGACACAACCGAAGAAATTATCCATGACTGATAAATATAATATCAAAGGCTTACCAGGCTTCGGTGGTACCAGCATGGGCGGATTTGACAAATATTTTTTGATTTCATCAAACACTTCTTGGCATTCATCAGTCCACTCAACCGCAGCACTCTTCTTCAGCAACTTGAAAAGGGGCTCGCCAGTGGTTGTGAGTTGAGCAATGAACCTACTGATGTATTTCAATCTACCCAGCAAACTCATCACCTTCGTCCTATTCTTGGACGGAGGCAAATCCTGGATGGCTTTGATTTTCGAGGGATCCAATTCAATTCCCCGACGGCTGACTACAAACCCCAACAGCTTTCCAGATGGAACTCCAAATACATATTTTGCCGGATTGAGCTTGAGATTATACCTGCGAAGCCTCCCAAATAACTTTCTTAAATCTTTAACATGGTCAGCCTAAATCTTTGATTTAATAATCACATCATCTACATAGACCTCAATCTCCTTATGCATCATATCATGAAACATAGTGGTCATGGATCTCGTGTATGTTGCTCCAACATTCTTCAAACCAAACGGCATCACTCGATAGTAATAAGTCCCCCATGGTGTGATAAAAGATGTCTTATCCGTATCTTTATCATCCATAATGATCTGGTGGTATCCGGCATAGCAATCCACAAAAGAGGCAACCTCGTGTTTAGCATAATTGTCCAGCAAAATATGGATGTTGGGCAATGGAAAATCATCCTTCGAACTTGCTCTGTTCAAATCATGGTAATCAACTTATACTCGAATTTTGCCATCTTTCTTTGGGACAGGAACTACATTGGATTACCACGTAGGATAACGAGCCACTCAAATGACTTCGGCTTCCAGTCGTTTTATGATTTCTTCTTTGATTTTGATACTTACATCAGTTTTAAACTTCCTCAACTTCTATTTCACAGGGGGGAATGCAGGATCAGTTGGAAATTTATGGGCCACTAATTCGGTGCTTAGACCAGGCATATCATCATAAGACCATGCAAAAACATCCTTATGGTCAATTAATGATTAAATCGTTCCATCTTTTAGCTGTGGCAAAGTATATACACTAATTTTAGTTTCCCTAACATCTTCTTGATTCCCTAGATTAATTGGCTCAGTTTCATTCAAATTAGGATTTGTCTTATCTTCAAACTATTCCAACTCTTTGCTTATTTCCTCTATTGCCTCTTCTTCATCATATTCCCTCTCTTGCTTCATTATATCTTGATTAGTTTTGATGTTAAGATCAGGCTAAAAACTCCACATGTATGTCGTGTCATTAGAATCAGCATAAAGAGAACTGTATAAAGAAAAAGACAAAAACAAAATATATTAGACACAAAATAAGGGGACATTGCATTTCAGTAAAAGGAAAAGATAGAAGGGTTTAAACACAAATAACAACAAAATGTAAACAATCTAAATTCCAAATTAAAACCCTAGAATAACTCGGATAAATAGAAAGAAATACAAAATAAACTACCAAAACTCCCTCCTGATGGGGAAAGGAGTGACTTCTCAATTGTTGAGCTGGACCTCAGGACCCATGAACTGCTCGTCTGCCTTACTAGTACCCTCTTCTACTTCAACCATGTCAACATCAATCAGCAAGTTCTGGAAGTCATCAACCAATTCAGCTTCAAATTCTACAGGTTTCGTGACATCGATCTTGACAAATGATTCACTAACGGCATTGGGTGAGGGAGTGACCATGTTTCTTTTTTCCTTCCCTTGGCCTTCTTCAAATCTTTAGCCGTAGGTTCAAATCCCAAACCATAAGTATCTATGTTCTCTCTCGGACATATGGTACAAATGATACTGTGCAAAGACACTCCCAAACCCTTCCCTGGCACAAATCCAGATTTCAAAAGCTCACTCACCATCATGATAGAAGTGGAAGACAATTGTGGTTCCGAAACAACCTTTCCTTCAAGGATACGATCTACTGGCACTGTATCAAAAGTTTGATAGACAAATATCTCGTCTACATTGTTTTCTTCAATTAGAGACAAGGGAGAATCTTTGTAGGCGGACAAACCCCCTTCACCGTGAATAACCACTTCTTGCCTGTCATGCTCAAACTTAATTATCTAGTGCAATGTAGACGCAACCGCCTTGGCCTTGTGGATTCATGGTCTTCCCAACAACAGATTGTAAGAGGAGTCGATATTCACTACTTGAAACTCTAGGGCGAATTCAACAGGACCTATAACCAATATTAGTTCTATTTCGCCAATGGTTTTGGACTTTGCTCTATCGAAAGCCCTGACACCTACATTGTTGGGCCTGATCCTCTCAACACCAATGTTTAACTTTTGCAAGGTGGAAATAGGGAAAATATTTGCGCCAGACCCTCCATCAATCATGACATGAGTGACATAGAAATCTTCATACTTCACAGTAATATAAAGCCCCCGATTATGCCCCGTACCTTCAATTGGCAATTAGTCATCAGATAAGATGATTCGATTGACCTCAAAGATTTTTTCGACCATTTTCTCAAGCTGATTTACTTTAACCTCCCTAGGAACATATGTTCATTTAATACCTTTAATATAATATCACGATGTTCCTTGGAATGCAACAACAACAATAAGAGAGAAATTTGAGCAGGGGTCTTCTTCAACTTATCTATTATTGAATACTCCGTCAATTTTAACTTTTAAAAAAATTCTTCGGCTTCTTCTTCGGTGATAGGATTTTTGATAGATGAAGGTCCACTTCCAATTGGCTAGGACTTTAAAGTACTCTACATCCTTTAGAATGTCCATTATTGGTGGGACGTCTAGCACCCTACCCAACTGATGCATCACCCTTCTCGGACTGTAAGGCCTAGTGTAGTTAAGTCCTATCAAAACCAGAAGGAGTTGCATTTGAGATCTTATCAAGATTTTCTGAGGACGAAACCACATATAGGACCAAAGAATGTTGTTCGAAGTTCTTGATTCAAGAAAATCAACCCAAGTATTGACTCCCATAGGAAAAGAAAATTTATCAAAATGCATTTTCTCTTGTATGTCTTACACTCGATCATTCAGACAACGGTCGACCACATCTGCTTTAATCAAAGAAGGCGTATGAAAATGCTCCATCATCCACAACTGCAATATCAGATTACTCTCCTAAAAAAATTGTACCCCTCCTTTTACTTCAATTAAAGCCTTATATATTTCTGTTAAGATCATTGGTACAATGGTGACCTCATCTTTTTTCATGAATAAAGATATCACCACTGATAGTAGACGAGTATTGATACATATCTCATCTAACGGGAGCACTAAGATGCCCATCAAAGCTAGACAGAAAACCTCAAGACGCGTTGTTCCCAAATATTTTTGGTGGTATAGAATTTATCCCAAAAGTAGTCGAAACCCTCTAAGGACCCAAATCTAGTAGACAAATAATCAAAGAAAATCCAAGATTGTTTGAGACATCCCAGATGCTTGTTATCTTTCAATCCACAGAGTCGAAGAAATCTCTTACGAGTATGATTGCGGACTAAAATCATTTGTTGACCCATATAAGTCAATTGAAACAAACGAGATATTTCTACCAGGGTAGGAGTTAATTCACAACTTCCGAACCTAAACACCAAATTGTTTGGATCCCAAAAAGTCAATGAAACTTCTATTAGGTCCGGACAGGGCATGAGATCCATGAGTGCTACAAGATTGTCTAACACTTTCCTGACTTCGTGCTTTTTAGAGTAGTCGAATGTGCCCCATAACTTGATCAACTTTTTGGGTACCTTGACAACCATAAGGACTCTAGACTTTGTGGACAGATCCATCCTATAATAACACATAGGACATTAACTTAAACATTCAATAAGACTGGAAAAGATCCCCACCCATGGGATTGTGACGCAGATGTGTATCGAAGGGATAGACCATTTTATGAATCAAATTTGCCGAACAGTAGCACTGAATAATATCAGCCTACTTGGCAAGAACCAGCTAACAACACTAAATTATCAGGAGAAAAACTTAGGCTATGACTAAGACAAAAGCCAAAAAATAAAGATTATCGAACTCACTGAGGGTTGCCTACGTATCCCGCCCCGAGGTATGGGAATCAGGTATGCGTAGTTCGTCCAGGTTGGACAATTAAGTATCAAACGAACCAAGACTTAACTTAAGAGACGCGATTGCAGACGAACGATGAAAATAAAATATTTTTGGATTTTCAATTAGACGCTTCACACAAAATTGACACCAACAACTATGAAAGGGAAAAGAAATCTTTTTGGTATTTTCGTTATATGAGATGTACAAAATTCCTACCATCTTTTTTACATTTCTTTTTTATAAAAAAAAAAACCACTTAGTGTAAAAAAAATCTTTTTCACTACTAAAAAGCTGCCAAAAAGCGACGCAAAAAGAAGCGACTGCCAGTGTCGCTTTTAAAAGTGACGAGAAAAGCAACGCTGGCCGTCGCTTTTTTAGTTTGATTTTAATTTTAATTTATCTTTTATTAAAAGCGACATCCAAGGACTCTTTTCTCGGGGCTTTTTTAGTTTAATTTTAATTTTTATTTATTTTTTTTTAAAAACGGCGGCCAACGTCACAATATCTGTCGCTTTTTTTCATGGATTTTTGTGCCAATTAATTAAAAAATAATTCATAATATTTTTTAATAAAAGCAACGGACAGCTTTGTAATTTATTAAAAAATAATAATATATATTTTTTTAAAATCGACGTAGTCTGTTGATTTTAAAATTTGATTTTTGTTTTTGTTTATTTTTTATTAAAAGCAACGGACGACGTTGCTATAATTTTTATTTTTTAAAATATTAATTCTAGAAAATCGACGTTGTCCATCGCAATTTGTAATTATTTTTAATTTTTCTTTATTTTTTAGAAAAAATGATGGACAACGTCGCTTTTGTTAAAATTAAATAATTTTTTTTTGAAAAGTAACGTTGTCCGTTGCTTCTTAAATTGTTTTTTTTTTTATTAAAAGGGACAGACAATGTCGCAATAATTTTTAGTTTCCAAAGTTTTAATTCTAGAAAAGCAACGCTGTCTGTTACAATTGGTAGTTATTTTTAATATTTATTTATTTTTTACAAAAAGCGACGGACGACGTCGCTTTTGTATAGAAATTAATTTTTTGAAAAGCGACGTAGTCCGTCGCTTTTAATTTTTTTTAGTTTTATTAAAAGCGACGGACAACATCGCAATAATTTTTACTTTCTAAAATTTTAATTCTATAAAAGTGACACTATCTGTCGCAATTTATAAATATTTTTAATTTTTCTTTATTTTTTTAAAAAACGACGGACATCATCGCTTTTGTTAAAACTAAATAAAAATTAACTTTATGAAAACGACACTGTCCTTCGATGTTTGATTTTTAATTTACTATTAAATAAATAATTTTTATATTAAAAAAAGTTAAATGTATTCAATTATATATTGAATACATTAATATCATACGATCGACTGATAAAAAAAATATACTTTTAAAGTTATAATAAAATAATATAAGCTAAATTAAATGATAATTTATGATTGTATATATACAAAATGTTGTATTACGAATTAATTTACATGTGAATGTGATGTATCTATTATATATTGTGAATTTTATAGTCAATTAACTATATATATTGAATACATTGATGGCATACGATCGATTGATCAAGGTAATAATATATTTTTGAAATTATAATATAATAATGTAAGCTAAATTAATTAATAATTCATCAGAGTAGAAATAAAATACGCTGTATTACGAGGTAATATACTCGTGTATGTCATGTATATAGTTAAAAGCTAGCTAACTAAATATATATATCCAAATATTTTGAATAATACGTTAACATCATATGATCGAGGTAATAATACATTATTGAAGTTATAATAATGAAGACAATTAACCGACAATTCATCATATTAATACGTTGTATTAACGTAATCGAAATCTCCAATTCAGTATTTTTTTTAACCTAATTTAAATTCCAATTGACCTACTTTTAAATGTCTTAATCTCAGTCGTTGATCAAAGTTGATCTAACGGTTGAGATCAGATCAACCAATCTCTCCTTTTAAATAAAATATCAAACCCTATCCTCATTTTCTCCCTGTTGACACCCAATTTTGACCTCCTGATATTGCTTAAGCTAATGTTTTATCAAAATTTTTGAAATTTCTATATTATTATTTTTCACATTATCCTTACATTAAATACATAATGACGAGTCACATTTATAATTTAGAAAAGTGTACAAATTATTTTTATTGTCTTTTAATATCGTTTTATAATATTTATCCATTCAAACACGACATTTTTACGTAGTTTTATTAAGATTTATTAAATTATTTTTTCTTCGTAACCCTGCATACTCTCATCTTTGCAAAAATCCTACATGATGTGTTTTATTTTACAAGAATCTTCAAGTTTGAATAGGTTTTTGAGAAGGTTTGCGTACACTGTACCCTCCACAGACCGACCGGCGACATGGTTATCATCTAGTCCATCTTATTTTGTGGGGTCTCTGTGTACACGAATGTGTACTGTGTTCTATTTGTAAATTAAGTTTGATGCTATATTAGATGACATTTTAGTATCTTTTACACATTTTTCTTGTATCGAACAAATTTTCGATGTGCCACACTCATGTTTTGCAAATACATGTCTAATGTAGCATCATTATTCTTCTTATTATTAACATTGTTATCATATATAGTATTTATTAGTATTATAATTATTTATTATTATGTATTATTTATTTACTTCTATTATCTCTACTAGAATTTAAATAACAGCCTAATCGAAATCACATAACAGTGCATACTCACATTTTTTGCAAATACATTATCTAGTTTTCCATTATTTCGCATTATTTATTTTTGTTATTATTTTTATTATTATTTGTTATTATTATTTATTCTCATTATTATTCATTATTTATATATTATTTAAATAAGCCCAAATTATAATTACTTTGCCAATTAATTTATCTTGTAGTTCAATTTTTGTCTAAGTCACTATAATTTTAGTTCATTCTATCCAATTTATTACAAATCTAGCCAATTTAATTCAGCTCGTGTCAATTTTAGTCACAACTATATCAAAATTAAAGAGTTAACCCAATTTTTAATCTCAGTCGTTGATCAAAATTGATCTAACGACAGAGATGATTTCGATCATCCATTTCCTTTTAAGAATCTAATACCCCAAACCCTAGTCATTTTTTAAAAACTTCCGCCTCCAACACTCTCTCTCTCTCTCCCCTCTCCCTATCTCTCTCCACAAAACCCCTCCAAATCTCGATCTCCCCCTTCTCCTCCGATCTATCCGTGCTGCCTCCAACCACCATGCCTCCATCAATAGCCCTATCCCGCTGTCGCCATCATCAGCGAGAGACCGAACTAGCAACGCCAGCTATGGCGCCACCGCTGCTCCCCTCTTACCGCTACTATCTACCCCAGCTTCGAGCCAAGTTCTGTCACGCCTTCGGCGCCCAACGATGACAACCACACCGGCGACAGCACGACCAACCATCGTCGCCTCCTCCTTCTCCGGCGAAGACCCTCCGTTCTCCCTTTTGTCCTCTCGCCGCTGCAGAGCCATGCCATTTGCGCCATCGCCTGCTTTGATCGAACCCCACGAGGGTGTCAAGGGTTCGATTCCAATGCTTTACATATTAATTGCATAATTAATTTGTCTCCGGTAAGGTCGTTCTCGGATCTACTTTACTTGTTTTGGAATATGAAATATGTGGGTTAACTTGGATCTGAGTTTCTCTATTTTGAATTTTCCGATTTCATACCTGGCTAACGTTACTTTCTGAACTTGGCACTGGATGACTTAATTGTTATTCATCCATGAAATGAATACAAATTCTTCATTTATTTGTGATGTTATGTATTGGTGGAGTGATGTATAAATATGTAGCTAGAAAATCTCAACGGAATCACATTCCACCTCATTTCATATGCTCCTATTCTTTATTCTGGCCAACAATAATAAGATATTTTATTCGATTGAAAATTCAACAACTTCAAGAACCCTGCTTTATTTGATTAGTTAGTTTTGTCATGTAGTAATAGGTGGCCTGATGAGGTGGTCTTCTTCATAAAAGCTTAATCAATTCAATTACAGAATATTAGATAGTTAAGATATAAATGATTTAGTGAGTAGTTGGGAATATTCTATATATGGTTTAAATTCAAAATGCACGACTGGACTTTATTTTATGGAACTGTGCAAGTATGGAAGTATTTTTTATAAAAAAAATTACACTCTTCAATTTTGGTGACTTGGTAACTTGAAAATGGTTAAGCGTGGGGACTTGAAATGTGAATTAATTATTTGAAAATGGTTAAGTGTAGTGACTTGAAATGTGAACTAGTTATTTGAAAATGGTTAAGCGTAGTGACATGAAATGTCTACTAGTTATTTGAAAATGGTTAAGTGTAGTGACTTGAAATGTGCACTAGTGACTTGAAAATAGTTAAGTATAGTGACTTGAAATGTTAATTAGCTATTTGAAAATGGTTTGAGTGTAGTGACTTGAAATATGTACTAGTGAATAAGTTATTTGAAAATTATTAATTGTAATTACTTGAAAATGATTAAGTGTAGTTATTTGAAATTGTGAACTTGTGACTTGAAAATGGTTAAGTGTATTTACTAGAAATTGTGAACTTGATGCTTGGAAATGGTTAAGTGTAGTCACTTGAAATTGTACTAATAACTGTAAAATAATAAAGTGTAGTTACTTGAAAATGATTAAGTATATTGACTTGAAAAGTGATTTAGTTAATTGAAAATAGTTAGGTGTAGTGATTTGAAATGTGTACTAGTGACTTGAAAATATTTTAAGTGTGGTGACTTGCAATGTGAATAAGTTATTTGAAAATGGTCAAGTATAGTAACTTAAACGTGTAGTAGTGACTTGAAAATGGTTGTGTAGTTACTTGAATTGTCTAATAGTTATTTGAAAATGGTTAATTATAGTGAAATAAAATGTCAATTAGATATTTGAAAATGAAGATTAAAAAAAAATGTCAATTAAATATTTGAAAATGGTTTTGAGTGTAGTATCTTAAAATGTGTACTAGTAACTTGAAAATATTAATTGTAGTCGCATGACATATGAACTAATGACTTGATTTTTATATGTTTTGATGTAAACTTGCATATAGATGACATCCGTTGGTGACGTTGATTGACCTCGTCTTTATAAGAGTTCAAAGTCAACTGCTAAAAAGAAATCTCGGACATCTGTAGACTCCAATGAAAAAACTTTAGGATTGTTTTAGTATTTTGGTGGCTGTTGAATTTATTATTAAGTGTCTTGTATTTTGGATTTGGTTGTTTAAGGAGTGTTGATTTGAATTACTTAAATGTTTTAATAATATAGTGCCTTGTATGGTTATTTTAGAAATGTGTGTTGCTTGACGCTATATATATTGAATTGCATTTTTATTTGGCAGGTGGGATGCAAAAATGCTGATTTTTGCATCCAAAAAATGCAGAAAAGCAACGGACAATGGTCCCTTTTGTTCGTCGCTTTTTTGAATTTTTTAAAATAAATTTTAAAAAAGCGACGTCGAACGTCACTTTTTGTCTTCATAATAATTTTTTTTCCCTCAAAATATGACGGACAATGTCGTTTTTTCTGATTTATTTTAAAAAAATTTCCTTCAATAAAGCGACGCTATGTGTCGTTTTTTGTTCATCATGTGTTCTTCACATGAACAAAAAGCGACGCACAACGTCGTTTTTTCAAAAAATAACTAAATTTTTTTTTACCCTAAACGCGACGTTGACCGTCGTTTTCAAAAAACCAACACCCCTTTTTGAGATGCAAAAAAGCGACGGCTTTTCGTCACTTTTTGCCTAAAAAAGCGACGCTGGCCGTCGCTTTTTTATTTTTTAAAAATTTTTGGGTTGCGAAGAACAAAAGCCATGAAGAACTCTAAAATAAATTACGAAGCTCTTTTTTTTTTTTTTTTTTTTTTCTGTTTGACTCACTTTCTTTTATCTCTCTCTTTTTTTTTTCTAATCGCCCACACACTTTACCTCTAACACATGCTTTCCCCAAATCAGTTCATCAAATGACCATGTTACCCTCAGAGATACAACATTTAGCACGCAGGGATACTTTAAAGGTGAGTCTCCTACAAAGGACCGTGTGGGCCCCGCTAGGTCTCAATATGATGCACATAAGAATGACCTAAAGGCTGATATATGTTGTGGTTTACTAACAAGGCCTTTCGGGGGAGCATATGGTCGATAATGGCTGCTTTGCTTTTCACCTACTCCATACATCTAACGGCTCCCCCTTAAAATAAGGGTGACTCAACTATAGTTCGTGCGCACGACGTGCACCTTGGGACTTGTTGCAGAAATAATTGACTCGGGTTATGTCAATGATGCCAGATATAAAGCGGTAACACATAAAGAAAAACTGTAAACAAAGAGCACGGAAACGTATAACAGTGATAACAATAACACAAACAATAATCACAAATAATGTTTATACACACATAATGCCAAACAAAATCGATACGACTCCAAAAATAAGCTCGAATTTTGAAAAGATCCCCAGCATAGTCACCAAAGCTGTCACACCTCTTTTTCAACTCCAAAAAGATTATATCGTTTTAAGTTTGAAAGAGTTTTTATTATTAAGTGATAGAAGAGACCAATTGTTTCAAAAAGGATTCATTAAATTTAAAACTCAGAGTCGTCACTTGGCATAAATCGGGTGTGCCAAGTCACTCGTGGATATCCTTTTTCAAAACAGTTTTGACTCTGTAACACTGATTTGCGAACATAGATTCTGGTTAAGGAATTCTGTTGACCGAGGGGAAGGTGTTAGGCACCTCTCGATCCCGTCGTTCGGCCACGGTCGCTTGGCAGAGTATATCGGCTAATTTGACAATACGAATGTATAAACCACACAAAACACATAAAACGATCAATTAAACAAACAAAACAAACGAATCCCAAAATATAGTATACAATCCAATTATTACAACACAAAATGAAAAAGGTACAGAAAAGTAAACCTACGCTAACTTACACCAAACTACCTCAGATGCCTTACCCAATGCTTTGGGCCTTCATCACGGGCATCCTCCGAGTACATGATTGTAACACCCCGTAAAAGTCGTGCATGGATTAGCCTTTAATAGAGTGCTCTTAGACTTAAAAACTTGAAAAAATTTTCTAAGTGTAACTTCGAGTCATTTTAGCTGGCAACCTTCGGGATACAACTTCTCGACCTTCCCGACCTTCATTTTTAGATTTTCAAGTTGCGTTACGATCGGGCAATCTCATAGTACATCTCGGATAAGTTTTGGAATTTTTCGGAATGCATAAAACTGCGTTTGGATTTCAAAACAGTAGCAAAACACAAAGCCTGTTGCCCATTTTTTTTTTTCCAGCATTTCAGGGTCAACTTCAAACGATCATAACTCCCTGTATATAATGAACTGTGTGAGCTATAATATATCAAACGAAAGATCTTTGAGTCTTCTTTCCATGAAACTGGTTTCATCCAAATACAACATCTAAGTAAGGAGTTATATCCGTTTTACTTCAGCCTGTCAGTTTGTCAACTGAGGGATAGTTTCGACTTTTCTTGTTTTCTTAGGGGCATTTTAGTCATTTCACCTCACCCCTAATTCGTCTATAACATTTGATTCAGCTCCAAATTCAGCAAAATATACCTCTTTTCTCTAATTTTCTCTCAAGAATACCCTTTAGGGTTTCAAACAAAATCCCAAATAACTCAAGATTCAACCGTAGAAAATTCAAATTGGTTCCGTAGTTGTGTTCACCATCTCGAAAGCTTCGAGAAGCACCCCATGGTTATGTAAGGAGGATCCTAAATACAAGAGTTCATTGTTAAGGTATGAATATTGTTTATTCTTGATTCTTATCCATGAATAAGTATTGATAAAGGATTATGAGTATTGTCTTGATGTTGGAAGATAACTAGAAACATAGTTATGAATTGTTGTGTATAAATTGTTAGTAGTAAGTTATGGAAGTTGCTGTATTGGATTATGAAGAATGAATTGTGGTGATATATCATTATATTAGTGGTTATGTATGCCTAGTGACCATGTTGGTATTGGATGGTGATAAAGAAGGGAAATAAAGGCTAAGAGTGATGTTGAGGGATATTTCATGAAAATGCATGATATGTGAATGTAATAAGAGTATAAGAGGATGTATGTAGTACTCTTATTGATGAGCTAAGGGATTACTTCCTAGACATTAATTGGTGAAGTTAATACCTAAATGGTAAGGTTTGGTTGCTAATACTAGTTTGCCACAAATGACTTATTGTAGATAAGTGTTCGAAGAGTATGGGAAGTCACTTGTATTGAAGTGATTATATCAAGGTATGTAAGACATACTCTATCTACTCTTTGGCATGAATAATGACCCATGATACTCTCAAGTAAGCTTCCAACATTGTCCTACGACACATGACACATAATAACATCATATGATCTTCGACACTACCAATTGAACTTGTTTTCACTTTTAAGATGTCCGGCTAGTCAAAAAAATATATCCATATACTATTGTTGACTCCGAAATGGTTTAATGAGGTATCCATGATTCTCTACTCCATTTTCATGATATTGATTATCTATTTACATGTTTTTCCTATTGAAGTATCATGGTTTCAAGTTCCATAAAGTGTGACCGCAAAGTAACCAATCTCAAAGATTAATTGAATTAAGAAATGGAATGTCTATATTTTAAATTGATGATATGATGTATTGTATTAGTACCACTGATCAGTTGGCCATTGTATGACATATGTTATGTATTGATAAGGATTACGGGAAATAATGATATGAAAGTAATGTGCAGGTATCCCATCAGTTCTTTTAAGTGTGGTCTACTCATACTGTTTATTCACTGGTATCTGGGTTCTGTTGATCTTTTGTATCTCATGTTGATACTCCCTGCCTTACATACTCAGTACATATTTTCGTACTGACGTCCCTCACGGGGGACCTACATTCATGCCTGCAGGAACAGGTACTTCAGGTCGTACACCTCCGCAGTAAGAGCCAGGACATTCTATTGTTAGTGGTGAGCTCCAGTTGTTTCGGGGCATCCCAAGTCGTCTCTATATGTACCTTTGGTATTTGTATAAAAGTCTTTTGTGGGCGGGAGTTCGTCCCGACCCCAACTCAGTTGTGTATCTATGTAGATGCTTTTGTAGACATATTGTACAGCCATAGGAGTGTTTGGTTGATAGACGTGATGGCTCTGACGGCCAATTACTGTTCATATATATATATTTATGCGTGTCTGCTGGGTTGATACAGGTACTGTTTTCTTCTATTTATAATGAAGTGCTGCCCAAATTTCTAATTTTCATAAGTAATGTAAATGTGAAAGTATAGGTTATGAACGGGTTCTCCCGGGCCTCCTCGGCTACGGGTGCCAGTCCGCTCCAATGGGATTTGGGGTGTGACAATGATACGTCGGGACATTTTCCGGTGAATAAATACAATTTCTTTGGGGAATTCCCCGACAAATGAATTCAATGCCAATTTCATGCGATAAATCAGAGAAACATCCAACAAATATTCAAAACACTCCAACAATTTCACCAATTCTAAATTTTCCTACCCGAGCCTACTGTTTGCCTACCCGCTCGACGACGTATAACGTTCAACATCAACAATGAATCAAAATACCATAATATTCACTTGTATCAATTTTCGATTTCCGACCCAAATCCATTCTAAACATCAATAAAGGCGTCATTTCAACACGCAGTCCATTATCACAAAATGAATCACAGAATCGTAAAAACAACAATTCATATCATGTTCCAAATATAATAAACGATGAAATAAAAAGACAAAGGAAGTAGAATTGGACCTCAATTTGACGATTTTATTTCGAACAACCAAGATGGATCGGAACTCACAAAGCCACGGAACCTCAACAAATCTATCCACCTTCACGGTCAACTCGTCAAGTCTCGGCCTCCTCGAACTTTTTGAAGATGAAAAGGTAACAGCACAATATTTTTATTTTTTTTATCGATTTTAGACGATGATTCGATCGGAGTGGAAAAATCCGATAGGCTTGAAACAGTGACGGGAAAAGAGGGTTTTGACAGATTGTTGAAATTTTCAATGAAATTGGTCGGAAACAGACCAAATCTCGATGAATTTCAGATGGTTGATGATGTTCTCCAGCGAGAATCGGCCGGAACAACAACAACGATGACTAACGGTGTTCTCCGATTGGCGATTCTGGAGAGAATTCGCCGTAATAATTGTTCCTCTCTAATTTTTCTCTTCTTTTTCAGCTCCCACGTTTTACTCCCTCTCTAGCGCGTTTTCTCTCCTCTCTCATGCTCAAATCTCTCTCTATATAGGGTTTTCTCTCCGTTCATGGTGGGTCTTTGTGTTTTTTGTGTGAATCAGTGTATTTTGTATGTTTGATGGAAGAATCCTGTGTGGTCTATGCATGTATGGAGTTTTTGTTGTGCCTCCGTGAAGAAGAAAGAGCTCAAAAAATGGAAAAAAAGAAAAAAAAAATACTGTGCGTGAGAATGTCCCCCTTTTTCTTGTGTGATGGAAAATATATATTGTTCAAGAAAAGAAAATAAAAGTGGTCCCTCCTAGTTGTTGTGATCCCTTCCTGAAAGTTTCCTCAATGTATATATTTCCTTTGTGGCCAAGAAAAAGGAGGGGGTCACGTGAGGGGTAGGGGTGAGGGTAGTTAGGTGAGGGGTGAGGTGTTGTTTTTTAATTGAGTGGGTTGTTGGAATATTAGAATGAGACAAAGTTTTTATAACTTGTTATTTGGATAAAAAAAAACAAAAATAAATACATAAATAAGTAAAAGATGAGGTGATTATTTATTTTCTTGGGGAAAAATTATAAAAATGGGATTAGATTGTGTAATATCAGAGTAAGAAATATTATCGACGGGAAAAAATTACATGTCTATAATAGGACCCTCGTGAAGTTGAAATGTGTAGTTGCAAATTTGGTCATAGTTCAGGGGATACTAGATACTTTACTCTAATGTTAATTCAATATATTAGTTAACTTCTTAGACAGAATATAATGCTTTTAGTTTCTTTTTATCGGAAGTATGTTATGTTTGGACTATTATCAAAATTATAATCCTCAAAACAAATTTAATAATATATATATGAATAATTAACGAGTGTCACATTAATTTTGTAACTCGGTCAATTTTGAAGAGTCACTAATTTATATATATATATATATATATATATATATATATATATATATATATATATATATATATATATATATATATATATATATATATATATATATATTCTAAGATCATCCAAAATTCTAAATTCACCCAACAAAAACCCATAATTATCCACATTTGGAACTCCTAATTTATATGAATATTTCACTTCTTGATTTTCTGAAATTTTCACCCAAGTCCCCATCATTAATTCTTCATCGCTTTCTTCAACCCCATTTGATGTATTCGTATTTTCATCAACACTCATTGATAATTTTTCTTCAAACTCATCAGTAACACAAGATTCTTTATCAGATTTTTTAGATATCTGGTCATTGTTTGCTCTTTTAGCCATCACTAATTCTTTGAATTCAAGCTTCTTAGACGGGTAATTTTTTGAAGCGTCTTCCGCCATAACAAAAGTACCCAACCAAATTATTTTCTAGTTCAATGGGTGTTTTATTTCATTACAAAATTTTCCATTTTTTCTCTTATGTACCCCAATAGGGTACAATCTGACACAACTATTCTTTGATATTCTTTTGTAGGATTTCATGATCATAGTTTTGAGAGGGAAAAAAGGGGCAATTTCTGTAAATAACAAAGTATAAAAAAAGCTTGGGATGTGAAGAAAAAAAGAATAAATAGTGAACACATATATAGGAGTAATTAGAGAACCAATTAAGGAAACTTTTATTCTCTTTCTATTTGGAAAAGGATTTAACAAAACGAGTAAAGTATTGATTGAGAAATTGTTGCATATTATTAGTCACTGTATTTATTAGTGTCATAATTTGACACTGAATATTCAAATCTCTAACTGTATTTTTTAGTATCATAATTTGACACTGAATATTCAAATCTCTATATTGGTAGAATACTATAATCTGTCCAGTATTAAATGATGAAATACAATTAATTTTGAGGTGTCTCCTCTTTATCCCATGATTTTAAATATTGTTCACCATTGTATATATAAAAAAGGTTATTCGACTATGAATAAATTTCTTTTAAAGAATCAATTGATGATAATTTCTTGAGTTATAATAATTAATATATATACAATTGAGACAATGGTGAACAATTGATGAAAATCTTTTCATAATTATTCGACTATGAATAAATTTCTTAAGTTTTAATAGTAATGGTGGAAATATCTTCATACTTTGCGATAATTTAATCCTTCTCTCTATTTTTTTATCATCCGATATTTCATATCCGCTTTATATCTTGAGTTATAATAATTATGAAAAGATTTTTACACTTTGTATAACTAATAAATTCATACCTTTTTTTTTTTTCCAGTTGATGTTTCATATTTGTTTTATATCTTAAGCTATTATAATTGTGGAAAGTACTTTATGTTATGTGAATGGTTAAATTTTTTTTCTCATTTTTTCATTCGATATTTCATATCATTTTGATGCCTCAACTAGTTTGTATTTAAGTCGTGTCTGATTATCTTTTCGTTATTTATATTTTAAGTTGAACTAAACTAATACAATTCATCCCTGCCTACAAATTAGTTGACAATGTTTACAAATTTTACAAATAGAAGTTAATATATTTATATTTATTGTATATTTGCTTAGAATAATTTTAAAAAAGGAAGTACTACTTATCGAGAATTGCAAAATCATAGAATAAAGATCATTAAAAGAGAAAGCATCTTCTAAAGATTTTTTTCATTCTCAACGCTCGAACTCCGGCAATATAATATAAAAGTTTTCATAAGGAAATTAATTTAAGTTTCCATCGAGTGTATTATGTTTTAGATTTTATGTATGAACGAATTGAGATAAAATAAGATGGGAAGATCAATTAAAACATGACCCTTCATAATTAAATACTATAAATTATATTTTAAAAGAATCTTTCATGTTTTCTATTGGTTATTATGATATTAGTAAAACAATATCTTTGGAGCTTTTTCAATATATGTTTTCCAATTTTATCTATATCTATAATTTATAATCTATATCTATAATATATTAAAAGTGTGAAGACCCTTAGAAAAATGATTTGAACTTTTTGTTCTTCATTAAAAGTCTCCGCTGTAAATAAAATCGTCTTTTCACATCATTATTTCATTATATAATTATATTTGTAATATTAATTCCTAAAATATATAAAACTAATAATTCTTAAAATATATTAAAATACAATATAATATATGGCAATCCCTCCCCCCCCCCCCCCCCCCCGCATTTTCACGTTATAATCCTAAAAGTAAAATTAAAGCTACCGTAAATACTTTGGTTAGTTAAAAACATAATATACTACCTTAAACAATTTAATAACATAATTGATTGTTACTTTTTTCAAAAGACAAAAAAAAATTCCTTATTTAAAGAATCCTTTTCTTAGAAGAAAAGAATTTGAACTTCTATAAATTGATTATTATTCCTTTCACATCAACCTAGAGATATTATTCTCCCAATATTACAGTTTTTTTATATCAGTCATATGTAGATTTAATTTATTACACATTATATTTTTATAATTTTCTTTGTTATCATCGTTCAAGATTTCTTTGTTTCTTGATGATATAATGAAAAATTAAATAATAAATATTTGTATTATTCTTCATCTTTCTCTATTTTTTTTTTCTATTTTGTGTTGTAGAAATATGCATTTCAATAGTTTATAATCAGATATTTCAGTTATATTTTCTATAAATTTTGCACTGTTAGGCATCACTTTATGATTTTTTTGTAATTTATAATTAAAGAATTCTAAAATAGATGATGAATAAATTTCTCTTTTTTATTATCATTAAAGTTTTTTTTTGTTTCTTGTTGATGTAAATAAAAATTAAAGAATAAATATATGTATTATTCTTCATCTTTCTTGATTTTTCTATTGATAATAAATATCTTTTTTTTTTCTATTTGTGTTGCAGGAATATGCAGTTTCTCAAAGATTTATATCCAAATATTTTTTCATGTATATTTTCTATAAATTTTGTATTGTTAGACTATGACTTTATGATTTTCTCTATGATTAATAATTAAAGAATCCTAAAATATATGATAGTAGAAAAATAATTACTTTAGATAACAAAAATTATTATTTTAATAATTTATTTGTGCACGGAAAAGGGGTATTACTAATTCCATAATGTATATTTTCGATAAATTTTGTATTGTTAAACTATGATTTTATGATTTTCTCTATGATTAATAATTAAAGAATCCCAAAATATATGATAGTAGAAAAATAATTACTTTAGCTCAAAAAAAATTGTTATTTTAATAAGGTATTTGTGCACGGAAAAGGGGTATTACTAATTCCATAACGTGTATTGTAAAATTAATTATAGTAAAACATACAAATAAAAAAAAAAGTAACATAGAGAAAGTCTTAAATAGTAAAGAAAAATAAAAATTTTCATAGTTTGATGACTTTCTTTGAAGTAAAAATTTTTGAATTTGAATTTTTATAAATTGAGAATCATTCCTTTTTGCGACAATGTGACAGGAAACAAAAATAGGTTAAATCAATTTTTGAGAAAAAATGTGGCGATGAGTTATCATATTTTTCTTTAAGTACAGTTTTTATCTTAAAAGTTTTAAGACAACACGTAGTTCATTTACTGTTATTTAATTATTTTTAATAAAAATAAAATTGCACACAACAAAAAGGAAAAAAAGATGTAATTATAGTATCCTATTACAAGTAGGAATCTTATTGAAATATCCCTATTGTAGAAGAATTCGTCAAAAGGAAAAAAGAACAATACAATCACTAGCAAACATTTAAGCTAAATATATTATTCCTTTTAAGAGGTACTTTTGTTAATAAATATTTTTTGACTAATTTTATATTCCTCTTGTAAAAAGATTGAATTATATATAGACATTAAAAATAGTCCATATTTAATTCAGAAAAGAAATCATAGTATTTAATACTTCTAAATTAATTAGAATTTTATCATATATAATTTTTTTCTACAATTCTATTTAAGTAAATGAGCTTTGAAGGTGCGGTATATTACACTTTCATCAATTTCAAGTCTATATTGTAGATGAATGAGTGTTTGATCGCGCTTTAGGTTTAATTGTATTGTTTTGATATATTGTAAAAGAATGTTTAATTTGACTTTGAAGAATTATCTGAGTAAAAAGTTAGGTTTAATTGTATTGTTCCAATATCTCAATTATTGTAGTTTATGTTCTATTAGTATCTGTTGTTTTTTCAACCTAATACAGGTGGTAGATGAACGTTCGGTCGGGCTTCGAGGAATTTTTATGTAAAACTTAAGTTTAATCGAATTTTCATGATATCTCGATCATCGTATTATTTTGTTGTATTTTAAAGGTGGTATATGAATGTTCGAGTTTTGAATGATTTTTGTGTAAAGGTTAGGTTGATATCTCGATTATCACATTATTTTTTTGTCTTTTACAGATGGTAGATGAATGTTCGAGCTTTGAATGATTTTTGTGTAAATGTTAGGTTTAATCATATTATTTTGTTGTAGTTTTCAATCTATCTATATATATATATATAATATCAATGGCTCGACATGAAGTACAGGTGCAATGCACGTAGACTTGACCAGTAATCAATAAAAGTAGAACGATATGAACTTTAATGTGAACCTCAAAATAATTATGTAGTTGTTCAAACACCAAACTTTTATAAATGAACATTAAGAAAATAATTAAATATGATTTTTTGGATTTAATTTGAATTTGTAAATCTTAAACAATTTTTGAATTCGGAACTTTTTATACTAAATTAGAATCTTGTCATATATTGAGAAAATCCAACAATTTATATAATAATATGTTCAAATTATTCCCTTAATAGCATGGTGGTAGGATGAAGAACCGATGAATATTTTAACTTGATTTTAAATACTTTTTTGGAGGAAGAATAGTTGTATATAAAAGGGATATTTTCGAGCAGAAATAATTTTATCAGCATATATCAATCGTAAAATTAAAATTTTTACCAAAAATAATTTAATATATTAAGATGACCACCCTTTATTCGTCATAATTATATCTTTGCCAGATCCAATATTAACCATCTTGAGATTGTTAATTTTATTAAAAGTCCAAAATTATCCAAATGGTTATAGAGCCAATAAATTAGCTTATTAGATCATTGATATTGTTGTCTTCTTTTAAAAGAAAAATAAAGAATTTCATCCTTGAAAAGGTTTCTAATAATTCCAATGAAATACTTTTTTTTTTCAAAAAAGGTACTCTCTCAATTTATTTATTTATTTTTGTTAAAAAAGGTACTTTGTCAATTTGTTAAAACAACAAAAATTAAGGAATAATTATTGCCACAACTATCAACCATTGTACAGTATAACCTCGATAAATTAATACTGTTGGGACCGTCAAATTTTATTAATTTAGCGAGGTATTAATTAATCGTATAAATTAATAATTATTAATTTATAAATTATATACTTTTTGGGTCCATATTATGAATGTACCTAGGTGTACGTGAAAACTAATTTCTACATTGACTATTAATTATGCATACTTAACCAAAATCATGTATTTTTGCTGATACATTTTCAATATTCTATGTATATCTTAATAAAATATATAAATCTACTTAATTATTAATGTAGTTACATGCTACATTCATTAAAATGTATAAATCCACTCAATTATTAATGTAGTTACACGTACATACATTAACTAAGTTACTATATAAATAGATGTATTATGCAAGTCTTCAAATCAAAAAACAAAAAAAATGGCTTCTCATCTCAAAGGTGTTAAAAAATCAACCATGACTAATGGTATACGTAGAGAACTGTGTGAGTATAAACAACAAAATCTAGCATGCACTCAAAAGCAATTGCAACAATGGGTGTTAGAGAAGTTTAATTTTCAAGTGAGTGAAGCCACAATATCAAACACGATCAAGAGGTCAGCAGAGTATCTATCAGCAGCCGACATTCCAAAAGATGAGGCTAAAAGACATAAAGCTGCCAAATTTCCAGAATTAGAGAAGACTCAGTTCGAGTGGTTTATTCATTATCAAGAACGTGTTAATATGACTGGGGAACTAATTGTAACGAAGGGAAAAGAGCTTCTAAAAAAGATGTATCCCATCGATACACCTGATTTTCATTTTTCTCAAGGCTGGCTAGAGTGTTTCAAATCAAGACACGGTATCAAGCAATATCGTCGTTTTGGAGAAAGTGGATCAGTTAATATAGAGGCCATGGAGAGCAATTTACAATCCATCAGAGAGAAACTTGATCAGTTTGCTAAGAAAGATGTTTACAATATGGATGAAACTGGATTGTTCTTTAGGCTACAACCAGATCATTCTCTTGCAACGAAGCAACTTGAAGGTAAGAAACAAGATAAAGAAAGACATACAGTTGTTATTTGATGTAATGAGGGTGGTTCTGAGAAAATTCCTTTATGGATATTGGGAAGTATTTAAAACTACGTTGTTTCAAGAATGTGAATTTGGGAAGCATGGATTGTGAATATCGAGCCAATAAAAGAGCATGGATGACTGGGATTCTATTCCAAGAATATGTTCAACAACTTGATGCAAAAATGGACGGTAGGAAAATTCTTTTAATTGTTGATAATTGTCCTGCTCATCCAAAAAATGTCGAAGGTTTGAGAAATGTTGAATTGTTTTTTTTACCACCTAACACAACATCAAAGATTCAGCCTTGTGATGCAGGGATCATAAGAGCTTTTAAGATGCATTATCGTAGGCGATTTTATCGAAATCTTTTAGAGGGTTATGAAATTGGGATCTCAAATCCAGAAAAAGATTAATGTTTTAGATGCAATGAATTTTGCAATCTCGGCATGGAAAATGGATGTCAACTCAAGTACAATTGCAAATTGTTTTAAGCATTGTAAACTTAGGTTGTTAGATGATGAATCCTCGGAAAATCAAGAACAGTTGAATAATGATGGCTTACAACAATTGCAGAATCTAATCAATGGATTGAAGTATCTAAATGCAATGAATGCTGAAGATGTTTTGAATTATCCGGGAGAAAATGATACAAGTTTTGAGCTACCTACGGATGAACAAATAATTGAGAGTGTTATGGAAACACATAAAGAAGATGAAGTGGAAGATGATAGTGTGGAATTAGAACAAGTTTCGCGCAAAGATGCTCTGAAAGCAACAATCACCTTACATCACTTCCTTTTGCAATATGAGAAGACTACACCTGATATTCTTAATGCAGTAAGAAGGGTTAGAGATGAGATTCAAGGTGATATTGATTTCAAGAAGAAACAAACAACATTAGATTCATATTTTCAGAAACCTATTTAGTTTACTTATGTATTATGTATGAAATATTTTGATACAAATGAATTATTAATTTATATATCAAATGGGACCTATATGAATTTTTTTTTTGTATTATCTTATAAATTTAGCGAATTATTAATTTACCACGTTGATCCCGACTCGGGACCGAAGAAAATTATTATTTTAGCGAGGTTATTAATTTATCGAATATTAATTTATCGAGGTTATACTGTACTATCAATTATTTGGTACAAATACGATATAAGTATATGGGATAAGAAGAGAAAAAAAACACCTAGGACTTGGACATACAATAATGTGTCAATTGGTTTATAAACAAAGTTGTGCATTAATTAGTAATATAATGATTCTAATATAAGAATTAACAACATAGAAATTAATATAAGAATTAATAACATTCTTTGTGATATGTAGAGAATGCTGAATATACAGCCAAGTGTGAGGTGAGATTTAATGGTGATATGGGCTTTGAGATTGGTGATCTACCTTATACACATGTTGTTAATGTGATGAGGAAGCAATGTAGTTGTAGGTCCTGACAACTAAAGGGAATTCCTTGTGCACATGCAATTGCTGCAATGCATTTCAAGGGATGGAATGTGGAGTCATATGTTGATCACTGGTATCAAAGGGAAACATACCTGAAGGCATATGAAACGTATATCCTAGCAATGAAAAATATTAACATGTGGCCAAGAAGCACAAGACCACCAATTGAGCCACCTAAGATTACTCCCATGCCAGGAAGGCCAGGTAAAAATAGAAAGAAAGCTAAGGATGAAGCTGTTAAGAAGAAGTTTGGAAAGGCTACAAGAAAGGGAAGAAGAATGATATGTTCTGTGTGCAAGTGTATTGGACACAACAAGAAAGGATGTCTAACTTTGGTAAGCCAAGTTTATCTTATTGATGGATTTTACTATTTTTGAATGTGTTTTTGACCTTTCCATATTTTTTTGTAGAAAAAAGATTTCAGTAGTAGCTGTGGCAGTCAACCAAGTATGCAAGCCAGCACTAGTATTGCAGCTGTTGCTGCTGAAAGAGATGCAAATGCTTCAACAGCTGAAGAGATGCCTGTAAATGCTAAATCAAGCAACAGAAGGCCTACAGGAAGGCCTTCAAATACTCAAAGATGCACCAATATGTTCAGGAAGGCCTGCAAATGCTCACAGTGCACCAAAAGCTGCAGGAAGACATGCAAATGCTACATTAGTTGGTGGTGTGAGGCCAGCACGTGCCTCAACAGTTGATATAAGGCCTGCAGCTACTGTGATGCCCACTACCAGTTCAGTAGTGGGTGCTATTGCTACACAATCTACAACTCACCTGCCTACTAGTGGTGTTGGTGCCCAAAAGAGAAAGACTAGTACATCTTTGAGAGGCGGTGCAAATCTGGCAGATAAAAGACCAAGGCAAAAAAAGCAGGTTTTAGTGTGTTGTTTGGACCAAGTGGCAGTGTGGTAGAGAGGGTAAGTTTCATATAATGTACTTTACATTTAACTGGTTTTAATTAGTGCATGAATAACTGATTTTTTTTATTTTTACAGTCTGGAAATAGTGATAGAGTATTACACAGTCCAACACTTATTAGTTCAGTTCCAACCAATATAGACTTGGGTTTCAAACCAAATGGACTAAGGTGGAAAAGTGGAGCTGCAATAACTCAAAGACAGTTACAACAACAAAGTAGCAAAAGATCAAAGACAAAGTCATCTCCAACCACTCAAGCCACATCAAGCACCCAAGCCAGCAAGAATCAATCCATAACAAACACTCAAGCAACACATTAGTGTAATTCTCTTTCTGTATTGATCCTAAGTGTTGTTAAGATAATATTTTAAGACTTATGGTTCATTGTTGTTAAGACAAGCATTTTGATATTGTTAAGACAAGTTTTTTGATGCCAATTATAAATTGCAGATTTTTATGTTTGAAATGGTGTTTCTCATTAAATTTTAATTTCGTTTCATTGTACATACCAACTACATAGATCAAGCCGTCTTAAATAATACAACAGATAGAAACCACATGACACGATAATGATAATAGTGATATCAATACTAATGCTTGGTTTTTCATATCTTCCGTGCCTTTCATATCTTCCTAGTCCTTGTTGTCTTCGTTGCCTTCGATGTCTACCTTTATATTGTTTATTTTCATCGACCCATCGAAAGAATCCATAAACAGTACCAACCTGATATTTTTGACAGCCCCAAAACATTCTTTCCGAATTTGTTGATGTTCTTGACATCTTAAGTTCCGGGTAAAGGCCACAATAACAAAATTCGAACTGTCATGGTGTTGCAAAAAATTCAATAAAAAATTAACTTCCCAATATTACAAGCATAGAAAGAAAGAAAAATTAATGAACAAGAACTTGGAGAGCGAAAAATGGAGAAGAACGAATGAAAAAAGGCTCAAATTGCTCCAACAATGGTGTTGGAACCGAATGAGGAATAAGGAGCATTTATAATGGGTGTTGGAACCTTTTTTTGACCATTGGGCCCCTTTAATTTTTGGCTGACGCGCGCCTGGACACTAAAACACACGCTCCTATGTGGTCCCAGCCACATAGAATGCCACATCAGAAATTGTGTTTAAAAAGTTGCTTTTTAATGGGTTCAGGAGTTCAGATAACAAACATGTAAGTAGAAGCGTCCAACTTACAAAACTGACATAGTACAAGGGTCCACGAGGTCATTTTGCCAATTATTTACTCTGCGAGACCAATCTTTATCCAGAGATACCAGTATATAGGTTTGCAGATGGTGAAGTACTACTCTACTACGATATGCCAGGATGGAAGGTGGTATAAAGAATAGTGGGTTTAAGACATCCAAAGGAACATATGGAGGCTTATTTGCTATTACTTACATCCCTCAATTGTTTCTTTTATATACATATTACATTAAGTGGTAATTTTCTTCTCTCAGCTCTCCCCCTTTTAGCGTTGCAAAAGCTTTGCTTGTCTTGATTGACTTATAGCCAAAATAGCGACCGATCGTCCTACTACAAGCGGCCAAGCGAGGCGTCTAGAAAGAAGAGGGAAAATCATTAGATGTGATATGAAACAAGAAATTAAAGGACCCCAAGAAATATGCATTTGACCTTGAGCATTTAACTATTTTGAGATGTCTGTCTACAAAAAGACTCTTACGATTGACCACGAGTTATGGTTCCAACATATTCAATACTCCCTTGGTTTCAAAAAGAATGACAAATTAAAATAAAAATGACTTTTGAATTTTGTGGTCCTAAATTAAAGTTATGTCAAATTTACCAAATTACCCTTTAATCTTGTGGTATTAAACATGACAGAAAAAGAAAGGGTCATTCTTTTTTAAATGGACTAAAAAAAGTAGGTCATTCTTTTTCAAAGAGAGGGAGTAAAACTCTTGCACTAAAGAGTGATTCTTGGAGAAGAAACGATAACCATCCTCGTGGCTTTCACAATAGTTTATGTGCTCATGGACAAAATTGCATTTGTTCATGGCAGATTTCATGGGATGAGTAAGGATATTTTATCCAAGTATTTTATTGTGAAGTTCTACTCTACTATGACAGGGATGAAAGATATAGTGATAGTTCATTTAGGACATCCAAATGACCATATGGGGTGTTACCTACGACTGCTGTCACCACTCAAGTCTTCTGTTTTACGGAAAGCTTGATCTATCCAAAATTATGTAATTGGTTATTTCATGTCATTAAGTTTTATACACATTATTTGACGTGATATTTTTCTTTTTCTTAGCTCTCTCACCCTTTTAGCACCGCAAAAGATTTCCCTGTCTCGGTTGGCGTTTAGCCTAAACGAAGACCTATCGTCCTACTTGTATCGTTTGGTGGCTTCTACTACAAGTGCCTAATCACTAAGGCTGAGTTTCGTCCTTATCCAATAGTGAATCTTACAGTAAAGTTCATTTCTACCTTTGCATTCAATGACCAATCTCCTCCCGGCCCCACTAAATCTAATTCGGACCTAAATGTCGTGGCTAAAGTGACCTTAGAACTAAGTTTATTAAGGTCTCGAGGCTGAGTAATATTCAATATGCTATTAACATTTATTTATTTACTTTTACCTTTTTTCGTAATTAAATTAACATGGAGTGAGTATTTTTTTAATCTCATCTGGGATTTGAAGTTGTACTCATCAGGGGTATACAAATTCTTTATAGATTATGGATCATTTTTCTCTCTCAAAATAAAAAATTTAAGGTACTCTTATAATCTCAATATATTGAGCAAATTTCATCAGAAAAATAAAGACAAACATAATCAAAGAGGATTTCAATTCCCTCACATTTATAAATTATTCATTTGACAATTTCTATAACAATACATATACTAACAACAAATCATAAAGAGCTCGTATCCTCCTATAGTTACAATATTTTTTTTCTGGAATTTTTTTTTAATTGCTGGCAGTATCACATATATACTCTAAGATCATCCAAAATACTAAATTCACCCAACAAAAACCCAAAATTATCCACAATTGGAACTCCCAATTTATGTGAATATTTCACTTCTTGATTTTCTGAAATTTTCACCCAAGTCCCCATAATTAATTCTTCATCACTTTCTTCAACCCCATTTGATGTATTCGTATTCTCATCAACACTCATTGACGATTTTTCTTCAAACTCATCAGTAACACAAGATTCTTGATCATATTTTTCCGAAATCTAACCATTTTTTGCTCTTTTAGTCATCACTAATTCTTCGAATTCAAGCTTCTTAGACTCGTATTTTTTCGAAGCGTCTTCAGCCGTAACAAAAGTACCCTACCAAATCATTTTCTTGTTCAATGGGTGTTTAATTTCAGCACAAAATTCCCCATTTTTTCTCTTACGTACCCCAATAGGGTATAATCTTACATAAGTATTGTTTGATATTATTTTGTAGGACTTCAAGATAAGAAATTTGAGAAGAAAAAAAAAAGGCTATTTCAGTAAAGAAAAAAGTATAATAAATTTGAGACGTGAAGAAAAAGAGAATAAATAGTGAACACATATATAGCCGTAATTAGAGAACCAATTAAGGAAACTTTTATTCTCTTTCTATTTGGAAAAGGATTTAACAAAATGAGTAAAGTATTGATTGAGAAATTGTTGCCTATGATTAGTCACTGTATTTATTAGTATCCTAATTTGACACTGAATATTCAAATCACTATATTTGGTAGAATACTACAATTGGTCCAGTATTAAATGATGAAATACAATTAATTTTGACGTGTCTTATCTTTATATCATGAGTTTAAATATTATTCACCATTGTATATAAAAAAAAGTTTATTCGACTATGAGTAAATTTCTTTTAAAGAATCAATTGATGAACTGGCCTAGTTAATATTATATTTAACTTACTAGTATATCTTAAGTCTTAATTTTAATGGTGGAAATATCTTCATACTTTGCGATAACTTAATCCTTATCTCTCACTCATTTTTTTTTTTCATTCGATAGTTTCATATCCGCTTTATATCTTGAATTATAATTATTATGAAAAGATATTTATGTTAGAGTTTAAGTTCTGTGCACCGTCTGTGCATAAAAAATTCTAGACTATCAGCTAACTTGACCTGCTATTGCAGGTTTTCCAAATATTTACATAAAAATTAAAAAAAAAATTAGGTAAACTCCAATTGCAAGTCAAGTTCACCTGATAGTGTAGAATATTTTCTACACTAACGGTGCACAAAACTTAAATTCTTTATGTTATGCGTATAACTAATAAATTCACATCTCCTTTTTTTTTGAGCGGATATTTCATATTTGTTTTAGGCGAAAGTCATCTACATGCACTCAAACTTGTTGCGAAAATTCACTTAGTAGTATTTGCTTATGATCGGAGTATCCTCCTCATGCATGTTGCAACAATTTATTCTTATAAGTTATATTAACTTGTCAATGTTTGGTTTTGAAATTATGTCATTACTTATTTCATGTCATAACATGCCCAGAGCTGTTAAAGCGTTATACACAGTTCATATCACTATCACAGATTGGGATAGCCAAATTTAGAAATATGAGGAAAGATCATTTGGCCATTGCCTTTGCAATAAGCTCATCCTCATATCAAGTTTATTGCTTCTCATTAACACATGATCATTAGGAATAAGGATCATTAGGAGGAGCTTATTATGATATTCTTATCTAATCACTAAGTTCGAGTTTTGTCCTTGCCTGATGGTGAATCTTGTAGTAAAGTTTATTTCTGCCTTTGCATTTCGAGGATCAATCTCGTTTTGGCCCCACTAAATCAAAGTGACCTTACAATTAGGTTTATTAAGGTCTCAAAACATTTGTGAGTCATATTCTATATGTTAAGGACATTTTGTTTTACCCTTTTTTGTAATTAAAATTAACATGGAGTGAGTAATTTTTTTTTCAATCTAAGCTCGGATTTGAAGTTGTATTCAATAGGAATATCCAAATTCTTTATAGATTATGAATCTTTTTTCTATCTCAAAATAAAAAATTTAAGGAATTCTTATAATCTCAACACATTGAGCAAATTTCATCAGAAAAACATAGATAAACATAATTATACTGCAATTGCATTAAGCACCATATATACTTTTCAAAGAGGGTTTCAATTTCCCCAACAATTATAAATTATTAATTAAGAAGTAAATCATTGATTTGACAATTTCTATAACAATACATATACTAACAATAAATCATAAAGAGCTTGTATCCTCCTATAGTTAAAATATTTTTTTTCTAGACAATTTTTTTAATTGCTGGCAGTATCACATATATATTCTAAGATCATCCAAAATACTAAATTCACCAACAAAAACCCATAATTATCCACAACTGGAACTCCCAATTTATATGAATATTTCACTTCTTGATTTTCGGGAATTTTCACCCAAGTCCCCATCATTAATTCTTCATCATTTTCTTCAACCCCATTTGATGTATTCATATTCTCATCAACACTCATTGACGATTTTTCTTCAAACATAATAGTAACACAAGATTCTTGATCAATTTTTTTAGAAATCTGGCCATTTTTTGCACTTTAAGCCATCACTAATTCTTCGAATTCAACCTTCTTAGACTCGTAATTTTTTGAAGCGTCTTCAGTCGTAACAAAAGTACCCAACCAAATCACTTTCTTGTTCAATGGGTGTTTTATTTCAGCACAACATCAACAATGAATCAAAATACCATAATATTCACTTTTATCAATTTTTGATTCCCGACCCAAATCCATTCTAAATATTAGTAAAGTGTCATTTCAACACGCAGTCCATTATCACAAAATGAAGCACAAAATCGTAACAACAAAAATTCATATCATGTCTTGAATAGAAAAATGATGAAATAAAAAGACGAAGGAAGTAGAATTGGACCTCAATTTGACAATTTTATTTCGAACAACCAAGATGGATCGGAACTCACAAAGCCATAGAACCTCAAAAAATCAACCTTCATGGTCAACTCTTCAAGTCTCGGCCTCCTCGGACTATTTGAAGACAACAAGGGAACAACAAAGTTTTTTTTTTCTTTTTTTTGATCGATTTTAGACGATGATTCGATTGGAGTGGCAAACTCCGATAGGCTTGAAACAGTGACGGCAAATGAGGGTTTTGACAGATTTTTGAAATTTCCAGTGAAATTGGACGGAAACAGACCAAATCTCGCTGAATTTGGACGGTTGATGATGTTCTCCGGCGAGAATCAACCGGAAAAACAACAACGATGACTAGCAGTGTTCTCCGATTGGCGATTCCGACGAGAATTCACCGGAATAACTGTTCCCCTCTGGTTTTTCTATTATTTTTAAGCTCCCACGTTTTGCTCCCTTTCTCGCACGCATTTTCTCTCCTCTTTCATGCTCAAATCTCTCTCTCTATAGTGTTTTCTCTCCGTTCATGGTGGGTCTTTGTGCTTTTTGTGTGAATCAGTGTATTTTGTGTGTTTTGTGGAAGAATCCCGTATGGTCTGTGCATGTATGGAGTTTTTGTTGTGCCTCCGTGAAGAAGAAAGAGCTCCAAAATGAAAAAAAAAAACTGTGCGTGAGAATGTCCCCCTTTTTCTTATGTGATGGAAAATATATATTGTTCAAGAAAATAAAATAAAAGTGGTTCCTCCTAGTTGTTGTGATCCCTTCTTGGAAGTTTCCTCAATGTATATATTTCCTTTGTGGCCAACAAAAAGGAGGAGGTCACGTGGGGGGTAGGGGTGAGGGTAGTTAGGTGAGGGGTGAGGTGTTGTTTTTTAATTGGGTGGGTTGTTGGAATATTAGAATGAGACAAAGTTTGTTATGACTTGTTATTTGGATAAAAACAAAACAAAAATAAATACATAAATAAGTAAAAGATGAGGTGGTTATTTATTTTCTTTGGGCAAAATTATAAAAATGGGGTTAGATTGTGTAATATCGGAGTAAGAAATATTATCGACGGGATAAAATTACGTGTCTACATCGTGCCCCCTTTGAATGTAAACACCATGTGTTTTCATACAAAGAAGTAGACAACGAGACAAAACTTTGTCCCAATCATTATTCAAAGAGAGAAATAGAAGAAAGAAGGACAACCGAATCCAGATGGACATCCTATCTGCCAGAGTCATGAGGAAGTCAAGTGACAGGTATCTCGAAGGATTGGAGAGAAATGAGCTATACCGAGTTGGAGAGTCGAGTGAGGTCCCATCAAGGTTCCGGTCCGCAGCTCTATTATTACATCAAAAATGAAAATTACAAGTTAAAACATAAATGAAATTACAAAATCCTATCTATGTAGCTTTCCTTGAATCTTGACTCGCTACTTCATCACCCTATTCTTCAGGCGGGCTCCTGACTTCAAATTTCTTCACCCTGTTGCTTAACCTTTAACTTCTTCACCTTGTTCTTCAGGTGGGCTTTTGACCTACTATTTTTGACTTTCAATTTCCTCACCCTGTTCTTCAGGCGGGCACCTGACTTACAATTTCCTCAACTTCCAATTTTATCACCCTATTCTTCAGGCAGGCTCCTGACTTACAATTTTCACACCCCTTTCTTCAAGCGGGTTCCTGAACATGAAAGTAAAGTACTATTTTTCAGAAGAGTCCTGAACAGAAAATAAAATCCTATTTTTTAGGAGGGTCTTGAATAGAAAGTAAAATCCTGAACAAAAAGTAAAATCCTATTTTTCAGGAGGGTCCTGAACATATAGTAAAATCCCATTTTTTAGGAGGGTCCTGAACAAAAAATAAAATCTCATTTTTCAGGAAGGTCCTGAACAGAAAGTAAAATTCTATTTTTTAGGAAGGTCATGAAAAGAAAGTAAAATCCCATTTTTCAGGAGGGTCCTGAACAAGAAAGTAAAATCTCATTTTTAGGAGGGTCCTGAACAAGAAAGTAAAATTCCATTTTTAGGGGGGTCCTGAACAGAAAGTAAAATTCCATTTTTTAGGGGGGGTCTTGAACAGAAAGTAAAATCACATTTTTCAGGAGGGTCCTGAACAGAAATCCCATTTTTCAGGAGGGTCCTGAACAGAAAGTAAAATCCCATTTTGCAGGAGGGTCCTGGACAAAAAGTAAAATCTCGTTTTGCAGGAGGGTCTTGAACAGAAAGTAAAATTTCTTTTTTCAGGAGGGTCCTAAACAGAAAGTTAAATCCCATTTTTCAGGAGAGTCCTGAACAGAAAGTAAAATCTCATTTTCCAGGAGGGTCCTGAACAGAAACTAAAATCCCATTTTTCAGGAGGTCCTGAACAGAAAGTAAAATCCTATTTTTTAGGAGGGTCCCGTACAGAAGTAAAATCCCATTTTTCAAGAGGGTCTAGAATAGAAGTAAAATTTCGTTTTTTAGGAGGGTCCTGAACAGAAAGTAAAATCCCATTTTTAGGAGGGTCTTGAACAGAAAGTAAAATCCCATAGATGTGTTTTTCCAATGGTAACTGAATTAAGTGAAGCAAAGAAAATTTGCCAGTTAAAAACCTAGTGGTGGCTTGCAGCACTTGGCTTCTCAGGCTTCTGCTCTAACAGTTGTTCCTTTCATCTTTGTTTTAGATCGCTGACGCTGGCCCCTGTCTTGTCGCATCATTTTCCCAAGCCATATCATGGGAAAAGACTTTGAATCTAATACCAAGTTTCTCTTGAAGTATATCTCTGAGATTCCCCTTTTGAACGCTTAATATTTCACGCACCTAAGAACATGTCGGTTGATGAACTTTCTATGCTATGCCTTGAATTATGATCATGTTTCTTTCATGTGTTGGTCCTTGGCTTTTCCTCATACAATTGGGGAGACTGGAAGCAAGTTTTGAAATTATTTCTCGCTCATTTTGACATAGAATAGACTAGAAAATGTAAAGAAATAATGGTGAATTTTTTCTTTTGACAGAAGACATAAAAGGATAAAATATAAATGAGTAAATGAAAGAAAAGTGCAATGTCCCTCTTTTTAACAAAGAAGAAAACTTATCTAAAAAACAGTAACCCACTCTAATGACTATGACATGCATTTTGGATTAAGCTGACTGATCTTTCTATCCAAACTTCCTATTTGTTGTTGAGCTCGTGCCTTTTCCGCTTCCGCTTCTTCAACTTATTGTACTCATATATCACATTCAATTGATGACATCTTAGAATATTTTCATCAACAAACCTCATTCCTTTTCACCTTTCTCTTGAACTCGCCATCGCCTTATGGTGCCCATGAGGGTTTTCACCAATAAGACTCTCTTATTTTTATTTCTCTCAACTCCTCATCGCCTTATGGTTCCCGTGAGGATTTTCACCATTAAGACTCTCTCATTTTTATTTCTCTCAACTTACCATTGTCTTATGGTGACCGCGAGGGTTTTCACCAATAAGACTCTCATTTTTATTTCTTTCTTAATTTCTTAGACTGAGGAAGACTAATAGTACCACCAAACTACATCATAGTATCCATTGCATGCTTAGCCTTAACATTAGCAAATATTGATATGAAGGTATTTCTTTGGTTGTAACTTGATTTTTTGATAAGGTTAGAAAGAAAAGGATGGCAGGAGGCTCAAACGACACTTGAAGTGGGGGTGGGATTTACAACTTTTGGAATCAACTCAACAACTAATTAGATCATGCCCTAGTTTTTGTCGACTGGGTGACTCTAAAAATTTTATTTGGTTGGACCGAGCCTGAAATAGGGCAGCCAACGTATCTCACTCCCGAGAGAGGAGAATCAGGTCGCGCGTAGTTCCATCAGCTTATTCTTTGTTTTGATTTGATTTTTTCTTCTCTCATTTTATTTTATTATTATTATTATTATATTTTTTTATGCTTGTCTTTTATTCTTCTTTTCTTTACATTTTATTTTTTACTCTATTTTGATTTCAAAAGAGGGGTATAAAAGAAAAATAAAACTAGGCTCAAACGGGGTAAACAAAGGATGACACAATGTTGGGATAGCAGAATGAAATGCCTTCATCATATCAATCTTCAAGAATGAAAGTACTAAACATGCAATAGAACCAACAAAGGATAAAATATCATGCATAATATCTTTTGACCGCATCAGCATTGATAGCCATCTCTGCCATTTTGCCTTCAATATCTATCAAATATAAGGCCCCATTGGGTAACACTTTCTTCATAATAAAGGGACCTTGCCAATTTGGGGAGAACTTGGCTTTAGCTTCAACCTGATGAGGGAAGATACACTTCAATACCAACTAACCAACTTCAAAATTCCTGGATCGTACCTTTTTGTTATACGCCCGAGCCATTCTCTTCTGATACCATTGGACATGACATATCGATGTTAGACTTTTTTCCTCAATCAAACTCAGTTGTTCCAGTCGGGTTTTGACCCACTCATGATCATCAATCTCTGCTTCCACAATGACTCGAAAAGAGGGAATTTCAACTTCTGCAAGAATGACTGCTTCTGTCCCATACGCCAATAAATATGGAGTTGTCCCTGTTGAAGTGTGAACAGTAGTGCAACAATCTAGCAATGCAAACGGCAACTTATCATGCCATTGTCTAAACCCTTGTACCATTTTTGTAGTATCTTCTTGATATTCTTATTGGCGGCTTCCACGGCACCATTTGCCTTCAGACGATATGGAGTGGAATTTTGATGTGCGATCTTAAACTTTTGACACACTTCTTGCATCAAATGACTTTTGAGATTGGCAGCATTGTCTGTAATGATCATCTTAGGAATTCCAAACCTATAAATGATGTTGGCATGAACAAAATCTACTACCACCTTCTTTGTCATTGACTTGAAAGTTACTGCTTCTACCCACTTTGTGAAGTAATCGATGGCCACCAAAATGAACCTATGCCCATTCGACGCTTTTGGCTCAATCGGTCCAATCACGTCCATTACCCAAGATACAAAAGGCCATGGAGTAGACATTGCATGCAATTCAGCAGGAGGAGAATGTATCAGATCACCGTGTACCTGACATTGATGACATTTTCGAACAAAACGAATAGAATCCCGCTCCATAGTAAGCCAATAATAACCTGCTCTAAGTATTTTCTTTGACAAGATATAATCGTTCATATGCGGCCCGCAGAGTCCACAGTGTATTTCAACCATGATTGTTGAAGATTCTTTTGCATCAACACACCTCAAAAGTCCTAGATCTGGGGTTCTCTTATATAAGATTCTCCCACTTAAGAAAAATCCACTAGCCAAACGCCTAATAGTCCTCTTTTGATCATTGGTGGAATGTGTTGGCTATTCTCCTGACTGAATGTATAGCTTGATATCAAAGAACCAAGGTTCTCCATCGAGCTCTTCTTCAACTGCATTACAGTAAGCTGCTAATCACGACTCTGTATATGCACTGGATCAATGTAGGCTTTATCAAGATGTTAGAGCATTGAAGACAAAGTGGCCAACGCATCAACAATCTCATTGGAAATTCTTGGAATATGCCTAAACTTTACAGACATAAACTGTTGACATAGATCTTTCAAGCATTGTTGATACGGTATTAACTTTAAATCTCGCATCCCCCAATCACCTTGAATCTGATGGGCGAGCAAATCTGAATCCCCCAACACTAATAGTTCCTGGACTCCCATATCAACAGCTAGCCTCAAACCCAGAATGGAAGCTTCATATTCTTCTATGTTATTGGTACAATAAAATCGAAGTTGCACTATCACCGAAAAATATTGCCCCACCTCAGATATAAGAACTGCACCTACTTTTACTCCTTTCATATTGACAGCTCCATCAAAGAACAGCTTCCAACCTGGATCAACATCTATAATGGCTTCATCGACACACAATACCTCTTCATCAGGAAAATATGTCTTTAATGGCTCATACTCTTCATCAATTGGATTCTCAGCAAGATGATCTGCTAAGGATTGGTCTTTCATGGCGGTTCGAGTCACATATACAATTTCGAACTCGGTAAGCAATATTTTCCACTTTTCTAATCGATTTGTTGGCATAGGCTTCTGAAATATATACTTCAGCGGATCCATGTGGGAGATGAGATAAGTAGTATAGGACGAAAGATAATGCTTCAACTTTTGTGCTACCCAAGTCAGGGCACAACACTTCCTTTCAAGAAGTGTGTACTTGGCTTCATATGTTGTGAACTTCTTGCTAAGGTAATAAATAGCTTGCTTCCTTTTGCCCATGACATCATGCTGACCCAAGACACAACCGAAGGAATTATCCATGACTGATAAATATAAGATCAAAGGCCTACCAGGCTCCGGTGATACCCGCACAGGTGGATTTGACAGATATCTTTTGATTTTATAAAACACTTCCTGGCATTCTTCAGTCCACTCAATCGCAGCACTCTTCTTTAGCAACTTGAAAAGGGGCTCGCAAGTGGTTATGAGTTGAGCAATGAATCTACTGATATTTTTTAATCTACCCATCAAACCCATTACCTCTATCCTATTCTTGGGCGGAGGCAAATCCTAGATGGCTTTGATTTTCGAGGAATCCAATACAACTCCCCAACGGTTGACTATAAACCCCAACAACTTTCCAGACAGAAATCCAAATACACATTTTGCCGGATTGAGCTTGAGATTATACCTGCGAAGACTCCCAAAGAACTTTCTTAAATTTTTAACATGGGCAGCCTGACTCTTCGTTTTAATAATCATATCATCTACATAGACCTTAATCTCCTTATGCATCATATCATGAAACATAGTGGTTATGGCTCTTATGTATGTTGCTCCAGCATTCTTCAAACTAAACGGAATCACTCGATAGCAATAAGACCCCCATGGTGTGATAAAAGATATCTTTTCTGCATCTTCATCATCCATAATGATCTGGTGGTATCCGGTATAGCAATACACAAAAGAGGCAACCTCATGTTTAGCACAATTGTCCAGCAAAATATGGATGTTGGGCAACGGAAAATCATCCTTCGGACTTTCTCTGTTCAAATCACAGCGATCAACACACACTCGAATTTTTCCATCTTTCTTTGGGACAGAAACAACATTGGATAACCACGTAGGATAACGAGCCACTCGAATGACTTTGGGTTTAAGTTGTTTCATGATTTCTTCTTTGATTTTGATACTTATATCAGTTTTAAACTTCTTCAACTTCTGTTTCACAGGGGGAATGCAGGATCAGTTGGCAATTTCTGGGCCACTAATTCGGTGCTTAGACCAGGCATATCATCATAAGACCATGCAAAAACATCCTTATGGTCAATTAATACTTGAATCATTCCATCTTTTAGCTGTGGCAAAGCATGTACACTGATTTTAGTTTCCCTAACATCTTCTTGATTCCCTAGATTAATCGGCTCAGTTGCATTCAAATTAGGATTCGGCTTGTCTTCAAACTGTTCCAACTATTTGCTTATTTCCTTTAGTGGCTCTTCTTCATCATATTCCCCTTCTTGCTTCATTATATCTTGATTAGTTTGTATTTTAAGATCAGGCTAAAAAATTTGCATGCATGTCATGTCAATAGAATCAGCATAAAGAGAACTGTATAAAGAAAAAGACAAAAACAAAATATATTAGACACAAAATAAGGGGACATTACATTTCATTAAAAAGGAAAGATGGGAGGGTTTAAACACAAATGACAACAGAATGTAAACAAGCTAAATTCCAAATTACAAACCTAGAATAACTTGGATAAATAGAAAAAAATATAAAATAAACTCCCAAAACTCCCTCCTGACGGGGAGAAAAGTTACTTCTCAATTGATGAGCTGGACATCAGGACCCATGAACTATACGTCTGCCTTACTGGTACCATGTCCTAGTTTAACCATGTCAACATCAATCAGCAAGTTCTGGAAGTCATCAACCAATTCAGCTTCAAATTCTACAGGTTTCATTACATCACTCTTGACAAATGATTCACTGAGTAGCGGTATTGGGAAAGGGAGTGAACATGTTTTGTTTTTGCTTCCCTTGGCCTTCTTCAAATCTTCAACCATAGGTTCAAATCCCAGACCAAAAGGGCCTATGTTCTCTCTCGGACATATGGTACGAACGATACCGTGCAGAGACACTCCTAACCCTTCCCTGGCACAAATCCATATTTCCAGAGTTCTTGATTTGAGAAATTCGACCAAGGCAATTGACTCCCATAGGAAAAGAAAATTTATCAAAACGCATTCTCTCTTGCATGGCTTGCACTCGATCATTCAGACAATGGTCGACCACATCTTCTTTAATCAAAGAAGGTGTATGAAAATGCTCCATTATCCACAACTGCAATATCAGATTACTCCCCTAAAAAAATCGTACCCCTCATTTTACTTCAGTTAAAGCCTTATATATTTCTGTTAAGATCATTGGTACAATGGTGACCTCATCTTTTTTCTTGAATAAAGCTATCACCACTGATTGTAGACGAGTACTGATACATCTCTCATCTAACGGGAACACTAAGATGCCCAACAAAGCCAGATAGAAAACCTCAAGACAACGTTGTTCCCAGATTTTTTTGGTGGTACAGAATTCATCCCAGAAGCAGTCGAAACCCTCTAAGGACCCAAATCTGACAAACAAATAATCAAAGAAAACCCAAGATTGTTTGAGACATCCCAGATGCTTGTTAACTTTCAACCCATAGAGTCGAATAAATCTCTTACGAGTATGATTCCGGGCTAAAATCATATGCTGACCCATATAAAACAATTGAAACAAACGAGATATTTTTGCCAGGGTAGGATTCAATTCACAACTTTCGAACCTAAACACCAAATTGTTTGGATCCCAAAAAGTCAACGCAACTTCTATTAGGTCCGGACGGGGTGTGAGATCCATGAGTGCTACAAGATTGCCTAACACTTTCCTCACTTCGCGCTTTTCAGAGTAGTCAAATATGCCCCACCACTTGACCAACTTTTTGGGTACCTTGACAACCACAAGGACTCTAGTCTTTGTGGACAGATCCATCCTGTAATTACACATAGGACATTAACTTAAACATTCGATAAGACAGGAAAAGATCCCCACCCATTAAGGTAAACTCACCATTTTACCTTACATTCTAACGTTTGCACTGACGACGTTAACTTCTTAATAGACAAGGTGAACATCTGTGTTTACCTTGTCCCTTTTAAAATTTTATAGTATTGGGTGCCCTTTTGAAATTTTGACTTAAAAAACTTGCCTTTTAGGCACCGGACTCCCACATTTGGTCCAGTATTATGAAATACAATTAATTTTGATGAGTCTTATCTTTATCTCACAAGTTAAAATATTATTCACTATTGTATATAAAAAAAAGGTTATTCGACTATGAATAAATTTCGTTTAAAGAATCAATTGATGACATGGTCTGGTTAATATTATATTTAACTTAATAATATATCTTAAGCTGTAATAATAATGGTGGAAATATCTTCATATTTTGCGATAATTTAATCCTTATCTCTATTTTTTTTATCATTCTATATTTCATATTCGCTTTATATTTTGAGTTATAATAATTATGAAAAGATTTTTACACTGTGTATAACTAATAAATTCATACCTTTTTTTTTTCAGTGGATGTTTCATATTTGTTTTATATCTTAAGCTATTATAATTGTGGAAAGTACTTTATGTTATGTGAATAATTAATTTTTTTTCTCATTTTTGTATTTAAGTCGTGTCTGATTATCTTTTCGTTATTTATATTTTCGGTTGAACTAAACTACTATAATTCATCCCTGCCTACAAATTAGTTTACAACGTTTACAAATCTTACAAACAGAAGTTCATATATTTATATTTATTGTATATTCGCTTAGAATGATTTTAAAAAAAGGAAGTACTACTTATCGAGAATTGCACAATCGTAGAATAAAGAAATTAGCTGAGATTATACACAAGCAAATTTGAATATCATAATTATAATAATAAAAAATTATATTCTCATGAATCAAACTCATACCCTCAGAATTTTTGCGTATTATATTCTGTAAATTCCATATTTAGTATGATGAACCATATGTTTACCAAAAATATATGCACTAAATTATCAAAAAATTAGTAAATCTAGTATTACAATAATATACACATTTTGTCTGCCAATAAAACGATCTCAAATTGGTAATACTAGGAAAATTGTCATAATTGGTATTGCAAGTTGGAATTGTCTTTAAATATTTATGCCAGGTGTATCATATTTTAATACATATATATAATTGCCACAAATAATGTTTGCGTGTAAAATAAAAACTTATTAATAGTTGAATCTATAATTAGAAGTGACACCTAGCTATTTTTGGCTAAGGAGTCTTTTTCCTTTTCATTACAACACCTCAAAAAATACTTATCCACACTCGATGTTTACACAACACTATCTATTTCGAGTACCAATTAATTTGAATCTATATGAAGAAATCCTACTTAAAAAATATGTTGCTTTAACTTAAAGATGACTTCATATGCAGGACTAGAAAAAAATGACATCTATGCCTAGATATTAATCTTTGTTCTATTTTTGCACAACTGGAAATTTAAGGTTATAACTTATTATTTAACTTTAATATTTAAATAAAAAACAAAATTTATTGAAATTGACTAATATTATATTTTGAATATACTATAAACTTCTATAATAATTAAATTAGTGTCCATCAATAAAGATCACGAGAAAGATTCTTTTTTTTTTTTCAAACATAGCATTATGTGTAAGTTTGGCAATAAATCCTGTCATATAAAATTTATGCCATTTTTGCTAAGTTTAGAATTTTGTTTGACCAATACTATGATTTCTAGAAGACTGTCCTTTCGAAAATCACTTTATTTCTTTTTTATTTATATAGTAGTACTATTTCTTTTAATTAATCTATTAAAAATACTTGGCAGTTTTACATTATGATACAATTTAATTTTAAATTTTCTTTTTCCCTTAATAACATGCTTTATAGTCACATAATTCTAATGACATGCTTAAATTCATAAGTTTCACGAGTCCTTTTATGTTCTTAAATTAATTTCTGAACTCAGTTAAATTATAACAATAACAATAAAAAAGAAATGTACCTAGTGCGATCTCACAAATAAAGTCTGAACATAGATGAGTATATACAAATTTTACCCCTAATTTGAGGTAGAAAATTGATTTCGATGAATCTCACTAAAAAAAATATTTTTAAACACATGTTTGAAAAACACTTTGAGCGAAAAAATCTCTAGTGAATATATAACGAAAAGAGAAGAAATGACAATATTAAGATGATGAAAGTACAAAAAAAAGAATAGTAAATACATCACATCCCCCCTCAACTTGTAGCCAAAACTTACTGTAGACCCCAAACTAATCGGGCAATTATTTACCCTCCGTAACAACTTTCGAGTGAATTAATTTCAACCTTTACGGCTGACGTGGCAAAAAAGAAAAAAACGCATGAGTTTTATTTTTTTAAAAAAAGGTCCCACTTTTTCTTTAATTATATATATATATATATATATATATATATATATATATATATATATATATATATATATATATATATATATAATCAGGAAAAAAATAAGAAAATCCAACTTCATCTTCTTCCTAACACCCCCTTACCCCACCCCACCCCCCAACACCATATTTTTTCATCTTCTTCGAACTCTCACACTCTTTTCTTTGTGTATTGATGTGTTTCTTTCTTAGAATTTTTACTTGTGGAAGATTGGTTTTTGGATTTGAATGCATAAGGTCTTTAATGGTGGTGCTTCTTTGGTTTTTTTTATTCTTTGGCAAAGAAGAGTTGGTTTTAAATAGATCTGAGGAGGTTTTTTTTAATTGTAGGGGAAGTGATTTTGATTGAATTTGAGTATTTGATGAAAATGGAATTGAGCTTTTTCAATTGGGATTTTAGTGTACGTTTCTATTCCCAATTTTGGAAGAGCTTGGAAGATTAGTTTTTTTCTTCCCAATTTTGTCAAAAGAAAAAAGCAGAGAAGGCAAATGTTATTATTGCTATGAATTGTGCAATTTTATTTATGTTTTGAATTTGAAATTTTGTGTATTGATTTATTTTTGAGATCATGTATTTATATTTAGTCCGTTGTTGGATTTGCTCAAGTTAATTCAAGTTAAATATTCATTTGATGAAAAAAATTTAGTAAAAAACTTGCAATAATGGAGAAAAATTCATTGAAAAATTTGCAACAATGAAAAAAAGGGGACGGGTTTGGTTGGATTTTGGTTGGGGGTGGGGGGAGGCGGACAAGCTAGATTTTAGGGGTGGAGGTAGGGTGGGGTGGAGGTAGGGTGTGGTGGAATCGTATATTGAAGAAAGGAAGAGAAGGGGGGAAGGGGGTGGCTGAAGAAGAAGAAGAAGAAGAAGAAGAAGAAGAAGAAGAAGAAGAAGAAGAAGAAGAAGAAGAAGAAGAAGAAGAAGAAGAAGAAGAAGAAGAAGAAGAAGAAGAAGAAGAAGGAGGAGGAGGAGGGGGAGGGGGGTTCTATTCTTTATATATATATATATAATAGATTATGTGTCAATGACAAGACACTGATGTGGCACTGATTTGGCCTGACATGACTCTAATTTGGCAATGACATGGAGCGTTTGTACTTCACTCTCCGTAGTGAGAGTGGTATAATTTTTTTAGAGTGGTAAAAAATTTACTTTAAAGTTGTTAAGGGTGGTAAATAATTGTCATACAAGTTTAGGGTCTAAAGTATGATTTGGCTTCAAGTTTACGGGTGTTTCGATGTATTATCTCTAATATTAAAGGATTGAATAATTACAAAATAGTAATACTTAAAAGAAGAGTGAGCAAATAAGATACTCCAATCTTAGATCACGTCTTTGGTGAGCTAAAGACGTGTCACCTCACCCTAATTCTTCTTGGATCTATCTCTACATCTCCTTAGGTCTATGATTACCAACCTCACACATTCTCACTAGGGTATTTATGTTTCTCCTATTTACATGCTTGAGTCATTTGACCAGTCTCGCTCTTCTCATTCTGTCCTCTTTTAATGTCACTTTCACTTTGCCTCATATATCTTTGTTTCTAATTTTATCTATCCTAGTTAGTCTGCTCATCTATCTAAGCATCATTATTTCTGCTACTTTCATCTTCTAAACTTGTGAATTTTGACTGGTTAACATTCTACCCAATACAACAGAAATAGTCTAATAACCACTTTATAGATCTTATCTTTAAATTTTAGTGATACATTTTTATCACATAGGACACCGGATACATGTCTCTGTTTTATCCACTTCACTTCAATAGGATATATCATATCATCGCCTGTCTCCCCCACTTCCTTAAATTATTGACGAAAGATACTTAAAGCTACCTTTTGTGAGAATGACATATGCGTCGATCCTCACTTTCATATCCACCTCATGTGTTGTCTCTGAATTTGCACTTCAGGTACTCTATTTTAATCCCACTCATGTTGAAAGCTTTAAACTCTAGGTTAGTCTATCCTAACCAGGGGCGGACCCATGGTATAGAAAATCAGTATTTATGTACCTATATTAAATTTGAACCACCTGAAAAAAGGTTTTTGGATAGCTCAGTGGTTCTAAGTCCACTTCTTGTGTTGCTCCTGCGGCCCCTGTGTCACGAGTTCGATTCTCAGTAGGGGCGTAGGCTGCATTTTTTTTTAATATCTGTTTTGTACAACTTTAGTAGCTTTCCTGTAGCTATAATTACTATTACATCCCTTGAAATTATATTTTATTGACGTATTCATATATTTATATTCTGATTTTTTCGAACCCCTGAAGAAAATTTCTAGATCTGCCACTGATCCTAACGTTAACCTGCATGGCTTATCAAACAAATACTTTCCATGATAATCGAAAGTGATTATCGAAATTCCATCAAGAGACTTTTCCATCTTCCTTTAGCTCTACATCGTTTAAATCATTCCATCTACCCATGAAAATTTTTGTCCCGCCATCGCGAGTCATAGAACGACGTTAATAATCACCCATGAAATCCTTATTAGATGTAAGTGAATTGAAAATTTTAGAAACACATTTGAAACAGATCAATGATATAATAGGAAGCCATAAGAATATTTTGATAATTAATTCATGGGGAATTGTAGGAATCTTTTTCAAAGGCTTCATCTTTGTATCTTGTATAGAGATTTTATCTATGAAGAAATTTACTACAGTTCTCCAAGAACTAATTATCGAAACATTCTTATGGCTTTATGTTATGTCATTGATCCGTTTCAAATGTGTTTGTGAAATTTTCAATTTACTTACATTTGGTAAGGATTTTTAACGGATAATTATTACCATCGTTTTATGACTCGCAATAACGGATCAAAATTTCTCGTAAAATGACCACTTAAAAACACTTCTCACTCTTTATTTCTTTTATTTTTTTTTTAATGAATTTTGTTAAGAGTTCTTTTTCCTTCTTTATTTATTTATTTATTTATTTATTTATTTATTTATTTATTTATTTATTTATTTATTTCACTTTTGAAGGATGTGATTTGAAAGGTGGCCTCATGGAGACAGATAGTAATTTCTAGACTATCAAATTTGATCTTTATAATGTTAAGAGATAAGCATTTAATAACCTCTCGAACTAGAGTCGCTCTCATTGTACTCCTCTCCTTTTTTTATTGAAACCTCCCCTGCCTCTGCCCATGATTTTTTCTGCAAGGTTTTCCACGTAAATCTGTGTGTTCTTATTGTCTTTCTGCTTGTGGTTTGCTTTATTTCTACCCGATTTCTAACAGTTATTACGACGTACACCAACTTTACAGGGGTCCTATTATCCTTCTGAACTTTATTTTAGCATATTTTTGTCACCTTTTTGTGCTAATTTGACACCTTTATTACATAAAATGAAGTCCATATCAAAGGTGTTACTTTAGCTAAAAAAGTTGACAAATGGTATCGTGTTAGCTAAAAAGGATGACAAATATACGATAAATTTAATTCTGGGGATAATAGGACCCTCGTGAAGTTGGAATGTGTCGTAGCAAATTTGCTCATAGTTCAGGAAGATACTAGATGCTTTAGTCTAATGTTAATTCAAAATAGTAGTTAATTTTTTAAACAGAATATAATGTTTTTAGTTTCTTTATGTCAGAAACATGTCATGTTTGAACTATTATTGAAATTATAACCCTCAAACATTGAGTAATAAAACAAATTTAATAACAATATAGATGAGTAATTAACGAGTGTTTAATTTGGTAACTCGATCAACTATAGAACTAAGTACTAGTCTAAATCCTTAAATTATTGATGCAAGATACTTAAAGCTTTCTTTCTTGAGAATGACGTGCATCGGTCCTCATTTTCATATCCAACTCATGAGTTGTCTCTGAATTTACACTTCAAGTACTCTATTTTAATCCTGCTCATGTTAGAAGCTTTAAACTCTAGAGTTAGTCTAACCTAACGTTAACGCGTGTGCCTTATTCAAACAAATACTTTCCATGATAATCGAAAGTAATAATCAAAAATCCATCTAGAGGCTTTTCCATCTCCCTTTAGCTCTATATCGTATAAATCATTACATCTACCCACGAGAAATTTTGTCCCGCCATTGCGGGTCATAGAACGACGGTAATAGTTACCCATTAAATCCTTATCAGATGTAAGTGGATTAAAAATTTTAGGAACACATTTGAAACGGATCAATGATATAACAGGAAGCCATAAGAATATTTCAATAATTAATTCTTGGGGAATTGTAGGAAACTTTCTCATAGGTTTCATCTTCGTATCCTGTGTAGAGATGAAATCTATGAACAAATTTCCTACAATTCTCCAAGAATTAATTATCGAAATATTCTTATGGCTTTCTGTTATCTCACTGATCTGTTTCAAATGTGCTTCTAAAATTTTGAATTCACTTACATCTATCTGATAAGAATTTCATGGATAATTATTACCGTCGTTCTATGACTCGAGATGACGGGACAAAATTTCTCGTGAATGAATGAAACGATTTATATTATATAGAGCTAAAGGAAGATGGAAAATCCTCACCTACAAATAATAACATCGTAATACCTTTCCTTGAATATGTCATGTCAAGGGGACACTTAAAAACACTTCTCACTCTTTATTTCTTTTATTTTGTTTATAAATTTTGTTAAGAGTTCTTTTTCCTTCTTTATTTATTTATTTATTTATTTCACTTTTGAAGGATGTGATTTGAAGGTGGCCTCATGGAGACATATAGTAATATATGGACAATCAAATTGGGCCCATTTCACATTTACAATGACTAATCCACTATATTTTTTGCTTTTATTCATAAAAAATTCTGCTTTTGATCTTTATAATGTTAAGAGATAAGCATCCAATTACCCCTTGAATTATAGCCAAAATTATTATGACACACTCCAAATTCACAGGGTTTCTATTACCCTCCTGAACTCAATTTTAGCGTATTTTTATCACCCTTTTATGCTGATGTGACACCTTTATTACATAAAATGAAGTCCATATCAAAGGTGCCACTTTAGCTAAAAAGATCAACAAAAGGTATCGCATCAGCTAAAAAGGATGACAAATATACGATAAATTTAGTTCTGGGGGAATAGGATGTTATTCTTCGTAGTTTTAGGGTACAGGAATCTGTATTTAGGCACAACAACTTCAAAAATAGTTCAAGTTTAAAACACGAACACTATGAAGTACAAAAACACCCTCAACACAAGATCAAAGTGATCTTTCTAAGAAGTGTGTTTTATTTTTTCAAAAATTAAGATGAAACAGAAATAAATCCAAGTCCCCCGACTTCATGGAGTGTCCTTAAGGGATAATTCCCCTCACTGTACCCAAGGTTTTGGAATCTTCCTCCCAGGATAAAATGGTTTTCAATCCAACTATAGTGGTACCTCAAATAATTAGATTCGTCGAACTCACTCAACGATTTGATTGATCACAAAGAATGTTTTGAAGACAATAAGAGTTTTTATTTCAGAAAAATTTTCATTCATTTCTAAACCTTTGGATGAAAGAAGGTTTATATAGCCATCAGATGCCTCTTCTGAAAGTTGGCAATGGTTCACTTAAAAGGTGTATCCTTTGGAAGAGTCATGTCTGTTCATTCGAAACATTGTGTCTTTTTCTGAACAGAAACAACTATCTGAACAGTCACACCTTTTCCAAAACAATATGTCTTTTGCTCAAAGGTTGTGTCCCTCCATTTTCCATTCACACCAATTAAATCCAACAATCCCCCACATGAATGGGGAGTGGCTATTCTTTGTAAAACTTTACGGACAAGTATGTGATCATCAAGCAAATAATGATTGCATCTGGATAAGTGGTTTCCCTTTGAACTTTTAGTGGTGAACATGTATCGGATGCACTCGGTCAATCGGTAGATTTGATATCTTTGAACCGTCGAGATTTAGTGTACATCTAGACAACATATGTCACACAACCAGCCTTTTATCATTTATGGTTCTCACGGTTTGGTTCTTTTCATCCATGAACAAGTCCCGATTTCATGAGAGCTTAGAGAATAGGCCTTTACTAACATTCTCCTTGAAGCGGCTTCCACTTTTCCCTCACATAGGTGATTTCTATACGTTCAATCCTTTAGATTAAACTATTTGGTAAAATCTGTCAAATTTAGATAATCATTAAAAGACTTTTCACCTTAAGTCTTATCCTTGTTTACTATACATTGTCTATATCATGAGAATGGGTTAGGTAATTGACAATGTTGAGCCTATCAGACACAACTTTGTTTGATCTCCTTAAATCTAGCTCTTGGGATCTCCAGTCTGCTAGGTAGATTTATCGCCATGCTGACTTGTACTAGGCCTTAAACCCATTCTTTTTGATGTCATTTCTACTCCTTCTCTAGATAGGCTTTTTGTAAGTGGATCCGACACATTATCCTTTGACTTAACATAGTCAACAGTGATAATTTCACTAGAGAGAAGTACTTTAACGGTATTATGTCTCTGTATTATATGACGAGATTTACCGTTGTACTATGCTCCCTGCCCTACCTATTGCCGCTTGGCTATCACAGTGTATACATACTGGTGCCACTGGTTTAGGCCAATAAGGAATATCTTCCAAGAAATTTCGGAGCCATTCTGCTTCTTCACCGTATTTATCCAATGTGATAAATTCAGATGCCATTGTAGAGAAAGCAATACAAGTCTGTTTGGATGATTTCCAAGAGACTGCTCCTTCACTGATAGTAAATACATATCCACTTATAGATTTTACTTCGTTCGATCCGGTGATTCAATTTGCATCACTATATCCTTCAAGTACCGCAAAATATTTATTATGATCCAAGGCATAATCTTGAGTGTATTTTAGATACCCCAAAACTCTTTTTATTTCCATCCAATGAGTTTTTTTGGGATTACTTGTGTACCGACTCAACTTACTAATAGCGCATGTTATGTATGGTCGTGTACAATTCATTATCTACATTAGACACCCCAATACTCTTGCGTACTCCAATTTTGAGTCACTTTCATCTTCATTCTTTCGAAGTGCAAAACTCATATCCAAATGAGTCTTGGCAATACCAAATTCCATATACTTGAATTTGTCAAGTACATTTTTGATATAATGAGGCTGTGACAATGTCAACCCTTGTGGAGTTCTATGGATCTTTATACCTAAGATCACATCCGCAACTCCTAGGTCTTTCATATCAAACTTGCTCTCGATCATTCGTTTATTGCATTTAAGTCAGAAATGTCTCTACTGATGATCAACATATCATCCACATATAAACAAACAATGACTTGGTGTTTCGGAGTGTCTTTCATGTAAACACATTTATCACATTCATTTATCTAGAACCCGTTTGCCAACATGGTTTGGTCAAACTTCGCATGCCATTGTTTAGGTGCTTGCTTTAGTCCATACAACGACTTAATAAGTTCACACACCTTATTCTCCTTTCCTGGAACCACAAAACCCTCAGGTTGTTCCATGTAAATTTTCTCCTCCAATTCTCCATTTAGGAATGCAGTTTTCACATCCATTTGATGGATTTCAAGACCATATACTCCCGCCAAGGCAATTAACATTCGAATCGATGTTATCCTTGTTACTAGCGAGTATGTATCAAAGTAATCAGATTCTTCTTTTTGCTTGAAGCCTTTTACTACAAGTCTTTCCTTGCATTTGTCAATAGTACCATCCACTTTTATTTTCTTTTTGAAAATCTATTTAGAACCTAATGGTTTATTTCCTGGAGGAAGATCAACTAAATTTTTATGTATGGTTGCTTAAGATTGAATCAATCTCACTGTTGATAGCCTATTTCCAAAAGGATGAGTCTGACGATGACATCGCTTCTTTAAATATTTGAGGCTCATTTTCTAAGAGAAATGTTACAAAATTTGATCCAAACAAAGTAGACATTCTTTGACGTGTACTACGTCTTAGATTCTCTTCATTATGTACATTCTCACTTGGTTCATCTCGAGGTCATTTAGATCCTCCACTAGACTGTTCATGTCTAATTTTATACGGGTAAATGTTTTCAAAGAATTCGTCATTATCTGATTTAAGTACCGTATTTTAATTTATATCCGAATGTTTGGATTTATGAACCAAAAACCGATATGCTTTACTGCTTTTAGCATATCCTATGAACACGCAGTCCACAGTCTTAGGTCCTAACTTAACCCTTTTAGGCATAGAAATTTGGTCCTTTGCTAGAAACCCCCACACTTTGAAATATTTCAAATTGGGTTTCCTTCCTTTCCATTTTTCATAAGAAATTGATTGTATCTTACTAAGGGGAACTCTATTGAGTAAACGGTTGGCTGTAAGGATAGCCTTCCCTTACAAATTTTGCGGTAAACCAAAAGTTATAAGTAAGGCATTCATTATTTCCTTCAACGTTTGTTTTTTCTTTTCGCAGTTTCATTAAATTAAGGTGAATACGGGGCCATAGTTTGATGGACGATTCCATTCTCTACACATATTTCGGCGAAGGGAGATTCATATTCTCCGCCCCAATCACTTCTTGTCATTTTTATCTTTTTCTCTAACTGATTTTATACTTCAGTTTTGTATTGCCTAAACGCATCTATTGCTTCATCCTTACTATATAGCAAGTAGACATAACAATATCTAGTACAATCGTCAATAAAAGTTATGAAATACTTTTTCCCGCCATGTGATGGTGTTGACTTCATATCACAAATATCAGTGTATATTAAGTCTAAGGGATTAGAATTCCTTTCAATGGACTTATAAGGATGCTTTGCATACTTTGATTTCACACACGTTTGGCACTTTGATTTATTGCACTCAAAGTTTGGCAAAACCTCTAAGTTAATTAGTTTTTGTAACGTTTTGTAATTAACATGGCCTAAACGTTCATGCCACAAATTATAAGTGTCACACCCTTTTTTCAACTCCAAAAAGATTCAATTTTAAGTTTCAAAGGGTTTTTATTATTAAGTGACAGAAGAAAATGATTTGTTTCAAAGAAGGATTATTTTTACATTCAAAATCAGAGTCGCCACTTGGCATAATGTGATGTGCCAACTCACCATTGGAAAATTCTTTTCAAAACCATTTGACTCTTTAAACTGTCTTGCGAATAGAGATTTCGGCTAAGGAATTCTGTTGACCGAGGGGAAGGAGTTAGGCACCCCGCGATCCCGCGGTTCTACCATGGTCACTCAGTGAAGTATATTGGCTAATTCGGCACTACAAATGTATAAACCACACAAAAAGCACGCAACAATTAAGGAAACAAACACAAATCAAAACAAATAAAAAATATAGTGTCCAGTCCGAGTTATACAACCCTGAAAAATTAAAAGTGCGAAAATGTAAACCTATTCTAGTATAAGCTAATCTTAAACTACTCTTGGACTAAATCTCCACCCGATGTTTCGGGGACTTGACCGTGCGCCGTCTTTAAGTACAGAATATCTCGGGGCATTCCCCGGTGAATAAACACAAATACCTCGGGGCATACCCCAGCCAAATAGTATATTTTTTATCTAAGTGCTATAAACTAGAAAAACATTCAACCAAATATTCCATATTCAAACATTCAATGCAAACACTTATTCCTAGAATTTTGCCTACCCGAACCTATATCCCTATCCATTTCAACATATCATAATTCCATCACTTTCCAACAATGTTCATACGTATTCAAAATAAAGAAAATAGACAACAAACCCAAAATTAATCTATGTTCAAACTTTATCCAATTCTTAATCCCACCCCCAAATTCATTCTCAACTAATGATTAAAATATGCTTCGATTATCAATTCAATTTCTCGCACCCAAATTCAACATCAACCAACATCATCCATACACATAGTAAAGGTTTAAGTATGATAAGCACACCAAAACATTCACGTCCGCAAGAACAATCAAAATTCAAGATAAAAATAGAGAATGAGAGAAGAAATAGACCTCAAGTTTCACTTTCAAAATCAATGTATTATTTTGATTAAATCCGAGTTCTCCGCATCTGAAGCCTTTGAGTCAAACCTCAATATTAGACCCACTCCAAACTCGGTACTACCAAAATTAAACCTCGAACTGACCATGATGACCCAAAAAGCTCTCTAAAATCCAATGGAAAATCAAACACCCACAGGGTTCTAACTCCGATGAGTCGCCGATGATGCAGACGACCAGAACAGCCAGTCGCCGGATGGATTCCATCCGGAATTGAAGAACAACAGAGTGAGGTTTGACCGTTTTATACGAACGACGAACGGAAGGAATGATTCCGGCAAAGCTACTGCCAGAATAGTAACCCAAAATCAACCCCTCTTTCTTCTTCATTACAGATCTCGACCTCTCTCATTCTATCTCCCTCCTATTCTTGAATCTCTCTCTCTATGTTTATCTTCTCTCTCTTAACTTTCTCTCTCTCGATCGATTTCTCTCCCTCTCTTGCAGCTCTCTCTCTTAATCTCTCCTCTGTGTCTGTGACTTGTGAGATTTTTGGTGACTAAGAGGGAGGCCGGTCTGTGTGTGCATGAAGATAGGATGAGTGTTCCTTTGTGTTTTTGGTATCAAGAAGAAGATAAGAAGAGTGAAACCATCCAAAAAAATTCCCACCCTGTGCATAAAGATCTCTATATATGGACCAATTCTTTGCCATGGGAGTATGCTCTATCCCTTTCTCGGAAGGTTCTAGTGGGTCCCTCTTTTTGTAGTGTTGAAAATCTCATCATGGGTCATCTATCTGTATGCTTAATTGATATCTTCCCTATGGCCCCCCACTCTGTTGTGCATTTTTTTTTTTATTCCCTTTTTATCCATTCTGTTATAGAAGAGGATGAGAAAAATGTATAAATGGGTTAAAGGGGTGACGTGGGGTAAGTGGCAGGGTAGTGAGGTGGGGGTAATGGTAGGGGTAATGTGTCTTATTTTAATTGAAAGGGTTGTTAGTATGTTAAAAAGAATAAAAGTTTGTTAGGGATTTTGTTGAGAGTTATTTTTTTGTATTTTTGTTGGATGTAATTACATGGGTGAGGGTACACGGTAGGATAAGGTAAAAATGGGTAAAACGATATCGGGGAGGGACAAAACTACGTGTCTACAATAAGACTCAAGAAAGTAAGAAATAGTTGAAGGTTTATTGATTTCAACATTCATTACATTCATCATATAAAGGCCCTCAGTGAGATAACCTTTTCCTGCATACACTTCTCATTTGCTTATTACAATTTTTCCAGAAATGGTTACACATTTGAATCCGTTATGGTATTGAAGTGAAACATAAATCAAGTTCCTACGTAATTCTGGAATGTACAAGACATTTTTAAGTGTTAAGACCTTTCCTGAAGTTATTTTCAAGCTCACTTTTCCTATTCCTTCTACCTTAGCTGTAGCGGAGTTAGCCATGTGGATCACTTCCTCTAATTGAGTGGAGAGAATGACAAAAATAGGTCTTTGTTGGCACAAACATTTCGGGTGGAACCAGAATCCATCCACCACTCGCGAGGATTCTGCACCAAGTTGCACTATGATAACATAGCACACCGATCATCACTTTCTGTAATACCCTGCATATTTCTAATCCAGTGATTCATACTTGAGTACATGACTTACAATGAATATCCTAGTGATATTATATCTTATGATTCATTAAGCATGTTCATATGAATCACTTAAGGTAATGCAAGCTAAGAGTTTTCGAATCCATCAAGTTTTAGTGTTTGATTTTGCAAGGTTCATACTTTAACGACTATAACTCGATTTTAATGTGGTATTTTGGCTGATTAAGACCCACAAAAATGTAGATAATCGAATTATCTTTCCAGCGATACCAATTTCGCCTTAATCCAATACCCGAGCGAAAAGTTATGCCCATTTTCGTGAGAGACAGTAAGCATAGGCGATTGGTTAGGCGCCGCCTAACCCAAGCATAGGCAATTGGTTAGGCGCCGCCCAATGAATGCATAGGCGATTACTTGGGCGCCGCCTAAGCCAATTCCAGGTGTCAAAAACACTCTGGCTTAAGTTATTTTAAAGGTAACTAAGTCTTTAAATACTCCTTACACGTCCCTAAACTTAACCCTATGAAATATATTGCCTCTAAACATATTACAATCCTATTTTCATCTCAAAGATCATCATCCAAAAGCATTAAAGGATAAAAACAACTAGGGTTTCCAAACTAAGCTTGAAGATCCGATTTCAAGGAAATTCCTCCATCAATCATCAAAAATCTTTCCTTTAAGGTATGCGTAGTGTTCATCTATGGATTCAATTCGTTCGTAGAGTTCAAGAATCAATATTTAAAATACAAAAGCTTGGTTGATCGTGGTGATATGATCATACCCATGTTGATACTTGATTGTTTTTCCTCTTTTTCATTATAAAGTATGATTTTTATATTTTTGGGTGTTGATGATCATGTTGTTGATATTGGGTGATTCCTAAGATGGAATCTTTATATGTTTTTGTGAATTCATGATATCATATAAGTTGGAAATATGTAAATTTGGTTGTTCATAATGTATAATTTGATGAATTCACCTATGCTTAAGATGTGCATGTAAGGTTTTTGATAAAAAGCCTAAGGAACTAGAAATCATGCAATATAGCTAAATTGTGACTAAGTGAAGGATTCATGATATGCCCTTACGTTCCAATGACTTCTATGTTGATATAGTGCCTTGTAAATGTTGTTGGAATACTCATGAACTATTCTTATGAGATTATTCTATGTTTACTTATAAATCCTACTTATGAACAAGATGTATGATAACCATGCAATCCACATGAACTTCCATGCTATTAGTATGTATTGCCAATATGATTATGCAACGAACATGATATTAAGATTGTGCAAGTACTTCCATGTGATATGAAATCCTTTCCATGCAATTCATTGTTGATAACCATGCTTAGTATCAGATCCCTACTTATGATATTATAAATTATGGACTCTACTCTTATGATCAAGTCAGTCATGTGTGTCAGTTTAATTCCATCGAGTCCTGGGGGTACTTGTACCGAAAACTATAGTTGTATGCCTAGATCCATGTCATGTTTCACGATATCCGAACTCAAGTTGTGATTCCATAGACTTCAGACAGTCATGTGACTCAGGAAAACCTCATGATCTTAGTCAGTTGTCAAATATTAGTAACATTTTGCCAGTCAACGGAATTCAGTAAGATCAAGTCATGCACAGTCTGTTATTCATGTCTAGTCCCTCCAGATGGGAGTAGAGGTTAGCACCGAGTGAACTCAAGGATGGGAACTCACCCTCCAGTTCAGGGTGTGATTCTTCGTAGCAATCCTTGTGTTCCAAAACTACGTAGTCAGCGTAGGCTAAGACATTTTAACTCGTCAGCTCAGGGTTGATGAGGTTGCTTAACCCATCAGTTTAGGGCTCCCACCGTTCTCATTGAGTACCCGCCAGATAAGGGTCACTCACAACTGTCCTTACTAGTGGCGCGGTATTGATACCCCTCCAATCGAGGCAGATATTAGACCCCAGCTTACCCATAACGGCATACACAGGGCATGTCGGTTAAACACTACTTCCCACAGTTTCAGTATCAGTCTCAGTAAAAGAACTCAGATAGTTCTTCATATTTCAGTATAAACAGGACTGTCAGATACAGTCATCCATGTTATCAGTTTCAGTAATAGTCTCAGTAAAAGAACTCAGGGCGTTCTTCAGATTTCAGTATATACAGGACTATCAGATACAGTCGTTCATGTTATCAGTTTTAGTATCAGTCATAACAAGTTATCAATAAACCATGTATTAGCTTACAGGTCATGCTATCACGTATTCACGATCCCAGTTTCTATATATGTGTGTTTGCACTCCCACGTTCATATTAGTCAGTCAGTGTTGTTTATACATAAAACCTTTTATGTTCATCCTACCTTCCTCGTATACTCAGTACTCCAGTTGTACTGACGCATTTGCGCTATGGTGCTTTCTTTTCATGTTTCACCATAGGTTCCGAGACACGAGCTCCAGCCCAGCAGTAGCGGTAGCATTCCAGTCGTAGAGACATAGTGAGTCCTCATTGATTCGATAATAATATGTTTTGATTCATTTATTTATTCTTCAGTTCAATTTTATGGAGTTAGTTGGAGACATGTTCCTTCAACTCCTTATTCAGACAGTTTAGAGGCATTCGAATTTACTTTCAGACCTACATTCAAATTTAGTTGTTTTGGGTATTTTCTCCCACATGATTGTATTCAGTTGAACCTTATGTCCTTATAGTTCCATGTGTTTCGCACTATAATATCATGATTTGTAGTATACAGGTATATATATTAGTCATGGGTTAGCTTGTGGTCTCTCGGGGTCATAAGCACTGTGTAGCATTTTGGTTCAGCAAATCGGGGTGTTACTAACTTTGTATCAGAGCCTAAGGTACAATAGAGTCCTAGGAAGTCTAAAAGCCGCATCTAGTAGAGTCTTGTACATGGGTGTGTTATGCGCCACATTTATGTGCGGGAAGCTATAAGATATTTTAGGAACAGTCCCCTTTCTTCATTATTCATGTCATGCTAGTGAGCATAATCATAAGTTAAACTCTCAGTCTAATCCATTCTTGTCTTATTCCAAACCATGGCCCTAAAGAGAAGAAACCAGCCATCTCCTCAGCCCGAAGATCCTTTTGGTGAACATATTTCTCATGCGGAGTTTAGAACCGCATTTACCACACTTGCTCAGTCCATGGCTGCACAGAATGAAAATCCACCAGTTATTCCGGCTAATCCAGTGGCCACTCCCAAAGTAGCTAGGGTTCGGGACTTCACCCGGATGAACCCTTCATCTTTCCATGGGTCTAAGTTTGATGAGGACCCTTAGGAGTTCATTGACCAAGTCCAGAAGGTCATTGATCATGGGAGTTACTTCTATTGAGAGTGCTGAGTTAGCCGCCTACCAGTTATAGGATGTTGCTCATGATTGGTACAAATAATGGAAGTCTGACAGGTTAGATGATTCAGGCCCTATCTATTGGGAGGAATTTATCACAGCCTTCTTAGATAGATTCTTTCCCCAAGATCTAAGGAAAGACAAAGTTCTTGAGTTCATTAACCTCAGGCAGGGGAATATGATGGTTAGGGAGTCTCAGATTTAATCAGCTAGCCAGGTATGCTCCTCATGTGGTTGCAAACGATAGAGCTAAGATGAGCAAGTTCGTGTCAGGGGTCAACGATAGCGTGGTAAATAAGTGTAGGTCTGCGATGTTTATCAGTGATATGACCTTAGCCAGACTCATGACCCATGTCCAGCAAGTAGAAGAGCAAAAGTTTAAGACTAGGGAGAGGCAAAACAAGAGAGCAAGGTCAGGTAATTTCAACTTTGCTCACCCCAAGTCAGATGGAGGAAATCGTTCACAGTTTTGCTCCAAGTCAACCATTCCATCACCTTCCTCTGCCAGCGCTCTAGTGTCGAAGTTCAGAGACGGCAATAGAGACAAAGCACCAGGCTCTAAGTCTCAGGGCAGTGTTAACAGTGCCCAAACAAATCCCCTTTGTCATACTTATGGTAAGAACCATAAGGGTATTTGCAGAGCCGGTAGTGATGTCTGTTTTGGCTGTGGAAATCCAGGCCACCAGATTAGGGAGTGTCTGCAGTCAAGTCTTCAGGGTCAGCAAAATTATTCTACAGCTCAGTCCAGTCGCTCGAACCAGCAGGGTGCCATTTCCAGTGCTACCAGTGGGCAATGCCCAAACAGACTCTATGCTCTTCAGTCCCGACAGGATTAGAAAAATTCTCCTGATGTCGTTATGGTACGTTACAGATTTTCTATGTTCATGTTTATGATTTGCTAGACCCAGGTGCATCCTTGTATTTTGTTACTCCATACATAGAAAGCGATTTTAAAATCAGTCCCAAAGTCCTAGCAGAGCCCTTCTCAGTCTCTACCCTAGTGGGTAAAACCATCATAGCTCGGTGGGTATACAGGAACTGCCCGGTTATGATATCTCATAAATCCACATCAGCAGATTTAGTAGAGTTAGAGATGACTGATTTTGATGTCATTCTTGGCATAGATTGGCTTTATTCCTTCTATGCCACAGTCGACTGCAGAAACAAGATAGTTCAGTTTCAGTTCCTGAATGAGCCCATCTAAGAGTAGAAGGGTAGCATTTCAGTGTTTTGGGATCAACTTCTTTCCTACCTTCGGACAAGGAAAATGATTTCTAAGGGGTGTGTGTATCATCTCGTGCATGTTAAAGATTCTAGTTCTGAATCTCCCAGCCTCGAAACAGTCCCTATTTTTAATGAATACTCAAATGTCTTTCCTGAAGATATTCCAGGCATTCCTCCAGAAAGGGAAATAGACTTTGGCATAGACCTTGTTCTGGATACTCAACCTATTTCCATTCCGCCATATAGAATGGCACCAGTAGAACTCAAGGAATTGAAAGATCAGTTGATGGATCTCTTAGATAAGAGATTCATCAGACCCATCATTTCCCCATGGGGTACGCCAGTATTATTCGTGCACAAGAAAGACAGTTCTCTCAGGATGTGTATTGATTACCGTCAACTCAACAAGGTCAGGGTTAAGAACATATATCCTCTTCCCAGGATTGATGATCTATTCGACCAAATTCAGGGTGCCAGTTAATTCTCAAAGATAGACCTCAGATCAGGCTATCATCAACTCAGAGTCAGAGAATGTGACATTTTGAAGATAGCTTTCCATACTCGGTATAGTCACTTCGAATTTCTAGTCATGTCATTTGGTATTACCAATGCCCCTACAACTTTTATGGATTTGATGAACCGTGTGTTCAAGCAGTACTTGGACATGTTTGTAATAGTCTTTATAGATGATATTCTGGTCTATTCTCGCACAGAGCGTGATCATGCAGACCATCTTAGGATTGTTCTTCAGACTCTCAGGGATCACCAGTTATTCTCTAAGTTCAGCATGTGTGAATTTTGGCTAAGATCAGTAGCATTCCTTAGCCATATTATTTTCGGTGATGGCATTAGAGTAGACCCTCAGAAAACTAAGGCAGTAAGAAACTGGCCCAGACCCGTATCTCCATCAGATATTTAGGAGTTTCTTGGGTTTGGCTGGCTATTACAGACGGTTTTTTGAGGGATTTTCTTCTATTCCATCTCCCATATCTAGATTGACTCAGAAGAAGATTAAGTTTCAGTGGTCAGATTTATGCGAGAAGAGCTTTCAAGAGTTGAAGACTCGACTCACCTCCGCCCCAGTTCTAGCTATTATAGATTGTAGTCTATTGTGATGCATCCAGAGTGGGTTTAGATTGTGTCCTCATGCAGCATGGTAAGGTCATAGCTTACGCCTCCAGATAGTTAGAGCCACATGAGAAGAATTATCCTACCCATGATCTTAAGTTAGCAGCAGTAGTTTTGCCTTGAAGATTTGGAGGCATTACCTCTATGGAGTTCATGTAAATGTCTTCACAGACCATAAAATCCTCCAGTATGTCTATTCCCAGAAAGATCTCAATCTTCGCCAGAGAAGGTGGTTAGAGCTCTTGAAGGATTATGACATGAGTGTTTTTTTATCATCCGAGAAAGGCCAATGTTTTGGCCGACGCTCTCAGTCGACTCTCCATGGGTAGTATTTCTCACATTGAGGATAGTAAGAAAAAGATGGCTCAGGAGATCCATCAGCTTGCCAGACTAGGCGTTCGCTTTGTTGATTCTTCAGAAGGTGGTGTATGTGTTCATAGTAGTTCAGAGTCATCTCTAGTTTTCGAGGTGAAATAGAAACAATACAGGGATCCTAGCCTTGTCAAGATCAAAGAGTCAGTTCAGAATTAGAAATATAAGGTTTTCTCCCAATGGGGAGATGGTGTTCTTCGTTGTCAGCATGATTCAGTCTGGGTCATTATAGATAGAATAACCAAGTCAGCTCATTTCCTTTCTGTTCGTACTTTTTATTCCAACGAAGATTATGCCAAACTCTATATCAAAGAGTTTGTCATATTACACGGTGTTCCACCATCTATCATCTTAGACAGAGGTACCCAGTTTACTTCTCACTTTTGGAAAGCATTCCAAAAAGGTCTCGGTACCCAAGTCCATCTCAGCACAACATTTCATCCTCAGACAGATAGTCAAGAAGAAAGGACCATTCAGAATCTTGAAGCTATGCTAAGGGCGTGTGCAATTGAATTCAAGGGAAGTTGGGATGACCACTTGCCTTTGATTGAGTTTTCATACAACAATAGCTATCATTCTAGTATTTAGATGGATCCATTAGAAGTTCTCTATGGTAGGATATGTAGATCTCTGATTTTTTGGTTCGAAGTTATTGAGGCCTCAATCATAGTTCCTGACTTAGTATTCGATGCCTTAGAGAAAGTTCAGTTGATCAGAGAGAGACTTCGGGCTGCTCAGATTCGATAGAAGTCCTATGCAGATATTCGTAGAAAGGATCTCGAGTTGGAGGTCAATGACTATGTCTATCTTAAGATCTCTCCCATGAAGGGAATGAAAAGGTTCGTCAAGAAAGGGAAACTCAGTCCTTGGTATGTCGGTCCCTTCAGAATTCTTTGTCGCTTCAGCAAGGTATCTTATGAGCTTGAGTTGCCTTCAGATCTAGCCTCAGTCCATCCAGTCTTCCATGTCTCTTTTCTAAAGAAGTGCATAGGTTACCCAGCAGTTGTTGTCCCTATTCAAAGCATCGACATTTAGAACATCCTCTCTTTGGCAAAATTAGTCTCATGACGGAGCTACCTAGGAAGCAGAAGCAGATATGCGTACCAAGTATCCTCACCTCTTCCCCTCCAATTTAGATCAAGCTCAAGGTAATAGTTCTCCTTAAGCTTATTAAGTTTTATATTCATGTTTCCAGTATGAACTTGGTACCTATTAACCGTTTCATAGTCAGTCATGTATTCATGTATCAGTTGTCCATGCATTATTTATGCACGAGTTCAGTATGTTTAGCATGTCAGTCATGATATCAAGTTTCAGTTCTTCATGTTCAGTTCAGGTTCTATTGTCTTGTATCCCTTCTTAGTAAATTCTCATTCGAGGACGAATATTCCCAAGGGGGATATATTGTAATACCCCGCATGTTTCTAATCCTGTGATTCATACTTGAGTACATGACTTACAATGAATATCTTAGTGATAGTATAGCTTATGATTTATTAAACATGTTCATATGAGTTACTTAAGGTAATGCAAGCTAAGAGTTTTTGAATCCATCAAGTCTTAGTGTTCGATTTTGCAAGGGTCATCTTTAAATGAGTATAACTCCATGTTAATGTGGTATTTTGGCAGATTTAGACCCACCAAAATTTAGAGAATCTAATTAGCTTTCCAACGATTCCAATTTTGCCTTAATCCTATACTCGAGCGAAAAGTTATGCCTATTTTTGTGAGAGACAGTAAGCATAGGAGATTGGTTAGGCGCCGCCTAACCCAAGCATAGGCAATTGGTTAGGCGCCGCCCATGCATGCATAGGCGATTACTTGGGCGCCGCCTAAGCCAATTCCAGGTGTCAAAAACACTCTGTCTTAAGTTATTTTAAAGGTAACTAAGTCTTTAATACTTCTTACACGTCCCTAAACTTAACACTATGAAATATATAGCCTCTAAACATATTACAATCCTATTTTCATCTCAAAGCTCATCATCCAAGAGCATTAAAGGAGAAAAACAACTAGGGTTTCAAAACTAAGCTTGAAGATCCGATTTTAAGGAAATTCCTCCGTCAATCATCAAGAATCTTCCTTTTAAGGTATGCGTAGTGTTCATCTATGGATTTAATTCATTCTTAGAGTTCAAGAATCAACCTTTAAAATACAAAGCTTGGTTGATTGTGGTGATATGATCATACCCATGTTGATACTTGCTTGTTTTTCCTCTTTTTCATTATAAAGTATGATTTCTATAATTTTGGGTGTTGATGATCATGTTATTGATATTGGGTAATTCCCAAGATAGAATCTTTATATGTTTTTTCGAATTCATGACATCATATGAGTTGGAAACATGTAAATTTGGTTGTTCATGATGTATAATTTGATGAATTCATCTATGCTTAAGATGTGCATGTAAGGTATTTGATAAAATTCCTAAGGAACTAGAAATCATGCAATATAGCTAAATTGTGACTAAGTGAAGGATTCATGATATGCCCTTACGTTCCAATGACTTCTATGTTGATAATGTGCCTTGTAAATGTTGTTGGAATACTCATGAACTATTCTTATGAGATTATGCTATGTTTACTTGCAAATCCTACTTATGAACAAGATGTATGATAACCATGCAATCCACATGAACTTCCATGCTATTAGTATGTGTTGCCAATATGATTATGCAACGAACATGATATTAAGATTGTGCAAGTACTTCCATGTGATATGAAATCCTTTCCATGCAATACATTGTTGATAACCATGCTTAGTATCAGATCCCTACTTATGATATTATAAATGATAGACTCTACTCTTATGATCAAGTCAGTCATGTGTGTCAGTTTCTTTCCATCGAGTCCTGGGGGTACTTGTACCGAAAACTATAGCTGTATGCCTAGATCCATGTCATGTCTCATGATATCCGAACTCAAGATGTGATTCCATAGACTTCAGACAGTCATGTGACTCGAGAAAACCTCATGATCTTAGTCAGTTGTCAAATATCTGTAACATTCCACCAGTCAACGAAATTCAGTAAGATCAAGTTATGCACAACCAGTTATTCATGTCTAGTCCCTCCAGATGGGAGTAGAGGTTAGCACTGAGTGAACCCAAGGATGGGAACTCACCCGCCAATTCATGGTATGATTCTTAGTAGCAATCCTTGTGTTTCGGAGCTACGTAGCCAGCGTAGGTTGAGATGTCTTAACCCGTTAGCTCAGGGTTGATGAGGTGGCTTAACCCGTTAATTCAGGGTTCCCACCATTCTCCTTGAGTACCCGACAGATAAGAGTAACTCATAACTGTCCTTACCAGTGGCGCGATATTGATACCCCTCCAATCAAGGCAGATATTGGACCCCATCTTAGCCATAACGGCATACAAGGGGCATGTCGGCTAAACACTACTTCCCACAGCTTCAGTATCAGTCTCAGTAAAAAAACTCAGATAGTTCTTTAGATTTTAGTATATATAGGACTATCAGATACAGTCATCCATGTTATCAGTTTCAGTAATAGTCTTAGTAAAAGAACTCAGGGTGTTCTTAAGATTTCAGTATATACAGGACTGTCAGATACAGTCGTCCATGTTATCAGTTTCAGTATCAGTCATGACAAGTTATCAGTAAACCATGTATTAGCTTATAGGTCATGCTATCACGTATTCACGATCCCAGTTTCTATATATGTGTGTTTGCACTCTCACGTTCATATTATTCAGTCAGTGTTGTTCATGCATGAAATCCTTTATGTTCAGCCTACCTTCCTCGTATACTCAGTACTCCAGTTGTACTGACACATTTTCACTATGGTGCTTTCTTTTCATGTTACACCATAGGTTCCGAGACATGAGCTCCAGCCCAGCAGTAGCGGTAGCATTCCAGTTGTAGAGACACAGTGAGTCCTCATTGATTCGACGATAATATGTTTTCATTCATTTATTTATTCTTCAGTTCAGTTTTACGGAGTTAGTTGGAGACATGTCCCTTCAACTCTTTATTCAGACAGTTTAGAAGCTTTCGGATTTACTTTAAGACTTATGTTCAGATTTAGTTGTTTTGGGTATTTTCGCCCACGTGATTGTATTTAGTTGAACCTTATGGACTTACAGTTCCATGTATTCCGCACTATTATATCATTATTGTAGTATACAGGCACAGATATCAGTCATGGGTTAGCTTGTGGTCCCTCGGGGTCATGAGCATCGTGTAGCATTCCGGTTCAGCAAATCGGGGTGTTACACTTTCTTTGTTGGACTCCACTATATTAGCTTGGTCTTTTTTCTTGTCTTTCTTAGGGACACGACAATCTGTGGACTTAGGCCAATTTTTTCACAGTTGAAGCACTTTTCCTTTAATTTCTTATTGAGTTGATGGCTTCCTTGTTCAGCTTTCTTCCTTTTCTTAGAATTGTTTTGGTCATCTTCCTTGTTCAGCTTTCTTCCTTTTCTTAGAATTGTTTTGGTCATCTTCTACAATATGTACGCCATTAATTGTAGAATTTCCTTTTGACCTTCTCTCGGCAACCTTATTATCCTCTTCAATACGTAGTCGGAGAATAAGATCTTCGATAGTCATCTTTTTGCGTTTGTGTGCTTCAAGTAGTTTTTGAATTCTTTCCACATAGGTGGTAGCTTCTCAATGATCGCTGATATTTGAAATGCATCATTCACAATCAAACCTACAAAATAGTTTATGTGAGTACTAAGAACATTTTTAATTTGTTCAACTAAGGTATTTTTTAAAGATATACCTTCTGCTAGGAGATCGTGAATGATTACTTGCAATTTCTGCACTTGAGAGATAACTGATTTGTTGTCTATCATTTTAAAGTCCAGGAACCTTGCAACAAAGAATTTCTTAATTCCCGCGTCCTTTGTCTTGTATTTTCATTCTAGTGCCCCCTCCCCCCCCAATTCCTTCAATGTCTTAGTTCCACTGTAACATTGTAGAGGTCGTCTTGGAGACCACTCAATATATAATTCCTACAAAGGAAGTCCGAGTTCTTCCAAACTTCTACAATCATGAAATGCTCTTTGTCCGAGGTTCCCTTGGGAACCTCAAGAACATCCTCACTAGTGAACCTTTGAAGGCATAGAGTAGTGAGATAAAAGAACATCTTTTGCTGCCATCGCTTAAAGTCAATGCCCATAAATTTTTTGGGTTTCTCCGTAGGTGCCATTGGTTGCAGAGCATTTGCTCGACTTGTAGAAGCAATGCTAGTTTCCCCCACAGTCTTAGCCGCATCTTGCATTTGACTTTCGTTACTCATTTTTTCTGTCACCATAAGACAATAAAATTTAGTATTTTCAGAATACTATTTATAAAGTTAAGCAACTTTAAACTCTTCTTCTTGTTTCTAGTTAACGATGAAGTTTTTATGACTTTCAATCGTCAACCGAATGATCTTTAACTGGTGATGAAGATTTTATGTCTTCGAATCACTAGTTAAGTTCAAATGGAGTAGAAAGCTTAAAGCTTTAATCTCCAAAAACAAGCAATACAAATTCTGTAAAAAAAAAAATTATTCCTTAAGATTGTTATTCTTCGTAGTTTTCGGGTACAAGAATCTGTATTTAGGCACAACAACTTCAACACTAGTTCAAGTTTAAAACAAGAACACTATGAAGAACAAAAACACCTTCAACACAAGATCAAAGTGATCTTTCTAAGAAGTGCATTTTATTTTTCCAGAAATTAAGATGAAACAGAAATATAAAGTCAAGTCCCCCGACTTCACGGAGTGTCCTTAAGTAATAATTCCCTTCACTGTACACAAGTGTAACACCTCAGAAAATGGGTCCCGGAGCGTCACACAGTGCTTGAGGCTACGAGTAGCCCCAAGCTAACCCTTTGAGCCATTTTCATTCAGTTCAACACAAATCAACGGGGTTGCCATAAATAACCCTCAAATATCAACAGAGCAATCATCATCCAAGAATAAAAGAGTTTCATAAAGATAAAAAAATACGACTTATTAGTCAACTCCCAACATCTATGCTAGTCTGACAAGCCTCTAAGAAAATCAATAAAACCAGCGAGCCATTGAGACATGCCCCAACTGACTCATACTCAGTTACCAAATGTAAATAATTCCGTGAAACCAACATCAGACATCACGTCCTCGGAACATAAGGACTCACCACAACAGAGGATGTAGAACAGCGTGCCTGAAGAATCACTATCGAACCTGAAACTGAGCACCTGAACCTACATTCCGAGAAAATGCAGCCCACATCCGAAGATGTGGGTCAGTACCATGGAAAGGAACCGAGTATATGGGGGTGTATATAGTTGTATAAACATCATCATCATAAATCTTTATAAGAAATATGCAGGATGTATGAAAGACTCACATAGCCCGAAGAAAATCATCATAATCATGAGAGGATGAAATAAGTACAATAACACATGTGAGTCATCATTTAATTTGTCAATCACTTTCAGCTCATCAAGAATATCAATTCTCATAATGTAAATATCATTTAAATCTTTCGAAAGAATAACTTTCACAATTCCACTCTCAAATCACTTCACCATTCACCATAGACACAAGGAAACACACACACACTGGGAGATCCTATAACCGACATGAACCATGTTAGCTACATAGAGTCCAACGTACAACCCACGTTGGGGAGAGTCATCCTATCCTTGCCATCGGAGTAGGACTATCGATATCAAATCCACACAAACTAGTGGTCACTATATAAATCAGCCTCAGGCTCACTCCTTTGGGGGCACGTAGTTCTAGGGAAGTAAGGTCTCTTTATACCTACCACTCTATGCTAAAGATTTCTCCCGGACTTAGCTCAGATCATTTCAAAGAAAATCCACAACAAAACAATTTCAGTAATATATAAATATACATCGGGAGCCATCATGCTTCCCATCTATCAAAATCAACCACGTTGTGAATTTCTTTCACACTCGAGTTCAAAACAACTCCATTAAGACCAAAAGGTGAAATCATTCAAAATATCTCAAATATTCAACATCAACGTGCTTATAACACACACTTTCTAAAAAAACACAATTTCCAATGGGGATTCACGACCCAAATATCAAAATCATGATAAATATCATTCAAGATTCATGCTTTATATCTCCACACATGTAAATTCATCTTTCAAAATCATAAACATCAAGATTTCATAATCATCATCATAAGATATGGGTTCATGCTTCAAATTCGTAAAACTCAAATAAAAATCATGCCTTTGTAAAGAAAATTACTTTTGGGCAGAAGAACGAAAAAGAGTTCTTGTTGAAAAATCCCACATACCTTGAATGATGAACTTTAGATCGATACTCGTTTTTGAGATGTTAATCGTTCCTTTGAATGATGGTTCTTGGAGTTCTTGAACTAGGAACTTGGAATCTTGAATAAATTTGCAGAATTAATGGTGAACTTTGGAGTTTCTTGAAGTTCTTGAACTAGGAACTTGGAATCTTGAATAAATTTGCAGAATTAATGGTAAACTTTTGAGGTTCTTGAAGTTGGATGTAGGAGCTTAGGGTTTTCTTTTTGAGGTAATTTGATGAAATATAACATATAATGCTTCTAATAGGCTTTAATATAGGGTTTGGATGGATTTTGGGTGAGGGGGAATGACCAAAACGCCCCTAGAAATCAAATAATTCTCAAATTTGTCCTTTGGTGGACTATTTTGATAGTCTGAAGTAGATCAACCATAACGTTTACTCCGATATCCAAATTGGATGAAACTAATTTCATTAGAAAGAGGACTCTCATATCTTTCCGTTGATATATAGTATCTCACTCATATCATTGTGTACGAGGAGTTATGATCGTTTGAAGTTGAAGCAAAAATACGCTAGGCCCCAGTACTTTTTCTTGCATGTTTTACTGTTCACTACTATTCACGGTTCGATCGGAATGTTCATAACTCGTCGCTCGGGTATCTGTTTTAGATGATCCACCTATTGTTGGAAAGCTTATTTGTTACTCTATGCAATGGTGGGTCATAATCTAAGACATTTTTTACGGAAAATTTATAATTCATTCTAGAAGATAGAACCCAACACCTTTACACATAAAATTTCAACGAAACATTTTCCGGGGTATTACACCAAGCTTTTGAAATCTTCCTCCCAGGATAAAATGGATTTCAATCCAACTATAGTGGTACCTCAAATAATTGGATTCGTCGAACTCACTCAACGATTTGATTGATCACAAAAAATGTTTTAAAGACAAGAAGAGTTTTTATTTCAGAAAATTATTCATTCATTTCTAAACCTGTGGATGAAAACAAGTTTATATAGACATAGATGCCTCTTCTAAAAGGTGGCAATGGTTCACTTAAAAGGTGTATCCTTTGGAAGAGTCATGTCTGTTCATTCGAAACATTGTGTCTTTTTTCTGAATAGACACATCTATCTGAACAGTCACACCCTTTCCAAAATAATGTCTTTTGATCAAAGATTGTGTACCTCCATTTTCCATTCACACCAATTAAACCTAACATAGGATTCCATGAAGTTGGAATGTGTGTAGCAAATTTGATCATATTAGGGGATACCAGATGCTTTACTCTAATGATAATTCAATATATTAGTTAACTTTTTAAACAGAATATAATGCTTTTAGTTTCTTTATATTGGAAGTATGTTATGTTTGGACTATTATCAAAAGTATAACTCGGTCAATTTTGAAGAGTCACTAAAATAAATATTATTTGTGCACCACTCTAAATATTGAAAGTTTGATTTAAAGAGCTTAACTAAATATTACAAGGATTAAAATTATAATTATCAATAATGAAGGGATCAAAATTATTATTATATCAAAAGATAAACACAAAAAGAATTTAGTTTCAAAAAAGTTGAGTGTATTCACGATGTGGATTAATTAGAGCCACATTTACTTGTAAACACATGGATTATATAGCTATGTCCCACCCAAAAATGAAAAAAAGTAGTACTAATACTTTAGACATCAATGATTAATTGTTATAGAAGATGTCCAAATCAAATGAATGTTTTAATTTTTGTTTAAAAGTAATTATGTGGTCGTCCTCAAAACTATAGAACTAAGTACTAGTCTAAATTAAAAATAAAAATTTAATGTAATCTTAGGCTGACTTTATCCCTATTGGCTAGATATCATTCTCAAGTCTCTTAACTTTGGACAAAATAAAATAAATAAATTATGAAAAATACTTCTTCAAAGATGTCTGCAAAGTAAAAATTAAGTAGGGCCAAATTTAGGGCAATTGATTGTCCTTTATTCCAACAACATTAATATTGTCATGTTTCTTGGATACAATTTCTAAAGGAATCTATAGAGAATGGGAAAATTAAAAAATAGTCAAAAAAATTCTCGACTCATAAAATTACATTGAATATGTTACTGTTATAAAAAAGGAAAATAAGAACGCAAACCTTTTGTACTATATATCATTTGCTTTTTTTGTGTTGTTTGTATACGTCGATGGTGTAATTTCTTTTTATATAATCATGTAAGTTATAAGTTAAGCTCATATAATTTTCTCTAATAGTACCTTTTTTTTTTTAGGAAAAATTACATAAATACACATGCTAACTTTGTCTTATTACATTACATCCCATGTTGAAAAATAAATTACAAAAATCCCAAATTAATTAATTAAATCCCTACCTTTTTTATTTTCTCTCTCTTCCTTCTTATACATTCCAAATAACCATATTTTGCTCCAAATTATGCTCCATATTTTTCTCCTAAAATCTTGCTACCTTTTCTCTCCATTTATTTAGTATGTCATCTATGATTATGAGTAGCAGCTGTAATTCTGATTTTACCTTCCCTTCTTCCTCACCATTTCACTTCTCCTTAACCACGAATTCCACTTTCTCTACTCGGAATCCATAAACCCAAATTTTTTTTTTCTTTTTCAAAAAAATTTAAACCCAAATTAATCAAATAAACAATCTCAATAACAAAACAAAATCAAATTGAAAAACCCCTTAGATTATTATTTTGTATAATTCTTTTTTTAATTTGAATTTTTTGTTGAAAGAATTTATTATGTATAGATCTTGAAAAATGATGGCTTGGACTATATTCAGATTTCGTACGGCCTTTAAAGGTCTGGGTCAATTATGAACTTGTTGCTTTTAGGCGTTGTGGGTGCTTATTACGCTGTCTTTTTGACCAACTATGGGGGACGAAACTAAAGGCCAAAGCCAAAAAAAAATATTTACTGGGGTTTTTCCTTTCACTTATTAAATTTTCCTTTCACTTATTTGTTAATGATTAAAACAACATATTACTAATTAATCTGACATTGTATTTTGAACACATAATATGTTTCCTGTTATGTACCTTTGCTTATAAGTGAATCGTACATTGAACTAAAGACAAATACGTTTTAAATGTATGTATTACATAACAGTATACATGTTGTAAAACGTTTATTACTTGTAAAGAATTTACAGAAATTGTTAATATCATGCACATTTTTAATGTATGATGTTATATCATACATTGATATGAATGTATAGTCAAATATTATACATTCGTAAGTCTACTGAAATGGCACAGTTTCACTATACATTGCTTTAAATGTATAACAACTTATTATACATTCAAACGTTTACTGGAAAGATACACATTTATTATACATTGATTTGCTTGTATAAAAACATATTATACATTCGTAAATTTACTGGAATGATACTATATATAATTTTTTTAAAAAAATATTGAATTTAGTTAAATTTCGTTATTGTATTTCTAATAACCTCATACATGTTATAAACTTGTAATGCTATATCATGCATTTATTACATATTAACTAACTATTAATGTACAACATTTTAATACACCGTGCGTTTCAACAATTACTTACTCCTATAGAGGGTAAGTTACATTGTTAATGTCCATTTATAATCATGTTCTAACTTCAAGTTATATGGTTACGAACTATGATATAGGAAAAAAAACATAAATTTTTATACTAATATAAATCATTGATTAAAGAAATTAACATCTATAATTAATAAAAAAAATATATTACTTTCTCCAGCATTCAAAAGAAAAAATTAATAAAAAATATTTATACAACCAAAACCATTCAAAGCATCCACACATAGAAAACAATATTATATTCATCATGATTCCTTTGGAAAAAAAATCACAAGTCCTGCGATTGTAACCGACTCGTCCACATTTATCAAAATTACTATTGCATCACTTTTGTATGACGTATCATTAATTTCTGACTCCCAAATTTCAGAATGTCGCAACAATACGAGGATATTCATATTGATTTTACTAGTATTGAAGAACGTATGTCGAAAAAGATTTTAGTAGTTTTGAAGAATGGGTGTAGAAGAAAGTGGCTGTTTTTTTGCCTTTTTAGATTGTGAATCACAGGAAAAAAATTATGTATAACAAAAAATTTTAAATTCAAATATCAGTTACATGTTCTATCAATAAACAATTTAATGTTGGCTAATTATTGCCTTTAATTAAAGAACTGTAAAATAATTAAAGATTCTCTTACCTTAAATATAGGATTAGCTGTTACATCATACATTCGACCAATGTATAATATGTGACCGAATGTATGAGTATGTTTGCAAAAAAAGGGAGAGAAAAAACAACAAGGAATTTTGCGTAATTATTTTCATTGTCTAGGGGATTTATGTTGTTTACACTGGTGTGTAACAAACACAAAATTGTGTTTCCTAATATACATAATGATTGGAACACATTAATAGGCCCATTTAACTTTGGGCTGAATTTACTAGGGACCTCAAGTAAAACCAGTCCAGCCCATATCTTTGTACTTGAAAAATCTATTTTTCTCTAATTGTTGTAGCTTTCTTATTTGATACTTGTTCCTCAATTTTGTATGTATATCGGCTAATGATACGATCGAGGAAGTTAATCCATTTTCATTAATGTTGGCCCAGTTGATGGTCGTCCATGTCCCATCCTGATAGGTCTTCGATTTACCCCTAGCCTAACTTTATAATCCAGCTGTCTTCCCTAGTGTCTTCCCCAGTCTCTGAAGCCCTCCAGGGGCCTAGCCCTGTTTTTTCACCCGAGTCTGAAGTTCAATGACTTTCATCATTAACGATCACCTGGCTAATAAGACAATGAAGTGAAAAGCCTATGCCACATATAGTGAACTATTTATAACATACTTGTTTTAATCCTCATGAGGCTACCTTTGCAGTCCATTCTTCGATTCAAATGTGCTTCGAGATCTTGGAAGATATTAATTTCTGAACCCTATACTTTGAGACAAAGTATTGGAATCATGCCATGAATAGCCAAAATTCTAATAACTATCATATTCTATGCGATAAGGTTGACACGTTTTTGTTCTATTGTTCTTCTCTATCATTCGATAGCACTTACAGACTAAGATATGACTAGACTATTAATGACTATAAGATTGAAAACAATTAATAATGGTTGCAACCCACATAGTAAAACCCTTGCACTAAAGAGTGATTCTTGGAGAAAAATTGATAGCCATCCACGTGGCATTCACAATCGTATATGTTATAATCTAGACTCTTTGACATTTCATCATGACACATTTCATTAGATCACTATTGATATTGCATCTAAATATTTTATAGTTTCATTTAATATATCAAATGAGGTTTTTCCAGAGAGAAGTTGTGATATTTTGAGCATGAATATCCACCAAAATAGACATGGTGTATCAATATTAGAAGGGATGCATTGTGGTAATTATAACAAAGATTCTTATGATTGACCACATGAGTTATGGTTCCAACTTATTCAATAAAATTCTTGCACTAAATTGCATTTATTCATGGAGGATTTCATTGGATCAGTTAGGATTTTTATTCATGTATTTTATGGTTTCATTTAACATAGATATAAAATGAGGCGTACAGAGAGATACCATTGTCAGAGAAAATTTGTGATATTTCGAATTACATGAATCACCTGAACAGGAATCTCCTAAGACCTGGTGTTTTGAATTATTGTACTGGTTGAAATTTGGGGTTGAGAACTTTTAAGTTGTGGCGAAAGAAAGAATATGGTGCCGAGGCGATACAAGGAAAACTATGAGAACAAGAATTTACTACAAAACTAAAGAACAATCAAAATAGAGATAGAACATAGATTGACACAGGAATATAGAAAGAAATAGGAACTATTGAATATATTAAATTCAAAAAAACCCTAAATCCTTTACCAACGAGCACCTAATCTCTACGTGGACAAAGAGGGAATCAACGCCCTCAAAACCCTCATTTCTAAACAAACATTCAGCACAAGCTCACCAATCACACTCTCATTAGGTTCATTCAAAATTCAAAACAAGCTAATGAAAATGAAACCCTAATACTTCTATTTATAGTCCACTACAAGGCCCAAAAGTGACCCTTGAACAAAGAACAAAAATGACCCCAAGCATGGGTCTGCCTCCCCTTGACTTCCCGTCACCCGAGCAATCACCATGAAGTAGTGTACGCCTCCGTTAGGATTCCGTTGATGGCTCAAGGGACAGTTGGTCAGGCTGGTGACGGTCAGTCGCCCTTCTCGACGCCCCTAGGCGAAAGTGAGTGGTTTCTCCATTTTGATCTCCTAATTCAACCCTTAACACATAGACTCGTTTGGAGATGATCAACACTTTCTCTAAAACCTCTCTCTTCAAGAACATAGCTTGAAAATCTTATGATTTCCAAGCTTGGCTATGAGTGAAAGGTCTCGAGGGAATCTGAATCGTATCACAAGGAGTGTTGGACTAAATTATTTACTCTGGGAGAGAAAAATCTTTATCCAAAGATACCAGTTTATAGGTTTGCATATGGTGACGTACTAATCTACTCTACTACGACACACTGGGATGGAAGGTGGTATAAAGAATAGTGGGTTTAAGACATCCAAAGGACTATATGGAGGGTTATTTGCTATTAATTACGTCCCTCAATTGTTTCTTTTATATACACATTACATGAAGTGGTAATTTTATTCTCTCATCTCTCTCCCTTTTAGCGTCGCAAAAGCTTTTCTTGTCTCAATTGGCTTATAGCTAAAACAGCGACCAATCGTCCTACTGCAAGCGGCCAAGCGCGGCGTCTAGAAAGAAGAGGGAAAATCATCAGATGTGATATGAAACAAGAAATTAAAGGACCCAAAAAATATGTATTTGACCTTTGAGAATTTATATATATATATATATATATATATATATATATATATATATATATATATATATATATTATATCAATGGCATCAATAAATATAGAAAGATATGAACTTTATTGTGAACCTCAAAATAATTATGGAGTTGATCAAACACCAGAATTTTATAAATGAACATTAAGAAAATAATTAAATATGATTTTTTGGATTTAATTTGAATTTGTTAATCTTAAAAAAATTTTGAATTCGGACCTTTTTATACTAAATCAGAATCTTGTCATATATTGAGAAAATCCAACAATTTATATAATAATATGTTCAAATTATTCCCTTAATAGCATGGTGGTAGGATGAAGAACCGTCTAATATTTTAACATGATTTTAAAAACTTTTTTGGAGGAAGAATAGTTGTATATAAAAGGGAAATTTTCGAGCAGAAATAATTTTATCAGCATATATCAATCGTAAAATTAAATATTTTACCAAAAATAATTTAATATATTAAGTTGACCACCCTTTATTCGTCATAATTATATCTTTGCCAGATCCAATATTAACCATCTTGACATTGCATTTATGAAATTTTTAATTTTATTAAAAGTCAAAAATATCCAAATGGTTATAGAGCCAATAAATTAGCTTATTAGATCATTGATATTGTTGTCTTCTTTTAAAAGATTGAGATGTCTGTCTACAAAAAGATTCTTATGATTGACCACGAGTTATGGTTCCAATATATTCAATACTCCCTCGGTTTCAAAAAGAATGACAAATTAAAATAAAAGACTTTTGAATTTTGTGGTCCCAAATTAAAGTTATGTCAAATTTATCAAAATACCCTTTAATCTTGTTGTATTAAACATGCCAGAAAAAGAAAGAGTCATTCCTTTTTAAACGGACTAAAAAAAGTAGGTCATTATATTTCAAAGAGAGGGAGTAAAATTCTTGCACTAAAGAGTGGTTCTTGGAGAAGAATCGATAACCATCCTCGTGGCTTTAACAATAGTTTATGTGCTTTGGACAAAATTGCATTTGCTCATGGCAGATTTCATGGGATTAGTAAGGATATTTTATCCAAGTATTTTATGATGAAGTACTACTCTACTACAACAGGGATGAAAGATATAGTGATAGTTCGGTTAGGACATCCAAATGACCATATGGGGTGTTACCTACGACTGCTGACACCACTCAATTATTCTGTTATACCAAAAGCTTGATCTCTCCAAAATTCTGTAATTGCTTATTTCATGTCACTAAGTTTTATACACATTATTTGACGTGATATTTTTCTTTGTCTTAGATCTCTCACCCTTTAAGTGCCGCAAAAGGTTTCCCTGTCTCAGTTGGCTTGTAGCAAAAACGGAGACCTATCGTCCTGCTTGTATAGTTTGGTGGCTTCTACTGCAAGTGCCTAATCACCAAGGCTGAGTTTCGTCCTTGTCTGATGGTGAATCTTATAGTAAAGTTCATTTCTGCCATTGCATTCGACAGTCAATCTCCTCCCGGCCCAACTAAATTCAATTCGGACCCAAATGTCGTGGCTAAAGTGACCTTACAACTAAGTTTATTAAGGTCTCGAGGCTAAGTCATATTCAATATGTTACTAACATTTATTTATTTATTTTTACCTTAATTCGTAATTAAATTAACATGGAGTGAGTATTTTTTTCAATCTCAGCTGGGATTTGAAGTTGTAATCATCAGGGGTATACAAATTCTTTATAGATTATGGATCGTTTTTCTCTCTAAAAATAAAAAATTTAAGGAATTCTTATAATCTCAACATATTGAGCAAATTTCATCAAAAAAATAAAGACAAACATAATCAAAGAGGATTTCAATTCCCTCACATTTATAAATTATTCATTTGACAATTTCTATAACAATACATATACTAACAACAAATCATAAAAAGCTTGTATCCTCCTATAGTTACAATATTTTTTTTCTAGATAATTTTTTTTTAATTGCTGGCAGTATCACATATATATTCTAAGATCATCCAAAATACTGAATTCACCCAACAAAAACCCATAATTATCCACAACTGGAACTCCCAATTTATGTGAATATTTCACTTCTTGATTTTCTGAAATTTTCACCCAAGTCCCCATCATTAATTCTTCATCTCTTTCTTCAACCCCATTTGATGTATTCGTATTCTCATCAACACTCATTGACGATTTTTCTTCAAACACAATAGTAACACAAGATTCTTGATCAGATTTTTCAGAAATCTGACCATTTTTTGCTCTTTTAGCCATCACTAATTCTTCGAATTCAAGCTTCTTAAACTCATAATTTTTTGAAGCATCTTCATCCGTAACAAAAGTACCCAACCAAATCATTTTCTTGTTCAATGGGTGTTTTTTTAGCACAAAATTTTTCATTTTTTCTCTTATGTACCCCAATAGGGTACAACCTAACACAAGTATTCTTTGATATTCTTTTGTAGGATTTCATGATCAAAGTTTTGAGAGGGAAAAAAAGGGTAATTTCTGTAAATAACAAAGTATAAAAAAAGCTTGGGATGTGAAGAAAAAAAGAATAAATAGTGAACACATATATAGGAGTAATTAGAGAACCAATTAAGGAATCTTTTATTCTCTTTCTATTTGGAAAAGGATTTAACAAAACGAGTAAAGTATTGATTGAGAAATTATTGCATATTATTAGTCACTGTATTTATTAGTATCCTAATTTGACACTGAATATTCAAATCTCTAAATTTGGTAGAATACCACATTTGGGATTACGGAGCATAAAAGGTAAGTTTTTTGGGATAAGGTAAACTCATCATTTTACCTTATAAGGTAAACTCATCATTTTACCTTACATTCTAACATTTGCACTGACAACGTTAACTTCTTAATAGACAAGGTAAACACATGTCCCTTTTGGAATTTTATAGTATTGGGTGCCTTTTTAAAATTTTGACTAAAAGAACTTGCCTTTTAGGCTCCGGACTCCCACATTTGGTCCAGTATTAAATGAAATACAATTAATTTAGATGAGTCTTATCTTTATCTCACGAGTAAAATATTATTCACCACTGTAAATAAAAAAAAAGATTATTCGACTATGAATAAATTTCTTTTAAAGAATCAATTGATGACATGTCCTGGTTAATATTATATTTAACTTACTAATATATCTTAGGTTGTAATAATAATGGTGGAAATATCTTCATACTTTGCGGTAATTTAATCCATATCTCTATTTTTTTTATCATCCTATATTTCATATCCTCTTTTTACCTTGAGTTATACTAATTATGAAAAGATTTTTACACTGTTATAACTAATAAATTCATACCTCTTTTTTTTTTCAGTGGATGTTTCATATTTGTTTTATATCTTAAGCTATTATAATTGTGGAAAGTACTTTATGTTATGTGAATAATTAAATTTTTTTCTCATTTTGTACTTAAGTCGTGTCTGATTATCTTTTCGTTATTTATATTTGAGGTTGAACTAAACTACTATAATTCATCCCTGCCAACAAATTAGTTGACAATGTTTAAAAATCTTACAAACAGAGGTTCATATATTTATATTTATTGTATATTCACTTATAATGATTTTAAAAAATGGAAGTACTACTTATCGAGAATTGCAAAATCGTAGAATAAAGAAATTAGTTGAGATTATACGCAAGCAAATTTGAATATTATAATTATAATAAAAAAAAATTATATTCTCGTGAATCAAACTCATACCCCCACAATTTTTGCATATTATATTCTGTAAATTCCATATTTAATATGATGAACCATATGTTTACCAAAAATATATGCATTAAATTATCAAAAAATTAGTAAATCTAGTTACAATAATATATACATTTTGTTTGCCAATAAAACGATCTCAAATTGGTATTACTAGAAAAATTGTCATAATTGGTACTGCTAGTTGGAATTGTCTTTAAATATTTATGTCAGATGTATCATATTTTAATACATATATATAATTGCCACAAATAATGTTTGCGTGTAAAATAAAAACTTATTAATAGTTGAATCTATAATTAGAAGTGGCACCTAGCTATTTTTGGCTAAGGATTATTTTTCCCTTTCATTTCCAGTTTAATTTTGGAAATGACACCTCCGAAAATACTTATTCATACTCGATATTTGCACAACGCTATCTATTTCGAGTACCAATTAATTTGAATTTATATCGATAAATCCTACTTAAAAAATATGTTGCTTTAACTTAAAGACGACTTCATGTGCAGGACTCGAAAAAAATGACATCTATGCCTAGATATTAATCTTTGTTCTATTTTTGCACAACTGAAAATTTAAGGTTATAAATTATTATTTAACTTTAATATTTAAATAAAAACCAAAATACATAGAAATTGACTAATATTATAATTTGAATATACTATAAACTTCTATAATAATTAAATTAGTGTCCATCAATAAAGATGATGAGAAAGATTCTTTTTTTTTTTCAAACGTAGCATTATTTGTAATTTTGGCAATAAATCTTGTCATATAAATTTATGCCATTTTTGCTAAGTTTAGAAGACTGTCCTTTCGAAAATCACTCTATTTCTTTTTTATTTATAAAGTAGTACTATTTCTTTTAATTAATCTATTAAAAAATATATGGCATTTTTACATTATGATACAATTTAATTTTAAATTTTCTTTTACCCTTAATAACATGCTTTATAGTCACATAATTCTCATGACATGCTTAAATTCATAAGTTTCATGAGTCCTTTTAGGTTCTTAAATTAATTTTTGAACTCAGTTAAATTATAACAATGACAGTAAAAAAAATCAAGCTAGTGTGATCTCACAAATAAGGTCGTATACACAAATTTGATCCCTAATTTGAGGTAGAGAAATTAATTTCGATAAACTCTGACGAAAAAAAAAACTTCTTTAAACACATGTTTAGAAAACACTTTGAGCGAAAAAATCTCTAGTGAATATATAACGAAAAGAGAAGAAATGACAATATTAAGATAACAAAAGTATAAAAAAAAAATAGTAATAATATTAAAGGATTGGATAATTACAAAATAACAATACTTTAAAGAAGAGTGAGCAAATAAGATACTCCAAGATAGAATCATGCTCTCCCAAATAAAAGAGAATTATTTATTAATTTTTTATTATAATTCTCGATTTTCGTGCTTTTCTATTTTAGATCATGTTTTTGGTGAGCTAAAGACGTCTCACCTCACCCCAATTCTCCTTGGCTCTATCTCTACATCTCCTTAGGTCTATGATTACCAACCTCACACATTCTCACTAAGGTATTTATGTTTCTGTTATTTACGTGCTTGAGTCATTTGATTAGCTTCGCTCCTCTCATCCTGTCCACTGTGAAGGTCACTTCCACCTTGCCTCGTATATCTTTATTTCTAATTTTATCTTCTCCTAGTTAGTTCGCTCATTCATCTAAGCATCATTATTTCCACTACTTTCACTTCTAAGCTTGTGAATTTTGACTGGTCAGCATTCTATCCAATACAACATAAATAGTCTAATAACCACTTTGTAGATCTTATCTTTAAATTCTAGTGATACGTTTTATCACATAGGACACCAGATTCACATCTTTATTTTATCCACTTCACTTCAACACGATATATCATATCATCGCCTGTCACCCCCCCCCCCCCAACTTCCTTAAATTATTGATGCAACATACTTAAAGCTACCTTTTTTTTAGAATGACTTATGCATTGATTCTCACTTTCATATCCACCTCATGCATTGTCTCTGAATTTGCTCTTCAAGTACTCTGTTTTAATCCTGCTCATATTGAAAGCTTTAAACTCCAGAATTGGTCTAACCAACGTTAACCCGCTTACCTTATCAAACAAATACTTTCCATGATAATCGAAATTCCATCTAGAGGCTTTTCCATCTTCCTTTTGCTCTATATTGTATAAATAATTCCATCTACCCACGAGAAATTTGTCCTGCCATCAAGAGTCATAGAACAACGGTAATAATTACCCATGAAATCCTTATCAAATGTAAGTGAATTGAAAATTTTAGAAACACATTTAAAATAGATCAATGACATAACACGAAGCCATAATTAGAATATTTCGATAATTAATTCTTGGGAAATTGTAGGAAACTTTTTCATAGGTTTTATCTTCGTGTCCTTTGTAGAAGGGGGGGGAGGGGGACATTAAGTAATTGAGTTATTGATTAGTACTTAATTTCCACATGATACAAAGATGAAATCTATGAATAAATTTCCTACAATTTTCCAGGAATTAATTATCAAAATATTCTTATGGCTTTCTATTATCTCACTGATCCGTTTCAGATATGTTTCTAAAATTTTCAATTCACTTACATCTATCTGATAAGGGTTTCATAGATAATTATTATCATTGTTCTATGACTCGAGATGACGGGACAAAACTTTTTGTTAATGAATGGAACGATTTATATTATATAGAGCTAAAGGAAGATGGAAAAGTCTCATCCGCATATAACAATATCGTAATACCTTTCCTTGAATACGTCGTGTCAAGGGGACACTTAAAAACACTTCTCACTCTTTATTTCGTTCTTTTTTTTATGAATTTTGTTAAGAGTTCTTTTTCCTTCTTTATTTATTTATTTATTTATTCACTTTTGAAGGTTGTGATTTGAAAGGTGGCCTCGTAGAGATAGCTGGTAATTTCTAGACAATCAAATTGGGCCTATCTCACATTCACAACGACTAATCTACTACATTTTTTGCTCTTATTCATAAAAAAATTCTGCTTTTGATCTTTATAATGTTAAGATATAAGCATCCAATTACCCCTTGAATTATAGCCAAAATTATTACGACGCACTCCAATTTTACAGGATTTTTATTACTCTCTTAGACTCAATTTTAGTGTATTTTTATCACCCTTTTATGTGACACCTTTATTACATAAAATGAAGTACATATCAAAGGTGTCACTTTAGCTAAAAAGATTAACAAAATGTGTCGCATTAGCTAAAAAGGATGACAAATATACGATAAATGTAGTTCTGGGGGTAATAAAACCCTATTGAAGTTGGAATGTGTAGGAGCAAATTTGATCATCGTTCAGCAATACTAGATGCTTTACTCTAATGTTAATTCAATATATTAGTTAACTTTTTAAACAAAATATAATGTTTTTAGTTTCTTTATGTCGAAAATATGTTATGTTTGGACTGTTATCGGAAGTATAATCTTCAAACATTGAGTAATAAAATCAATTTAATAAAATATATATGAATAATTAACGAGAGTCACATTAATTTGGTAACTCGATCAATTTTGAAGAGTCACTAAAATAAATATTATTTGTGCACCACTCTAAATATTGAAAGTTTAATTTAAAGAGCTTAACTAAATATTACAAGGACTAAAAATATAATTATCAATAAGCAAGGGATCAAAATTGCTATTATACCAAAGAAAAACACAAAAAGAATTTAGTTTCAAAAAAGGTAAACATAATCAGAATGTGGATTAATTAGAGCCACATTTACTAGTAAACACATGGATTAAATAGCTATGTCCCATCCAAAAAGTGAAAAAAAAAATAGTACTATTAATACTTTAGACATCAATGATTAATTGTTATAGCAGATGTCTAAATCAAATGAATGTTTTAATTTTATTTTTTTTAAGTAATTATGTGGTCGTCCTCAAAACTATAGATATAAGTACAAGTCTAAATTTAAAATAAAAATTTAATGTAATCTTAGGCTGATTTTACTATCTATAATAAGTGGGGATAAGCAGGCACGTCTTCGACATGCCGTATGTGTTGCCTGCTTCAGCTACTTCAATTAGGGCGGTTCAAAATCGAACCGTAACCATTTATCCAACCGTAAAATTAGTTTATTAGTTGAATGATAATGGGTTATCGAATTAGTGGTTGGCGAACGGATAAAAATTTTATAATTAATGACTTATTGGTGTGTGAACGAATTACTCAATTTTCTTATTGGGTAAACCGTTAACCCATTATGAATTATTATAATTATATTTTTACTCGTAGATATATAAGTATCTTTTATCAATCCAACATATAAAACTCCATTTATTATTCTATTCACTTCTTAGTTTAGAAAATAACATGTCACTTCTTGTGACATCTAACCATAAATTGTAGTCAGACTCCCTAAAATGTAAAAAAAATCTGAAATTAATTCTTAAACCAAAACATAAATTATTCTTGACAACACAAGGGACCGCAATAAAAATGAAACAACCCATATATGTCCTTCACAAAGTTTGATACAAAACATAAAAATTCAAATAATATTAAAGTTCTAATTTTTTTCTGTCAATCCAGTAATTAAAAATATTTCTACATACATTTTAGGTCTAGAAGAAAATTCTTATTTGATTTGATGTTTTAACCTATTAAATAACTATATGAACAAAACTCAAGAAGCCTAAAAGATTGATAAATAGATCAATCATAGTATACAAACAACTTAGTCGATGAAGAAACGGAGGAACTATCAATAATCGCTTGATATTTGATTCTCTCTTAAATTTATCCGTTACACCATTTGATAACCGTCTATTAATTTTTAATCCGATACCGAACCAACCGTTATCTTATTGAGTGGCTAGCGGATTAGTATATTTAAAAACAAATAACCAATAAGCCAAACCGTTAAACATAATTATCCAACTGATCCAACCGATAAGCAGCCCTTACTTCAATCATAATTTTATTATATTACCCCTAATTAATTATTATAGGTTATTTAAGTATGAAAATTTATAATATTTAATAAAAAAAATATAGAATAGACATAAAATAACAAATTGATATTTCATTTTTTAAATTAATTTGATGTCTTATATGGGGCCCATTTTTGTTTTTTCACAAGTATATTTTTTAGTAATTTTATTATATCACTTTTAATTAGTTGTTATAAGTCATTTAAGATATGTCTTCTTTGCTGCTTCAATCGTGATTTCATTATATCAACCCTAATTAATTACTACAAGTTATTTAAGTATTAAAAAATTATAATCTTTAATAAAAAATAAAAAATTTACATAAAATAATAAATTAATATTTAATTTTAAAATTAATTTGATGCCTTATATGAGGCTCATTTATGCCTTTTCCCACGAGTAATTTTTATAGTAATTTTATTATATCACTTCTAATTAATTGTTATAAGTCATTTAAGACATGTCTTCTTCGCTTCTTCAATCGTGATTTTATTATATGACCCACAATTAATTATTATGATCGCACTAGAAAATTAATAATATTTCATAAATGGACACAAAATGATATGTCAACATAAAATATTTGATTGACTGTTGAAATTATATTAGTGCCATATAAGTTCACCTTCGAAATTATATCAGTGTCACTTAAATTGGAATAGAAGAAAACATATTATAAATCACAATAAAATATTTGATTGACTATCAAAATTATATAGTGCCATATAAGTTGACTTTAAAAATTATATCAGTGTCTATAAATCACAATAAAACATTTGATGGACTATCGAAATTATATAGTGCCACATAGGTTGGCTTTCCAAATTATATCAGTGTTACTCAAATTGGAATAGAAGAAAAAGTATTATAAATCACAATAATTAAAAATTAAAATTATTTTAATAATTAATTATCTAAATTATATTTGTGTCACATAAATTAAGATAAAAAATAACATATATTGGACTCGTGCTAAGCACGGGCCTTCGATGTCTAGTATAGAAATAAGTACTAGTCTAAATTTAAAATAAAAATTTAATGTAATCTTAGGCTGACTTTATCCCTATAGGCTAGATATCAAGTCCGTTAACTTTGGAGAAAGATAAAAATAAATTAATTGTTAAAAATACTTTTTCAAAGATATCGACAAAGTAAATATTAAGTAGGGCCAAATTTAGGGCAATTGATTGTCCTTTATTCCAACAATATTAATGTTGTCATTAGGGGTGTATAGATCAAATCGTCAAGTCAAATCGAACCGACGAACTAAATCAAATCGAGAAAAAAATGACTTATGGTTTGGTTTGATTGGTTTGGCGTTAGAAAAAAAAACTCGACCATTCTTGGTTACGTTTAGTGTTAACCAAAAAAAGTCCAACAGAACCCGAATTAAACTGACATAATATATATATATATATATATATATATATATATATATATATATATATATATATATATATTATTCGAACTTTTTTATACATAAAATATTAATTATAATCTACTTTTTAAATACTTTTTCAACTAGTTTTAGTAATTTTCAATAATTTGAAAGTAGATGTAGATATATATTTAGATTGGGGTCTTTAAGTTGTAATATTTGTCCATTAATTGCTAATTAAATAATCGAAAACCCAATATAATCTTAAAACCTAAACTTTTCACTCTTCATATCACTTTTTAGTTTCAAGAGAGTTTTTCGCTCCTCATTTTTTCATAATTATGGGTTTTCATTAGCACATGAGTGAAAACATATTTGATCTAGTCTTCGGTCACAATATAATTACAAAAACTAAAGATTATAAAAGAAATCAAAAAAACCGAAAAACCCAAAAAACCCAAAAAAACCGACTAAAACCTAAACCAAAAAATCAATTTTATGTTGGTTTGATTTGGTTTATAGTTTTAATAAACTGACATGATTAGTTTGACTTTTTTCTAAATAAAAATCGAACCAACCCGACCTATGTACACCCCTAGTTGTCATGTTTCTTGGATACAATTTCTAAAGGAATCTATAGAGAATGGAAAAATTAAAAAATAGTCAAAAAATTTCTTGACTCGTAAAATTACATTGAATATGTTACCGTTATATAAAAGAAAAATAAGAACGCAAACCTTTTGTACTATATATCATTTGCTTTTTTGTGTTGTTTGTATACGTCGATGGTGTAATTTCTTTTAACATAATCATGTAAGTTATAAGTTAAGCTCATATAATTTTCTCTAATAGTACCGCTTTTTTTAGTTGGTGGTTGAATATTGGTGAACTAAACCTCTGGGCCGTGGACCATACAAATACAAATAAATGAATAAGACACATACAAATCAAATATTGAAAATTTGTTTTCACAAAGTTTCTTGAACTTTCAATATTCATGGAAACAACTAGTCCAAAATGAATATTTCTTTTTGTTTAGTTCATCATTGGAGTATAGTCCAGTTATGAAATTCAGTATACCTTTTTTTTTCAAAAAATAAAATAAAAAGCTTAAAATATATGGGGGGAAAAGAATAAAACCTTGGTGTATAATAAACACAAATTTGTGTATCCTAGTATACATAATAATGATTGGTCATATGAATAAGCCCATTTATCTTTGGGCTGAATTTACTAGAGAACTCTAAGTAAAACCAGTCCAACCCATATCTTTGCACTTGAAAATACTAAAAATTACTCAAATACACAATTTATGTTTTCAATATTACAAAAAATTTCAACTCCTTAAACATATTACAAAAATCCCAACATATACACAGAATATTATGTATATGTTGGCTATGTTATGTATATTAATAGGAAGAGAGAGTAAAGTAATTAAAAAAGTGGGAGAGGATATAATTACTTATAGCCACTTTTTAAGTGGCTATAAGTAATTATATCCTCTCCCACTTTTTTTAATTACTTAGAAAAAGGTTGGTATTTTTGTTATTTATACAAAAAAAATATCTTTCTCTAATTGTTGTAGATTTCTTCTTTGATACTTGTTCTTGGATTTTGTATAGATACCAGTTAATGATGCGATAGGGGAAGTTTTTCTTCTTTCATCAATGTTGGCTCAGTCGAGGCTCGTCCATGCCCCATCCCGATGGACCTTTGATTTCCTCTACCCAAGCTTTATGATCCACCTGTCTTTCCCAGTCTTTGAAAGCCCTCCTGGGGCCTAATCCTCCGTTTCCACCCGAGTTCGAAGTCCAATGGCTTTCATTATTGACAAACAACTGGCTAATAAAACAAAGAAATGGAATTACAGTACCCTACGGAAGTTTGGGCGAATCCAGTAACTTTTAGTTAGATCCTATATTTATATTATTATATTCTGAATATATATATAAATATATAGTGCGAACCCACTATCAAAAATAGTACCTTGGCCCAATGGTAGAGGAATAATTATAGATATTTTATCAAAGTATTTTGTAGTTTCATTTAATATATCAAATGAGGTTTTGCCAGATGGAAGTTGTGATATTTTGAGCATGAATATCCACCAAAATAGACATAGTGTATCAATATTAGAAGGGATGCTTTGTGGTAATTGTAACAAAGATTCTTATAATTGACCACATGAGTTATGGTTCCAACTTATTCAATAAAATTCTTGCACTAAATTGCATTTGTTCATGAAGGATTTCATTGGATCCGTCAGGATATTTTATCCAAGTATTTTATGGTTTCATTTAATATATATATATATATATATATATATATATATCAAATGAGGCGTATAGAGAGATACCATTGCCAGAGGAAATTTGTGATATTTCGAATTACATGAATCACCTGAACACCGATCTCCTAAGACCTGGCGTTTCAAATTATTGTACTGGTTGAAATTTGGGGCTGAGAACTTTTAACTAGCGGATAATGAAAGAATATGTGTCGAGGTGATACGAGGAAATTAAACTAAGAGAAGAAGAATTTACTACAAAACTAAAGAACAATCGAAATAGAGATAGAAGACAAATAGACACAAGAAGATAGAAAAAAATAAGAACTATTGAATATATTAAATTCAAAAACTCCCCTAAATCCTTTACCAACGAGCACCTAATCTCTATGTGGACCAAGAGGGAATCAACAACCCTCAAAACCCTCGTTTCTAAGTAAGTATTCAACACAAGCTCACCAATCACACTCTCTTTAAGTCCACTCAATATTCAAAACAACCTAATGAAAATGAAACCCTAATACTTCTATTTATAGTCCACTATAAGGCCCAAAAGTAACCCTTGAACAAAGAACAAAAATGACCCCCAGCATGAGTCTGTCTCCCCTTGACTGCCCGTCACCCGAGACATCACCATGAAGTAGTGTACGCCTCCATTAGGCTTCCCTTGATGGCTCAAGGGACGGTTGGTCAGGCTGGTGACGGCCAGTCGCCCTTCTCGACACCCCTAGGCGGCAGTGAGTGGTTTCTCCATTTTGAGCTCCTAATTCAACCCTTAACACAGAGACTCCTTTGGAGATGATCAACACTTGCTCTAACACCTTTCTCTTCAAGAACATAGCTTGCAAATCTTATGATTTTTGAGCTTGTCTCCTGGTGAAAGGTATCGAGGGAATTTGAATCGTATCACAAAGAGTCTTGGACTAAATTATTTAGGCAAAATAACCTTCTGGACCCCTGTACTATGTCAGTTTTATAAGTTGGATGCTTCTACTTACATGTTTGTCATCTGAACCCATTAAAAAGCAACTTTTTAAATCCTTTGTTGGTCTACTCAGTTGTGCATGTTGCACAATCGCTGCCAAGTCATTAATTTTGTGTAAAATAATTTCCACATATGAAATGACGTGTGTAGAGTATAAATAGTAAAATTTGACCTAAAATTTAGGTCATGTTACACCTTCTTCTTCGTCTCTCCTCTCTCTCACTCATCCTAGACTGAAAGATTAGCACGATTTTAGGGTAATTTAGGCCGATAGTTGTTGAAGCTTATTGCGATCCTTGTAAGTATTTAACATTTTGGTGTAGTTGTAATATGTGGTTGTTTATTCTGAAGTTTGTAGTCGATTAAATGGTGGTCCGTTCTACTAATTTTAGGGTTTTCCTAATTACGAATGTTTTTCTGCAATTTTTTGTGTGATTTTATTCTTTTTCGCATGTAGTGTTATTGTAGTTAGTATTTGTAGTGATGATATGGCTTCAATGGCATATATCTGGTTTTGATTAGAATTTTGAGTTTTTGAGTTTTTCGTAAACTGAAAAATTGAGATCGAAAATTTGGGGCTTTTGGTTTGTTTGTAGTCTAATGCTCGTGTAAAAGCTATATATTGCAGTTTTTTATGCCTTCGAAGGCATTTTTTGTTATTTCGATAAAATTTTAGGGTTTTTTTGGTCAATTCAGAATCGGGTCCAAAAATTTTGGGGCTTTGATTTTTTTGTTGTTTAATCCTCCTATTAAACGTGTGTATAACCGTTTTGTGCCTTCAATGGCATGTTCTGTTTTTTCAATTACACTTTAGAGTTTGTTGGGTAAAATCAGAATTGATGTTTTTATTCTTTAGTTTTTTGTTTAAAAATTAGGGCTTTGTGGATAATTTCCTAATGTATATGTTATGTTGTCATTGTGCAGGTTTTGTAAATAAATGGATATAATTGTAACAATTCAATTCACATATGGGGGAATCTTTTTGTCAGACCCTGATTTAAGGTATACAAATGGAATTCATATTCCTGATAAAATTAGAGTAGATGTTAGTGAGCTTCATTTTATGTTGTTTCATAATTTAGCAACCGATTTAGATGTGGAAAAAATTGAAACCTTTTGGTGTAGAGTAAACAAAAAAGACTATTATTACAAGTTAGAAAATGATGTTGATGTTTTAAGCCTTATCTGTAGTTTAAAATATGGAGATTTGGTTGATGTATATGTTTTTCACCAAATTAGTGAACCTATACTTGTTAATGATGATGTGGCAGCCACTCCACCATTATTACAACTTAGTAATGGTAATGTGGCAGCCCTTGTTGAACTTGATAGAGCTGATGTGTCTTCATCTCATCCATTGGATATAAATGAAGATGAGTATATAATTGAAAATCAGCCTTCTACGACAGAAAAAGAAAAAGCTAAGGTTTCTTATGAAAACTTAGGTGAAGGTCATTTAATGATTTGTCCACATACCATCTCCAAACATCTGATTCTAAATTAGATTTTGATTGGACTGATTCTGATGGTGATTCACTTTATGATGTTGATGAAAACATTGAAGAGTTGAGTTATTTTGATGAAGAGTTGCTTCAAGTTAGAAAGGCTAACATTGAAAAATAAGCAAAAGAAAAGACTGATAGGGTGAATGTAGATGAGATACCATCTGGACCAGTAGATATAGATGCTGGTTTTGGGGATATTTGTAAGAACAAGGGGGTTAGATATGAAGGTAAACTGGGTAGAGATGACCCTTATTTTGATAGTTCAGATCCGGGTAGTGACATTAGTGATGAAGAGAAAGGAGATCCTGTTGATGATGATGAAGTGGTAGATCCACTACCTAGAACTTCTTCTAGCAAGATATACTTTGATAAAACTGCAAAGAAGGTATGTTTTTAGTTGTATATGGTTTTTTTGAATGCTATTGAGTTTAGAGAGGCACTGCAGAGTTACTCTATTCAAAAAGGTGTGAACCTTAAGTTGAAACCTAATGAGAAGGAAAGGTTAAGGGCTAAGTGTAAGCATAAGGGTTGTCCTTGGATTATTCTTGGAAGTATTGATAACACGGGATTTTTTACTATGAAAACTTACTTCCCTGTACACAAGTGTTCTAAAAGGACAAGAAATAAGATGTGCAACCCTTTTTGGATTAGTAAGCATTACAAAGATAGGATTATGAGTGATCCATCAATAAAATTGCATCAGATTCAAGCACTTTTAAAAAAGAACTATGGGCTCTATGTTAGTAAAACAACATGTAGAAAAGCAAAAATCATAATTATGAATGACTATTTTGGTGATTTTGTTGAAGAGTTTTCTAGGTTGTATGACTATGCTGAACAGTTAAGGACCACCAATCCTGGTACCACTATATCTATTAGGACATCTAAGAATGCAGTTCCAGGAAAAGAGGTGTTTATGGGCATTTACATTTGTCTTGAGGCCTTAAAAAGTGGATGAAAAGAGGGCAGTAGAAGAATAATTGGTTTAGATAGTGCCTTTCTCAAAGGTGTATGTAAAGGTATTTTGTTGTCTTGTATTTCCAAAGATGGAAATAATCAAATGTACCCTGTAGCATGGGCTGTGGTTGATAAAGAAACAAAGGACACATGGTCATGGTTTCTTAGGTGCATCAGCCATGATATGGAACTTGAAGAAAATGAGGGTGAAGACTTGATAGTCATGTCTGATATGTAGAAGGTATGACTCTTCATCTGTTCATATTTTTCAGTTATTTATTACTGGCTAGTTTGCTGCAATGATGTCTTTAATGATTAACTACTGTTTTACATGTTTTGATAGGGTCTTCATTTGGCACTTACTAATCTACTGCCAAATGCTGAGCATAGATGGTGTGCTAGACATATATGGGCCAACTGGAAGCAGGTTTGGAGTGGTGAGAAAAGGAGAAAAAAATTCTGGCAGGTTGCAAGGGCCCATTTGAAGTGTACTTGCAAAAGAAACTTACTGAAATGAGTGAGTTGGGTATTGGAATTATGGAAGATTTGACCAATTACAATAAATAGGCATGGTGTAGGGACTTTTTTAAGGAACATAGCAGGTATGATGTGGTTGAAAACAACATGTGTGAGACTTTCAATAGTTGGATTTTAGCTGCTAGGTTCAAGATAATTATCACTATGTTAGAGGAAATAAGATGCAAAGTCATGCAAAGAATGAATCAAATGAGAGATATTTGTGAAAAATGGATCACTGATGTATCAACAATGGCTATGAAAGTTCTTGCAGAGAATGTTGAATATACAGCCAAGTGTGAGGTGAGATTTAATGGTGATATAGGCTTTGAGATTGGTGATCCACCTTGTACATATGTTGTTAATGTGATGAGGAAGCAGTGTGATTGTAGGTCTTGGCAACTAAAGGGAATTCCTTGTGCACATGTAATTGCTGCAATGCATTACAAGGGATGGAATGTGGAGTCATATGTTGATCATGGTATCAAAGGAAAACATACCTGAAGGCATATGAAAAGTATATTCTACCAATGAAAAATATTAACATGTGGCCAAGAAGCACAAGACCACCAATTGAGCCACCTGAGATTACTCCCATGGCAGGAAGGCCAGGTAAAAATAGAAAGAAAGCTAAGGATGAAGCTATTAAGAAGAAGTTTGTAACAAGAAAGGGAAGAAAAATGACATGTTCTGTGTGCAAGTGTATTGGACACAACAAGAAAGGATGTCCAACTTTGGTAAGCCAAAGTTTTTTTTATTGATGAATTTTACTCTTTTTCAATGTGTTTTTGACCTTTCCATATTTTTTTGTAGAAAAAAGATTTTAGTAGTAGCTGTGGCAGTCAACCAAGTGTAGAAGCCATCATTAGTACTGCAGTTGTTGCTGTTGAGAGAGATGCAAATGCTTCAATAGCTGAAAAGATGCTTGTAAATGCTAAATCAAGCAACAGAAGGCCTACAGGAAGGCCTTCAAATGCTCAAAGTTCACCAACATGTTCAGGAAGGCCTTCAAATGCTCACAGTGCACCAACAACCGCAGGAAGATATGAAAATGCTGCATCAGTTGGTGGTGTGAGGCCTGCACGTGCCTCAACAACTGATATAAGGCCTACAGCTGCTGTGATGCCCACTACCACTTCAACAGTGGGTGCTACTGCTACACAATCTACAACTCAGCTGTCTACTAGTGGTGTTGGTACCCAAAAGAGGAAGACTAGTACAACTTTGAGAGGTGGTGCAAATCTAGCATATAAAAGACCAAGGCAAAAGAAGGAAAAAGAAGTAGGTTTTGGTATGCTGTTTGGACCAAGTGGAAGTGTGGTAGAGAGGGTAACTTTCATATAATGTACTTTACATTTAACTGGTTTTAATTAGTGCATGAATAACTGATTTTTTTTATTTTTACAGTCTGAAAATACTGATAGAGTATTACATAGTCCAACACTTATTAGTTCAGTTCCAACCAATATTAACTTGGGTTTCAAACCAAATGGACTAAGGTGGAAAGGTAGAGCTGTAATAACTCAAAGACAGCTATAACAACAAAGTAGCAAAAGATCAAAGGCAAAGTCATCTCCAACCACTCAAGCCACATCAAGCTCTCAAGCCAGCAAGAATCAATCCACAACAAGCACTCAAGTAACACATTAGTGTAATTCTTATTGATCCTAAGTGTTGTTAAGATAATTTTTTTAGACTTCTGGTTCATTGTTGTTAAGACAAGAATTTTGATGTTGTTAAGACAAGTATTTTGATGCCAATTATATATTGCAGATTTTTATGTTGGAAATGGTGTTTCTCATTAAATTTTAATTTCGTTTCATTGTACATACCAACTACATAGATCAAGCTATCTTAAATAATACAACAGATAGAAACCACATAACAACGATAATGATAGTAGTTATATCAATACTAATGCTTGGTCTTTCATATCTTCCGTGCCTTCCATATCTTCCCAGTCCTTGTTGTCTTCGTTGCCTTTGATGTCTACCTTTATATTGTTCATTTTCATTGGCCCATCGAAAGAATCCACAACCAGTACCAACCTGATATTTTTGACAGCCCCAAAACATTTTTCCCAGATTGGTTGGTGTTCTTGACATCTTAAGTTCCGCGTAAAGTCCACAATAACAAATTCGAATTGTTATGGTGTTGAAAAAAATTACATAAAAAATAAACTTTCCAATATTACAAGCATAGCAAGAAAAAAAATTAATGAACAAGAACTTGGAGAGAGAAAAAATAGAGAAGAACGGATGAAAAAAATGCTCAAATTGCTCCAACAATGGTGTTGGAACCAAATAAGGAAGAAGGAGCATTTATAATGGGTGTTGGAACCCTTTTTGATCGTTGGGACCCTTTAATTTTTTGGTTGATGCGCTCCTGGACACTAAAGCACACGCTCCTCTGTCGTCCCAGCCACATAGGATGCCACATCAGAAATTGTGTTTAAAAAGTTGCTTTTAATGGGTTCAAGGGTTCAGATAACAAACATGTTAGTAGAAGCGTCCAACTTACAAAACTAACATAGTACAAGGTTCCACAAGGTCATTTTGCCAATTATTTACTCTACGAGACCTATCTTTATCCAAAGATACCAGTGTATAGGTTTGCAGATGGTGAAGTACTACTCTACTACGACAGGTCGGGATGGAAGGTGGTATAAAGAATAGCGGGTTTAAGACATCCAAAGAAACATATGGAGGGTTATTTGCTATTACTTACGTCCCTTATTGTTTCTTTTATATACACATTACATGAAGTGGTAATTTTATTCTCTCAACTCTCTCCCTTTTAGCGTCGAAAAAGCTTTGCTTGTCTTGATTGGCTTATAGCCAAAACAACGACCGATCATCCTACTACAAGCGACCAAGCGCGGCGTCTAGTAAGAAGAGGGAAAATCATCAGATGTGATATGAAACAAGAAATTAAAGGACCCCAAGAAATATGCATTTGACCTTGAGCATTTAACTATTTTGAGATGTCTATCTACCGAAAGATTCTTATGATTGACCATGAGTTATGGTTCCAACATATTCAATACTCCCTCGGTTTCAAAAAGAATGACAAATTAAAATAAAAAAGACTTTTGAATTTTGTGGTCCTAAATTAAAGTTATGTCAAATTTACCAAAATACCCTTTAATCTTGTGGTATTAAACATGACAGAAAAAGAAAGGGTCATTCTTTTTTAAACAGACTAGAAAAAGTAGGTCATTCTTTTTCAAACAGAGGGAGTAAAATTCTTGCACTAAAGAGTGGTTCTTGGAGAAGAATCGATAACCATCCTCGTGGCTTTCACAATAGTTTATGTGCTCATGGACAAAATTGCATTTGTTCATGGCAAATTTCATGGGATCAATAAGGATATTTTATCCAAGTATTTTATGATGAAGTACTACTCTACTATGACAGGGATGAAATATATAGTGATAGTTCGTTTAGGACATCCAAATGACTATATGGGGTGTTGTCTCCACTCAAGTATTCTGTTATACGGAAAGCTTGATCTGTCCAAAATTATGTAATTGCTTATTTCATGTCATTAAGTTTTATACACATTATTTGACATGATATTTTTCTTTGTCTTAGCTCCCTCACCCTTTTAGCACCGCAAAAGCTTTCCCTGTCTCAGTTGGCTTTTAGCCTAAACTGAGACCTATCATCCTACTTTATCGTTTGGTGGCTTCTACTGCAAGTGCCTAATCACTAAGGCCGAGTTTTTTCCTTGTCTGATGGTGAATCTTATAGTAAAGTTCATTTCTACCTTTGCATTCGACGGTCAATCTCCTCCCGGCCTCACTAAATCCAATTCGGACCCAAATGTCGTGGCTAAAGTGACCTTACAACTAAGTTTATTAAGGTCTCAAGTTTGAGTCACATACAATATGTTACTAACATTTATTTATTTATTTTTACCTTTTTTCGTAATTAAATTAACATGGGGTGAGTATTTTTTTAATCTCAGCTGGGTTTTGAAGTTGTAATCATCAGGGGTATACAAATTCTTTATAGATTATGGATCGTTTTTCTCTGTCAAAATAAAAAATTTAAGGAATTCTTATAATCTCAACATATTGAGCAAATTTCATCAAAAAAATAAAGACAAAGATAATCAAAGAGGATTTCAGTTCCCTCACATTTATAAATTATTCATTTGACAATTTCTATAACAATACGTATACTAACAACAAATCATAAAGAGCTCATATCCTCCTATAGTTACAATATTTTTTTCTGGACAATTTTTTTTTTTGCTGGCAGTATCACATATATATTCTAAGATCATCCAAAATACTAAATTCACCCAACAAAAACCCATAATTATCCACAATTGGAAGTCCCAGTTTATGTGACTATTTCACTTCTTGATTTTCTGAAATTTTCACCCAAGTCCCCATCATTAATTCATCATCACTTTCTTCAACCCCATTTGATGTATTCATATTCTCATCAACACTCATTGATGATTTTTTTTCAAACTCATTAGTAACTCGAGATTCTTGATCAGATTTTTCAGAAATCTGGCCATTTTTTGCTCTTTTAGCCATGGCTAATTCTTCGAATTCAAGCTTCTTAGACTCATAATTTTTCAAAGCGTCTTCAGCCGTAACAAAAGTACCCAGCCAAATCATTTTCTTGTTCAATGGGTGTTTAGTTTCAGCACAAAACTTCCCATTTTTTCTCTTACGTACCCCAATAGGGTACAATCTTACATAAGTATTCTTTGATATTCTTTTGTAGGACTTCATGATAAAAAAATTTGACAAGAAAAAAAAATTTATTTCAGTAAAGAACAAAGTATAATAAATTTTAGATGTGAAGAAAAAGAGAATAAATAGTGAACACATATATAGCAGTAATTAGAGAATCAATTAAGGAAACTTTTATTCTCTTTCTATTTGGAAAAGGATTTAACAAAACGAGTAAAGTATTGATTGAGAAATTATTGCATATTATTAGTCACTGTATTTATTAGTATCCTAATTTGACACTGAATATTCAAATCTCTATATTTGGTAGAATACTACAATTGGTCCAGTATTAAATGATGAAATACAATTAATTTTGATGTGTCTTATCTTTATCTCACGAGTTTAAATATTATTCACCATTGTATATATAAAAAAAAAGGTTATTTGACTATGAATAAATTTCTTTTAAAGCATCAATTGATGACCTGGCCTGGTTAATATTATATTTAACTTACTAATATATCTTAAGTTGTAATATTAATGGTGGAAATATCTTCATACTTTGCGATAGCTTAATCCTTATCTCTCACTCTTTCTTTTTTTCATTCAATTGTTTCATATTCGCTTTATATCTTGAATTATAATAATTATGAAAAGATATTTATGTTAGAGTTTAAGTTATGTGCACCGTCTGTGCATAAAAAATTCTACACTAACAGCTAACTTGACCTGCTATTGCAGATTGCACAATTATTTACATAAAAATTAAAAAAGAAAAAATTAGGTAACCTCCAATAGCAAGTCAAGTTCACCTGATAGTGTAGAATATTTTCTACACTAACGGTGCACAAAACTTAAATTCTTTATGTTATGCGTATAACTAATAAATTCACATCTCCTTTTTTTTAGCAGATGTTTCATATTTGTTTTATGCCAAAGTAATCGACATGCACTCAAACTTGTTTCGAAAATTCACTTAGTAGTATTTTCTTATGATCGGAGTATCCTCCCCATGCATGCTGCAATAATTTATTCTTATAAGTTATATTAACTTGTCAATGTTTGGTTTTGAAATTTTGTCGTTGCTTATTTCATGTCCTAACATGCCCAGAGCCGTTAAAGCGTTATACGCAGTTCATATCACTATCACAGATTGGGATAGCCAAATTTAGAAATATGAGGAAAGATCATTTGGCCATTGTCTTTGCAATAAGCTCCTCCTCATATCAAATTTATGGTTTCTCATTAAAACATGATCATTAGGAATAAGGATCATTAGGAGGAACTTATTATGATATTCTTATCTAATCACTAAGGTCGAGTTTCGTCCTTGCCTGATGGTGAATCTTGTAGTAAAGTTTATTTCTGCCTTTGCAATTCGAGGATCGATCTCCTTTTGGCCCCACTAAATCAAAGTGACCTTACAATTAGGTTTATTAAGGTCTCGAAACATTTGTGAGTCATATTCAATATATTAAGGACATTTTTTTTACCCTTTTTCGTAATTAAAATTAACATGGAGTGAGTAATTTTTTTTTCAATCTAAGCTCGGATTTGAAGTTGTATTCATTAGGAGTATCCAAATTCTTTATAGATTATGAATCTTTTTTCCGTCACAAAATAAAAAATTTAAGGAATTCTTATAATCTCAACACATTGATCAAATTTCATCAGAAAAACAAAGATAAACATGATTATACTGCAATTGCATTAAGCACCATATATACTTTTCAAAGAGGGTTTCAATTTCCCCAACATTTATAAATTATTCATTAAGAAGTAAATCGTTGATTTGACAATTTCTATAACAATACTTATACTAATAATAAATCATAAAGAGCTTGTATCCTCCTATAGTTACAATATTTTTTTCTAGACAATTTTTTATTAATTGCTGGCAGTATCACATATATATTCTAAGATCATCCAAAATACTGAATTCACCCAACAAAAATCCATAATTATCCACAACTGGAACTCCCAATTTATGTGAATATTTCACTTCTTAATTTTCTGAAATTTTCACCCAAGTCCCCATCATTAATTCTTCATCTCTTTCTTCGACCCCATTTGATGTATTCGTATTCTCATCAACACTCATTGACGATTTTTCTTCAAACACATCAGTAACACAAGATTCTTGATCAGATTTTTCAGAAATCTGACCATTTTTTGCTCTTTTAGCCATCACTAATTCTTCGAATTCAAGCTTCTTAAACTCATAATTCTTCGAATTCAAGCTTCTTAAACTCAATGGGTGTTTTTTTTTAGCACAAATTTTTTCATTTTTTCTCTTATGTACCCCAATAAGGTACAACCTAACACAAGTATTCTTTGATATTCTTTTGTAGGATTTCATGATCAAAGTTTTGAGAGGGAAAAAAAGGGTAATTTCTGTAAATAACAAAGTATAAAAAAAGCTTGGGATGTGAAGAAAAAAAGAATAAATAGTGAACACATATATAGGAGTAATTAGAGAACCAATTAAGGAAACTTTTATTCTCTTTCTATTTGGAAAAGGATTTAACAAAACGAGTAAAGTATTGATTGAGAAATTGTTGCATATTATTAGTCACTGTATTTATTAGTATCCTAATTTGACATTGAATATTCAAATCTTTAAATCCGATAGAATACTACAATTGGTCCAGTATTAAATGATGAAATACAATTAATTTTGATGTGTCTTATCTTTATCTCACGAGTTTAAATATTATTCACCATTGTATATAAAAAATAGGTTATTTGACTATGAATAAATTTATTTTAAAGAATCAATTGATGACATGGCCTGGTTAATATTATATTTAACTTACTAATATATCTTAAGCTGTAATAATAATGGTGAAAATATCTTCATACTTTGCGATAACTTAATCCTTATCTCTATTTTTTTATCATCCTATATTTCATATCCGCTTTATATCTTGAGTTTTAATAATTATGAAAAGATTTTTACACTTTGTATAACTAATAAATTCATACCTCTTTTTTTTTTTCAGTGGATGTTTCATATTTGTTTTATATCTTAAGCTATTATAATTGTGGAAAGTACTTTATGTTATGTGAATAATTAATTTTTTTTTTCATTTTTTCACTCGATATTTCATATCATTTTGTTGCCTCAACTAGTTTGTATTTAAGTCGTGTCTGATTATCCTTTCGTTATTTATATTTTAGGTTGAACTAAACTACTATAATTCATCCCTGCCTACAAATTAGTTTACAACGTTTACAAATCTTACAAACAAAAGTTCATATATTTATATTTATTGTATATTCGCTTAGAATGATTTTACAAAAAAGAAGTACTACTTATTGAGAATTGCAAAATCGTAGAATAAAGAAATTAGTTGAGATTATACGCAAGCAAATTTGAATATCATAATTATAATAATAAAAAAATTATATTCTCATGAATCAAACTCATACCCCCACAATTTTTGCATATTATATTCTGTAAATTCCATATTTACTTTATCAAATAAAAACTTATTAATAGTTGAATCTATAATTAGAAGTGACACCTAGCTATTTTTGGCTAAGGATTATTTTTCCCTTTCATTTCCAGTTTAATTTTGGAAATGACACCTCGAAAAATACTTATCTACACTCGGTGTTTACACAACGCTATCTAATTCGAGTATCAATTAATTTGAATTTATATCGAGAAATCCTACTTAAAAAATATGTTGCTTTAACTTAAAGATGACTTCATATGCATGACTCGAAAAAAAATGACATCTATGCCTAGATATTAATATTTATTCTATATTTGCACAACTGAAAATTTAAGGTTATAACTTATTATTTAACTTTAATATTTAAATAAAAACCAAAATACATTGAAATTGACTAATATTATATTTTGAATATACTACAAACTTCTATAATAATTAAATTAGTGTCCATCAATATAGATCACGAGAAAGATTTTTTTTTTTTTTCAAAAACAGCATTATTGTGTAATTTTGGCAATAAATCCTGTCATATAAAATTTATGCCATTTTTTCTAAGTTTAGAATTTTGTTTGACCAATAATCTGATTTCTAGAAGACTGTCCTTTCGAAAATCACTTTATTTCTTTTTTATTTATATAGTAGTACTATTTCTTTTAATTAATCAATTAAAAAATATATGCCATTTTTACATTATGATACAATTTAATTTTAAATTTTCTCTTACCCTTAATAACATGCTTTATAGTCACATAATTCTCATGACATGCTTAAATTCATAAGTTTCACGAGTCCTTTTATGTTCTTAAATTAATTTCTAAACTCAGTTAAATTATAACAATAAAAATAAATCTAGCTAGTGTGATCTCACAAATAAGGTCTGAATATAGATGAGTATAAATAAATTTGATCCCTAATTTGAGGTAGAAAAATTAATTTCGATAAATTCTCACTTAAAAAAAGCATTTTTAAACACATGTTTAGAAAACACTTTGAGCGAAAAAATCTCTAGTGAATATATAACGAAAAGAGAAGAAATGACAATATTAAGATAACGAAAGTAAAAAAAAAAAAAAGAATAGTAATAATATTAAAGGATTGGATAATTACAAAATAACAATACTTAAAAGAAGAGTGAGCAAATAAGATACTCCAAGATAGAATCATGCTCTCCCACATAAAAGAGAATTATTTATTAATTTTTTATTCTAATTCTCGATCTTCGTGCTTTTCTATATTAGATCATGTCTTTGGTGAGCTAAACATGTGTCACCTCACCCCAATTCTCCTTGGCTCTATCTCTACATCTCCTTAAGTCTATGATTACCTACCTCACACATTCTCATTAGGATATTTATGTTTCTGCTATTTACGTGCTTGGGTCATTTGATCAGCTTCGCTCCTCTCATCCTGTCCACTATGAAGGTCACTTCCACCTTGCCTCGTATATCTTTATTTCTAATTTTATCTTCTCCTGGTTGGTTCGCTCATTCATCTAAGCATCATTATTTCCACCACTTTCACTTCTAAGATTGTGAATTTTGACTGGTCAGCATTCTATCCAATAAAACATAAACAATCTAATAACCACTTTGTAGATCTTATCTTTAAATTCTAGTGATACGTTTTATCACATAGGACATCGGATTCACGTCTCTGTTTTATCCACTTCACTTCAACACGATATATCATATCATTGCCTGTCACCCCCCCCCCCCCTCTCCCCCACTTCCTTAAATTATTGAAGCAAGATACTTAAAGCTACCTTTTTTGAGAATGACTTATGCGTTGATTCTCACTTTCATATCCACCTCATGTGTTGTCTCTGAATTTGCACTTCAAGTACTCTGGTTTAATCCTGCTCATGTTGAAAGCTTTAAACTCTAGAATTAGTCTAACCCAATGTTAACCCGCGTGCCTTATCAAACAAATACTTTCCATGATAATCGAAATTTCATCTAGAGGCTTTTCCATCTTACTTTTGCTCTATATCGTATAAATCATTCCATCTACCCACGAGAAATTTAGTCCCGCCATCAAGAGTAATAGAACAATGATAATAATTACCCATGAAATCCTTATCAAATGTAAGTGAATTGAAAATTTTAGAAACACATTTAAAACGGATCAATGACATAACAGGAAGCCATAATTAGAATATTTCGATATTTAACTCTTGGGGAATTATAGGAAACTTTTTCATAGGTTTTATCTTCGTGTCCTGTGTAGACGGGAGGAGGGGGGGGGGGACATTATTGAGTTACTGATTAGTACTTAATTTCCACATGATACAAAGATGAAATCTATGAATAAATTTCCTACAATTTTTCAGGAATTAATTATCGAAATATTCTTATGGCTTTCTGTTATCTCACTGATCCGTTTCAGATGTTTTTCTAAAATTTTCAATTCACTTACATCTACTGATAAGGATTTCATGGATAATTATTGTCGTTGTTCTATGACTCGAGATAACGGGACAAAATTTTTCGTGAATGAATTGAACGATTTATATTATATGGAGCTAAAGAAAGATGGAAAAGCCTTATCCGCATATAACAATATCATAATACCTTTCCTTGAATATGTCGTGTCAAGGAAACACTTAAAAACACTTCACACTCTTTATTTCTTTCATTTTTTTTTATGAATTTTGTTAAGAGTTCTTTTTCCTTCTTTATTTATTTATTTATTTATTTATTTATTCACTTTTGAAGGTTGTGATTTGAAAGGTGGCCTCGTACAGATAGTTGGTAATTTTTGGACAATCAAATTGGGCCCATCTCACATTCACAATGACTAATCTACTACATTTTTTGCTCTTATTCATAAAAAAAATTCTGCTTTTGATCTTTATAATGTTAAGATATAAGCATCCAATTACCCCTTGAATTATAGCCAAAATTATTACGATACATTCCAACTTTACAGGTTTTTTATTACTCTCTTGAACTCAATTTTAGTATATTTTTATCACCCTTTTATGTGACACATTTATTACATAAAATAAAGTCCATATCAAAGGTGTCACTTCAGATAAAAAGATTAACAAAAGGTGTCACATCAGCTAAAAAGGATGACAAATATACGATAAATTTAGTTTTGGGGGTAATAAGACCCTCGTGAAGTTGGAATACGTAGCAGCAAATTTGGTCATAGTTCAGGAATACTAGATGCTTTACTCTAATGTTAATTCAATATATTAGTTAACTTTTAAAACAAATATAATGTTTTTAGTTTCTTTATGTTGGAAATATGTTATGTTTGGACTATTATCGGAAGTATAATCCTCAAACATTGAGTAATAAAACAAATTTAATAATATATATATATGAATAATTAACTAGAGTCACATTAATTTGGTAACTAGATTAATTTTGAAGAGTCATTAAAATAAATATTATTTGTGCACTACTCTAAATATTAAAAGTTTGATTTAAAGAGCTTAACTAAATATTACAAGGACTAAAAATATAATTATCAATAATCAAGGGATCAAAATAGCTATTTTACCGAAGAAAAACACAGAAAGAATTTAGTTTCAAAAAAGGTAAACATAATCAGAATGTGGATTAATTAAAGCCACATTTACTAGTAAACACATGGATTAAATAGCTATGTCCCATCCAAAAAGTGAAAAAAAAAATAGTACTACTAATACTTTAGACATCAATGATTAATTGTTACAGAAGATGTCCAAATCAAATGAATGTTTTAATTTATTTTTTTAAAGTAATTATGTGGTCGTCCTCAACTATAGAAATAAGTACAAGTCTAAATTTAAAATAAAAATTTAATGTAATCTTAGGCTGATTTTACTATCTATAATAAGTGGGAATAATCAGGCAAGTCTTCGATATGACTGTTTGTGTTGCCTGTTTCAGCTGCTTCAATCGTAATTTTATTATATTACCCCTAATTAATCATTATAGGTTATTTAAGTATTAAAATTTATAATATTTAATAAAAAATATAGAATAAACATAAAATAATAAATTGATATTTGACTTTTTAAATTAATTTGATGTCTTACATGGGGTTCATTTTTACCTTTTTCACAAGTATTTTTTTTTAATAATTTTATTAGATCACTTTTAATTAGTTGTTATAAGTCATTTAAGATATGTCTTCTTCGCTGCTTCAATCGTGATTTTATTATATCAACCCTAATTAATTACTACAGGTTATTTAAGTATTAAAAATTTATAATATTTGATTAAAAATATAAAATAGACATAAAATAATAAATTAATATTTAATTTTTTAAATTAACTTGATGTCTTATATGAGGCTCATTTATGCCTTTTTTCCACAAGTAATTTTATTATATCACTTCTAATTAATTGTTATAAGTTATTTAAGACATGTCTCTTCGCTTCTTCAATCGTGATTTTATTATATGACCCCTAATTAATTATTATGATTGCATTAGAAAATTAATAATATTTTAATAAATGGACACAAAATGATATGTCAACATAAAATATTTGATTGACTGTCAAATAATCATATTAGTGCCACATAAGTTCACTTTCGAAATTATATCAGTGTCACTTAAATTGGAATAAAAAAAAAGTATTATAAATCACAATAAAATATTTGATTGACTATCGAAATTATATAGTGCCATATAGGTTGACTTTCAAAATTATATCAGTATCTAAAAATCATCATAAAATATTTGATTGACTATCAAAATTATATTAGTGCCACATAGGTTGGCTTTCCAAATTATATCAATGTCACTTAAATTGGAATAGAAGAAAAAATATTATAAATCACAATAATTAAAAATTAAAATTATTTTGATAATTGATTATCTAAATTATATTTGTGTCACATAAATTAAGATAAAAAATAACATATATTGTATCCGTGCTAAGCACGGGCCTTTGATGTCTAATATAGAAATAAGTACTAGTCTAAACTTAATATAAAAATTTAATGTAATCTTAGGCTGACTTTATCCCTATTGTCTAGATATCATTTTCAAGTCTGTTAACTTTGGAGAAAATAAAATAAATAAATTATGAAAAATACTTTTTCAAAGATGTCTGCAAAGTAAAAATTAAGTAGGGCCAAATTTAGGGCAATTGATTGTCCTTTATTCCAACAACATTAATGTTGTCATGTTTCTTGGATACAATTTCTAAAGGAATCTATAGAGAATGGAAAAATTAAAAAATAGTCAAAAAAATTCTCGATTCGTAAAATTACCTTGAATATGTTACCATTATATAAAAGGAAAATAAGAACACAAACCTATATCATTTGCTTTTTTGTGTTGTTTGTTTACGTCGATGGTGTAATTTCTTTTTACATAATCATGTAAGTTATAAGTTAAGCTCATATAATTTTCTCTAATAGTACCTTTTTTTTTTTAGTTGGTGGTTGAATATTGGTGAACTAAACCTCTGGGCCATGGACCATACAAATACAAATCCATAAATAAATAAGACACAATGGTGTATAACAAATACAAAATTGTGTTTCCTAATATACATAATGATTGGAACATATTAATAGGCCCATTTAACTTTTGGGCTGAATTTACTAGGGACCTCAAGTAAAACCAGTCCAGCCCATATCTTTGTACTAGAAAAATCTATTTTTCTCTAATTGTTGTAGCTTTCTTCTTTGATACTTGTTCCTCGATTTTGTATGTATATCGGCTAATGATGCGATGGAGGAAGTTAATCCATTTTCATTAATGCTGACCCAGTTGAAGCTCGTCCATGTCCCATCCTGATAGGTCTTCGATTTTCCCCTAGCCTAACTTTACATTCCACCTATCTTCCCCAGTCTCTGAAGCCCTCCAGGGACCTAGCCCTTCTTTTTTCACCCAAGTCTGAAGTTCAATGACTTTCATCATTGACGAGCACCTGGCTAATAAGACAATGAAGTGAAAATCCTATGCCACATATAGTGAACTATTTATAACATACTTGTCTTTTCCTATCTAGGCCATGGAAATGCACTTGCCAAAGGATATCATTATGGGAATCCTCATGAGGCTACCTTTGCAATCCATTCTTCGATTCAAATGTTCTTCGAGATCTTGGAAGATATTAATTTCAGAACCCTATACTTTGAGACAAAGCATTGGAATCATGCCAAGAATAGCCAAAATTCTAATAACTATCATATTGTATGCGATAAGGTTGACACGTTTTTGTTCTATTGTTCTTCTTTATCATTCGATAGCACTTACAGCCTGAGATATGACTAGACTAGTGAGGAATATATAAGATTGACAACACTTAATAATGGTTACAACCCACATAGTAAAACCCTTGCACTAAAGAGTGATTCTTGGAGAAATATTGATAGCCATCCACGTGGCGTTCGCAATCGTGTATGTTATAATCTAGACTCTTCGATATTTCATCATGGCACATTTCTTTGGATCATTATTGATATTGCATCTAAGTATTTTATAGTTTCATTTAATATACCAAATGAGGTTTTGCCAGAGGGAAGTTGTTATATTTTGAGCATGAATATCCACCAAAATAGACATGGTGTATCAATATTAGAAGGGATGCTTTGTGGTAATTGTAACAAAGATTCTTATGATTGACCACGAATTATGGTTCCAACTTATTCAATAAAATTCTTGCACTAAATTGCATTTGTTCATGGAGGATTTCATTGGATCAGTCTGGATATTTTATCCATGTATTTTATGGTTTCATTTAACATATATATCAAATGAGGCGTATAGAGAGATACCATTGCCAGAGGGAATTTGTAATATTTCAAATTACATGAATCACCTGAACACGAATCTCCTAAGACCTGGTGTTTCAAATTATTGTACTGGTTGAAATTTGGGGTTGAGAACTTTTAAGTTGTGGCTAATGAAAGAATATATGTCGAGGTGATACGAGGAAATTAAACTAAGAGAAGAAGAATTTACTACGAAACTAAAGAACAATCAAAATAGAGATAGAAGACAGATTGACACGAGAAGATAGAAAGAAATAAGAACTATTGAATATATTAAATTCAAAAACTCCCCTAAATCCTTTACCAACGAGCACCTAATCTCTACGTGGACCAAGAGGGAATCAACGACCCTCAAAACCCTCGTTTCTAAGTAAGTATTCAACACAAGCTTACCAATCACACTCTCTTTAAGTCCACTCAATATTCAAAACAAGATAATGAAAATGAAACCTTAATACTTCTATTTATAGTCCACTACAAGGCCCAAAAGTGACCCTTGAACAAAGAACAAAAATGACCTCAAGCATTTGTCTGCTTCCCCTTGACTGCCCATCACCCGAGCCATTACCATGAAGCAGTGTACGCCTCCGTTTGGCTTCCCTTGATGGCTCAAGGGATGGTTGGTCACGGTTGGTCAGGCTGGTGATGGCCAGTCGCCCTTCTCGACACCCCTAGGCGGCAATGAGTGGTTTCTCCATTTTGGGCTCCTAATTCAACCCTTAACACATAGACTCATTTGGAGATGATCAACACTTGCTCTAACACCTCTCTCTTCTAGAACGTAGCTTGCAAATCTTATGATTTCTGAGCTTGGATCCTAGTGAAAGGTCTAGAGAGAATTTGAATCGTATCACAAGGAGTCTTGGACTAAATTATTTACTCTGCTAGAGACAATTTTTATCCAAAGATATCGGTGTATAGGTTTGTAGATGGTGAAGTACTACTCTACTACGACAGGTCGAGATGGAAGGTGGTACAAAGAATAGTGGGTTTAAGACATCCAAAGACCATATGGAGGGTTATTTGCAATTACTTATGTCCCTCAATTGTTTCTTTTATATATATACACATTACATGAAGTGGTAATTTTCTTCTCTCATCTCCCCAAGAAATATGCATTTGACCTTGAGCATTTAACTATTTTTAGATGTCTGTCTACAAAGATTCTTATGATTGACCACGATTTATGGTTCCAACATATTCAATACTGCCTCGGTTTCAAAAAGAATGACAAAATAAAAAAGACTTTTGAATTTTGTGGTCCTAAATTAAAATTATTTCAAATTTACCAAAATACTCTTTAATCTTGTGGTATTAAACATGCCAAAAAAAGAAAGGGTCATTCTTTTTTAAATGGACTAAAAAAAGTAGGTCATTCTTTTTCAAACAGAGGGAGTAAAATTCTTGCACTAAAGAGTGGTTCTTGGAGAAGAATCTTTCACCATCCTCGTGGCTTTCACAATAGTTTATGTGCTCATGGACAAAATTGCATTTGTTCATGGCAGATTTCATGAACAAATATTTTATGGTGAAGTACTACTCTACTACGACAGGGATGAAAGATATAGTGATAGTTCGTTTAGGACATCCAAATGACCATATGGGGTGTTACCTACGACTGGTGTCACCACTCAAGTATTCTGTTATATGGAAAGCTTGATCTCTCTAAAATTATGTAATTGCTTATTTCATGTCATTAAGTTTTATACACATTATTTGATGTGATATTTTTCTTTGTCTTAACTCTCTCACCCTTTTAGCGCCGCAAAAGCTTTCCCTGTCTCGGTTGGCTTTTAGCCAAAACGGAGACCTATCATCCTACTTGTATCATTTGGTGGCTGCTACTGCAAGTGCCTAATCACTAAGGCCTAGTTCGTCCTTGCTTGATGGTGAATCTTACAGTAAAGTTCATTTCTGCCTTTGCATTCGACGGTCAATCTCCTCCCGGCCCCACTAAATCTAATTCGGACCCAAATGTCGTGGCTAAAGTGACCTTACAACTAAGTTATTAAGGTCTCGAGGCTGAGTCATATTCAATATGTTACTAACATTTATTTATTAATTTTTACCTTTTTCTTAATTAAATTAACATGGAGTGAGTATATTTTCAATCTCAGTTGGGATTTGAAGTTGTAATCATTAGGGGTATACAAATTCTTTATAGATTATGGATCGTTTCTCTCTCAAAATAAAAAAATTTAAGGAATTCTTATAATCTCAACATATTGAGCAAATTTCATCAGAAAAATAAAGGCAAACATAATCAAAGAGGATTTCAATTCCCTCACATTTATAAATTATTCATTTGACAATTTCTATAATAATACATATACTAACAACAAATCATAAAGAGCTTGTATCCTCCTATAGTTGCAATTTTTTTTTAATTGCTGGCAAAATCACATATATATTCTAAGATCATCCAAAACACTAAATTCACCCAACAAAAACCCATAATTATCCACAATTGGAACTCCCAATTTATGTGAATATTTCACTTCTTGATTTTCTGAAATTTTCACCCAAGTCCCCATCATTAATTCTTCATCACTTTCTTCAACCCCATTTGATGTATTAATATTCTCATCAACACTCATTGACGATTTTTCTTCAAACTCATCAGTAACACAAGATTCTTGATCAGATTTTTCAGAAATCTGGACATTTTTTGCACTTTTAGCCATCACTAATTCTTTGAATTCAAGCTTCTTAGACTCGTAATTTTTCGAAGCTTCTTCAGCCGTAACAAAATTACCCAACCAAATCATTTTCTTGTTCAATGGGTGTTTAATTTCGGCACAAAATTTTTCATTTTTTCTCTTACGTACCCCAATAAGGTACAATCTGACGCAACTATTCTTTGATATTCTTTTGTAGGACTTCATGATAAAAAATTTGAGAAGAAAAAAAGTCTATTTCAGTAAAGAACAAAGTATAATAAATTTGAGAAGTGAAGAAAAAGAGAATAAATAGTGAACACATATATAACAGTAATTAGAGAACCAGTTAAGGAGACTTTTTTTCCTATTTCTATTTGGAAAAGGATTTAACAAAACGAGTAAAGTATTGATTGAGAAATTGTTGCATATTAGTCACTCTATTTATTAGTATCCTAATTTGACACTGAATATTCAAATATCTAAATCCAGTAGAATACTACAATTGGTCCAGCATTAAATGATGAAATACAATTAATTTTGACGTGTTTTATCTTTATCTCACAAGTTTAAATATTATTCACCATTGTATTTAAAAAAAAAAGGTTATTCGACTATGAGTAAATTTCTTTTAAAGAATCAATTGATGACCTGGCCTGGTTAATATTATATTTAACTTACTAATATATCTTAAGTTGTAATAATACTGATGATACTTTGCAATAACTTAATCCTTATCTCTCACTCTTTTTTTTTTCATTCGATAGTTTCATATCCTCTTTATATCTTGAATTATAATAAGTGTAAACAACATAAATCTCCTAGACAATGAAAATAATTACACAAAATCCCTTCTTGTTTTCTCTCTCCCTTTTTTTGCAAACATACTCATACATTCGGTCACATATTATACATTGGTCGAATGATGATGTAATAGCTAATCCTATATTTAAGGTAAGAGAATTTTAATTATTTTACAGTTCCTTAATTAAAGACAATAATTAGCCTACATTTAGTCATTTATTGATAGAACGTGTAACTGATATTTGAATTTTAAAAATTTGGTTATACATAATTTTTACCCTATGATTCACGATCTGGAAAGCCAAAAAACAACCACTTTCTTCTACATCCGTTCTCTAAAACTACTAAAATCTTCTTCTACATACGTTCTTCAATACTAGTAAAATCAACATGAATATCCCCATATTGTTGCGACATTCTGGAATTTAGGAGTCAGAAATTAGTTATACGTCATACAAAAGTGACACAACAGTCATTTCGGTAAATGCGGACGAGTCGATCATGCCCGCAGGACTTGCGGTTTCTATCCAAAGGTATCATGAAGAATATAATATGGTTTTCTATGTGCGGATACTTTGAATGGTTTTGATTGTATAAATATTTTTTATTAGATTTTTTTTTGAATGCTGGAGCAAGTAATTTATATATTTTTTTTAATTATAGATATTAATTTCTTTAACCAATGATTTATATTAGTATAAAAATTTTAAGCTTTTTTCCTATATTATACTTCGTAACCATATAACTTGAAGTTAGAACACTATTATAAAAGCACATTAACTATGTAACTTACTCTCTATAGGAGTAAGTAATTGTTGAAACGCACGGTGTATTAAACTGTTGTACATTAATAGTTAATGTGTAATAAGTGTATGATATAGCATTATACGTTTTTAACATGTATGAGGTTAGAAATACAATAACGAAATTTAACTGAATTCAATTTTTTTAAAATTATACACAGTATCATTCCAGTAAATTTACGAATGTATAATATGTTTTTATACAGTCAAATCAATGTATAATAAATGTGTGCCTTTCCAGTAAACGTTTGAATGTATAATAAGTTGTTATACATTCAAAGCAACGTATAGTGATATTGTGCCATTCCAATAGACTTACGAATGTATAATATTTGATTATACATTGGTATCAATGTATGATATAGCATCATACATTATAAATGTGCATGGTATTAACAATTTCTGTAATTTTTTTACAATTAATAAACGTTTTACAACATGTATGTTGTTATGTAATACATACGTTTAAAACGTATTAGTCTTTAGCTCAATGTAAGATTCACTTATAAGCAAAGGTACATAGCAGGAAACATACTATGTGTTCAAAACACAATGTCAGATTAATTAGTAATATGCTGTTTTAATCATTAACAAAATAAGTGAAAGAAAAATTCAATAAGTACCATGAATCAGTTAGTAACATTGCAGTAGTGTCTCAGTGACTAAAAAGCATATTCTCATAAGATGAAGACATCCATAAATGTAAATTAACATCCATAAAGTAATCTTTGAATTCGTTTAACATCAACCACAAAACTAAGATTTAGTTGATTCAGTTTCGACTTTTATTAAACAATGGTACTCTAAAATAACAATTGCACTTTCATCAATTTCTTAGAGCACACTATTCCTTGGCCAAGGAGGATCACCATTATCACTCGTGTACCCTTCATTTGCCTTTTCTACTCCGTGATGCCATAATAATGAAGCATAGTGTAGACGTTGACTTCCAGCATCAAACACGCATGAATGCACTTGCTGCCCTTCACTTAATATTTCTGCATAAGCCGCAACAAAGACGCCACAGTCCCTGATTTAAAAAAAATAAAAATGACGTAACAGTAAGTACATTAATTTAAACATAGTTATACATTATAAAAAAATTGTAATTTACTTACAAACTTTCAGATGCTTGCTGGGGTATGTTTTGAACCTATTCAACATCAAATGCATTTTGATTGACATGTATGATGGTAGCTTATACATTTAAAAAATGTAATATCGGATATACTTATACATCTCAAATGTAATATCGAATATACTTAAACTACAGACAGACATGTATGATGGTAGCTTATACATTTTTAAAAAATCTTCTTTAATGAATAATGTCAACTTATACAATAATCTTTTTAACTGCCTCTTTTATGTACATCTTCTTATTGTATAATATAATGGAATATAAAGCAGAAAACTAATATTATACATTAGTCTAAAAGATAAAGTAATGTATAATCAAATAATATAAACGTATAATATCAAATATGCCAGGAACAAAACCAACGAACATATTTTGTTCTTGATCATCTAACTGACTAAGTCCTAAACTAAATCTAGGACGAGAATTCATTAACAAATTTATACTATATTGATTAAGCAATCGCAACTATAAACAAGAAATTCAAAGATCTGACTGGTATTATATGAAAAACAAACAGAAAAAATCAACTAACAAACTAGAATGAGATTGCAAAATAAGATAATTTCATAAAAATCAACGTGCAACCAAACAAGAATCCGAATAAGAACCAACAATTTTAAAACAAAAATAATGATCTGACTTTTAATAAATGGAAAAAAAATGATATTATCGAACTATCACATTGAAATGGATTTGCAAAAGCAATTAATTTCATAAAAAAACAAAAATGCAATAAAAAATCGACCCAGATTGTGATTTGGTAAAGTTGAAAAAAAAAAACTAAAAATTGTTGAAAAAAATCAATATATAAGTTCAATAAATGTTTGATAACTTACAAATTGGTAACATTTAAGTATACAACTGCTTGAATTTGAGTGCGAAAAAAGGTATTCAATAATGGAGGAATAATCGGTTGTTTAATGAAAGAAAAAAATAGAGCAAATATGAAAAAGAGAGAGAAAGTAAAGAATTGGTTAATGGAAGAAAAAAATAGAGTAAATATGGGAAAGAGAAATAAAGTAATGATAAAGATTTTTTTTTGATGTATAAGAGGAATGAGAGAGAAAGTAAAAAAATAGGGGATTTTAGTAATAAGTTTGGGATTTGTGTAATTAGTTTGTTAATATGGGATGTGTTTTAATAAGGTAAAGTTAGTTTGTGTATATATGTAATTTTTAGTTATAATAATTGAAAAGATATTTATGTTAGAGTTTAAGTTTTGTGCACCGTCTGTGCATAAAAAATCTACACTAACAGATAACTTGACCTGCTATTGCAGGTTGCCCAGTTATTTACATAAAAATTAAAAAATGAAAAATTAGGTAACCTCCAATAGTAAGTCAAGTTCACCTGATAGTGTAGAAAATTTCTACACTAACGGTGCACAAAACTTAAATTCTTTATGTTATGCGTATAATTAATAAATTCACATCTCCTTTTTTTTTAGCGGATGTTTCATATTTGTTTTATGTCTTAAGCTATTATAATAGTCCATGACCTATCCCGATGGGTCTTTGATTTGCTCCTATCCTAGCTTTATAATCCACCAGTCTTCTCTAGTTTTTGAAAACCCTTCGGGGGCCTAGCCCTCTTTTTCCGCCTGGGTGTGAAGTTCAATGGCTTCCATCATTGACGAACACCTTATAGAAGACAAAGAAATAAAGAGCCTATGCCACATATAGACTATAGTGAACTACTTATAACATACTTGTCTTTTCCTATCTAGGCCATGGAAATCCACTTGCCACTTGCCACCTGTGCAGTCCCTTCTTCGATTCGAATGTGCTTCGAAATTTTGGAAGATAATAATTTCAAAACACTATAATTTAAGATGAAGCATTGGAATCATGCCAAGAATAACCAAAATTCTAATAAATATCATATTCTATGCGATAAGGTTGGTACATTTTCGTTCTATTGTTCTTCTTTATCATTCGATAGCACTTACAAACTGAGATATGACTCGACTAGTGATGACTATAAGATTAACAACACGTGTTTCAACCCACATAGTAAAACCCTTCGACATTGATAGCCATCCACGTGACATTCACAATCGTGTATGTTACTTATTATCTAGACTCTTCGACATTTCATCATGGCACATTTCATTGGATCATTATAGATAATGTATCCAAGTATCTGTCAAGTGGGTCGGGCCGGGCCAACCCGGAACCGACTCTATAAAATTAATCGGGTTGTGGGCCGAGTCCGAGTTTGGGTTAAGTGGGCCGGGCCGGTCCGGGCTCAACAGTAAAAATTTCAAAAACCACCCTAACCCGGCCCACTTAACCCAACCTGGTCAAACCCGATTAAAAATACGGTCAAACCTGGTTAAAAATTAAAAAAAAAACTTTTTTTCAATATACACAATATATACCAACCTATATACATTTTAAATACGTTAAACAATATATATACACTATATATATAGCATATACTACATTAGAATTTAAAAAATATATACACATATACACAATTACACATATATACGACTATACATACTACTTTAAATCAAACATATACTACAATATATATAAGTATATATATATTATAGAGTTATATGCTAATTTATAAAACATATACACATGTATATATTAAATATACACGGTTATAGAAGATATATGCACAAATATAAGCACCATTCAATATATTTGTACTACTTTTAAGTAAAACATATACTACAATATATGTATATACTACAATATATATATAGTTATATACTAATTTATATCATATACACATGTATACATTAAATATATACGTCTATAGAAGATATATACACATATATACTACAATATATATAGTTATATACTAATTTATAAAACATAAACATATGTATATATTAAATATGCACGTCTATAGAAGATATATACACAAATATATGCACCATTCAATATATATGTACTAGTTTAAGTAAAACATATACTACAATATATGTATATACTACAATATATATCGATTTGTATACTAATTTATAAAATATATACACATGTATACATTAAATATACACATCTATAGAAGATATATACACAAATATATAAAACATATGCTACTTAATATAATAAATTAATAATAATACTTGGTAGTAAATTAATAATATATTAGAAGTAAGTTCTAAATTTAAACTAGAAATTCAATTTAAATCATTAAATGAAAAAAGTTATAAAGTAAGGACTAAGGAGGAGTAAATGAATGTTGAATTTTATTGATTGCGATTTGCGAAATGATCCAAAATTTATAATTTACATAAATGAAAAATCTACAAATTATGCATCATTTTTTTCAACTCATTCATGTTAATATTAACGGAAACTTTCATAGGATAGTAAAAGTCAACGGGGGTAAAATCATGCATTGGACTTGTTTCTGTTGAGTTCTCCCGTGAAGACATAATTTCTTCACGTTTCAGCTTGTCGCTCGGCTCCGGTTCCATTCCTTGATTTTTTCTTTCCGCTCTGATCCAATCTCTGAGGCAAACTAGAACATTTATTGCATTGCTTCTCAATGAGTGTCGGTTGTCTCCAAGATGTTGTCGTCCCTGACTAAAGGCGCTCTCTGATGCAACGGTTGACATTGCAACATTCAAGATGTCTCTAGCTAATCTTGAAAGCACGGGATATTGTGTTTCAATCCAACGTGTTGATCCGTCGTCTGCGATCCTCTGGCGGAGACCGAAGATAATATTTCAGCTCTTCCCGATAAGTTAAGGTGTAAGTTCTCTAATCAACACTGTTCCAACAAGGTAAATCATAAAAGGAATCTGGAAAATCACTATATGTCGGCCTTTTAGAAGATGATGGCTCCTTGGGAGGATGAGGAGCGACAGTTGGAGTGATATTAGTAGGTACGGCTAAGTCAAATAAATCAGCATAGTGATTATATAATTTTTCTATGTATCCATTCGCATCACTCATAATCGTCCACAAATCAGGTTCTACTTTTTCAGATTTAGAATCATTGTTAGTATTTATTTTTTAAGTTAGCATAAATAATAGTACTAAAGTGGCACATAGTATTATATTTAATGCACGAATTTAAGTTATCATACGGAAGAAATAATATATTCAATTGTTGCATCAATGCAATTGCAAATAAAAATGAAAAGCAGAATAATAATAATAGCATAAATGTTTATACCTTTCATTAATTTTCATTAGTTTCTTTCTTTTTTCACAGAAAATAGAACCTTTTTTGCGTGGGGGTGGGGGGCACCTTAGCCATCAACCTTACCATTGTGATTCTTACTGGTACTCTTTTTACACAATTTATAAGCAGGCAACACCACTCTTCTTCTTTATTAACTATAGAAAATGAAAAGAGAAGAGTTATAAGAAACTGTACAATTAACTCATTTAATTGAGTAATTATCTAAGTAATTTTGAATTTATTTTTCAAATAAGATAAACAAAAGAAAAGAGAAGAAAATTTCAAATAAATAAGAAAAAAATATATAGAAATGATGACCATAGAGAGATGTCACACCACCTTCTCTATGTTTCTCCTTTATTATTATATACTAGTGAAGAGGTTCGCGCTTTGCACGATGTGTAAGACGTTGTTGAATTTTTATAATTTTTTTATAATAATAAAATTTTGATGAGCTATTTTATCGAATGAAGATAAATTATTGAGAAGAAAGATACTTAACACGTAAGAACTTCAACTTTTCATTCATACTTAAATATTTTTCATAAATATTACTCAAGTATTATAAATGATAATATTTATTAGAAATCATAATTGGAGGTAAATCATATACTTAATTCAAACTTCTCTTACCTAATCTTATTTATTTGTTGTTTTATATCTAATGGGTTAATTATGTAAATAAGAATATTTATAGTTATTGTACTGATAAGTAAACATTATATATAATCAAAGATTTTTTTGTGTTACATAAGTCCTCTCATCTCCTATTAATTAGAGAATTTACATATATCCTTTCATGTAATCCATTTTTATTTTGTTGTTTTTCATGCATTTTTATTTTACATTTTTCTCCTTTTTTGGGATTTTTTCCTACTCTATCCTATTAACATATTTGTTTTCTGAAATTTTCACCCAAGTCCCCATCATTAACTCTTCATCACTTTCTTCAATCCCATTTGATGTATTCGTATTCTCATCAACACCCATTGATGATTTTTCTTCAAACTCATCAGTAACACAAGATTCTTGATTAGATTTTTTAGAAATCTGGCCATTTTTTGCACTTTTAGCCATCACTAATTCTTCGAATTCAAGCTTCTTAGACTTGTAATTTTTCGAAGCGTCTTCCACTGTAACAAAAGTACCCAACCAAATCATTTTCTTGTTCAATGGGTGTTTAATTTCAGCACAAAATTTCCCATTTTTTCTCTTACGTACCCCAATAGGGTACAATCTTACATAAGTATTCTTTCATATTCTTTTGTAGGACTTCATGATAAAAAAATTAAGAAGAAAAAAAAAAGGCTATTTTAGTAAAGAACAAAGTATAATAAATTTGAGACGTGAAGAAAAAGAGAATAAATAGTGAACACATATATAGCAGTAATTAGAGAACCAATTAAGGAAATTTTTTCTCCTATTTCTATTTGGAAAAGGATTTAACAAAATGAGTAAAGTATTGATTGAGAAATTGTTGCATATTAATCACTCTATTTAATAGTATATCCTAATTTGACATTGGATATTCAAATCTTTAAATTCGGTAGAATACTACAATTGGTCCAGTATTAAATGATGAAATACAATTAATTTTGATGTGTCTTATCTTTATCTCACGAGTTAAAATATTATTCACCATTGTATATAAAAAAAGGTTATTCGACCATGAATAAATTTCTTTTAAAGAATCAATTGATGACCTGGCCTGGTTAATATTATATTTAACTTACTAATATATCTTAAGTTGTAATATTAATGGTGGAAATATCTGCATACATTGCGATAACTTAATTCTTATCCCTCACTCTTTCTTTTTTTCATTCGATAGTTTCATATCCGCTTTATATCTTGAATTATAATAACTATGAAAAGATATTTATGTTAGAGTTTAAGTTCTGCGCATAAAAAATTCCACACTAACAACTAACTTGACCTGCTAGTGCAGGTTGCCCAATTATTTACATAAAAATAAAAAAATAAAAAATTAGGTAGCCTCTAATAGCAAGTCAAGTTCACCTGATAGTATAGAATATTTTCTACACTTAACGGTGCACAAAACTTAAAGTCTTTATGTTATGCGTATAACTAAAAAATTCACATCTCCTTTTTTTTTTTAGCGGATGTTTCATATTTGTTTTAGGCCAAAGTCATCGACAGACACTCAAACTTGTTGCGAAAATTTACTTAGATCCCTCAACTAAGGCCTGCTCCTATCAGACCCTTAACCCCCCCAAATTTTGTTCCAATTGGGCATTTTTTTCCTATAGCAAAAAGCTCAAAATCTGTGTTGTACACATGCAATGACGTGGCAAAATGAGCTAATTGGATGCTGACATGTGGCATTGTGGGTCCAATAATAATTAAAAATTAATTATAATTTTTTTTAAAGTATATAAAAATGGCATTGAGGGAATTATTAAAAAATAATTCTAAAATTATTTCAAAAATAAAAATAAAAAACTGATTATTTTAAAAAAATTATAAAAAAATTTAAAAAATGAAATAAATTATTAAAAAATTAATTAGCAAAAAAAATTATAATTTTTTTTAAAAATGAAAATTAAAAAAAAAGAATTGAATTATTACAAAATCATTTAAAAAATAAAAAATTAATTATTATAAAAATTATAAACTTTTTAAAATGAAAATAAAATTGGCATTGAGGATCCAATTTATGAAAAAATAATTATAAAATTATTTGGAAAATAAAAATAAAAAATTCATTATTTAAAAAAAATATAAATTTTCTAAAAAAATGAAATAAATTATTAAAAAATTATTATTAAAAAAATTATAATTTTTTTTAAAATGAAAATAAAAAATGGCATTGAGGATATATATTATGAAAAAATTATTATAAAATTATTTTAAAAATAAAAATAGAAAACTGATTATTTAAAGAAAATTTAAAAAAATGAAATAAATTATTAAAAAATTATTTAATAATTAAAAAATTTAATTATTAAAAAAAATTATAAAACTTTTTAAAATGAAAATAAAAAATGGCATTGAGGATCCAAATTATGAAAAAATAATTATAAAATAATTCAAAAAATTAAAATAAAAAACTAATTATTAAAAAGAAATTATAAAATTTTTTAAAAGGTGAAAATAAAAAAAATATTTTTAAATTTTGTTTTATTAAAAAAAATATTGGGGCCCTTTAATGCTTTCTGGGGCCTTTAACGTTTTAAAAAAAAAAGATTGTCTTTAAAAAATGTATGGGGCCCTCAATGCCACTTGGCATCTTTTTATTCGTAAATTAGTTAAAAAACATGTTCCTCACGCGCCTCCCACGATAGCACTGCATGCGCAGTGCCACATAGGCAAAAAATGCTCAATTGGAACAAAATTCAGGGGGTTTAGGGGTGTGGTAGGAACAAACCTTAGTTTAGGGGTATAAGTGAATTTTCATAATAAGTTTGAATGTCTATCGATGTCTTTGGCCTTTGTTTTATGTCTTAAGCTATTATAATAGTCCATGCCCAATCTCGATGGGTCTTTGATTTGCTCCTATCCTAGCTTTATAATCCACCAGTATTTTCTAGTTTTTGAAAGCCCTTCGGGGGCCTAGCCCTCTTTTCCCACCTGGGTGTGAAGTTCAATGGCTTCCATCATTGACGAACACCTGGCTAATATATAAGACAAAGAAATGAAGAGCTTATGCGGCCATGCCACATAAAGACTATATGAGTAAATTCTCTGAATGATCACCTATGTTTGGAAAATTGCCTATAAATATCACTTTTGTTTTATTTTGGACAAGAATATCATCCAACTTTTCCTTTTTTTCCTTTAAATATACTAATCATCTCAAAATCTTTCTCTCTCCTACTTGGAATTATTAAATTTCTTTTTCTTTTTTTTTTATAAATGTATAACTTATCAAACTTATTTAATTAAAGTTTTATCCTAATTCTTTTTTTTTTTAAAATTACACATGATATATTAATCATTGAAGATTAATCTAATTACACCAAGAGCTTAGTTTATTTTATTTGATATGTAATCTTCAAATTTTCTTTTATTTACTTATTTATTTCGCCACTTAATAATCGTTTTAAAATACAAGTACTTATACGAATTGACACAATAATTTTTTTTTGTCGTTTATTTTATATACTAAAAATTCTTAAATATAAAAGAAATAAAACAATGGATTTCATATTTTAGACATTAAGTTTGTTATTTATATGAGAATAAAAGAATAAACTCTCCTTTTTTTGAAGGAAAGAAAAATTATATAGTCTTAAAACAAATTAAAATTTTTAAAAAAATATTAACAAAATGATATCTTCTTCAGTACTATTACAAATGAATTTTTAAAATATTACTCCATCAATTATTCTTTGCTTTTGATGGATTTAGAACGAAGTACGGATATAAATTAGTGTTTAATTGTATAATAAAATAAAATATAAATATAATGATCACCAAAAAAGTGAATAAAATAAATTAAAAATAATATATTTTTTAATAAATTTATGTCTTATCTTACGAATTTAATGATTTATTTATGGGCAATTCCTTGTAAAAAAATTGCAAAAAAAATCATCTTTTCACTATATATTCACCAAAAATTATCTTGAATAAAAATTGCAAGTAATCTATGTCCAAATTAAATTTTTCAGGTAATACATATTAAAATTTTTTTATTGAATTTTGTTTGGCAACAAAAAAATCGTAGGTTTGCCATCAATACTTTTAAATAACAAATTATATTATTTTATTATCTATTACTCTATATTTGAAGGAAATGTAATATCTTTGGATTATATTAATCGAAAAATTCCTTTGTATAATTTCAAAAGTAGATTTTATTCTTTTATTCTCATGTAAATAACAAATTTAATGTCTAAAATATTAAATCCGTTGTTTTATTTCTTTTAGATTTTAAGAATATTTAATATATAAAATAAATAATGAAAAAAATTAAATGAGTACCAAATTTTATAAGTACTTGAGTTTTAAATATTATTATGTGGTGAAATAAATAAGTTAATAAAAGAAATTTTGAAAAGTACATATCAAATAAAATAATTCAAGCTTTTGGTGTAATTAAATTAATCTTCAATGATTAGTATATCATGTGTATTTTAAAAAAAAAAGAATTAGGATAAAACTTTAGTTAAATAATTTTGATAAGGTAAATAGATCTATTTATCAAAAAAAGAGAAATTTTAATGACATGGAATTTCTAGGAGGAGAGAGGAAGTTTTTGAGGTGTTAAGTATATTTTAAGGAAAATAGAAAGAGTTGAGTGATATTCTTGTCCTAAATAAAACAAAAATGATATTTATAGGCAATTTTCCAAACATGGGTGACCATCTAGGGAATTTACTCTAGACTATAGTGAACTACTTATAACATACTTGTCTTTTCCTATCTAGGCCATGAAAATCCACTTGCCACTTATGCAGTTCCTTCTTCGATTCAAATGCACTTCGAAATTTTGGAAGATAATAATTTCATAACACTATAATTTAAGACGAAGCATTGGAATCATGCCAAGAATAACCAAAATTCAAATAAATATCATATTCTATGCGATAAGGTTGGTACATTGTCGTTCTATTGTTCTTCTTTATCATTCAATAACACTTACAAACTGAGATATGACTCGACTAGTGATGACTATAAGATTGACAACACGTATAATGGTTGCAACCCACATAGTAAAACCCTTCGAAATTGATAGCCATCCACGTGACATTCACAATCGTGTATGTTACTTATTATCTAGACTCTTTGATATAGAGAGAAGTGATATTTGGAGAAGAAAGAGACAGTCATCGTACTTTTGGAGAAGAAAGAAACACGGATCTCAAGGAATCTTTATTGCTTATATTTGTATTGGTATTCATATTAAAATAGTAGTAAAATAATACTTATTAATAATGAAATATAATAGAAATAATAAAGTTAATATTAGTATGTCGGCAATATATCAAGGAAAATAGTAGGCCGATAGTTTTTGTTCAATAGTAAATTTTTAGTATATCTTTATAACTCTATTTTAAAATATTTGATAACCTTTTTTTAGCTGAATCTCAGCAACCGTATCCATACTCGAATTTGCACCCTGAATCTTAAAATTTAAATTTTGACGAATTTGACTCTCGAATCTGCACCCATCTCGAATACCTGCACCTGAGGCCAAGCAACTTAGGATTGACCACGCTAGTTATGGTTCCAACATATTCAATAAAACTCTTGCCCTAATTAAAGAGTGGTTCTTGGAGAAGAATCTTTCACCATCCTCGTGGCTTTCACAATAGTTTATGTGCTCATGACAAAATTGCATTTGTTCTTGGCGGATTTCACATGGTTGATTTCATTGGATCAGTAAGGATATTTTATCCTAAGTATTTTATGGTTTCATTTAACATATAAAATGAAGCGTATGAAGAGATACCATTAATTACCAGAGGGAATTTTTGATATTTCAAATTACATGAATCGCTTGAACACAAATTCCCCCTAAGATCTGGTATTTCAGTATTAGAAGGAATGTTTTGTGTTTATTATACTTGTTGAAATTTGTGTTCCGGCTAATGAAAGAATATGATGTCAAAGGAGTCGTGGACTAAATTATTTACTCAATGAGAGATCAATCTTTATCCAGAGATACCGGTATATAGGTTTGCTCAGTGGCGGAGCTAGAATTTTCACTGAGATGGTTCAGAAGTAAATATACGGACTAGTCGAAGGGGGTTCAACATCTACTCTATATAGATCAAAATATTTTTGACCATATAAAAATAATATAATTTTCTGACGATGAACCCCCTTAAATGTATGTGGCTTCGCCACTGGGTTTGTTGATGTTCGTTTAGGACATCCAAAGGACCATATGGAGTGTTACCTATGAGGGGCGTCACCACTCATCACCACTCAAGTAGTTTGTTATACGGAAAGCTTGATATCTCCAAAATTAATTACTTGCTTAGTAGTATTTGCTTATGATCGGAGTATCCTCCTCATGCATGATGCAATAATTTATTCTTATAAGTTATATTAACTTGTCAATGTTTGGTTTCGAAATTATGTCATTGCTTATTTCATGTCACAACATGTCCAGAGCCGTTAAAGCGTTATACGCAGTTCATATCACTATCACAGATTGGAATAGCCAAATTTAGAAATATGAGGAAAGATCATTTCGCCATTGCCTTTGCAATAAGCTCCTCCTCATATCAAGTTTATGGTTTCTCATTAAACACATGATCATTAGGAATTAGGATCATTAGGAGGATCTTATTATGATATTCTTATCAAATCACTAAGGTCGAGTTTCGTCCTTGCCTGGTGGTGAATCTTGTAGTAAAGTTTATTTCTGCCTATGCAATTCGAGGATCGATCTCCTTTTGGTTTTGGCCCCACTAAATCGAAGTGACCTTACAATTAGGTTTATCAAGGTCTCGAAACATTTGTGAGTCATATTCAATATGTTAAGGACATTTTTTTTACCCTTTTTCGTAATTAAAATTAACATGGAGTGAGTAGTTTTTTTTCAATCTAAGCTCAGATTTGAAGTTGTAATCATTAGGAATATCCAAATTCTTTATAGATTATGAATCTTTTTTCTATCTCAAAACAAAAAATTTAAGGAATTCTTATAATCTCAATACATTGAGCAAATTTCATCAGAAAAACAAAGATAAACATAATTATACTGCAATTGCATTAAGTACCATATATACTTTTCAAAGAGGGTTTCAATTCCCCCAACATTTATAAATTATTCATTAAGAAGTAAATCATTGATTTGACAATTTCTATAACAATACATATACTAACAACAAATCATAAAGAGCTTGTATCCTCCTATAGTTACAATATTTTTTTCTAGACAATTTTTTTTTAATTGTTGGCAGTATCACATATATATTGTAAGATCATCCAAAATACTAAATTCACCCAACAAAAACCCATAATTATCCACAACTAGAACTCCCAATTTATGTGAATATTTCACTTCTTGATTTTCTGAAATTTTCACCCAAGTCCCCATCGTTAATTCTTCATCACTTTCTTCAACCCCATTTGGTGTATTCGTATTCTCATCAACACTCATTGACGATTTTTCTTCAAACTCATCAGTAACACAAGATTCTTGATCAGATTTTTCAGAAATCTGGCCATTTTTTGAATTTTTAGCCATGGCTAGTTCTTCGAATTCAAGCTTCTTAGACTCGTAATTTTACGAAGCATCTTCAACCATAACAAAAGTACCAAACCAAATCATTTTCTTATACAATGGGTGTTTAATTTCAGCACAAAATTTCCCATTTTTTCTCTTACGTACCCCAATAGGGTACAATCTAACACAACTATTCTTTGATATTCTTTTGTAGGATTTCATGATCAAAGTTTTGAGAGGGAAAAGAGGGGCAATTTCTGTAAATAACAAAGTTAAAAAAAAAGCTTGGGATGTGAAGAAAAAAAGAATAAATAGTGAATACATATATAGGAGTAATTAGAGAACCAATTAAGGAAACTTTTATTCTCTTTCTATTTGGAAAAGGATTTAACAAAACGAGTAAAGTATTGATTGAGAAATTGTTGCATATTATTAGTCACTGTATTTGTTAGTATCCTAATTTGACACTGAATATTCAAATCTCTAAATTTGGAAGAATAACACATTTGGGAGTGCGGAGCCTAAAAGGTAAGTTTTTTGGGATAAGGTAAACTCACCATTTTACCTTATATTCTAACATTTGCACTGACGACGTTAACTTCTTAATAGACAAGGTAAACACCTTTGTTTACCTTGTCCCTTTTGAAATTTTATAGTATTGGGGTGCCCTTTTGAATTTTTGACTAATAAAATTTGCCTTTTAGGCTCCAGACTCCCACATTTGGTCCAATATTAAATGAAATACAATTAATTTTGATAAGTCTTATCTTTATCTCACGAGTTAAAATATTATTCACCATTGAATATAAAAAAAAGGTTATTCGACTATGAATGAATTTCTTTTAAAGAATTAATTGATGACATGGCCTGGTTAATATTATATTTAACTTACTAATATATCTTAAGTTGTTATAATAATGGTGAAAATATCTTCATACTTTGCGATAATTTAATCCTTATCTCTTTTTTTTATCATTCGGTATTTCATATCCGCTTTATATCTTGAGTTATAATAATTATGAAAAAGATTTTTACACTGTGTATAACTAATAAATTCATACCTCTTTTTTTTTCAGTGGATGTTTCATATTTCCTTTATATCTTAAGCTATTATAATTGTGGAAAGTACTTTATGTTATGTGAATAATTAAATTTTTTCTCATTTTTTCACTCGATATTTCATATCATTTTGATGCCTCAACTAGTTTGTATTTAAGTCGTTGATTATCTTTTCATTATTTATATTTTAGGTTGAACTAAACGACGATAATTCATCCCTGCCTACAATTAGTTGACAATGTTTACAAATCTTACAAACAGAAGTTCATATATTTATATTTATTGTATATTCGCTTAAAATGATTTTTAAAAAAGGAAGTACTACTTATCGAGAATTGCAAAATCGTAGAATAAAGAAATTAGTTGAGATTATACACAAGCAAATTTGAATATCATAATTATAATAATAAAAAAAATTATATTTTCATGAATCAAACTCATACCCCCACAATTTTTGCATATTATATTCTGTAAATTCCATATTTAGTATGATGAACCATATGTTTACCAAAAATATATGCACTAAATTATCAAAAAATTAGTAAATCTAGTATTACAATAATATATACATTTTGTCTGCCAATAAAACGATCTCTAATTGGTAATACTCGGAAAATTGTCATAATCGGTATTGCAAGTTGGAATTGTCTTTAACTATTTATGCCAGGTGTATCATATTTTAATACATATATATAATTGCCACAAATAATGTTTGTGTGTAAAATAAAAACTTATTAAATAGTTGAATCTATAATTAGAAGTGGCATCTAGCTATTTTTGGCTAAGGATTATTTTTCCCTTTCATTTCCAGTTTAATTTTGGAAATGACACCTCCGAAAATACTTATTCACACTCAGTGTTTACACAACGCTATCTATTTCGAGTACCAATTAATTTGAATTTATATCGAGAAATCCCACTTAAAAAATATGTTTCTTTAACTTAAAGACGACTTCATATGCAGGACTCGAAAAAAATGACATCTATGCCTAGATATTAATCTTTGTTCTATTTTTGCACAACTGAAAATTTAAGGTTATAACTTATTATTTAACTTTAATATTTAAATAAAAACCAAATTACATTGAAATTGACTAATATTATATTTTGAATATACTATAAACTTCTATAATAATTAAATTAGTGTCCATCAATAAAGATCACGATAAAGATTTTTTTTTTTTTCAAACATAGCGTTATGTGTAATTTTTAGCAATAAATCCTGTCATATAAAATTTATGCCATTTTTGCTAAGTTTAGAATTTTGATTGACCAATACTCTGATTTCTAGAAGACTCTCCTTTCGAAAATCACTTTATTTCTTTTTTATTTATATAGTAGTACTATTTCTTTTAATTAATCTATTAAAAAATATATGGCATTTTTACATTATGATACAATTTAATTTTAAATTTCCTTTTACCCTTAATAACATGTTTTATAGTCACATAATTCTCATGACATGCTTAAATTCATAAGTTTCATGAGTCCTTTTATGTTCTTAAATTAATTTTTGAACTCAGTTAAATTATAACAATAACAATAAAAAAAAATCTAGCTAGTGTGATCTCACAAATAAGGTCTAAATATACATGAGTATACACAAATTTGATCCCTAATTTGAGGTAGAAAAATTAATTTCGATAAACTCTCACTAATTTTTTTTTAAGCACATGTTTAGAAAACACTTTGAGAGAAAAAATCTCTAGTGAATATATAACAAAAAGAGATGAAATGACAATATTAAGATAAGGAAAGTAAAAAAAAATAGTAATAATATTAAAGGATTGGATAATTACAAAATAACAATACTTAAAAGAAGAGTGAGAAAATAAGATATTCCATGATAGAATCATGCTCTCCCACATAAAAGAGAATTATTTATTAATTTTTTATTCTAATTCTCGATCTTCGTGCTTTTCTATTTTAGATCATGTCTTTGGTGAGATAAAGCCGTGTCATTCACCCCAATTCTCCTTGGCTCTATCTCTACATCTCCTTAGGTCTATGATTACCAACCTTACACATTCTCACTAGGGTATTTATGTTTCTGCTATTTACGTGCTTGAGTCATTTGACCAGCTTCGCTCCTCTCATCCTGTCCACTATGAAGGTCACTTCCACCTTGCCTCGTATATCTTTATTTCTAATTTTATCTTCCTCCTGGTTGGTTTGCTCATTCATCTAAGCATCATTATTTCCACTACTTTCACTTCTAAGCTTGTGAATTTTGATTGGTCAGCATTCTATCCAATAAAACATAAACAGTCTAATAACCACTTTGTAGATCTTATCTTTAAATTCTAGTGATATGTTTTATCACATAGGATGCCGGATTCATGTCTCTGTTTTATCCACTTCACTTCAACACGATATATCATATCATCGCCTGTCACCCCTCCTCCCCCACTTCCTTAAATTATTGACGCAAGATACTTAAAGCTACCTTTTTTAAGAATGACTTATGCGTTGAATCTCACTTTCATATCCACCTCATGTGTTGTCTCTGAATTTGCACTTCAAGTACTCTGTTTTAATCCTGCTCATGTTGAAAGCTTTAAACTCTAGAATTAGTGTAACCCAACGCTAACCCGCATACCTTATCAAACAAATACTTTCCATGATAATCGAAATTCCATCTAGAGGCTTTCCCATCTTTCTTTAGCTCTATATTGTATAAATCATTCCATCTACCCATGAGAAATTTTGTCCCGCTATCGCGAGTCATAGAACAACGGTAATAATTACCCATGAAATCCTTTCAAATGTAAGTGAATTGAAAATTATAGGAACACATTTGAAACGGATCAATGACATAACAGGAATCCATAATTAGAATATTTCAATAATTAATTCTTGGGGATTTGTAGGAAACTTTTTCATAGGTTTTATCTTCATGTCCTATGTAGAGGAGGGGGGGGGGCACATTGAGTAATTGAGTTATTGATTAGTACTTAATTTCCACATGATACAAAGATGAAATCTATGAATAAATTTCCTAAAATTTTCCAGGAATTAATTATCAAAATATTCTTATGGCTTTCCGTTATCTCACTAATCCGTTACAGATGTGCTTCTAAAATTTTCAATTCACTTACATCCATCTGATAAGGATTTCATGGATAATTATTACTTTTGTTTTATGACTCGCGATGACGGGACAAAATTTCTTGTGGATGGATGGAATGATTTATACGATATAGAGCTAAAGAAAGATGGAAAAGCCTCATCCGCATATAACAATATCGTAATACCTTTCCTTAAATATATCGTGTCAAAGAGACACTTAAAAACACTTCTCACTCTTTATTTCTTTTATTGTTTTTATGAATTTTGTTAAGAGTTCTTTTTCCTTCCTATTTTTTTTTTCACTTTTGAAGGTTTTGATTTGAAAGGTGGTCTCATAGAGATAGATAGTAATTGAGAAAATTTCTGGACAATCAAATTGGGCCCATCTCACATTCACAATGACTAATCCACAACATTTTTTGCTCTTATTCATAAAAAAATTCTGCTTTTGATCTTTATAATGCTAAGAGATAAGCATCCAATTACCCCTTGAATTATAGCTAAAATTATTACGACACACTCCAACTTCATAAGGTTTCTATTATCTTTCTGAACTCAATTTTAGCGTATTTTTATCAGCCTTTTATGCTGATGTGACACCTTTATTACATAAAATGAAGTCCATATCATAACTCAGAGTCACTACTTGGCATAAATCGGGTGTGCCAAGTCACCCGTGGATATCCTTTTTCAAAATGGTTTTGACTCTGTAACACTGATCCGCGAACAGAGATTTCGGTTAAGGAATTCTGTTGACCAAGGAGAAGGTGTTAGGCACCCCTCGATCCCGTGGTTCCACCACGATCGCTTGGTGGAGTATATCGGCTAATTTGACACTACAAATGTATAGATCACACAAAACACATAAAACGATCAATCAAACAAACAAAACAAACAAATCCCAAAATATAGTATACAGTCCAATTATTACAACCCGAAATGAAAAAGGTACTGAAAAGTAAACCTACGCTAACCTACACCAAACTACGCTCCAATGCCTTACCTAATGCTTTGGGCCTTCATCACGGGCATCCTCCGAGTACATGATACGTCGGGGCATTCCCCGGTGAATAAATACAATTCCTTCGGGGCATTCCCTAGCAAATGAATACAATGTCAATTTCATGCGATAAATCAGAAAAACATCCAACAAATATTCCAAACACTCCAACAATTTCACCAATTCTAAATTTGCCTACCCGAGCCTACTGTTTGCCTACCAGCTTGACGACATATAACGTTCAACATCAACAATGAAGCAAAATACCATAATATTCACTTTTATCAATTTTCGATTCCTGACCCAAATCCATTCTAAACATCAATAAAGTGTCATTTCAACACGCAGTCCATTGTCACAAAATGAATCACAAAATTGTAACAACAATTCATATCATGTTCCGAATAAAATAAACGATGAAATAAAAATACGAAGGAAGTAGAATTGGACCTCAATTTGATGATTTTATTTCGAACAACCAAGATAGATCGGAACTCACAAAGCCACGGAACCTCAACAAATCCACCTTCACGGTCAACTCGTCAAGTCTCGGCCTCCTCAGACTGTTTGAAGACGACAAGGGAACAAAATAGTTTTTTTTCTTTTTTTTGATCGATTTTAGACGATGATTCGACTGGAGTGGAAAACTCCGATAGGCTTGAAACAGTGACAGGAAAAGAGGGTTTTGACAGATTGTTGAAATTTTCAGTGAGATTGGACGAAAATAGACTGAATCTCGATGAATTTCGGACGGTTGATGATGTTCTCCGGTGAGAATCGGCTGGAATAACAACAACGATCACTAGCGGTGTTCTCCGATTGGCGATTCCAATGAGAATTCGTCTGAATAATTGTTCGTCTCCAATTTTTCTCTTCTTTTTTAGCTCCCACTCTTTACTCCATCTCTCACGCGCGTTTTCTCTCCTCTCTCATGCTTAAATCTCTCTATATATAGGGTTTTCTCTCCGTTCATGATGGGTCTTTGTGTTTTTTGTGTGAATCAGTGTATTTTGTGTGTTTTATGGAAGAATCCCGTGTGGTCTGTGCATGTATGGAGTTTTTGTTGTGCCTCCGTGAAGAAGAAAGAGCTCCAAAATGGAAAAAGTAAAAAAAAGAAGCCCTGTGCGTGAGAATGTTCCCGTTTTTCTTGTGTGATGAAAAATATATATTGTTCAAGAAAAGAAAATTAAAGTGGTCCCTCCTAGTTGTTGTGATCCCTTCCTGGAAGTTTCATCAATGTATATATTTCCGTTGTGGCCAAGAAAAAAGAGGGGGTCACGTGGGGGGTAGGGGTGAGGGTAGTTGGGTAAGAGGTGAGGTGTTGTTTTTTAATTGGGTGGGTTGTTGGAATATTAGAATGAGACAAAGTTTGTTATGACTTGTTATTTGGATAAAAACAACAAAAATAAATACATAAATAAGTAAAAGATGAGGTGGTTATTTATTTTCTTGGGGAAAAATTATAAAAATGGGGTTAGATTGTGTAATATCGGAGTAAGAAATATTATCGACGGGAAAAAATTACATGTCTACATCATGCCCCCTTTGAATGTAAACACCATGTGTTTCACACAAAGAAGTAGACAACGAGACAATACTTTGTCCCAATCATTATTCAAAGAGAGAAATAGAAAAAAGAAGGACAACCGAATCCTGACGGACATCCTATCTACCTGAGTCATGAGGAAGTCAAGTGACAGGTATCTCGAAAGATTGGAGAGAGATGAGCTATGCCGAGTTGGAGAGTCGAGTGAGGTCCCATTAAGGTTCCGATACGCAACTCTATTATTATATCAAAAATAAAAATTACAAGTTAAAACATAAATAAAAGTACAAAATCCTATCTATGCAGCTTTCCTTGACTCTTGACTCCCTACTTCATCACCTTATTCTTCAGGCGGGCTCCTGACTTGAAATTTCTTCACCCTGTTGCTTAACTTTTAACTTCTTTACCCTATTCTTCAGGCGAGCTTTTGACCTACTATTTTTGACTTTCAATTTCCTCACCCTGTTCTTCAGGCGGACACCTGACTTACAATTTCCTCAACTTCCAATTTTATCACCCTATTCTTCAGACAGGCTCCTGACTTACAATTTTCTCACCCCGTTCTTCAGGCGGGTTCCTGAACATGAAAGTAAAGTCCCATTTTTCAAAAGGATCCTAAACAGAAAATAAAATCCCATTTTTCAGAAGGATCCTAAACAGAAAGTAAAATTCCATTTTTCAGGAGGGTCCTGAATAGAAAGTAAAATCCCATTTTTCAGGAAGGTCCTGAACAGAAAATAAAATCCCATTTTTCAGGAGGATCCTGAACATAAAGTAAAATTCCATTTTTCAGGAGGGTCCTGAACAGAAAGTAAAATCCCATTTTTCAGGAGGGTCCTGAACAGAAAATAAAATCTCATTTTTCAAGAGGGTCCTGAACATGAAAGTAAAGTCCTATTTTTCAGGAGGGTCCTGAACGGAAAGTAAAATCCCATTTTCAGTAGGGTCCTAAACAGAAAGTAAAATCCCATTTTTCAGGAGGGTCCTGAATAGAAAGTAAAATCTCATTTTTCAGGAGGGTCCTGAATAGAAAGTAAAATCCCATTTTTCAGGAGGGTTCTGAACAGAAAGTAAAATCTTATTTTTCCAGGGGTCTTGAATAAAAGTAAAATCCCATTTTTCAGGAGGGTCCTGAACATAAAGTAAAATCTCATTTTTCAGGAGGGTCCTGAATATAAAGTAAAATTTCATTTTTCAGGAGGGTCCTGAACATAAAGTAAAATCTCATTTTTCAGGAAGGTCCTGAACAGAAAGTAAAATCCCATAGATGTGTTTTTCCAATGGTAACTGAATTAAGTGAAGAAAATTTGCCCCTATTTCAACAAAGAAAATTTGTTATTTAGAAACTTAGTGGTGGCTTGAAGCACTTGGCTTCTCTGGCTTCTGCTCTAACAGTTATTCCTTTCATCTTTGTTTCAGATCGCTAACACTTTCCTTTGTTTTGTCGCATCATTGACCTAAACCAGATCAAGGGAAAATATTTTGACTCAAATACTGAGTTTCTCTTTAAGTATGTCTCTGAGATGCCCCTTTTGAAAGCTGAATATTTCACGCACCTAAGAACCTGTCGGTTGATGAACTTTCTTTTCTATGTCTTGAATTATGATCATGTTTCTTTCATGTGATGGTCCTTAGATTTTCCTCATATAATTGAGGAGACTGGTAGCAAGTTTTGAAATCCTTTCTCACTCATTTTGACACAGAATAGACTAAAAAATGTAAAGAAACAATGGTGAATTTTCTTTTGACAGAAGACATAAAAGGATAAAATATAAATGAGTAAATGAAATAAAAGGGCAATGTCCCTCTTTTTAACAAAGAAGAAAACTTATCTGAAAAATGGCAACCCACTCCAATGACTATGACATGCATTTTGGATTAAGTTGCCTATCTTCCTGTCCAAACTTCCCATTTGTTGTTGAGCTCTTCCCTTTGCCGCTGCCGCTTCTTCAACTTATTAGGCTCATATATCTTATTCAATTGATGATATCTTAGAAGATTTTTGTCAACAAACCTCTTTCCTTTTCACCTTTCTCTTGAACTTGCTATCGCCTTACGGTGCCCATGAGGGTTTTCACCAATAAGACTCTCTCATTTTTATTTCTCTCAACTCTTCATCGCCTTATGTGCCCGTGAGGATTTTCACCAGTAAGACTCTCTCATTTTTATTTCTCTCAACTTACCATCACCTTATGATCCCGTGAGGGTTTAACCAATAAGACTCTTATTTTTATTTCTTTCCTGATTTCTTTTGCTGAGGAAGACGAGTAGTACCCCCAAACTACATCATAGTATCCATTGCATGCTTAGCCTTAACATTATCAAAGATTGATCTGAAGGTCTTTCTTTGGTTGTAACTTGGTTTTTGAATAAGGTTAGAAAGAAAAAGATGGAAGGAGGCTCAAACGACACTTGAAGTGGGGATGGGATTTACAACTTTTGGAATCGACTCAACAACATATTAGCTCATGCCCCAGTTTTTGTTGACTGGGTGACTCTAAAAATTTTATTTGGTTGGACCATGCCCGAAATAGGGCAGCCTACATATCTCACTCCCGAGAGAGGAGAATCAGGTCGCACGTAGTTCCATCAGCTTATTCTTTGTTTTGATTTGATTTTTTTCTTCTCTCTTTTTATTTTATTATTATTATTTTTTTTCATGCTTTTCTTTTATTATTATTTTCTTGACATCTTGTTGTTTTACTCTATTTTGATTCCAAAAAAAGGGTATGAAAGAAAAATAAAACTAGGCTCAAATGGGGTAAACAAAGGATGACACAATGTTTGGATAGCAGAATTAAATGCCTTCATTATATCAATCTTCAAGAATGCAAGTACTAAACATGCAACAGAACCAACAAAGAATAAAATATCATACATAATATCTTTTGACCGCATCAGCATTGATAGTCATCTCTGCCATTTTGCCTTCAATATCTGTCAAATATAAGGCCCCATTGGGCAACACTTTCTTCACAATAAAAGGACCTTGCCAATTTGGGGAAAACTTGCCTTTAGCTTCAACCTGATAAGGGAGGATACGCTTCAATACCAACTTTAAAATTCCTGGATCGTACCTTTTTGTTATACGCCCGAGCCATTCTCTTCTAATACAATTGGCCATGACATACCGATGTTAGCCTTTTTTTCCTCAATCAAACTCAATTGTTCCAGTTGGTTTTTAACCCACTCGTCATGATCAATATCTGCTTCCACAATGACTCGAAGAGAGGGAATTTCAACTTCTGCAGGAATGATTACTTCTGTCCCATACACCAATAAATATGGAGTTGTCCCTGCTGAAGTGCGAACAGTAGTGCGATAACCTAGCAATGCAAATGGCAACTTCTCATACCATTATCTAGACCCTTGTACCATTTTCCGCAGTAACTTTTTGATATTCTTATTGGCGGCTTCCACAGCGCCATTTGCCTTCGGATGATATGGAGTGAAATTTCGATGTGCGATCTTAAACTGTTGACACACTTCTTGCATCAAATGACTATTGAGATTGGCATCATTGTCTGTAATGATCATCTTAGGAATTACAAACCTACAAATGATGTTGGCATAAACAAAATCTGCTATCGTCTTCTTTGTCACTGACTTGAAAGTTACTGCTTCTACCCACTTTGTGAAGTAATCGATGGCCACCAAAATGAACCTATGCCTATTCGACCCTTTTGTCTCAATCGGTCCAATCACGTCCATTCCCTAAGCTACGAAAGGCTATGGAGCAAACATTGCGTGCAATTCAGCGGGAGGAGAATGTATCAAATTAGCGCGTACCTGACATTGATGACATTTCCAAACAAAATGAATAGAATCTCGCGCCATAGTAATCCAATAATAACCTGCTCAAAGTATCTTCTTTGACAAGACATAACTGTTCATATGCAGCCCGCATACTCCAGAGTGTATTTCAACCATGATTGCCGATTCTTATTTTGCATCAACACACCTCAATAGTCCCAGATCTGGGGTTCTCTTATATAAGATTCCCCCACCTAAGAAAAATCCACTGGACAAATACCTAATAGTCCTCTTTTGATCATTGGTGGCATGTGTTGGGTATTCTCCTGACTGAATGTATCGCTTGATATCAAAGAACCAAGGTTCTCCATCGAGCTCTTCTTCAACCGTATTATAGTAAGCATGTTGATCACGACTCTGTATATGCACTGGATCAATGCAGGCTTTATCAGGATGTTAGAGCATCGAAGACAAAGTGGCCAACGCATCAGCAATCTCATTGCGAATTCTTGGAATATGCCTAAACTTAACAAACATAAACCGTTGACATAGATCTTTCAAGCATTGTCGATATGGTATTATCTTTAAATCTCGCATCTCCCAATCACCTTAAATCTGATGGACGAGAAAATCCGAATCCCCCAACACTAATAGTTCCTGGACTCCCATATCAATAGCTATTCTCAAACCTAGAATGCAAGCTTCATATTCTGCCATGTTATTGGTACAATAAAATCGAAGTTGCGCTGTCACCAGAAAATATTGCCCCGCCTCAGAGATAAGAACTCAACCTACTCTGACTCCTTTCATGTTGATAGCTCTATCAAAGAACAGCTTCCAACCTGGATCAACATCTATAATGACTTCATCGACACATAATACCTCTTCATAAAAAAAATATGTCTTTAATGGCTCATACTCTTCATCAATCTGATTCTCAGCAATATGATCTTCTAAGGCTTGGGCTTTCATGGCAGTTCGAGTCACATATACAATGTCAAACTCGATAAGCAATATTTGGCACTTTGCCAATCGATCCATTGACATAGGCTTCTGAAATATATACTTCAGCGGATCCATGTGGGAGATAAGATAAGTAGTAAAGGATGAAAGATAATTCTTCAACTTCTATGCTACCCAAGTCAGGGCACAACACACCCTTTCAAGAAGTGTGTACTTAGCTTCATATGTTGTGAACTTCTTGCTAAGGTAATAAATAGGTTGCTCCCTTTTGCCCGCAACATCTTGCTGACCCAAGACACAACCGAAGGAATTATCTATGACTGATAAATATAAGATCAAAGGCCTACCAGGCTCTGATGGTACCAGCACGGGCGGATTTGACAGATATCTTTTGATTTTATCAAACATTTTCTGGCATTCTTCAGTCCACTCAACCGTAGCCCTCTTCTTCAGCAACTTGAAAGGGGCTCGCAGGTGGTTGTGAGTTGAGCAATGAACCTATTGATGTAGTTCAATCTACCCAGCAAATTCATTACCTCTGTCCTATTCTTGAGCGAAGGCAAATCCTGGATGGCTTTAATTTTTTAGGGATCCAATTCAATTCCCCAATGGCTGACTACAAACCCCAACAGCTTTCCAGACGGAACTCCAAATACACATTTTGTCGGATTGAGCTTGAGATTATACCTGCGAAGCCTCCCAAAGAACTTTCTTAAATCTTTAACATGGTCATCCTGACTCTTTGATTTAATAATGACATCATCTATATAGACCTCAATCTCCTTATGTATCACATCATGAACCATAGTCATCATGGCTCTCATGTATGTTGCTCCAGAATTCTTCAAACCAAACGGCATCACTCGATAGCAATAAGTCCCCATGGTGTGATAAAAGATGTCTTTTCCGCGTCTTCATCATTCATAATGATCTGGTGGTATCCGACATAGCAATCCACAAAAGAGGCAACCTCGTGTTTAGCACAATTATCCAGCAAACTATGGATGTTGGGCAATGAAAAATCATCCTTCGTACTTGCTCTGCTCAAATCACGATAATCAACACATACTCAAATTTTGCCATCTTTCTTTAGGATAAGAACAATATTAGATAACCACGTAGGATAACGAGCCACTCGAATGACTTTGGATTCAAGTTGTTTCATGATTTCTTCTTTGATTTTGATACTTACATCAGTTTTAAACTTCCTCAACTTCTGTTTCACAGGGGGGAATGCAGGATCAGTTGGCAATTTATGGGCTACTAATTCGGTGCTTAGTCCAGGCATATCATCATAAGACCATGCAAAAACATCAATTAATGCTTGAATCATTCCATCTTTTAGCTGTGGCAAAACATGTGCACTAATTTTAGTTTCCCTAACATCTTCTTAATTCCCTAGATTAATTGGCTCAGTTTAATTCAAATTAGGATTCGGCTTGTCTTCAAACTGTTCCAACTCTTTGATTATTTTCTCTAGTGCCTCTTCTTCATCATATTCCCGCTCTTGCTTCATTATATCTTGATTAGTTTGGATTTTAAGATCAGGCAGAAAATTCCACATGCATTCATGTCATTAGAATCAGCATAAAGAGAACTGTATAAAGAAAAAGACAAAAACAAAATATATTAGACACAAAATAAGGGGACATTGCATTTCATTAAAAGGGAAAGATATGAGGGTTTAAACACAAATGACAACAGAATGTAAACAAGCTAAATTCTGAATTACAACCCTGGAATAACACGAATAAATAGAAAGAAATACAAAATAAAATACCAAAACTCCCTTCTGACGGGGAGAGGAGTGATTTCTCAATTGTTGAGCTGGACCTTAGGACCCATGAACTGCACGTCTGCCTTACTGGTACCCTTTCCTACTTCAACCATGTCAATATCAATCAGCAAGTTCTGGAAGTCATCAACCAATTCAGCTTCAAATTCTACAGGTTTTGTGACATCGGTCTTAACAAATGATTCACTGAGTAGCGGCATTGGGTAAGGGAGTGACCATGTTTCTTTTTTCCTTCCCTTGGCCTTCTTTAAATCTTCAGCCGTAGGTTCAAATCCCAGACCAAAGGTTCCCATGTTCTCTCTCAGACATATGGGATGAACGATACCGTGCAGAGACACTTCCAAACCCTTCCCTGGTAAAAATCCATATTTCAAAAGCCCACTCACTATCATGATAGAAGCGAAGACAATTGTGGTCCTGAAACAACCTGTCCTTCAAGGATAAGATCTATTGGCACTGTATTAAAAGTTTGATAGACAAATGTCTCCTCTTTATTATTTGCTTCAATTAGAGATAAGGGAGAATCTTCATAGGCGGAAAAATCCCCTTCACCGTGAATAACCACTTCTTGCCTCTCATGCTCAAACTTGATCATCTGGTGCAATGTAAATGCAACCGCCTTGGCCTTGTGGATCCATGGTCTTCCCAACAACAGATTGTAAGAGGAGTCGATATTCAATACTTGAAACTCTAGGATGAATTCAACAGGCCCTATAATCAATATTAGTTCTATTTCTCCAATAGAGTTGGACTTGGCTCCATCGAAAGCCCTGACACATACATTGTTGGTCCTGATCCACTCAACATCAATGATCAACTTTTGCAAGGTAGAAATAGGGAAAACATTTGCGCCAGAACCTCCGTCAATCATGACATGAGTGACGTAGAAATCTTCACACTTCACGGTAATATAAATCCCCTGATTATGCCCCGTACCTTCAATTGGCAATTTGTTATCAGAGAAGCTAATCTGATTGACCTCAAAGATTTTTTCGACCATTTTCTCAAGCTGATTTACTGTAACCTCACTAGGAACATATGCTTCATTTAATACCTTCAATATGATATAACGATGTTCCTTGGAATGCAACAACAACAATAAGAGGGAAATCTGAGCAGGGGTCTTCTTCAACTTATCTATTATTGAATACTCCGACAATTTTATCTTTTTCAAAAATTCTTCGGCTTCTTCTTCAGTGACAGCTTTTTGATAGATGAAGGTCCACTCCCAATTGGCTTGGACTTTAAAGTACTCTACATCCTTTAGAAGGTCCATTATTGGTGGGACGTCTTGCACCCTACCCAACTGACGCATCACCCTTCTCATACTGTAAGGCCTAGTGCAGTTAAGTCCTATCAAAACCAGAAGGAGTTGCATTTGAGATCCCATCAAGATTTTCTTAGGACGAAACCACATACAGGACCAAAGAATATTGTCCGTAGTTCTTGATTCAAGAAATTTGACCCAAGAATTGACTCCCATAGGAAAAGAAAATTTATCAAAACGTATTCTCTCTTGCATAGCTTGCACTCAATCATTCAGACAACGGTCGACCACATCTACTTTAATCAAAGAAGGCATATGCAAATGCTCCATCATCCACAATTGCAATATCAGATTACCCCCCTCAAAAAATTGTACCCCTCCTTTTACTTCAGTTAAAGACTTATATATTTCTGTTAAGATCATTGGTACAATGGTGACGTCATCTTTTTTCTTGAATAAAGCTATCACCACTGATTTTAGACAAGTATTGATACATTTCTCATCTAACGGGAACACTAAGATGCCCAACAAAGCCAGATAGAAAACCTCAAGACAACGTTTTTCCTAGATTTTTTTGGTGGTACAGAATTCATCCCAAAAGCAGTCAAAACCCTTTAAGGACCCAAATCTAGAAAACAAATAATCAAAGAAAAGAAAATCCAAGATTGTTTGAGACATCCCAGATACTTGTTATCTCTCAATTTATAGAGTCGGAGAAATCTCTTAAGAGTATGATTGCGGACTAAAATCATCTGCTGACCCATATAAGTCAATTGAAACAAACGAGATATTTCTATCAGGGTAGGAGTCAATTCATAACTTCCGAACCTAAACACCAAATTGTTTGGATCCCAAAAAGTCAACGCAGCTTCTATTAGGTCCGGACGGGGCATGAGATCCATGAGTGCTACAAGATTGCGTAACACTTTCCTCACTTCGTGCTTTTCAGAGCAGTTGAATGTGCCCCACCACTTGACCAACTTTTTGGGTACCTTGACAACCATAAGGACTCTAGACTTTGTGGACAGATCAGTCCTGTAATAACACATAGGACATTAACTTAAACATTCGATAAGATAGGAAAAGATCCCTACCCATGGGATTGTGATGCAGACGTGTGTCGAAGGACAAACCATTTTATAACAAATTTGCCGAACAGTAGCACTAAATAAAATCAGCCTACTTGGCAAGAACCCGCTAACAACACTAAATTATGTGTAGAAAAACCTAGGCTATGACTAAGACAAAAGCCAAAAAATAAAGATTATCGGACCCACCGAGGGTTGCCTACGTATCCCACCCCGAGGAATGAGAATCAGGTATGCGTAGTTCATGCAGGTTTGACAACTAAGGATCAAACGAACCAAAACTTGACTTAAGAGACGCGATTGCATACAAACGATGAAAATAAAATCTTTTTAGGTTTTCAATTAGACGCTTCACACAAAACTGACACCAACAACTATGAAAGAGAAAAGAAATCTTTTTGGTATTTTCGTTATATGAGATGTACAAAACTTCTACCATCTTTTTTGCATTTTCTTTTATAAAAAAAACTACTTATTGTAAAAAAAAATCTTTTTGAAGTTTTTGAATTATGAAAGTTTACAAAAGAAAAATGTTTTTGATGCTTTTGTTTTTTGACAAATAGGTATAAAAGGTAAACAAAATCTTTGAATTTTTGTTATTTTGAAAAAAATAACATGCAAAAGGTAAAAAAAATATTTTTTTTGAATTTTTGGGTTGCGAAGAACAAAAGCCACGAAGAACTCTAAAATAAACTATGAAGCTCTTTTTTTTTTTCTCTTTGACTCACTTTCCTTTATCTTTTTTTTTTATCGCCACACACTTTACTTCTAACACATGTTTTTCCCAAATCAGTCCGTCAAATGACCACGTTACCCTCAGAGATGCAACATTTAGCATGCAGGGATGCTTTAAAGGTGAGTCTCCTACAAAGGACCGTGTGGTCCCCGCTAGGTCTCAATATGATGCACATAAGAATGACCTAAAGGCTGACCTACATTGTGGTTTACTAACAAGGCCGTTCGGGGGAGCATATGATCGATAGTGGCTGCTTTGCTTTCCACCTACTCCATACATCCAACGGCTCCCCCACTAAGATAAGGGTGACTCAAATAGAGTTCCTGCGCATGATGTGCACTCCGGGACTTGTTGCAGAAAGAATTGACTCGGGTTATGCCAACGATGTCAGATATAAAACGGTAACACATAAACAAAAACTGTAAACAAAGAGCACGAAAACACATAACAGTGATAACAATAACACAAACAATGTTTATATACCCATAATTCCAAACAAAGTTGATACGACTCCAAAAATAAGCTCGAATTCTGAAAAGATCCCCAGCAGAGTCGCCAGAGCTGTCACACCCTTTTTTTAACTCCAAAAAGATTATATCGTTTTAAGTTTGAAAGGGTTTTTATTATTAAGTAACAAAAGAAAACGACTGTTTCGAAAAGGATTCATTATATTCAAAACTCAGAGTCACCACTTGGCATAAATCAGGTGTGCCAAGTCACCCATGGATATCCTTTTTCAAAACGGTTTTGACTCTATAACACTGATCCACGAATAGAGATTCCGGTTAAGGAATTTTGTTGACCGAGGGGAAGGTGTTAGGCACCCCTCGATCCTGTGGTTCGACCACGATCTCTTGGTGGAGTATATCGGTTAATTTGACACTATGAATGTATAAAACACATAAAACGATCAATCAAACAAACGAAATAAATGAATCCCAAAATATAGTATACAGTTCAATTATTACAACCCGAAATGAAAAAGGTACTAAAAAGTAAAGCTACGCTAACCTACACCAAACTATGCTCCAATGCCTTACCCAATGTTTTGGGCCTTCATCACGGGCATCCTCCAAGTACATGATACGTCGGGGCATTCCCCGGTGAATAAATACAATTCCTTTGGGGCATTCCCCGACAAATGAATACAATGTCAATTTCATGCGATAAACTAGAAAAACATCCAACAAATATTCCAAACACTCCAATAATTTCACCAATTCTAAATTTGCCTACCCAAGCCTACTGTTTCCCTACCCGCTCGACGACATATAACGTTCAACATCAACAATGAATCAAAATACCATAGTATTAACTTTTATCAATTTTCGATTCCCGACCCAAATCCATTCTAAACATCAATAAAGTGTCATTTCAACACGCAGTCCATTATCACAAAATGAATCACAGCATCGTAACAACAACAATTCATATCATGTTCCGAATAGAATAAACAATGAAATAAAAAGATGAAGGAAGTAGAATTGAACCTAAATTTGATGATTTTATTTCAAACAACCAAGATGGATCGAAACTCACAAAGCCACGGAACCTAAAAAAATCCACCTTCACGGTCAACTCGTCAAGTTTCGGCCTCCTCAAAATGTTTGAAGACGACAAGGGAAAAACACAAATTTTTTTTAATCAATTTTAGAAGATGATTCGATCGGAGTGGCAAACTCCGATAGGCTTGAAACAGTAACGGGAAAAGAGGGTTTTGACATATTGTTGAAATTTCCAGTGAAATTGGATGGAAACAGACCAAATCTCGATGAATTTTGTATGGTTGATGATGTTCTCCGGTGAGAATCGGCCGGAACAACAACAACGATGACTAGTGGTGCTCTCCGATTGGCGATTCCAACAAGAATTCACCAGAATAACTGTTCCTCTCTGATTTTTCTCTTCTTTTTCAGCTCCCACATTTTACTCCCTCTCTCTCGCGCGTTTTGTCTCCTCTCTCATGCTCAAATCTCTCTCTATAGGGTTTTCTCTCCGTTCATGGTGGGTCCTTGTGTTTTTTGTGTGAATTAGTGTATTTTGTGTGTTTTATGGAAGAATCCCATGTGCTCTGTGCGTGTATGGAGTTTTTGTTGTGCCTCCGTGAAGAAGAAAGAGCTCCAAAAATGGAAAAAAAGAAAAAAGAAAAAACCTGTGCATGGGAATGTCCCCCTTTTTCTTGTGTGATGGAAAATATATATTGTTCAAGAAAAGAAAATAAAAGTGGTCCCTCCTAGTTGATATGATCCCTTCCAGGAGGTTTCCTCAATGTATATATTTCCTTTGGGGCTAAGAAAAAGGAGGGGGTCATGTGGGGGGTAGGGGTAAGGGTAGTTAGGTGAGGGGTGAGGTGTTGTTTTTTAATTGGGTGGGTTGTTGGAATATTAGAATGAGACAAAGTTTATTATGACTTGTTATTTGGATAAAAACAAAACAAAAATAAATACATAAATAAATAAAAGATGAGGTGGTTATTTATTTTTTTGGGGAAAAATTATAAAAATAGGGTTAGATTGTGTAACATCGGAGTAAGAAATATTATCGACGGGATAAAATTACGTGTCTATAATAGGACCCTCGTGAAATTAGAATATGTCGTTGAAAATTTGGTTATAGTTCAAGGGATACTAGATGCTTTACGCTAATGTTAATTCAATATATTAGTTAACTTTTTAGACAGAATATAATGCTTTTAGTTTCTTTATATTGGAAGTATGTTATGTTTGGACTATTATCAAAATTATAACCCGTAAAACAAATTTAATAAAATATATATGAATAATTAACGAGTGTCACATTAATTTGGTAACTCGATCAATTTTGATGAGTCACTAAAATAAATATTATTTGTGCGCCACTCTAAATATTGAAAGTTTGATTTAAAGAGCTTAACTAAATATTACAAGGATTAAAAATATAATTATCAATAATCAAGGGATCAAAATTATTACTATATCAAAGATAAACACAAAAAGAATTTAGTTTCAAGAAAGTTGAGTGTATTTAGAATGTTAATTAATTAGAGCCACATTTACTTGTAAACACATGGATTATATAGCTATGCCCCACCCAAAAAATGAAAAAAATAGTACTAATACTTTAGACATCAATGATTAATTGTTATAGAAGATGTTCAAATCAAATGAATGTTTTAATTTTTTTAAAAAAGTAATTATGTGGTCGTCCTCAAAACTGTAGAACTAAGTACTAGTCTAAATTAAAAATAAAAATTTAATGTAATCTTAGGATGACTTTATCCCTAATGGCTAAATATCATTTTCAAGTCTGTTAACTTTGGAGTAAATAAAATAAATAAATTATGAAAAATACTTTTTCAAAGATGTCTGCAAAGTAAAAATTAAGTAGGGACAAATTTAGGGCAATGGATTGTCCTTTATTCCAACAACATTAATGTTGTCATGTTTCTTGGATACAATTTCTAAAGGAATCTATAGAAAATGAAAGAATTAAAAAATAGTCAAAAAATTTCTCGACTCGTAAAATTAGATTGAATATGCTATCATTATATAAAAGGAAAATAAGAACGCAAACCTTTTGTACTATATATCATTTGCTTTTTTGTGTTGTTTGTGTACGTCCATATAATTTTGTCTAATAGTACCTTTTTCTTTAGTTGGTGGTTGAATATTGGTAAACTAAACCTCTGGGCCATGGACCTACAAATACAAATCCATAAATGAATAAGACACAATGGTGTATAACAAATACAAAATTGTGTTTCATAATATACATAATGATTGGAACATATTAATAGGCCCATTTAACTTTGGGCTGAATTTACTAGGGACCTCAAGTAAAACCAGTCCAACCCATATCTTTGAACTTGAAAAATCTATTTTTCTCTAATTGTTGTAGCTTTCTTCTTTGATACTTGTTCCTCGATTTTGTAGATAGGTCTTCGATTTGCCCCTAGCCTAACTTTACAATCCACCTGTCTTCCCCAGTCTCTGAAGTCCTCCAGGTTCCTAGTCCTGTTTTTTCACCCGAGTCTGAAGTTCAATGACTTTCATCATTGATCAGCACCTGGCTAATAAGACAATGAAGTGAAGAGCCTGTGCCACATATAGTGAACTATTTATAACATACTTTTCTTTTCCTATCTAGGCCATGGAAATGCACTTGCCAAAGGATATCATTATGGAAATCCTCATGAGGCTACCTTTGCAGTCCATTCTTCGATTCAAATGTGCTTCGAGATCTTGGAAGATATTAATTTCAGAACCCTATACTTTGAGACAAAGCATTGGAATCATGCCAAGAATAGCAAAAATTCTAATAACTATCATATTCTATGCGATAAGGTTGACACATTTTTGTTCTAGTGTTCTTCTTTATCATTCGATAGCCTTACAGCCTGTGATAAGACTAGACTAGTGATGACTATATAAGATTGGCAATACTTAATAATGGTTGCAACCCACATAGTAAAACCCTTGCACTAAAGAGTGATTCTTGGAGAAAAATTGATAGCCATCCACGTGGCATTCACAATCGTGTATGTTATAATCTAGACTCTTCGTCATTTCATCATGACACATTTCATTGTATCACTATTGACATTGCATCTAAGTATTTTATAGTTTCATTTAATATATCAAATGAGGTTTTGCCAGAGGGAAGTTGTGATATTTTGAGCATGAATATCCACCAAAATAGACATGGTGTATCAATATTAGAAGGGATGCTTTGTGGTAATTGTAACAAAGATTCTTATGATTGACCACATGAGTTATGGTTCCAACTTATTCAATAAAATTCTTGCACTAAATTGCATTTGTTCATGGAGGATTTCATTGGATCGGTCAGGATATTTTATTCATATATTTTATGGTTTAATTTAACATAAATATCAAATGAGGCGTACAGAGAGACACCATTGTCAGAGAAAATTTGTGATATTTGGAATTACATGAATCACCTGAACACGAATCTCCTACGACCTTCGAATTATTGTATTGGTTGAAATTTGGGGTTGAGAACTTTTAAGTTGTGGCTAATTAAAGAATATGGTTCCGAGGCGGTACGAGGAAAACTATGAGAACAAGAATTTACTACGAAACTAAAGAACAATCAAAATAGAGATAGAAGATAGATTGACACAAGAAGATAGAAAGAAATAGGAACTATTGTATATTAAATTTAAAAAACCCCTAAATCCTTTACCAACGAGCACCTAATCCCTACGTGGACTAAGAGGGAATCAACGCCCTCAAAACCCTCATTTCTAAACAAACATTCAACACAAGCTCACTAATCACACTCTCGTTAGGTTCATTCAATATAATATTCAAAACAAGTTAATGAAAATGAAACCCTAATACTTCTATTTATAGTCCACTACAAGGCCCAAAAGTGACCCTTGAACAAAGAACGAAAATGACCCCAAGCATGGTTCTCCCTCCCCATGACTGCCCGTCACCCGAGCCATCACCATGAAGCAGTGTACGCCTTCGTTAGGCTTCCCTTGATGTCTCAAGGGACGATTGGTCAGGCTGGTGACGGCCAGTCGCCCTTCTTGACACCCCTAGGAAGCAGTGAGTGGTTTCTCCATTTTGAGATCCTAATTCAACCCTTAACACATAGACTCGTTTGGAGATGATCAACACTTGCTCTAACACCTCTCTCTTCAAGAACATAGCTTGCAAATCTTATGATTTCCGAGCTTGGATCCTAGTGAAAGGTCTCGAGGGAATTTGAATTATATCACAAGGAGTCTTAGACTAAAGTATTTACTCTACGAGAGACAAATCTTTATCTAGAAATACTGGTGTATAGGTTTGCAGATGGTGAAGTACTACCCTACTACGATAGTCCGGGATGGAAGGTGGTATAAAGAATAGTGGGTTTAAGACATCCAAATGACCATATGGAGGGTTATGTGCAATTACTTATGTCCCTCAATTGTTTCTTTTATATATATACACATTACATAAAGTGGTAATTTTCTTCTCTCAGCTCCCCAAGAAATATGCATTTGACCTTGAGCATTTAACTATTTTTAGATGTCTGTCTACAAAGATTCTTATGGTTGACCACGAGTTATGGTTCCAACATATTCAATACTCCCTCGGTTTCAAAAAGAATGACAAAATAAAAAAGACTTTTGAATTTTGTGGTCCTAAATTAAAGTTATGTCAAATTTATCAAAATACACTTTAATCTTGTGGTATTAAACATGCCATAAAATATTGCCAAAAAAAGAAAGGTTCATTTTTTTTAAATGGACTAAAAAAAGTAGGTCATTCTTTTTCAAGAAGAGGGAGTAAAATTCTTGCACTAAAGAGTGGTTCTTGGAGAAGAATCTTTCACCATCCTCGTGGCTTTCACAATAGTTTATGTGCTCATGGACAAAATTACATTTGTTCATGGCAGATTTCATGGGATCAGTAAGGATATATTATCCAAGTATTTTATGGTGAAGTACTACTCTACTACGATAGGGATGAAAGATATAGTGATGTCCTGGTGTCACAACTCAAGTATTCTGTTATACGAAAAGTTTGATCTCTCCAAAATTATGTAATTGCTTATTTCATGTCATTAAGTTTTATACACATTATTTGACGTGATATTTTTCTTTGTCTTAGCTCTCTCACCCTTTTAGCGTCGCAAAATCTTTCCCTGTCTTGGTTGGCCTTTAGCCTAAACGGAGATCGATCGTCCTACTTGTATCGTTTGGTGGCTGCTACTGCAAGTGCCTAATCACTAAGGCCAAGTTTCGTCCTTGTCTGATGGTGAATCTTACAGTAAAGTTCATTTCTGCCTTTGCATTCGACGGTCAATCTCCTCCCGGCCCCACTAAATCCAATTCGGACCCAAATGTCGTGGCTAAAGTGACCTTACAACTAAGTTTATTAAGGTCTCGAGGCTAAGTCATATTTAATATGTTACTAACACTTATTTATTTATTTATTTTTACCTTTTTTAGTAATTAAATTATCATGGAGTGAGTAATATTTTTTTTCAATCTAAGCTCGGATTTGAAATTGTAATCATTAGGAATATCCAAATTCTTTATAGATTATGAATCTTTTTTCTATCTCAAAATAAAAAATTTAAGGAATTCTTATAATCTCAACACATTGAGCAAATTTCATCAGAAAAACAAAGATAAACATAATTATACTGCAATTGAATTAAGTACCATATATACTTTTCAAAGAGGGTTTCAATTTCCCCAACATTTATAAATTATTCATTAAGAAGTAAATCGTTGATTTGACAATTTCTATAACAATACATATACTAACAACAAATCATAAAGAGCTTGTATCCTCCTATAGTTACAATATTTTTTTCTAGACAATTTTTTTTAATTGCTGGCAGTATCACATATATATTCTAAGATCATCCAAAACACTAAATTCACCCAACAAAAACCCATAATTATCCACAATTGGAACTCCCAATTTATGTGAATATTTCACTTCTTGATTTTCTGAATTTTTCACCCAAGTCCCCATCATTAATTATTCATCACTTTCCTCAACCCCATTTGATGTATTCGTAATCTCATCAACACTCATTGACGATTTTTCTTCAAACTCATCAGTAACACAAGATTCTTGATCAGATTTTTCAGAAATCTGGACATTTTTTGCACTTTTAGCCATCACTAATTCTTCGAATCTACGCTTCTTAGACTCGTAATTTTTCAAAACGTCTTCAACCGTAACAAAAGTACCCAACCAAATCATTTTCTTGTTTAATGGGTGTTTAATTTCAGCACAGAATTTCCCATTTCTTCTCTTACGTACCCCAATAGGGTACAATCTGACACAAGTATTCTTTGATATTCTTTTGTAGAATTTCATGATCAAAGTTTTGAGAGGAAAAAAAGGGGCGATTTCTGTAAATAACAAAGTATAAAAAAAGCTTCGGATGTGAAGAAAAAAAGAATAAATAGTGTACACATATATAGGAGTAATTAGAGAACCAATTAAGCAAACTTTTATTCTCTTTCTATTTGAAAAAGGATTTAACAAAACGAGTAAGTATTGACTGAGAAATTGTTCCATATTATTAGTCACTGTATTTATTAGTATCCTAATTTGACACTGAATATTCAAATCTCTAAATTTGGTAGAATACTACAATTGGTCCAGTATTAAATGATGAAATACAATTAATTTTGACGTGTCTTATCTTTATCTCACGAGTTTAAATATTATTCACCATTGTATGTAAAAAAAATGTTATTCGACTATGAATAAATTTCTTTTAAAGAATCAATTGATGACCTGGCCTGGTTAATATTATATTTAACTTACTAATATATCTTAAGCTGTAATAATAATGGTGGAAATATCTTCATACTTTGCGATAATTTAATTCTTATCTCTCATTCTTTCTTTCTTTTCATTCGATAGTTTCATATCCGCTTTATATCTTGAATTATAATAAGTGTAAACAACATAAATCTCCTAGACAATGAAAATAATTACACAAAATCCCTTCTTGTTTTCTCTCTCCCTTTTTTTGCAAACATACTCATACATTCGGTCACATATTATACATTGGTCGAATGATGATGTAATAGCTAATCCTATATTTAAGGTAAGAGAATTTTAATTATTTTACAGTTCCTTAATTAAAGACAATAATTAGCCTACATTTAGTCATTTATTGATAGAACGTGTAACTGATATTTGAATTTTAAAAATTTTGTTATACATAATTTTTTACCCTATGATTCACGATCTGGAAAGCCAAAAAACAACCACTTTCTTCTACATCCGTTCTCTAAAACTACTAAAATCTTCTTCTACATACGTTCTTCAATACTAGTAAAATCAACATGAATATCCCCATATTGTTGCGACATTCTGGAATTTAGGAGTCAGAAATTAGTTATACGTCATACAAAAGTGACACAACAGTCATTTCGGTAAATGCGGACGAGTCGATCATGCCCGCAGGACTTGCAGTTTCTATCCAAAGGTATCATGAAGAATATAATATGGTTTTCTATGTGCGGATACTTTGAATGGTTTTGATTGTATAAATACTTTTTATTAGATTTTTTTTTGAATGCTGGAGCAAGTAATTTATATATTTTTTTTAATTATAGATATTAATTTCTTTAACCAATGATTTATATTAGTATAAAAATTTTAAGCTTTTTTCCTATATTATAGTTCGTAACCATATAACTTGAAGTTAGAACACTATTATAAAAGCACATTAACTATGTAACTTACTCTCTATAGGAGTAAGTAATTGTTGAAACGCACGGTGTATTAAACTGTTGTACATTAATAGTTAATGTGTAATAAGTGTATGATATAGCATTATACGTTTTTAACATGTATGAGGTTAGAAATACAATAACGAAATTTAACTGAATTCAATTTTTTTTAAATTATACACAGTATCATTCCAGTAAATTTACGAATGTATAATATGTTTTTATACAGTCAAATCAATGTATAATAAATGTGTGCCTTTCCAGTAAACGTTTGAATGTATAATAAGTTGTTATACATTCAAAGCAACGTATAGTGATATTGTGCCATTCCAATAGACTTACGAATGTATAATATTTGATTATACATTGGTATCAATGTATGATATAGCATCATACATTATAAATGTGCATGGTATTAACAATTTCTGTAATTTTTTTACAATTAATAAACGTTTTACAACATGTATGTTGTTATGTAATACGTACGTTTAAAACGTATTAGTCTTTAGCTCAATGTAAGATTCACTTATAAGCAAAGGTACATAGCAGGAAACATACTATGTGTTCAAAATACAATGTCAGATTAATTAGTAATATGTTGTTTTAATCATTAACAAAATAAGTGAAAGAAAAATTCAATAAGTACCATGAATCAGTTAGTAACATTGCAGTAGTGTCTCAGTGACTAAAAAGCATATTCTCATAAGATGAAGACATCCATAAATGTAAATTAACATCCATAAAGTAATCTTTGAATTCGTTTAACATCAACCACAAAACTAAGATTTAGTTGATTCAGTTTCGACTTTTATTAAACAATGGTACTCTAAAATAACAATTGCACTTTCATCAATTTCTTAGAGCACACTATTCCTTGGCCAAGGAGGATCACCATTATCACTCGTGTACCCTTCATTTGCCTTTTCTACTCCGTGATGCCATAATAATGAAGCATAGTGTAGACGTTGACTTCCAGCATCAAACACGCATGAATGCACTTGCTGCCCTTCACTTAATATTTCTGCATAAGCCGCAACAAAGACGCCACAGTCCCTGATTTAAAAAAAATAAAAATGACGTAACAGTAAGTACATTAATTTAAACATAGTTATACATTATAAAAAAATTGTAATTTACTTACAAACTTTCAGATGCTTGCTGGGGTATGTTTTGAACCTATTCAACATCAAATGCGTTTTGATTGACATGTATGATAGTAGCTTATACATTTAAAAAATGTAATATCAGATATACTTATACATCTCAAATGTAATATCGAATATACTTAAATTACAAACAGACATGTATGATGGTAGCTTATACATTTTAAAAAAATCTTCTTTAATGAATAATGTCAACTTATACAATAATCTTTTTAACTACCTCTTTTATGTACATCTTCTTATTGTATAATATAATGGAATATAAAGCAGAAAACTAATATTATACATTAGTCTAAAAAATAAAGTAATGTATAATCAAATAATATAAACGTATAATATCAAATATGCCAGGAACAAAACCAACGAACATATTTTGTTCTTGAGCATCTAACTGACTAAGTCCTAAACTAAAGCTAGGACGAGAATCCATTACCAAATTTATACTATATTGATTAAGCAATCGCAACTATAAACAAGAAATTCAAAGATCTGACTTGTATTATATGAAAAAAAATAGAAAAAATCAACTAACAAACTAGAATGAGATTGCAAAATAAGATAATTTCATAAATATCAACATGCAACCAAACAAGAATCCGAATAAGAACCAACAACTTTAAAACAAAAACAAAGAACTGACTTTTAATAAATGAAAAAAAAAATGATATTATCGAACTATCCGGTCAAATCCGGTAAAAACAAATTTTAAAAAAAACTTTTTTTCAATATACAAAATATATACCCACATATATACATTTTAAATACATTAAACAATATATATACACTATATATATAGTATATAAAACATTAGAATTTAAAAAATATATTCACATATACACGATTACACATATATACGCACCATTCAATATATACGACTATACGTACTACTTTAAATAAAACATATACTTCAACATATATGTACTACATTATATATAAGTATATATATATATATATATATATATATATATATATATATATTATAGAGTTATATTCTAATTTATAAAACATATACACATGTATACATTAAATATACACGTCTATAGAAGATATATACACAAATATACACACCATTCAATATATATGTACTAGTTTAAGTAAAACATATACTACAATATATGTATATACTGCAATATATACATATATAGTTATATACTAATTTATATAACATATACACATATATACATTAAATATATACGTCTATAGAAGATAAATACACATATATACTACAATATATATAGTTATATACTAATTTATAAAAAATACACACATGTATACATTAAATATACACGTCAATGGAAGATATATACACAAATATACGCACCATTCAATATATATATGTACTAGTTTAAGTAAAACATATACTACAATATATGTATATACTATATAGTTATATACTAGTTTATATAACCTATACACATGTATACATTAAATATATACATCTATAGAAGATATATATAGATGTATACTACAATATATAGAGTTATATACTAATTTATAAAACATATACATATGTATACGTTAAATATACACGTCAATGGAAGATATATACACAAATATATGCACCATTCAATATATATGTACTAGTTTAAGAAAAACATGTACTACAATATATGTATATACTACAATATATATATAGTTATATACTAATTTATAAAATATATACACATGTATATGTTAAATATACACATCAATAGGAGATATATACACAAATGAACGTACCATTCAATATATATGTACTACTTTACGTAAAACATATACTACAATATATGTATATACTACAATATATATATATAGTTATATACTAATTTATATAACATATACACATGTATACATTAAATATATACTTCTATAGAAGATATATACACATGTCTACTACAATATATAGAATTATATACTAATTTATAAAATATATACATATGCATACATTAAATATACACGTCAATAGAAGATATATACACAAATATACACACCATTCAATGTATATGTACTAGTTTAAGTAAAATATATACTTCAATTTATGTATATACTACAATATATATATATAGTTATATACTAATTTAAGAAAAATATACATATGTATACATTAAATATACACGTCTATAGAAGATATATACACAAATATACGCACCATTCAATATATATGTACTAGTTTAAGTAAAACATATACTACAATATATGTATATACTACAATATATATATATATATATATATATATATATATATATATATATATATATATTATATACTAATTTATATAACATATATATATGTATACATTAAATATATACGTCTATAGAAAATATATACTCATATGTACTATAATATATATAGTTATATACTAATTTATAAAACATAAGCACATGTATACATTAAATATACACGTCTATAGAAGATCTATACACAAATATATGTACCATTCAATATATATGTACTAGTTTAAGTAAAACATATACTACAATATATGTATATACTACAATATATATAGAGTTATATACTAGTTTATAAAACATATACACATGTATACATTAAATATACACATCTATAGAAGATATATACACAAATATATAAAACATATGCTACTTAATATAATAAATTAATAATAATACTTGGTAGTAAATTAATAATATATTAGAAGTAAGTTTTCAATTTAAACTAGAAATTCAATTTAAATCATTAAATGAAAAAAAAATATAAAGAAAGGACTAAGGAGGAGTGAATGAATGTTGAATTTTATTGATTGCAATTTGCGAAATGATCCAAAATTTATAATCTACATGAATGAAAAATCTACAAATTATGCATCATTTTTTTTAACTCGTTCATGTTAATATTAACGGGAACTTGCATAGGATAGTCAAAGTCAACAGGGGTAAAATCATGCATTGGACTTGATTCAATTGAGTTCTCCCGTGAAGACATAATTTTTTCACGTTTCAGCTCGTCACTCGACTCCGGTTCCATTCCTTGGTTTCTTCTTTCTGCTCTGATCCAATCTCTGAGGCAAACTAGAACATTCATTGCATGGCTTCCCAATGAGCGTCGATTGTCTCCAAGCTGCTGTCGCCCCTGACTAAAGGCGCTCTCTGATGCAACAGTTGACATTTTAACATTCAAGATGTCTCTAGCTAATCTTGAAAGCACGGGATATTGTATTTCATTACTCCTCCACCAATCCAACGTGTTGATGTGTCATCTGCGATCCTCTGGCGGTGATCGAAGATAATATTTCAGCTCTTCCCAATAAGTTAAGTTGTAAGTTCTCTCATCAATACTGTTCCAACAAGGTAAATCATAAAAGGAATCCGAAAAATCACTATGTGCCGGTCTTTTAGAAGATGATGGCTCCTCGGGAGGATGAGGTGCGACAGTTGGAGTGATATTTGTAGGTACGGATAAGTCAAATAAATCAGCATAGTGATTATATAATTTTTCTATGTATCCATTCACATCACTCATAGTCGTCCACAAATCAGGTTATACTTTTTCAGATTCAGAATCATTGTTAGTATTTATTTTTAAGTTACCATAAATAATAGTACTAAAGTGGCACATAGTAATATATTTAATGCACGAATTTAACATAGCACCAACCAAGTAAATAGGGGGAATCGGAAAAAAATATTTATTAAATTTATTAAAGATGGCATCAACAACTTCTTTATAACCATATTTATTTTTCTATTCTTTAAGCAAACCGGAAATATCGGTTGTATATCCCAAAATATTACAAACAGTAGGATAATATGCACCGGAAAATTCAACCGTAGCTACATAAAAAATTTCTAAAAACTTAATAAGATCATTAGTTACAACTCAATCAGAATCATGTAGCATGCAATCAGCAGAATCAGTAAATGAACCGCAATGTTGGTTAAAAGCTAGTGTAATAGGAACTCTATATTTATAACAAGTTTTTAAAAAATCATATGTTGAATTCCATCTAATATCAATTTCCTCAGGCATCAATATCGGTGCAAGTCCATTTTCTTGACATTTAATTTTAAATTCTCTAATTTTTTTCTCCGATTATTTCCTTGAATAAAACCAACAGTAAGACGAATTTTTTCAATATAAAGCTCAAAAAATTGAAGACCATCTTTTACAATTAAATTATATATATGACATGCACACTTAATATGAAAAATTTCAGGCAACGGCAGAGATAGCATAGATTTTAATCTTTTCATAGCAGTCTTGTTATTAGAAGCATTATCAAAAGCAATACATAAGATTTTATTTTCGATACCATAAAATCCGGCAACTTTAACAATAGAATCAGCAATAAAATCTCTATTATGTTTACGGTCTTCATCATATAAAAAAGTAAGAACACGTTTTTGCATCACAAAATTACTATCCATCTAGTGAAAAGTAACGGTTAAATAATCATTTTTATTTACAGCACGACCAGATCAGAATTTAGGGACAATCTACATTGAATATTTTTTAACAATGTTGATAAATAAAAACAATATTGTAAATGAAGTCTAAAAATATCAGATCGACAAGTACTTCTAGGAACACCATTAAACATAGGATTATAAATAGCTTGAATATAATGAATAAAGGCATCAGAAGAAGGAAAACTAAAAGGCAAATAACCCACAGCTACCATTTTAGCTATTTCTTCCCGGTTCCTCAATTTATTATACTTCTTCGTTACCTGACCGGTTGTTGGGTCCATTCTAGTTTGCGTTGGCCCATAAACATCCCCACCACCTCGTGAAATTTCTAACTCTCTTTTGTGAGCATCAACTATATGGCTAGTTTGGCTCAAATCCCAAATTTTCAAAAAGAAAAATAAACTATTCCGGGCCAGGCCGGTTAACCAGCGGGCCTGAACCGGGCTTGGTTCGGGCTGGGTTAGCCGAGCCCAAATTAAAAAAAATATATCCCGAAACACGGTACTCTAAATCCCTTGAGCTTACCGGGCTGGTTCAGCCCGTCCCACTTGACACCCTTTTCTTTTGATATATCAAATGATGTTTTACTAGAGAGAAGTGATATTTGGGGAAGAAAGAGACAGTCTTGTACTTTTGGAGAAGAAATAAACACAGATTTCAAGGAATCTTTATTACTTATATTTGTATTGGTATTCATATTAAAATAGTAGTAAAATAATACTTATTAATAATTAAATATAATAGAAATAATAAAGTTAATATTAGTATGTCGACAATATATCAAGAAAAATGGTAGGACGATAATTTTTGTTTAATGGTAAATTTTTAGTATATCTTTATAACTCTATTTTATAATATTTGATAACCTTTTTTAGCCGAATCCCAGCAATCGTATCCATACTCGAATTTGCACCCTCAAATTTTAAAATTTAAATTTTGACGAATTCGACTCTCAAATCTGCACCCATCTTGAATACCCGCACTTGATGCCGAGAAACTTAGGATTGACCACGCTAGTTATGGTTCCAACATATTCAATAAAACTCTTGCCCTAATTAAAGAGTAGTTCTTGGAGAAGAATCTTTCACCATCCTCGTGGCTTTCACAATAGTTTATGTGCTCATGACAAAATTGCATTTGTTCTTGGTAGATTTCACATGGTTGATTTCATTGGAACAGTAAGGACATTTTATCCTAAGTATTTATGGTTTCATTTAACTTAGAAAATGAAGCATATGGAGAGATACCATTAATTACCAGAGGGAATTTGTGATATTTCGAATTACATGAATCATCTTAACACAAATTCCTCCTAAGACCTGGTATTTCAGTATTAGAAGGAATGCTTTGTACTTATTAGACCTGTTGAAATTTGTGTTCCGGCTAATGAAAGAATATGATGTCAAAGGAGTCGTGGACTAAATTATTTACTCTACGAGAGATCAATCTTTATCCAGAGATACAGGTATATAGGTTTGCTCAGTGGCGGAGCTAGAATTTTCACTGAAGGGGTTCAGAAGTAGAATATACGGACTAGTCGAAAGGGTTCAACATCTACTATATATAGATAAAAATATATTTGACCATATAAAAATAGTATAATTTTTCGACGATGAACCCCCGTAAATGTATGTGGCTCCGCCACTAGGTTTGTTGATGTTCGTTTAGGACATCCAAAGGACCATATGGAGTGTTACCTATGAGGGGCGTCACCACTCAAGTAGTTTGTTATACGGAAAGCTTGATCTCTCCAAAATTAATTACTTGCTTAGTTATATTTGCTTATGATCGAAGTATCCTCCTCATGCATGCTGCAACAATTTATTGTTATAAGTTATATTAACTTGTCAATGTTTGGTTTTGAAATTATGTCATTGCTTATTTCATGTCACAACATGCCCAGAGTCGTTAAAGCGTTATACGCAGTTCATATCACTATCACAGATTGGGATAGCCAAATTTAGAAATATGAGGAAAGATCATTTGGCCATTGCCTTTGCAATAAGCTCCTCCTCATATCAAGTTTATGGTTTCTCATTAAACACAAGATCATTAGGAATTAGGATCATTAGGAGGAGCTTATTATGATATTCTTATCTAATCACTAAGGTCGAGTTTCGTCCTTGCCTGATGGTGAATCTTGTAGTAAAGTTTATTTCTGCTTATGCAATTCGAGGATCGATCTCCTTTTGGCCCCACTAAATCGAAGAGACCGTACAATTAGGTTTATTAAGGTCACAAAACATTTGTGAGTCATATTCAATATGTTAAGGACATTTTTTTTACCCTTTTTCGTAATTAAAATTAACATGAAGTGAGTAATTTTTTTTTTTCAATCTAAGCTCGGATTTGAAGTTGTAATCATTAGGAATATCCAAATTCTTTATAGATTATGAACCTTTTTTCTATCTCAAAATAAAAAATTTAAGGAATTCTTATAATCTCAACACATTGAGCAAAGTTCATCAGAAAAATAAAGATAAACATAATTATACTGCAATTGGATTAAGCACCATATATACTTTTCAAAGAGGATTTCAATTTCCCTAACATTTATAAATTATTCATTTGACAATTTCTATAACAATACATATACTAACAACAAATCATAAAGAACTTGTATCCTCCTATAGTTACAATATTTTTTTTTCTAGACAATTTTTTTTTAATTGCTGACAGTATCACATATATATTGTAAAATCATCCAAAATACTAAATTCACCCAACAAAAACTCATAATTATCCACAATTGGAACTCCCAATTTATGTGAATATCTTACTTCTTGATTTTCTGAAATTGTCACCCAAGTCCCGATCATTAATTCTTCATCACTTTCTTCAACTTCATTTGATGTATTCGTATTCTCATCAACACTCATTGACGATTTTTCTTCAAACACATCAGTAACACAAGATTCTTGATCAGATTTTTCAGAAATCTGGACATTTTTTGCACTTTTAGCCATCACTAATTCTTAGAATTCAATCTTCTTAGACTCGTAAATTTTTCTAAGCGTCTTCATCCGTAACAAAAGTACCCAACCAAATCATTTTCTTGTTCAATGGGTATTTAATTTCAACACAAAATTTCCCATTTTTTTCTCTTACGTACCCCAATAGGGTACAATCTGACGCAAGTATTCTTTGATATTCTTTTGTAGGATTACATGATCAAAGTATTGAGAGGGAAAAAAGGGGTCAATTTCTGTAAATAACAAAGTATGAAAAAAGCTTGGGATGTGAAGAAAAGAAGAACAAATACTGAACACATATATAGGAGTAACTAGAGAACCAATTAAGCAAACTTTTATTCTCTTTCTATTTGGAAAAGGATTTAACAAAACGAGTAAAGTATTGATTGAGAAATTGTTGCATATTATTAGTCATTGTATTTATTAGTATCCTAATTTGACACTGAATATTCAAATCTCTAAATTTGGTAGAATACCACATTTGGGAGTGCGGAGCCTAAAAGGTAAGTTTTTTGGGATAAGGTAAACTCACTATTTTACCTTATAAGGTAAACTCATCATTTTACCTTACATTCTAATATTTGCACTGACGACGTTAACTTCTTAATATACAAGGTAAACACCTGTCCCTTTTAAAATTTTATAGTTTTGGGGTGCCTTTTTGAAATTTTGACTAAAAAAACTTGCCTTTTAGGCTCCGGACTCCCACATTTGGTCCAGTATTAAATGAAATACAATTAATTTTGACGACTCTTATCTTTATCTGACGAGTTAAAATATTATTCAGCATTGTATGTAGAAAAAAGGTTATTCGACTATGAATAAATTTTTTTAAAGAATCAATTGATGACATGGCCTGGTTAATATTATATTTAACTTACTAATATATGTTAAGCTGTAATAATAATGGTGGAAATATCTTCATACTTTGCGGTAATTTAATCCTTATCTCTACTTTTTTATCATCCGATATTTCATATACGCTTTATATCTTGAGTTATAATAATTATGAAATGATTTTTACATTGTGTATAACTAATAAATTCATACCTCTTTTTTTTCAGTGGATGTTTCATATTTTTTTTATATCTTAAGCTATTATAATTATGGAAAGTATTTTATATTATGTGAATAATTAATTTTTTTTCTCATTTTTTCACTCGATATTTCATGTCATTTTGATGCCTCAACTAGTTTGTATTTAAGTCGTGTCTGATTATCTTTTCGTTATTTATATTTTAGGTTGAACTAAACTACTATAATTCATCCCTGTCTACAAATTAGTTGACAATGTTTACAAATCTTACAAACAGAAGTTAATATATTTATATTTATTGTATATTCGCTTAGAATGATTTTTAAAAAGGAAGTACTACTTATCGAGAATTGCAAAATAGTAGAATAAAGATCATTAAAAGAAAAAGCATCTTCTGAAGATTTTTTTCATCCTCAACGCTCGAACTCTGGCAATATAATATAAAAGTTTTCACAATGAAATTAATTTAAGTTTCCATCGAGTGTATATGTTTTAGCTTTTATGTATGAACGAATTGAGATAAAATAAGATGGGAAGATTAATTAAAACATGGCCCTTCATAATTAAGTACTACAAATTATATTTTTAGAGAATCTTTCATGTTTTCTATTGGTTATTATGATATTAGTAAAACAATATCTTTGGAGCTCTAAATGTTTTTCAATATATGTAGCCCAATTTTATCTATATCTATAATCTATAGTCTATAATCTTAATCTATAATCTATAATATATTAAAAGTGTGAAAACCCTTAGAAAAATAATTTGAACTTTTTATTTTTCATTAAAAGTCTCCGCTGTAAATAAAATTGTCTATTCACATCATTATTTTATTATATAATTATATTTATAATATTAATTCCTAAAATATATAAAACTAATAATTCTTAAAATATATTAAAAATCAATATAATATATGGCAATCCCTCCCCACATTTTCACGTTATGATCCTAAAAGGAAAATTAAAGCTACCGTAAATACTTTGGTTAGTTAAAAACATAATATACTACCTTAAATAATTTAATAACATAATTGATTGTTACTTTTTTCGAGAAGAAAAAAAAATTTCCTTATTTAAAGAATCCTTTGATTAAAAGAAAAGAATCTGAACTTCTATAAATTGATTTTTATTCCTTTCACATCAACCTAGAGATATTATTCTCCCAATATTACAGTTTTTTTTTATATCATTCATATGTAGATTTAATTTATTACACATTATATTTTTTATAATTTTCTTTGTTATCATCGTTCAAGATTTCTTTGTTTCTTGATGATATAACGAAAAATTAAATAATAAATATTTATATTATTCTTCATCTTTCTCTATTTTTTTCTATTTTGTGTTGTAGAAATATGCATTTCAATAGTTTATAATCAAGTATTTCAGTTATATTTTCTATAAATTTTGCATTGTTAGGCTATCACTTTATGATTTTTTTTGTAATTTATAATTAAAGAATTCTAAAATATACAACAACAACAACAACAACAACAACAACAAACCCAGTGTATTCCCACCTGGTGGGGTCTGGGGGGGTAAGATGTACGCAGTCCATACCTCTACCTCTAAAGAAGTAGAAAGGTTGTTTCCGATAGACCCCCGGCTCAAGACACAAAACACCAGATACCACACAAATACAAAGTAAAGCACCGAACAAGGTTACAAGATTACACAACATAACATCCATAACATAAATACAGCAGCCATAAGTAAAAGAAATAAAAACAGAAAGAAAACAGAGGGAAAACAGAGGAAAGCACCCAGATTCGTACTGAAACAAGGGATAAGGAACACGAAAAATCATAATCAGAATACTACCCCCAACAAGTAATTCCCTACACTAGCGACCCCCAACTGGCCTAGTCCTCTGCCCTAATTCGCGTCCTCCAGACTTTCCTATCTAGGGTCATGTCCTGGGTGAGCTGTAACTGCTCCATGTCCCGCCTAATCACCTCACCCCAGTACTTCTTCGGCCTTCCCCTACCCCGCCTAAAACCATCCAACGCTAGCCGCTCACACCTACGAACCGGGGCATCCATGCCCCTCCTCTTCACGTGTCCGAACCAGCTCAATCAAACTTCCCGCATCTTGCACTCCACCGGTGTCACACCAACCTTCTCCCTGATAATCTCATTCCGAACTCTATCCCCCCTAGTCAGCCCGCACATCCAGCGCAACATCCGCATCTCTGCCACCTTCATTTTTTGGATGTGGGAATTCTTAACTGGCCAACATTCCGCTCCATACAACATGGCCGGACGGACTACCACCTTGTAGAATTTGCCTTTAAGCTTGGGCGGCACCTTCTTATCACAAAACACCCCCGACGCGAGCTTCCACTTCATCCATCCCGCCCCAATACGGTGCGAGACATCCTCGTCAATCTCCCCGTTACCCTGGATCACGGACCCGAGATACTTGAAACTATCCTTCTTACAAACCACCTGTGATTCCAGCTTCACTACCACCTCATCCTCCAGCCTTACGTCACTAAACTTGCATTCCAAATACTCTGTCTTGCTTCTGCTCAACCTGAACCCTTTAGACTCCAGGGTTTGTCTCCACACTTCTAATTTATCATTCACACCCCCTCGAGTCTCGTCAATCAGAACTATATCATCCGCAAAAAGCATACACCACGGCACCTCCCCTTGAATACGTCGCGTCAACACATCCATCACCAAAGCAAACAAAAAAGGGCTAAGAGTAGATCCCTGATGTAACCCTGTCAAGACGTTGAAGTGCTCTGAGTCTCCTCCCGCCGTCCTCACCTGTGTTTTTGCTCCCTCATACATGTCTTTAATTGCTCGAATATATGCCTGCGGGGCTTCACTCACCTCCAAGAACCTCCAAAGCACCTCTCTGGGGACTTTGTCGTATGCCTTCTCCAGGTCGATAAACACCATGTGCAGGTCCTTCGTCGAACGGCCAGGCATAAACCCAAACTGGTTTTCCGAAATAGACAATAACCGTCTCAGCCTCGCCTCGACCACTCTCTCCCAAATCTTCATAGAGTGACTCAATAACTTAATCCCCCTATAGTTATTGCAACTCTGGATGTCCCCCTTATTCTTATAGAGAGAGATCATGGTACTCCACCTCCAAGCCTCGAGCATCTTTGCCGTCTTGAAGATTTCGTTGAACAAACCAGTCAACCACCTTACACCAGCCTCTCCAACGAACTTCCAAAACTCCACCGGTATCTCATCCGGCCCCGTCGCCCTCCCCCTTCGCATCCTGCGAACAGCCTCTCTAACCTCTTCCACCCTAAACCGTCTACAATAACTAAAATCCCGACACTCCTCTGAGCGCTCCAAATCCCCTAACTCGACAGCTCTATCCCCTTCGTCATTTAAGAGCCTGTGGAAGTACGACTGTCATCTCTCCTTAATGTGGCCGTCCTCCACCAACACTCTACCATCCTCCCCCTTAATGCACCTCACCTGATCGAGGTCTCGCCCCTTCCTCTCCCTAGCCTTAGCGAGTCTAAACAACTTTTTCTCCCCTCCTTTCCCCTGTAACCCTGCATACAAGCTCTCAAAGGCGGCCGTCTTAGCTGCCGTAACAGCTGACTTAGCCTCCTTCCTAGCTAGCTTGTACTCCTTTCTGTTTACCCGCTTCTCTTCTTCGTCCTTACTCTCAACCAACTTAGCATACGCCCCTTTCTTGGCCCCCACTTTCTTCTCCACCTCTTCATTCCACCACCAATCCCCCCGATGATGCCCGGCTCGGCCCCTAGAGACACCCAACACCTCAGTTGCATTCTCCCTGATGCACCTCGCCGCCCTATCCCACATACTATCCACGTCCCCCTTATACTGCCACACCCCCATTCCCGCCAACTTCTCCCCTATCTCCCACGCCTTCGCTGGCGTCAAGCCACCCCACTTAATTTTAGGTCTACCCTCCTTACATCTCCTCTTTCTAATCTACTTTATACCCAAATCCATAACCAAGAGCCTATGCTGGGTCGAAAGATTCTCACTCGGTATAACCTTACAGTCCTTACACAGCACCCTATCTCCTTTCCGAAGCAACAGAAAGTCAATCTGGGTCCTGGCTAACGCGCTTCGAAAGGTGATCAAGTGATCGTCCTTCTTCGGAAAGCCCGAATTCACCACCACCAGCCCAAAGGACCGCGCAAACTCCAATAGAGTAGTCCCCTCTTCATTTCTGTCTCCAAAACCAAAGCCACCGTGCACATCACCAAAGCCTCCCGGTAACGCCCCGATGTGCCCGTTGAAATCTCCTGCTACCACAATCTTCTCCGAGCTAGGCACCCCTCTCACCACCTCCTCCAAAGCCTCCCAAAATCACATCTTCTCCTCCCCCTCCGAGCCCACATGGGGCGCATAGGCACTACACACGTTCAAGGTAAACCCCCGGATGACCAACTTAATAGTCATCAACCTATCGTTGATCCTCTTCACCTCTACGACCTGACCTCTAAGCTCTTCATCTACTAAGATGCCAACTCCATTCCTACGCCTCTCGCTCCCAGAGTACCATAGCTTATAACCATCCACATCCCTAGCCTTAGACCCTACCCATTTGGTTTCTTGGACACACGCAATATTGATCCTCCTCTTCCTAAGGATCTTCACCAGTTCTACGGACTTACCCTGAAGGGTCCCTATATTCCAAGACCCAACCCTCAGCCTACCATCACTATCCACCCGCCCTCCCGGACCACCCCCGCGGCCAAACCTTGGCCTCCCTCCCACTCCTGCCCTTTCCTCAACCCCTGCCCCCACAACAACCCCACGCCCCAACCCCCTCAAACATGACCCTATCCTACCATTACTGCCCACAGCCACTACTACGAGGAAAATAAGAAAATATAAAAATATTTAAGCAAAATAAAAATATAAACGATAGTAAAAACAGAGCAGCAGTAAGAAATACAAGCACACAAATCACACGCAAATCAAGGTACAAGGAGTAAGACTAGCATAATATAAAAATGAAATAGCAAAGGTTAGAAGTCACCGGGCGTCGCCTGCGTCGGCTGCTGGATCTGCGGGTGGGGGGTCTCGCCGGAGCTGGGGACTGTTGAAATCTCGCCGGAGCCAGGGGGGGGGGGGGGGGGGGGGGGGGGGGGGGGGGGGGACTCGCCAGAGCAGAGAACCGACGGCCAGGGGGGCTGGGGCCGGCTGGTGGGTGCGTCGGAGCTGGGGAGCGAGTGGGCTGCCGGAGGTCGGCGGTGGCTCCGAAGTTCGGCGATGGTGACGGCGACGGAGGTCTGCCGGGGGTCGGCGGAGGCTCCGAAGTTCGGCGCTGGTGACTGGTGACGGCGACGGGGTGGTCTGCCGGAGTTCTACCGGAGGTCGGCGGCGCCAAAGGTCGGCGACGGCGACGGGGGTCGGCACGGGACTGGGGACGGCGACGGCGCCGGAACTGGGGACCGGGGGGTAGGGAGAGGAGAGGGGGGGAGAGGGAGAGAGCCGTTGGAAGCTGAGCTAAGAGAGAGAGAGAGAGAGAGGAGCAAAGAATTCTAAAATATATGATAAATAAATTTATCTTTTTTATTATCAGTAATTTTTTTTTGTTTCTTGTTGATGTAAATAAAAATTAAAGAATAAATATGTGTATTATTCTTCATCTTTCTCGATTTTTCTATTGATAATAAATATATTTTTTTTTCTATTTGTGTTGTAGGAATATGCAGCTTCTCAAAGGTTTATATCCAAATATTTTTTCATGTATATTTTCTAGAAATTTTGTATTGTTAGACTATGACTTTATGATTTTCTCTATGATTAATAATTAAAGAATCCAAAAATATATGATAGTAGAAAAATAATTACTTTAGCTCAAAAAAAATTATTATTTTAATAATTTATTTGTGCACGGAAAAGGGGTATTACTAATTCCATAACGTATATTTTCTATAAATTTTGTATTGTTAGACTATGACTTTATGATTTTCTCTATGATTACTAATTAAAGAATCCTAAAATATATGATATTAGAAAAATAATTACTTTAGCTCAAAAAAAATTGTTATTTTAATAATTTATTTGTGCATGGAAAAGGGGTATTACTAATTCCATAACGTGTATTGTAAAATTAATTATAGTAAAACATACAAATAAAAAAAAAGTAACATAGCGAAAGTCTTAAATAGTAAAGATTTTTTTTTTTTTTTGCATAGTTTGGTGACTTTTTTGGAAGTAAAAATTATTGAATTTGAATTTTTATAAATTGAGAATCATTCCTTTTTGCGACAATATGACAAAAAACAAAAATAGGTTAAAGTTATTTTTGAGAAAAAATGTGGCAATGAGTTATCATATTTTTTCTTTAAGTATAACTTTTATCTTAAAAGTTTTAAGACAACACGTAGTTCATTTACTGTTATTTAATTATTTTTAATAAAAATAAAATTGCAGACAACAAAAAGGAAAAAAGGTTTTAATTATAGTATCCTATTACAAGTAGTAATCTTATTGAAATATCCCTATTTTAGAAGAATTCGTCAAAAGGAAAAAGAGCAATACAATCACTAGCAAACATTTAAGCTAAATATATTATTCCTTTTAAGAGGTACTTTTGTTAATTAATACTTTTTGCCTAATTTTATATTTCTCCAGTAAAAAGATTGAATTATATGTAAACATTAAAATTGAATTATATGTAAACATTAAAAATAGTCCATATTTAATTCATACAAGAAATCATACTATTTAATACTTCTAAATTAATTAGAATTTTATCATACATAATTTTTTTTCTACAATTCTATTAAAATAAATGAGCTTTGAAGGTGCGGTATATCACACTTTCATCAATTTCAAGTCTATATTGTAGATGAATGAGTGTTTGATCGCGCTTTAGGTTTAATCGTATTGTTTTGATATAATGTAAAAGAATGTTTGATTTGACTTTGAAGAATTATCTGAGTAAAAGGTTAGGTTTAATTGTATTGTTCCACTATCTCAATTATTGTAGTTTATGTTCTATTAGTATCTATTTTTTTTCTACCTAATACAGGTGGTAGATGAACGTTCGGTCGGGCTTCAAGGAATTTTTATGTAAAACTTAGGTTTAATCGCATTTTCATGATAGCTCGATCATCGTATTATTTTGTTGTAGTTTAAAGGTGGTGTATGAATGTTCAAACTTTGAATGATTTTTGTGTAAAGGTTAGGTTGATATCTCGATCATCGCATTATTTTTTTATATTTTACAGATGGTAGATGAATGTTCGAGCTTTGAATGATTTTTGTGTAAATGTTAGGTTTAATCATATTATTTTGTTGTAGTTTTCAATCTATTACTATCCATTATTTTTGTTATTATTATCCGTTAATTGACGCTGGAAAACAAGCTTTTATTTACGTGACTATCTTTAGTCTTTAAATCCAATTGTTGTTTTTTAATAAATTATTATTAATAAGGAGGAGTGAATGAATGTTGAATTTTATTGATTGCGAGTTGCGAAATGATCCAAATTTTATAATTTACATGAATGAAAAATCTACAAATTATGAATCATTTTTTTCAACTCATTCATGTTAGTATTAACAAGAACTTTCATAGGATAGTCAAAGTCAACGGGGGTAAAATCATGCTTTGGACTTGATTCTGCTGAGTTCTCCCATGAAGATATAATTTCTTCACATTTCAGCTCGTCGCTCGGCTCTGCTCTGATCCAATCTCTGATGCAAACTAGAACATTCATTGCATTGCTTTCCAATGAGTGTCGGTTATCTCCAAGCTGCTAACGTCCCTGACTAAAGGCGCTCTCTGATGCAACGATTGACATTGGAGCATTCAAGATGTCTCAAGCTAATCTTGAAAGCGTGGGATATTGTGTTTCAATCCAACGTGTTGATCCGTCGTCTGCAATCCTCTGGCTGCGACCGAAGATAATATTTCAGCTCTTCTCGATAAGTTGAGGTGTAAGTTCTCTCATCAACACTGTTCCAACAAGGTAAATCATAAAAGAAATCTGGAAAATCATTATGTTCCGGCCTTTTAGAAGATAATGACTCCTCGGGAGGATGAGGAGCGACAGTTGGAGTGATATTAGTAGGTACGGCTAAGTCAAATAAATCAGCATAGTGATTATATAATTTTTCTATGTATCCATTCGCATCAATCATAGTCGTCCACAAATCAGCTTCTACTATAATTGGTCCAGTATTAAATGATGAAATACAATTAATTTTGACGTGTCTTATCTTTATCTCACGAGTTTAAATATTATTCACCATTGTATATAAAAAAAAGGTTATTCGACTATGAATAAATTTTTTTAAAGAATCAATTGATGACATAGCCTGGTTAATATTATATTTAACTTACTAATATATCTTAAGATGTAATAATAATGGTGGAAATATCTTCATAATTTGCGATAATTTAATCCTTATCTCTATTTTTTTATCATCTGATATTTCATATCCGCTTTATATCTTGAGTTATAATAATTATGAAAAGATTTTTACACTGTGTATAACTAATAAATTCATACCTCTTTTTTTTTCAGTGGATGTTTCGTATTTGTTTTATATCTTAAGCTATTATAATTGTGGAAAGTACTTTATGTTATGTGAATAATTAAATTTTTTTCTCATTTTTTCACTCGATATTTCATATCATTTTGATGCCTCAACTAGTTTGTATTTAAGTCGTGTCTGATTATCTTTTCGTTATTTATATTTTAGGTTGAACTAAACTACTATAATTCATCCCTGCCAACAAATTAGTTGACAGTGTTTACAAATCTTACAAACAGAAGTTAATATATTTATATTTATTGTATATTCGCTTAGAATGATTTTAAAAAAGGAAGTACTACTTATCGAGAATTGCAAAATCGTAGAATAAAGATCAATAAAAGAAAAAGCATCGTCTGAAGATTTTTTTCATCCTCAACGCTCGAACTCCGGCAATATAATATAAAAGTTTTCATAAGGAAATTAATTTAAGTTTCTATCGAGTGTATATTTTTTAGCTTTTATGTATGAACAAATTGAGATAAAATAAGATGGGAAGATCAATTAAAACATGGTCCTTCATAATTAAGTACTATAAATTATATTTTAAGAGAATCTTTCATGTTTTCTATTGGTTATTATGATATTAGTAAAACATATCTTTGGAGCTTTAAATGTTTTTCAATATATGTATCCCAATTGTATCTATATCTATAATCTATAATCTATAATCTATAATCTATAATCTATAATCTATAATCTTAATCTATAATATATAATATATTAAAAGTGTGAAGACCCTTAGAAAAATAATTTGAACTTTTTGTTCTTCATTAAAAGTCTTCGTTGTAAATAAAATCGTCTTTTCACATTATTATTTATTATATAATTTATAATATAAATTCCTAAAATATATAAAACTAATAATTCTTAAAATATATTAAAATACAATATAATAAATGGCAATCCCTCCCCCCATTTTCACGTTATAATCCTAAAAGGAAAATTAAAGCTACCGTAAATACTTTGGTTAGTTAAAAACATAATATACTACCTTAAATAATTTAATAACATATTTGATTGTTACATTTTTCAAAAGACAAAAAAAAAAAAATCCTTATTAAAAGAATCTTTTTCTTGGAAGAAAAGAATTTGAACTTCTATAAATTGATTATTATTCCTTTCACATCAACCAAGAGATATTATTCTCCCAATATTACTTTTTTTTTTTATATGAGTCATATGTACATTTAATTTATTACACATTATATTTTTATAATTTTCTTTGTTATCATCGTTCAAGATTTCTTAGTTTCTTGATGATATAACGAAAAATTAAATAATAAATATTTGTATTATTCTTCATCTTTCTCTATTTTTTTTCTCTTTTGTGTTATAGAAATATGCATTTCAACAGTTTATAATCAGGTATTTTAGTTATATTTTCTATAAATTTTGCACTGTTAGGCTCTCACTTTATAATTTTTTTGTAATTTATAATTAAATAATTCTAAAATATATGATGAATAAATTTCTCTTTTTTATTGTCATTAAAGTTTTTTTTTGTTTCTTGTTGATGTAAATAAAAATTAAAGAATAAATATGTGTATTATTCTTCATCTTTCTCGATTTTTCTATTGATAATAAATATTTTTTTTATCTATTTGTGTGGCAGGAATATGCAGCTTTTCAAAGGTTTATATCCAAATATTTTTTCGTGTATATTTTCTATAAAATTTTTATTGTTAGACTATGACTTTATGATTTTCTCTATGATTAATAATTAAAGAATCCTAAAATGTATGATAGTAGAAAAATAATTAATTTAGCCCAAATTTTTTTTATTATTTTAATAATTTATTTGTGCACGGAAAAGGTGTATTACTAATTCCATAACGTATATTTTCTATAAATTTTGTATTGTTAGACAATGACTTTATGATTTTCTCTATCATTAATAATTAAAGAATCCTAAAATATATGATAGTAGAAAAATAATTACTTTAGCTCAAGAAAAATTATTATTTTAATAATTTATTTGTGCACGAAAAAAGGGGTATTACTAATTCCATAACGTGTATTGTAAAATTAATTATAGTAAAACATACAAATAAAAGAAAAAGCAGCATAGAGAAAGTCTTAAATAGTAAAGAAAAATAAAATTTTGCATAGTTGATGACTTTCTTTGAAGTAAAAATTTTTGAATTTGAATTTTTATAACTTGAGAATCATTTCTTTTTGCGACAATATGACAGGAAAAAAAAATAGGTTAAATTAATTTTTGAGAAAAAATGTGGCGATGAATTATCATATTTTTCTTTAAGTATAATTTTTATCTTAAAAGTTTTAAGACAACGCGTAGTTCATTTACTATTGTTTAATTATTTTTAATAAAAATAAAATTGTACACAACGAAAAGGAAAAAAAGTCTTAATTATAGTATTATTTTTAATAAAAATAAAATTGCACACAACAAAAAGGAAAAAAAGTTTTAATTATAGTATCCTATTATAAGTAGGAATCTTATTGAAATATCCCTATTTTAGAATAATTCGTCAAAAGGAAAAAAGAACAATACAATCACTAGCAAACATTTAAGCTAAATATATTATTCCTTTTAAGAGGTACTTTTGTTAATTAATATTTTTTGCCTAATTTTATATTTCTCCAGTAAAAAGATTGAATTATATATAAACATTAAAAAAAAGTCCATATTTAATTCAAACAAGAAATCATAGTATTTAATATTTCAAAATTAATTAGAATTTTATCATATATAATTTTTTTCTGCAATTCTATTAAAGTAAATGAGCTTTGAAGGTGCAGTATATTACACTTTCATCAATTTCAAGTCTATATTGTAGATGATTGAGTGTTTGATCGCGCTTTAGGTTTAATCGTATTGTTTTGATATATTGTAAAAGAATGTTTGATTTGACTTTGAAGAATTATCTGAGTAAAAAGTTAGGTTTAATTGTATTGTTCTAATATCTCGATTATTGTAGTTTATGTTCTATTAGTATCTGTTGTTTTTTCTACCTAATACAGGTGGTAGATGAACTTTCGGTCGGGCTTCGAGGAATTTTTATGTAAAACTTAGGTTTAATCGCATTTTCATGATATCTCGATCATTGTATTATTTTGTTGTATTTTAAAGGTGGTATATGAATGTTCAAGCTTTGAATGATTTTTATGTAAATGTTAGGTTGATATCTCGATCATCGCATTATTTTGTTGTATTTTACAGTTGATAGATGAATGTTCAAGCTTTGAATGATTTTTGTGTAAATGTTAGATTTAATCATATTATTTTGTTGTAGTTTTCAATCTATTAGTATCCATTGTTTTTGTTATTATTATCCGTTAAGTGATGCAGGAAAACAAACTTTTATTTACGTGACATCTTTAGTCTTTAAAGCCAATTGCTGTTTTTAAAATATTACATACATACATATATATATATATATATATATATATATATAAGTTCGTCTAGATTTATTAATTGATTTATTAAATCTACAGGCTCTTAGTAATCTTTCTAAACTTTCTTTTAGGTTATTTTTTCTAACTATTAGATTATATCTTTTTCTGTTTTCTCTATATAAATAAAAATAGCTACACCTTATATCTTGGAATGATCTATGTCTTTTCATACAGAGTTTATAAACTTTTGCGAGTTAATAGGTAATGTTCCCAAAACCTTCTCGCTCTGATACCAAAGTAAGAGGATATTTCAATGTAAATAAGATCTTTCAATATAAAATATAAAGTAAAAGGATATTTCAATATAAGCAAGATCTTTCAATATAAAATATAAAGTAAGAGGATATAAAATAAATGGAGTTTCTATGCTTATTAATGTATATTCTTTTTCTATATGTTCTAGGCATTCTTGACCTTCTGCATTGAGTAGAGTATAATTTTTAACTTCGTCTAGATTTTCTTTTAACAGGTTGCTGCATTGCGTACTTTGGCAGTCTTCGCAGCATGGTTCTGGAAGTGATTTCTTTTTATGTGTGTTTAGGATTAGTAAATTACGCGCGGAATTTTATCCAAGATTTAGGAAAGATAGCTGGACCAAGTTAAGATATTTTTTACTCAATTTAGTTTGATATCTCAATCTATTGTTTGTATAGGTTATATCTAAGTCTACTTCTTGTATGGTTTCTATTAATCTAGATTTTTCACTGATTAAAGCTTTTTTATAATAATTAGAAGTTATAGTAATTATTTCGTCTGTTTCTCTAAAGTTTAGGATATCTGTTTCTAGGTTTCTTATTTCTTTATTTAACAAATCTAGTCTTTCTATAAATTGTTTCTGGATTTTTACAAGTTGATGTTTATAAGTAAATTCTCTATAATATTGACGTTGTATTTCTCTAATACACTCTATATATCTTATTGGCATTTACTGTCCTAACTGATAAGCTTTTCTCTTAATACGTTCTTTAAGCCACTTTACTGCTCTAGAACTTTGTTCTAAGTCTCTCTCACAACCTTGTATTTCCCAATTTATCGCGCTTACTAATTCACAAGTTCGTCTAGATTTATTAATTGATTTATTAAATCTACAGGCTCTTAGTAATCTTTCTAAACTTTCTTTTAGGTTATTTTTTCTAACTATTAGATTATATCTTTTTCTGTTTTCTCTATATAAATAAAAATAGCTACACCTTATATCTTGGAATGATCTATGTCTTTTCATACAGAGTTTATAAACTTTTGCGAGTTAATAGGTAATGTTCCCAAAACCTTCTCGCTCTGATACCAAAGTAAGAGGATATTTCAATATAAGCAAGATCTTTCAATATAAAATATAAAGTAAGAGGATATTTCAATATAAGCAAGATCTTTCAATATAAAATATAAAGTAAGAGGATATAAAATAAATGGGTGAACAAATGATTGGTTTTTTATCAGTTTGGTGTAAATCCTACTCACTACTCCCTCTCTTTCATAGCTTCTTCATTTGTATTGTTCTTATAATTTATATTTTCCCCAGAATTTTTACCTTTTTTTTTATTATTTTTTTATCTTACCCTGTTCATCTTTTCCTCCTAATCTATGTTCTTAACACTTTACTTCTTTAACCACACCCCAAAATATTTTTATCTGACAACTAACACTCGTCCTGTGTTTATTCTGCAGACTTGGCGGACTATCAAGGCCAGAATTCCTAGGAATTTACAGGTTAATCCATCGTTGTTATTAAGAAATTAAGAGGCTGACCATATACTAAGGGTAAAGTTTTTGTAAAGAAACTAACTTACATGATGTACAAAGATACGTAAGATACTTTTAAACATGGATGTAAAAACATAAAGAAAATATTTTTGTGGGAAAAATACATAAATAAGAATTTACATGAAGTAACTAGGAGAGAGGTTTCCCTTTCGGGAACCCCTTAAAGATCAAATAGAAACCTTGAAGCTTTTATTAAAACAAGTTACTTGATACAAAGTTTATACAAGGTAGACAGGTTGGGATAGGTTTTTGGGGAGGAGAGGTTTACACATTTAGAGGGGTTGTGGAGTTGGGTAATTTCACTCTGCTTGGTTTCTACAAAATGCATGCCTTTTATAGGCAAAAACTACAGAAAGGAGTAGTTATAAAGACTACTACATGGCCATCATATAATGGGCCGACACTTTTAGATAAGGGATAAGAAAGAAAACTTTAATAATGCAAGTCGGGTGCGCTTTAGGCCCCATCGTCACATGCGTTATTAATTTTCTTTCAGACTTATTTTGACGCGTGCTTCAACAGTTTTTCTTTCTTTTAGAAAGTAGTGATAAAGGAAGCACTCAAACTGACTCTGATATTTACAAGACATAAAGTGGGCATCCCCACTTGACTAGGCTAGCTAGTAATACAGATATTTTTGAAGAAAAATACAGTAGGAACGACTGTAGGAAAGACTGTAGGCTGTCTTGTCTTGGATCTGTCTTCATGTGTCCAAATTGTGCAGGGCAATGGAGTCTGAGGATATTTCAATATAAGCAAGATCTTTCAATATAAAATATAAATTAAGAGGATATTTCAATATATATATATATATATATATATATATATATATATATATATATATATATATATATATATATATATATATATATATATCAATGGCTTGACATGAAGTACACGTGCAATGCACGTACACTTGACCAGTAATCAATAAAAGTAGAAAGATATGAACTTTAATGTGAACCTCAAAATAATTATGGAGTTGTTCAAACACCAAAATTTTATAAATGAACATTAAGAAAATAATTAAATATGATTTTTTGGATTTAATTTGAATTTGTAAATCTTAAACAATTTTTGAATTTGGACTTTTTTATACTAAATTAGAATCTTGTCATATATTGAGAAAATCCAACAATTTATATAATAATATGTTCAAATTATTCCCTTAATAGCATGGTGATAGGATGAAGAACCATTGAATATTTTAACTTGATTTTAAAAACTTTTTTGGAGGAAGAATAGTTGTATATAAAAGGAAAATTTTCGAGCAGAAATAATTTTATCAGCATATCAATCGTAAAATTAAAAATTTTACCAAAAATAATTTAATATATTAAGTTGACCACCCTTTATTCGTCATAATTATATCTTTGCCAGATCCAATATTAACCCTTTATTCGTCATAATTATATCTTTGCCATATCCAATATTAACCATCTTGAGATTGCATTTATGTAATTTTTAATTTTATTAAAATGCCAAAATTATCCAAATGGTTATAGAGCCAATAAATTAGTTTATTAGATCATTGATATTATTGTCTTCTTTTAAAAAAAAAATAAAGCATTTCATCCTTGAAAAGGTTTCTAATCATTCCAATGAAATATTATTATTTTTTTCAAAAAAGGTACTTTCTCAATTTATTTATTTTTTGTTAAAAAAGGTACTTTGTCAATTTGTTAAAACGACAAAAATTAAGGAATAATTATTGCCACAACTATCAACCATTGTACTATCAATTATTTGGAACAAATACGATATAAGTATATGGGATAAAAAGAGAAAAAAAAACACCTAGGACTTGGACATACAATAATGTGTCGATTGGTTTATAAACAAAGTTGTGCATTAATTAGTAATATAATGATTGTAATATAAGAATTAATAACATAGAAATTGAAATTCAGGGAATTAGTAATGTGTATTTATCATCAAACAATTGATGTATTAAAAACTAGTGATTGGTTCGCAGAACTCTTATTTAATTATGACATAGTATTTTTTATTGATTATATAAATTAAAACTTTTTTAGTCCTCAAATTTAAATGGATTAGATTTTTATTACCAAAAAAAAAAAAATATTGCATCATCAATTTAATATTCAAAACAAGCTAATGAAAATGAAACCCTAATACTTCTATTTATCCAGAGATACCGGTGTATAGGTTTGCAGATGGTGAAGTACTACTCTACTCTACTACGACAAGCCGGGATGGAAGGTGGTATAAAGAATAGTGGGTTTAACTATTTTGAGATGTTTGTCTACAAAGATTCTTATGATTGACCATGAGTTATGGTTCCAACATATTCAATACTCCCTCGGTTTCAAAAAGAATGACAAATTAAAATACAAAAGACTTTTGAATTTTGTAGGTCCTAAATTAAAGTTATGTCAAATTTATCAAAATACCCTTTAATCTTGTGGTATTAAACATGCCAGAAAAAGAAAGGGTCATTCTTTTCTAAAAGAACTAAAAAAAGTAGGTCATTCTTTTTCAAACACAAGGGGTAAAATTCTTGCACTAAAGAGTGGTTCTTGGAGAAGAATCGATAACCATCCTCGTGGCTTTCACAATAGTTTATGTGCTTGGGAAAAAATTGCATTTGTTCATGGCGGATTTCATGGGATCAGTAAGGATATTTTATCCAAGTATTTTATGGTGAAGTACTACTCTACTACGACAGGGATGAAAGATATAGTGATAGTTCGTTTAGGACATCCAAATGACCATATGGGGTGTTACCTACGACTGGTGTCACAACTCAAGTGTTCTGTTATACGGAAAGCTTGATCTCTCCAAAATTATGTAATTGCTTATTTCATGTCATTAAGTTTTATACACATTATTTGACGTGATATTTTTCTTTGTCTTAGCTCTGTCACCCTTTAATCGTCGCACACAACTTTCCCTGTCTTGGTTGGCTTTTAGCCTAAACGGAGACTTATCGTCCTACTTGTATCATTTGGTGGCTGCTACTGCAAGTGCCTAATCACTAAGGCTGAGTTTTGTCCTTGTCTGATGGTGAATCTTACAGTAAAGTTCATTTCTCCCTTTGCATTCGACGGTCAATCTCCTCCTGGCCCCACTAAATCCAATTCGGACCCAAATGTCGTGGCTAAAGTGACCTTACAACTAAGTTTATTAAGGTCTCGAGGCTGAGTCATATTCAATATGTTACAAACATTTATTTATTTATTTATTTATTTTTAACTTTTTCCATAATTAAATTAACATGGAGTGAGTATTTTTTTCAATCTCAGCTGGGATTTGAAGTTGTAATCATTACGAGTATACAAATTCTTTATAGATTATGGATCTTTTTTCTCTCTCAAAATAAAAAATTTAAGGAATTCTTATAATCTCAACATATTGAGCAAATTTCATCAGAAAAATAAAGACAAACATAATCAAAGAGGATTTCAATTCCCTCACATTTATAAATTATTCATTTGACAATTTCTATAACAATACATATACTAACAACAAATCAGAAAGAGTTCGTATCCTCCTATAGTTACAATATTTTTTTTGGACAATTTATTTAATTGCTGGCAGTATCACATATATATACTAAGATCATCCAAAACACTAAATTCACCCAACAAAAACCCATAATTATCCACAATTGGAACTCGCAATTTATGTGAATATTTCACTTCTTGATTTTCTAAAATTTTCACCCAAGTCCCCATCATTAATTCTTCCTCACTTTCTTCAACCCCATATGATGTATTCGTATTCTCATCAACACTCATTGACGATTTTTCTTCAAACTCATCAGTAACACAAGATTCTTGATCAGATTTTTCATAAATCTGGCCATTTTTTGCTCTTTTAGCCATCACTAATTCTTCGAATTCAAGCTTCTTAGACTCGTAATTTTTTGAAGCGTCTTCAGCTGTAACAAAAGTACCCAACCAAATCATTTTCTTGTTCAATGAGTGTTTAATTTCAGCACAAAACTTCTCATTTTTTCTCTTATGTACCCCAATAGGGTACAATCTGACACAATTGTTCTTTGATATTCTTTTGTAGGATTTCATGATCAAAGTTTTGAGAGGAAAAAAAGGGGAAATTTCTGTAAATAACAAGTATAAAAAAGGCTTGGGATGTGAGGAAAGAAAGAATAAACAGTGAACACATATATAGGAGTAATTAGAGAACCAATTAAGCAAACTTTTATTCTTTTTCTATTTGGAAAAGAATTTAACAAAACGAGTAAAGTATTGATTGATAAATTATTGCATATTATTAGTCACTATATTTATTAGTATCCTAATTTGACACTAAATATTCAAATCTCTAAATTTGGTAGAATACTACAATTGGTCCAGTATTAAATGATGAAATACAATTAATTTTGACATGTCTTATCTTTATCTCACGAGTTTAAATATTATTCACCATTGTATATAAAAAAAACGGTTATTCGACTATGAATAAATTTCTTTTAAAGAATCAATTGATGACCTGGTCTGGTTAATATTATATTTAACTTACTAATATATCTTAAGCTGTAATAATAATGGTGGAAATATCTTCATATTTTGCGATAACTTAATCCTTATCTCTCACTCTTTCTTTTTTTTTCATTCGATAGTTTCATATCCGCTTTATATCTTGAATTATAATAAGTGTAAACAACATAAATCTCCTAGACAATGAAAATAATTACACAAAATCTCTTCTTGTTTTTTTTTCTCCCTTTTTTGCAAATATACTCATACATTCGGTCACATATTATACATTAATCGAATGTATAATGTAACAGATAATCCTATATTTAAGGTAAGAGAATCTTTAATTATTTTACAGTTCCTTAATTAAAGGCAATAATTATCCAAAATTAAGTCATTTATGGATAGAACATGTAACTGATATTTGAATTTTAAAAATTTTGTTATACATAATTTTTTTTCCTATGATTCACGATCTGAAAAGTCAAAAAATAATCACTTTCTTCTACATCCATTCTCTAAAACTACTAAAATCTTCTTCTAAATACGTTCTTCAATACTAGTAAAATCAATATGAATATCCCCATATTGTTGCGACATTCTGAAATTTAGGAGTCAAAAATTAGTTATACGTCATACAAAAGTGATGCAATAGTAATTTTGATAAATGCGGACGAGTCGATCACACCCGCATGACTTGCGGTTTCTATGTGCGGATACGTTGAATGGTTTTGATTGTATAAATATTTTTTCTTAAATTTTTTTTGAATGCTGGAGCAAGTAATTTATATATTTTTATTGATTATAGATGTTAATTTCTTTAACCAATGATTTATATTAGTATAAAAATTTTAAGCTTTTTTGCTATATCATAGTTCGTAACCATATAACTTGAAGTTAGAACACTATTATAAAAGCACATTAACTATGTAACTTACTCTCTATAGGAGTAAGTAATTGTTGAAACGCACGGTGTATTAAACTGTTGTACATTAATAGTTAATGTGTAATAAATGTATGATATATTATTATTCATTTTTAATATGTATGAGGTTAGAAATACAATAACGAAATTTAACTGAATTCAATTTTGTTTTTTTAAATTATACACAGTATCATTCCAGTAAATTTACAAATGTATAATATGTTTTTATACAATCAAATCAATGTATAACAAATGTGTGCCTTTCCAATAAACGTTTGAATGTGTAATAAGTTGTTAACATTCAAAGCAACGTATAGTGATATTGTGCCATTCCAATAGACTTACGAATGTATAATATTTGATTATATATTCGTATCAATGTATGATATAGCATCATACATTATAAATGTGCATGGTATTAATAATTTCTGTAATTTTTTTACAAGTAATAAACGTTTTACAACATGTATGCCGTTATGTATTACGTACGTTTAAAATGTATTAGTCTTTAATTCAATGTAAGATTCACTTATAAGCAAAGGTACATAATAGGAAACATACTATGTGTTCAAAATACAATGTCGGATTAATTAGTAATATGTTGTTTTAATCATTAACAAAATAAGTGAAAGGAAAATTCAATAAGTACCATGAATCAGTTAGTAACATTGCAGTAGTGTCTCAGTGACTAAAAAGCATATTCTCATAAGATGAAGACATCCATAAATGTAAATTAACAACCAGAAAGTAATCTTTGAATTCGTTTAACATCAACCACAAAACTAAGATTTAGTTGGTTCAATTTCAACTTTTATTAAACAATGCTACTCTAAAATAACAATTGCACTTTCATCAATTTCTTGGAGCACACTATTCCTTGGCCAAGGAGGATCGCCATTATCACTCGTGTACCCTTCATTTGCCTTTTCTACTCCGTAATGCCACAGTAATGAAGCATTGTGTAAACGTTGACTTCCAGCATCAAACACGCATGAATGCACTTGCTGCCCTTCACTTAATATTTTTGTATAAGCAGTAACAAAGACGCCACATTCCCTGATTTAAAAAAAATAAAAATGAAGTAACAATAAGTACATTATTTTAAACATAGTTATACATTATAAAAAAATTGTAATTTACTTACAAACTTTCAAATGCTTGCTGGGGTATGTTTTGAACCTATTCAACATCAAATGCGTTTTGATTGACATGTATGATGATAGCTTATACATTTAAAAAATGTAATATCGGATATACTTATACATCTCAAATGTAATATCGAATATACTTAAACTATAGATAGACATGTATGATGGTAGCTTATACATTTTTAAAAAATCTTCTTTAATGAATGATGTCAACTTATACAATAATCTTTGTAACTGCCTCTTTTATGTACATCTTCTTATTGTATAATATAATGGAATATAAAGCAGAAAACTAATATTATACATAAAAAAATAAAGTAATGTATAATCAAATAATATAAACGTATAATATCAAATATGCCAGGAACAAAACCAACGAACATATTTTGTTCTTGAGCATCTAACTGACTAAGTCTAAAACTAAAGCTAGGACGAGAATCCATAACCAAATTTATATTATATTGATTAAGCAAACGCAACTATAAACAAGAAATTCAAAGATCTGACTTGTATTATATGAAAAAAAACAGAAAAAATCAACTAACAAACTAGAATGAGATTGCAAAATAAGATAATTTCATAAAAATCAACGTGCAACCAAACAAGAATCCGAATAAGAACCAACAACTTTAAAACAAAAACAAAGATCTGACTTTTAATAAATGAAAAAAAATAATATTATCGAACTATCACACTGAAATGGATTTGTAAAAGCAATTAATTTCATAAAAAAACAAAAATGCAATAAAAAATGGGCCCAGATTGTGATTTGGTAAAGTTGAAAAAAAAAACTAAAAATTATTGAAAAAAATCAATATATAAGTTCAATAAATGTTTGATAACTTACAAATTGGTAACCTTTAAGTATACGATTGCTTGAATTTGAGCTTGGAAAAAGGTATTCAATAATGGAGGAACAATCGGTTGTTTAATGGAAGAAAAAAATGGAGAAAATATGAAAAAGAGAGAGAAAGTAAATGAAAAAGAGAGAGAAAGTAAAGAATTGTTTAATGGGAGAAAAAAAAAGTAAACATGGGAAAGAGAGATAAAGTAATGATAAAGTTTTTTTTTTATTTTTTTATGTATAAGACGTATGAGAGAGAAAGTAAAAAAATAGGGATTTTAGTAATAAGTTTGGGATTTGTGTAATTAGTTTATTAATATGGGATGTGTTTTAATAAGGTAAAGTTAGTTTGTGTATAAATGTAATTTTTAGTTATAATAATTACGGAAAGATATTTATGTTAGAGTTTAAGTTCTGTGCACTGTCTGTGCATAAAAAATTCTACACTAACAACTAACTTGACCTGCTATTGCAGGTTGCCCAATTATTTACATGAAAATTAAAAAAGAAAAAATTAGGTAACCTCTAATAGCAAGTCAAGTTCACATGATAGTGTAGAATATTTTCTAAACTAACGGTGCACAAAACTTAAATTCTTTATGTTATGCGTATAACTAATAAATTCACATCTCCTTTTTTTTAGCGGATGTTTCATATTTGTTTTATGTCTTAAGCTATTATAATAGTACATGCCCTATCCCGATGGGTCTTTGATTTGCTCCTATAAAAGTAGAAAAATATGAACTTTAATGTGAACCTCAAAATAATTATGGAGTTGTTCAAACACCAGAATTTTATAAATGAACATTAAGAAAATAATTAAATATTATTTTTTGCATTTCATTTGAATTTGTAAATCTGAAACAATTTTTGAATTCGGACCTTTTTATACTAAATTAGAATCTTGTCATATATTGAGAAAATCCAACAATTTATAAAATAATATGTTCAAGTTATTCCCTTAATAGCATGGTGGTAGGATGAAGAACCGTTGAATATTGTAACTTGATTTTAAAAACTTTTTTGGAGGAAGAATAGTTGTATATAAAAGGAAAATTTTTGAGCAAAAATAATTTTATCAGCATATCAATCGTAAAATTAAAATTTTTACCAAAAATAATTTAATATATTAAGTTGACCATCCTTTATTCGTCATAATTATATCTTTGCCAGATCCAATATTAACCATCTTGAGATTGCATTTATGTAATTTTTAATTTTATTAAAAGTCCAAAATTATCCAAATGGTTATAGAGCCAATAAATTAGCTTAATAGATCATTGATATTGTTGTTTTCTTTCAAAAGAAAAATAAAGAGTTTCATCCTTGAAAAGCTTTCTAATCATTCCAATGAAATACTATCTTCTTTTCTTTTTTTTTTTTTCAAAAAAGGTACTTTCTCAATTTATTTATTTTTTGTTAAAAAAGGTACTTTGTCAATTTGTTAAAACGACAAAAATTAAGGAATAATTATTGCCACAACTATCAACCATTGTACTATCAATTATTTGGTACAAATACGATATAAGGGATAAGAAGAGAAAAAAAAACACCTAGGACTTGGACATACAATAATGTGTCGATTGGTTTATAAACAATGTTGTGCATTAATTAGTAATATAATGATTGTAATATAAGAATTAATAACATAGAAATTGAAATTCAGGGAATTAGTAATGTGTATTTATCATCAAACAATTGATGTATTAAAAACTAGTGATTGGTTCACAGAACTCTTATTTAATTATGACATAGTATTTTTTATTGATTATATAAATTAAAACTTTTTTTTGTCCTCAAATTTAAACGGATTAGATTTTTATTATCAAAAGAAAAAAAATATTGCATCATAGATACACTCATTAGTTTTCTATTTTTGATCAGCAAAATAATTTGAGTTATTTCGAAAGAATGATTTCACATGTATGACGAAGAACTCGTGGCTGGTTCGTGCTTATGAAAAGACTACTTATGCTTAAGAACTATATTTATTTTTGAGACTTCTATTAGTCTGTAGATTAGGATGAATAAAAAATTTAATAAAGCAAAAATTCTCAAAAAGAAGAATAGAAAAATGAGAAGTGTAAATATTAATAATATAGAAATTATGCACCATCTTTTTTATTTTTGTATATATATAATGTTTTTGAAAATATATCTACAAATTCAAGAAAAGGATTGCACTCCAAGTAAATTAATATTTCTAATGAATCTTTTAGCACTACTAATATAAGTTAAACGACATAATCCACTTCAATTCTATCTTCACGTTATACCAATTCTAAATAACTATTTGTGTTATTCACACATTTAATTCTTCATTATTTTAATAAAGTGCATAAATATTAATTTTTTATATGAAAAAAGCTTAACATATATCAAATATTATTATTCGTCACTCCTTTTCTTTTTTTGTTCTCATTCATCCCTCCTCTCCTCTTACTCACACCATCATAGCCATATTTTTTTTTTTGAGGAATTTGTTGTATTGATTAATCCTCACAGAATGTCATATATAGTATTTCTACTTTTTATTTTTTTCAATTAAATTAAATTCTAGATCATTTGCTCTGTAAATAACTATCACATTTGTTATATATTGAATTAATCAAATAAATAATACATTTATTAAATATTGAATTCCTCTAGCAGGTTATAAGAAAACATAAATAGTAGGTTGGCTAATTAATGACTTTTGAAATTTTCACTGAAAATAGGTTTTTCTTATTTTTCAACATTTTTAAGGAAATTAAAGAAATGATTTTTTTATTTTTTAAAGTTTTTCTAAGTACATATGGCACATAAAATCGAATTAACAGAGGCCATCACCAATCATTTTTTTTTCGGTTTCCCAAGGTATCCTCATAGCCGGCAGCCGTGAGACTAATCCTCCGTTCCTATGTCAGCACACTAAGCGGTAGGGAACTAGTCACAGAATTTGCTCCAGGCGGGGATCGAACCCCCAACCTCTTGCTTAAGGGGCATGACGCTGAACCACCATGCCAACTCTAGTGGTTAATCACCAATCATTTTTAGTATTTGTTGTGTGCATTTATTGCTATATTTATTTTTTGGCTTTTAGAGTACACTATGTAAAAATGAATTTAAAATATAAATAATATAAAAAAAGATAAATAGGAATGTTGATCATAAAGAGATGTCATATCATCTATCTATATCAAACTTGATATGTATATATAAATTTATAACTATGCACTATATTATGTTGATATAATAGATAAATGAAAAGTTTAATAAAATGAACAAGTAAATACTAAGAAAAATATAACTTCTTCATGCACAACACAATTTCTTCATATATATTTAACGGCGAAGTTAGACTTTCAATTATGTGTTCGACTATATCCAATAACTTTAATCCAGACCTTATTATCTTGAGAAATAAAATTTTAAATTCGTAAACTTCAAATCTTGATTCTATTTCTACAATATTTCAGAAAATGAAAGACATAATTGCAATTGCACAATGCCCATAAGTTATCATACGGAAGAAATAATATATTCAATTATTGGATCAATGCAATTGCAAATAAAAATGAAAAGCAGAAGAATAATAATAACATAAATGTTTATACCTTTCATTAATTTTCATTAGTTTCTTTCTTTTTCACAGAAAATAGAACCTTTTTTTTTTGGGTGGAGGGGTGGGTGGGAGGGGGCACCTTAGCCATCAACCTTACTATTGTGATTCTTGCTGGTACTCTTTTGACACAATTTATAAGCAGGCAACACCACTCTTCTTCTTCATTAACTATAGAAAATGAAAAGAGAAGAGTTATAAGAAACTGTACAATTAAGAAATTAAAGTTTCTCATTTAATTGAGTAATTATCTAAGTAATTTTGAATTTATTTTTAAAATAAGATAAACAAAATAAAAGAGAAGAAAAATTCAAATAAATAAGAAAAAAAAATATAGAAATGAAGACCATAGAGATGTCACACCACCTTCTCTATGTTTCTCTTTTATTATTATATACTAGTGAACAGGTTTGCGCTTTGCGCAATGTGTAAGATGTTGAATTTATATAATTTTTTTTTATAATAATAAAATTTTGATGAGCTATTTTATCGAATGAAGATAAATTATTGAGAAGAAAGATACTTAACACGTAAGAACTTCAACTTTTCATTCATACTTAAATATTTTTCATAAATATTACTCAAGTATTATAAATGATGATATTTATTAGAAATCATAATTGGAGGTAAATCATATATTGAATTCGAGCTCGTCTTACCTAATCTTATTTATTTGTTGTTTTATACCTAACGGGTTAATTATGTAAATAAGAATATTTATAGTTATTGTAGTGACAAGTAAACGTTATATATAATCAAAGATTTTTTTGTGTTACATAAGTCCTCTCATCTGCTATTAATTAGAGAATTACATAAGTCCTTTCATGTAATCCATTTTTATTTTATTGTTTTTCATCCATTTTTATTTTACATTTTTCTCCTTTTTTTGCATTTTTTCCTACTCTATCCTATTAATTTATCTTATGTTAAATTCAATATTAAAAATCTAAAAACCTCTTAATTTCTTTCAGAATCAATATATTAATATATATCTATATAGGAGAAATAAGACAAGGATGATGTGACACTTTTCTATGACCACCATTCCTATTTATCCTTTTTCTCATTTTTTTGAATTTTTTCCACCATTTTTTGCATTGATCAATTTGTTCAATAAATAAAAATTATTATATTTATTATATTCAATTATATCTCATGAGTTACAAAAAAAACTCCTTCCATTTACATTCTCTATTTAAGTAACATATCCCTTCAACTTTCTTCTATCAAATTCTTATGACTTGAACAATCTCTATATAGGCAATGGTTTACTCAGAAGACAACATTGAACTTTGTAGTCATGATACAAACAAGACTAAAAAGTGAATCCATCAAATATAAATTCTGAATCCACCTCTTCGTGGTAATGCACCATGTTCTTGAGGTCTTAGACTATGCAAGTAATCAAGAACATGTATATCACCTCCCTTAGCTTCTAAACAACAAAACTTTACACCTGCTAACTGCATTTGTTTTTTATTCAAATTGTAAATATCTCCTTTCACTGGATTTGGTTAAAAAGTAAAATCATAGAGCAATTATGTACACATTTTTCTGTGGAAATTCTTTTGTCACCTTGTTGTTTTCATATGTGAATTGTGCTATATTTCAGTACTATTTTGTTAAAGGGAAAAAAGTTCCATCTCACAGATCGTGTAGTTAGTTTTCAAATCTCTAAACATTATTTTTTTTAAAATGACAAATCTATATACATCTAATGTATTTCAGATTTGGTCGAATCGACTCTCGTAGAACAAAAATGCAATAAAATTTTGAGATGTAAAGAGAGAAAAAAAGGTTACACTACAAACATAAAAATTGTTCAGCTTGTTCAATTGTTTTTTCTTTCCAAAGAACAATAACTTTTCTGTCTTCTCTTCTACCCAAAGAATACTTCTTGCTTCTCTGAACAATATTCTACTATTTGTTTAGATTCAGAAGGCTTAATATATTCACTAAAATTATTTGCATACAATCTTACAAAAAAGGTGGAGCAAACATTACAACCTTAAACCAGAGAATCACACATCTAGTATTTTTACTTGGATAGATCATTTTGGACGAAGATGAAATTAGCAATGACAATAGTACCTATGATTTCACCAAGAATAGCAGCGAGGCTAGTTAACAAACTCCATTTTCTGTGTGCCATCCTTTGATCTTCTTCTTTCAAAATTCTTTAATCTCAATATCGCCATATCATTTGCCCTTGAAACAGGTCCATTTGAACACGTTGAAGATGACACAAATATAAATTTTACTATCAAAGAATATCCATGAATCCATGAATAAATATCACAAGATAAACTTAACTATAGATACAAAATAAGAAAATGAAAATATGACCTTCATTGAACTTGGGTGCATGATTAGCAAATGATTATAAATGTGAAATATTCAGTAAAATCCAATCAATTCTAAATCATACAAAGTAAAATGTCCAATGTTCAAAACCACATATATTGAAAACTTACTAACTTTAATGTAAAATATTCTGTAAAATTCAATCAATTCTAAATCATACAAAGTAAAGTGTTCAATGCTCAAAACCACATATATTGAAAACTTACTAACTTTAATTTTCTTCTTTTGCGTTCAACCATGGCTACAAAGTTCAATGTTGTCTTCTAAGTAAACCATTGCCTATATATAGATTGTTCAAGTCATAAGAATTTGATAGATGAAAGTTGAAGGGACATGTTACTTAAATAGAGAATGTAATGGATTGGGTTCTTTTGTAACTCATTATATATAATTGAATATGATAAATATAATAATTTTTTTATATATTAAACAAATTGATCAATGCAAAAAATGATGGAAAAAATTCAAAACAAGGAGAAAAGAAGATAAATAGAAATGGTGGCCATAGAAAGGTGCTACATCATCCTTGTCTTGTTTCTCCTTTATATATATATATATATATTGATTGATTAGTATACAATTTGTGCAGTACTTGAGCGTTAAATTTTGTTCCTAATTCATATATTACAAGTAGATGTATAATTTTAGTACACATGAAATGTTGCGTAATTAGTACATGTATTATTAATATGAATAAATTAATACAAGTAAATAAAAATTGTATTAATAATACAAGTTGAAACAAAGAAGATCATAAAACCTTTCATTGATTTTTGAAATTCGACATTAGAATAAGGGTGTTAAGTGGGTCAGGCCGGGTCAATCCGGAACCGGCCCGTGATACTTAATCAGGTTGGTGGGCCGGGCCAGGCTAGGGCTGGGTTCAACAGTAAAAATTTAAAAACAACCCTAACCCGGCCCACTAAACCTAACCCGGTTAAACCCACCTAAATCCAGTCAAACTCGGTTAAAAAATCGGTCAAAACCATTTAAAAACTAAAAAACTAAAAAAATCCAATATACACTATATACACTACAATTATATACACTATATACACGATATACACTCCAATATACACTATATATTTTTTAATAAATATATACACAATTACACATATATACGTACCATTCAATACATACGACTATACATACTACTTTAAATAAAACATATACTACAATTGTACAATATATATATATACACTACAATATATATATATATATATATATATATATATATATATATATATATATATACTAATTTATAAAATATATACACATTTATACGTTAAATATATACGTTTATAGAAGATATATACACATATATACACACCATTCAATATATATGTACTACTTTAAATAAAACATATACTACAATATATATATATATATATAGTTATATACTAATTTATAAAACATATACACATGTATACGTTAAATATATACTACTTCAGAAGATATATACACATATATATGCACCATTCAATTTATTATATATGTACTACGTTAAATGAAACATATACTACAATATATATAACTAGTTATATATAATTTATAAAATATATACACATTTATACGTTAAATATATACGTTTATACAAGATATATACACATATATACGCATCATTCAATATATATGTACTACTTTAAATAAAACATATACTACAATATATATATATATATATATATATATATATATATATATATATATATATATATATATATATAGTTATATACTAATTAATAAAACATATATACATGTATACGTTAAATATATACTATATACGTTAAATATATACTACTTTAGAAGATATATACACTTATACACGCACCATTCAATATATTATATATGTACTACTTTAAATAAAACATATACTACAATATATATATATATATGTATATATATATATATATGTATATATATATATATATGTATATATATATATATGTATAGAGAGAGAGAGAGAGAGAGAGTTCTATACTAATTTATAAAACATATACACAAGTATACGTTAAATATATACGTCTATAGAAGATATAAACACATATATACGCACCATTCAATATATATGTACTACTTTAAATAAAACATATACTACAATATATATATATATATATATATATATATATATATATATATATATAGTTATATATATATATATAGTTATATACTAATATATAAAACATATACACATGTATACGTTAAATATATACGTCTATAGAAGATATATACACATATATACGTACCATTAAATATATATGTACTACTTTAAATTAAACATATACTACAATATATATATATATATATATATATATATATATATATATATACTACAAGTCTAGAATATATATATATATATATATATAGTTATGTAATAATTAATAAAACATATACACATGTATATGTTAAATATATACGTCTATAGAAGATAAACATATATATATACGCACCATTCAATGTACATATACTACTTTAAATATAAAATATACTACAATATATATATAGTTATATAGTTATAGACTAATTTATACAATATATACATATGTACACATTAAATATACACGTCTATAGAAGATATATACACAAATATACGCACCATTCAATATATATGTACTACTTTAAGTAAAACATATACTACAATATATATATATATATATATATATATATATATATATATATATATAATACAATTTATATATAGTTATATACTAATTTTTATAACATAGACAAATGTGTACATTAAATATATACGTCTATAGAAGATATATACACATATATACTACAATATAGATAGTTATATACTAATTTATAAAACATATACACATGTATACATTAAATATACACGGTTATAGAAGATATATGCACCAATATAATCATCATTCAATATATTTCTTCTACTTTAAGTAAAACATATACTACAATATATATATAGTTATATACAAATTTATATAACATATACACATGTATACATTAAATATATATATGTCTATAGAAGATATATACACATGTATACTACAATATATAGAGTTATATACTAATTTATGAAATATATACACATATATACATTAAATATACACCTCAATAGAATATATATACACAAATACACGCACCATTCAATATATATGTACTTGTTTAAGTAAAACATATACTACAATTTATGTATATACTACAATATATAAATAGTTATATACTAATTTACAAAACATATGCACATGTATACATTAAATATATATGTCTATAGAAGATGTATACACAAATATACGCACCATTCAATATATATGTACTAGTTTAAGTAAAACATATACTACAATATATGTATATAGTACAATATATATATAGTTATATACTAATTTATATAACATATACACATGTATACATTAAATATATATGTCTATAGAAGATATATACACATATATACTACAATATATATATAGTTATATACTAATTTATAAAACATTATGTATACATTAAATATACATGTTTATAGAAGATATATACACAAATATACTCACCATTCAATATATATTTACTAGTTTAAGTAAAACATATACTACAATATATGTATAAACTACAATATATATCAAGTTATATACTAATTTATAAAACATATACACACGTATACATTAAATATACACATCTATAGAAGATATATACACAAATAGATAAAACATATGCTACTTAATATAATAAATTAATAATATATTAGAAGTAAGTTTTAAATTTAAACTATAAATTCAATTTAAATCATTAAATGAAAAAAATTATAAAGTAAGGACTAAGGAGGAGTGAATGAATGTTGAATTTTATTGATTGCGATTTGCAAAATGATTCAAAATTTATAATTTACATGAGTGAAAAATCTACAAATAATGCATCATTTTTTTCAACTCATTCATGTTAATATTAATGGGAACTTGCATAGGATAGTCAAAGTCAACGGGGGTAAAATCATGCATTAGACTTGATTCTGCTGAGTTCTCCCGTGAAGACATAATTTCTTCACATTTCAGCTTGTTGCTCGGCTCCGGTTCCACTCCTTGGTTTCTTCTTTCCGCTCTGATCCAATCTCTGAGGCAAATTAGAACATCCATTGCATTGCTTCCCGATGAGTGTCGGTTGTCTCCAAGCTGTTGTCGTCCCTGACTAAAGGAGCTCTCTGATGCAACGGTTGACATTGGAACATTCAAGATGTCTCTACCTAATCTTGAAACCATGGGATATTGTGTTTCATTACTCCTCCACCAACCCAACGTGTTGATCCATCTTCTGCGATCCTCTGGCGGCGACCGAAGATAATATTTTAGCTCTTTCCGATAAGTTGAGGTGTAAGTTCTCTCATCAACACTGTTCCAATAAGGTAATCATAAAAGAAATCCAGAAAATCACTATGTGCCAGCCTTTTAGAAGATGATGGCTCCTCAGGAGGATGAGGAGCGACAGTTGGAGTAATATTAGTAGGTACGACTAAGTCAAATAAATTAGCATAGTGATTATATAATTTTTCTATGTATTCATTCGCATCACTCATAGTTGTCCACAAATCAGGTTCTACTCTTTTAGATTTAGAATCATTGTTAGTATTTATTTCTAAGTTAGCATAAATAATAGTACTAAAGTGGCACATAGTATTATATTTAACGTACGAATTTAACATAGCACCAACCAAGTAAATAGGGGGAATCGAAAAAAAATATTTTTAAATTTAGTAAACATGGCATCAACAGCTTCTTTATAACCATGTTTATTTTTATATTCTTTAAGCAAACCAGAAATATCGGCCATATATCCCAAAATATTACAAACAGTAGGATAATACGCACCGAAAAATTCAACCGTAGCTACATAAATTTTTTCTAAAAACTTAACAAGATCATTAATTACAATCCAATTAGAATCATGTAGCATGCAATCAACAGAATCAGTAAATGAACCGTAATGTTGGTTAAAAGCTAGTGTAATAGGAACTCTATATTTATAACAAGTTTTTAAAAAATCATATGTAGAATTCCATCTAATATCAATTTCCTCAAGAATCAATATCCGTGCAAGTCCATTTTCTTGATATTTAATTTTAAATTCTCTAATTCTTTTTCTCTGATTATTTCCTTGAATAAAACCAACAGCAAGATGAATTTTTTCAATATAAAGCTCAAAAAATTCAAGACCATCTTTTACAATTAAATTATATATATGACATGCACACTTAATATGAAAAATTTCAGGCAACGACGGAGATAGCATAGATTTTAATTTTTTTTATAGCAGTCTTGTTGTGAGAAGCATTATCAGAAGCAATACATAAGATTTTATTTCGATACCATAAAATCCGGCAACTTTAACAATAGAATCAACAATAAAATCTCCAGTATGTTTACGGTCTTCATCATATAAAAAAGCAAGAATACGTTTTTCCATCACAAAATTACTATCCATTCAGTGACAAGTTACGGTTAAATAATCATTTTTATTTACAGCACGACCAAGATCAGAAGTTAGGGACAATCTACATTGAATATTTTTGTAATGCCCCGATTTTCTGAACCGAAACGCTACACGGTGCTCATGACCCCGAAGGACCACAAGCTAACCCATGACTGATATCTGTACCTGTAACTGCATAATATATATATATATATATATATATATATATATATATATATATATATATATATATATATAACATGAACAAAGAGAGCGTAAGGTTCAATCTTGAATAATAAAATATCTGAAATAAAGTGGTATCACAGTACCAAAACAAAACTGAAAATACTAATGTCTAAATCTGAAAACTCTATAATCGTCTGAAAGCCTCTAAACTGTCTGAATAAGAAGTTGAAGGAACATGTCTCCAACTAACTCCCTAAACTAAAAATAAACTGAAATACTGGAATAATAAATGTAACGATCATGTCCTCGAAAGATGAGGACTCACTGCTTACTGAACTGCTACTGCTAATCTGGAATCTGCACCTCAGAACCTATGGTGTAACATAAAAAGAAAGCACCATAGCGCAAATGCATCAGTACAACTAAAGTACTGAGTATACATGGGGGTAGGCTAAATGCATGGGGTTTATATGCATGAACATGCTGACTAATATGAACGTGAGAATACATACATACATACATACATACATACATACATACATACGTAACTGCTACTGAACTCGTGGAGATACTGACTACTTGAGTTTGAACTCTGACAACATGAGTTTCGTGATACTGAGATACTGAATGACTGATAACATGGATGACTGTATCTAACAATCCTAATTCTGGGGAAAACTATTTGAGTTCCAAACTGTAGCTGAACATCTAAGTCTGAGATCAGTCCTAGCTTAAGAGTGATCTCTGAAATTGATAATGAGAATACTCGACTGAATCTGAGATTGAGATCAAGCCTGTCTGTCAGGTGACCTCTAGATCTAATAATAAGCATCTGAATATGGGACCAAGCCTATCTGACGGGATGGTCAAGGAATCAATGGAACTATCTGATTCCTGATTTCTACTCTGAAGACTGATAATGAAATTGTAACTGTAACTGTAACTGTGGGAGGTAATAACCTAATCGACATGCCACGATACTATACTGGTAGGGTCCAATCTTTGCCCTGAGTAGAAGGGTGTCAATACCATGCCATGAGTAGAGACCTCTACTATGGTCAAGCCTCTCTGACGGGTGACCCTGAACAGGAAATCAAGCCTAAGGCACTATAATAGTCAAGTATAGCCTTAATCTGACGGGTGACTCCTGTCCTGCGCTGGCTACACAGTTCTGGAGTACAGAGATTGCTGCTAATGGCTCTGCCTTTATAACGAGAAAAAACGCCATCCTTGCACTCGCTCGGTGCTAGTCCCTACTCCCAAATAAAAGACTCTAAAAAGATTAACTGTACTGAACTGACTAACTAAACTGAACTGATTTATAAAATGATTAACTGAGCTGATAATATTTTCTTAGCTGAACTAAGCTGAATTCACTGAGTTCCGTTGACTGACGGAAAAGCTACATGAGATCTGAGGTCTGACTGAGAGTACTGAAACTACTGGGACTACTGAACTACTGAGATTTCTGAGTTTTTCTGAGTCATGTGACTAACTGAAATCTATGGAGCATAGCTTGACTGAGGATGTCTTGAAACATGACACTAGCTCTACGCACACAACTATAGTTTTTGGGTACAAGTACCCCCAGGACTCGATGGAAGGAAACTGACACACATGACTGACTTGATCATAAGAGTAGAGTCCACAATTCACAATATCATAAGTAAGGATTTCATAATAAGAATGATTCTCAACAAACTATCACATGATCGGGAATGCACGCAATATTTATATACTTGCATGGCTTCAATAACATAGTCATTCCATATCACAACAATATCATGAGCATCTCATACAACAACTTCAATTCAAGACAATAGCATGGGGATCACGTTGAACAACAATATCATGAGCATCTCATACAACAACTTCAATTCAAGACAATAGCATGGGGATCACGTTGAACGTTGAACATAAACTTAGAACATGGAATAGTCATTTAGGACTTATTATGTCATAAAAGCATGATTTCTATTCCCTTAGGTATTTTCACAAACACCTTACATGCACATCTTAGGCATAGGTGGATTCATCAAGATTACAAATATTCAACCACCAATTTCACATATTTATACATTAAATACCACCATATCCTCACACAAAACATACAAAGATCCCATCTTAGGCATCATCAAACTCCAACCACATCAACATTAACCTCCACCAATATAAACATCATAATACATAATTTAGAATATGGTTCTTGAGCTTCATGGATGAAAGGAGTCCATGAATTAACTCACGCATACCTTAGAAGGAAGATTCTTGATGATTGATGGAGGAATTTGCTTGAAATTGGATTTTCAAGCTTAATTATGCAACCCTAGTTGTTTTTCTCTTTTAGTGCATATATTTCGTAGGGTTAAGTTTAGGGACGTGTAAGGAGTGTTAAAGGACTTAATTACCCTCAAAATAACTCAAAATGGAGTGTTTAAGTCACTTGAAACCATAAGATATTCGCCGCATATGATAGCACATATATTTACATAGGCGCCACATATGATATCGCCTAAATTTACATAGGTACCGCATATGATATCGCCTATATCTACATAGGATCCGCATATGCTATTGCCTATATTTACATAGGCTCCACATATGCTTTTCAGTGACCATGTGCGATTGGTTAGGCGATGCACTCTACTTCGCAAAGCCATAACTCCTAGCTCGGGTGTCAGATTTTGATGAAATTGGTATCGTTGGAAAGCTAATTCAATTCTCTATAATTTGGTGGGTAGAAATATGTAGAAATACCATATTAACATCGAGTTATAATCTTTAAAATATGATCCTTATGAAATCGAACACTAAAACTTGATGGATTCAAAAACTCTTAGCTTGTATTACCTTAAGTGACCCATATGAACATGATTAAAGCATCATAAGCTATCTTATCGCTAGGATACTCATTATAAGTCATGTACTCAAGTATGAATCACAGGATAGGAGATTTCATATGTAGGAAAAATGGTTCGTCTCCTAGCTTAGAAACATGCGGGGTATTATAATATCTCCCCCTTAGGAATATTTGTCCTCGAATGGAAATTAACTGAGGTAGGAGAGATGATAAGATAAAGTACGTAAAAGACATACACTACTGAAACATGGGTTCATGACTGACATGACTGAAAGTTGAGTACAACATACTGAACATGCATATCTGATGCATGGGAAGCTGATTCATGAATATAAGACTGAGGATTCTAATAAAGTGAGTTTTCTCAAAATGAGAATGCATATCTAATGCACAACTGAAAGGCTGAATCCATGCATATCTGATGCATGATTACATGACTGACATGATATATAAATGTATGAGTGAAGATACTGATAAATAGTACTTTCTCTACTGAACACGTATATCTAATGCCTGAATATCTGATTGAGCTGACTCTTGAAAGCTTGACTGATTATGCCATGGCACTTGATAGCTAATTTATAAAGGGAACATGAAAGCATCAAGAAAAGGTGGGGTATCTCCCCCTTGGGACACTATGTCCCTCTAGGAATGTTTACCTTGCTAAGATCCTAGGGTGATGCACAGGGCATCTACGAACTAGGTTATAACAAAACATTGGAAAGATGAGACTAATGCATGATGCATGAACTGAACTAGACCTACTAATATAACTGACTAACTCATGTGGAAACATAAGCTCTAATGAGCGCAAGATATCTAACAATGCATACAATGATCATGAAAAACTTTAACGTACCCAAACCTAGGTTAGGGAAACTTTCTGGATCATGGTGAGTCTGGAGTGAATAGAGTCGATTCTGACGCTGACCACTATTGGTGCTGGGATTTGAGGCCTGCTCACATGAATCTCTACCTTTCTGAGCTAATACTCTACACTCCCGCATTCTATGGCCTTGCTTACCGTACCCAAAACATACCTGACTATTACCTCTGCATGCACCTAGATGATTCTTGCCACACTCTCCACAAAGAGAATAAGTACGCTAACTTCTAACACTACTCTGGGATTTGGAGACTGGCGCCCCACCATAACTAACATCTCCAAAGTTAGGTGTGGGCACACTAGCTGAAGATGGAATAGAGGCTGAATTTTTTTGACTATGGTGAGAACGATTACCACCCTGTGACCCAGCCAGAGAAAAGCTGTAACTACCTGTTCTGAATCTCTTATTAGATCTCTCTCTCTCCTTAGACTTATCTACCTCTATCTGCTGAGCATGCATCATTAACCTAGCAAGGTCTATGTCCCTATTGAGCATAGCTGTTCTACACTCTTTCAATACTAACCCGGACACACCAGTCACAAACTTACTCATACCACTCTGGGGTCAGCTATCAAGTCAGGAGCAAACTTAGATAACTAGTTGAAATTAAGACAATACTCCTTCACTTTCATGGAGCCTTGTCTCAGGTTCATAAACTCTTCTAACTTAGATTCTCTCATCTCTAATAGGAAAAACTTATCTAAGAAGGCATCCTGAAATATCTGCCAAGTCATGGGAGTTGTATCTTCCCCTCTACTCTTCTTCCACAACACTACCTAATCATGAGCAATATCTTTCATCCTATAGGACGCTAATTTTACACTCTCCTCCTCTGACACATACATGATTTGGGTGATCTTTTTTACCTCTTCTAGATACTACTGTGGGTCCTCACCTATTACTGACCCAAAGAATTCTGGAGGGTTCATTCTCATAACATTTTTTATTCTGGCTGCAGCTGAATCCCCATCTTACTGGGGTGGGGCTGCAGTCTGTCGGTTGCCCTGAACACTAGTGGTTACAGACTGGGCTAACGCCTGAAAAGCTGCTTGAAATTCTGCATGTGACACATTCTCATTCAAAGAATCTGCGGGCTGCGGGGCTGACTGATTCCCTGTTCTCTTCTTAGGATGCATGTTCTGCAAACATAAGAGGAACAAGGATTCTGAGAGTTTAACTTGAGCTTTTGCTCACTAGCACGATATGCGTATTGAAAGAAGGGAAACTGTTCCTAAAACATCTTATAGCCTCCTGTACATAAATATGGCGCGCAACACACCCATGTACAAGACACTACTAAATGCGTCTTTCAGACTTCCTAGGACTCTATTAAACCTTAGACTCTGATACCAAGTTTGTAATGCCCTGATTTTCTGAACCGGAATGCTACACGATACTCATGACCCCTGTAATACCCCGCATATTTCTAAGATAGGAAGTGAATAAGTATTCCTACGTATGAAATATCCTATCCTGTGATTCATGCTTGAGTACATGACTTACAATGAATATCCTAGTGATAAGATAGCTTATGATACATTAAGCATGTTCATATGAGTCACTTAAGGTAATGCAAGCTAAGAGTTTTTGAATCCATCAAGCTTTAGTGTTCGATTTTTCAAGGGTTTGAACGAGTATAACTCAATTTTAATTTGGTATTTTGGCTGATTTATACCCACCAAATTGTAGAGAATCGAATTAGCTTTCCAACTATACCAATTTTGCCTTAATCCAATACCCGAGCGAAAAGTTATGCCTATTTTCGTGAGAGATAGTAAGCATAGACGATTGGTTAGGCGCCGCCCAACCCAAGCATAGGCGATTGGTTAGGTGTCGCCTAACCTAGCTTAGGAAATCACTTGGGCGCCACCTAAGTCAGTTCTATGTGCTAAAAACACTCCATTTTGAGTTATTTTAAAGGTAATTAAGTCTTTCAACACTCTTTACACGTCCCTAAACTTAGCCCTACAAAATATATAGCTTCTAAACATATTACAACCCTATTATCATCTCAAAGCTCATCATCCAAGAGCACTAAAAGAGAAAAATAACTAGGGTTGTGTAACTAAGCTTGAAGATCCGATTTCAAGGGAATTCCTCCGTCAATCATCAAGAATCTTCCTTCTAAGGTATGCGTGAGTTGATTTATGGATCCATTTAATCCATAAAGTTCAAAAACCCTCTTTTTCATTATAAAGTATGATTTCTATATTGTTGGGTATTGATGATCATGTTGTTGATATTGGGTGATTCCCAAGATGGAATCTTTATATGTTTTTGTGAATTCATGATATCATATGAGTTGGAAACATGTAAATTTGTTTTTTCATGATGTATAATTTGATGATTTCACCTATGCTTAAGATGTGCATGTAAGGTGTTTGATAAAATGCCTAAGAAACTAGAAATCATGCAATATAGCTAAATTGTGACTAAGTGAAGGATTCATGATATGCCCTTACGTTCCAATGACTTCTATGTTGATAATGTGCCTTGTAAATGTTGTTGGAATACTCATGAACTATTTTTATGAGATTATGCTATGTTCACTTGCAAATCCTACTTATGAAGAAGATGAATGATAATCATGCAATCCACATGAACTTCCATGCTATTAGTATGTGTTGCCAATATGATTTTGCAATGAACATGATGTTAAGATTGTGTAAGTACTTCCATGTGATATGAAATCTTTTCTATGCAATACTGTTGATAACCATGCTTAGTATGAGATCCCTACTTATGATATTATAAATTATGGACTCTATCTTAAGATCAAGTCAGCCATGTGTGTCAGTTTCCTTCCATCGAGTCCTGGGGATACTTGTACCCAAAAACTATAGCTATGTGCCTAGATCCATGTCATGTTTCACGATATTCGAACTCAAACTATGGTTCCATAGACTTCAGTCAGTCATGTGACTCAGGAAAACCTTATGATCTTAGTCAGTTGTCAGGTATCAGTAACATTCCGCCAGTCAACAGAATTTAGTAAGATTAAGTCATGCACAGTCAGTTATTCATGTATAGTCCCTCCAGATGGAGTAGAGGTTAGCACCGAGTGAACCCAAGGATGGGAACTCACCCGCCAGTTCAGGGTGTGATTCTTAGTAGTCATCCTTGTGTTCCAAAACTACATAGACAGCGTAGGTTAAAATATCTTAACTCGTCAGATTAGGGTTGATGAGGTGGGTTAACCAGTCAGTTTAGGTTTCTCACCGTTCTCATTGAGTACCCGCCAGATAAGGGTCACTCACAGGCTGTCCTTACCCGTGGCACGGTATTGACACCCCTCCAGTCGGGGCAGATATTGGACCCCAGCTTAGCCATAACGACACACATGAGGCATGTCGGTTAAAAACTACTTCCCATAGTTTCAGTATCAGTCTTAGTAAAAAAACTCAAGGCGTTCTTCAGATTTCAGTATATACAGGACTGTCAGATATAGTCGTCCATGTTATCAATTTTAGTATCAGTCATGACAGTTATCAGTAAACCATGTATTATCTTACAGGTCATGCTATCACGTATTCATGGTCCTAGTTTCTATATATGTGTGTTTACACTCCCACATTCATATTAGTTAGTCAGTGTTGTTTATGCATGAAACCCTTTACGTTCAGCCTACCTTCCTCGTATACTCAGTACTCTAGTTGTACTGACGTATTTGTGCTATGGTACTTTCTTTTCATGTTACACTATAGGTTCCGAGACACGAGCTCCAGCCCAGCAGTAGCGGTAGCATTCCAGTCGTAGAGACACAGTAAGTCCTCATTAATTCGAGGACAATATAATTTGATTCATTTATTTATTTTTTCAGTTCAGTTTTATGGAGTTAGTTGGAGACATATTCCTTCAATTCCTTATTCAGATAGTTTAGAGGCTTTCAGATTTATGTTCAGATTTACGTTCAAATTGAGTTGTTTTGGGTATTTTCACCCACATGACTGTATTCAGTTGAACCTTATGGCCTTGCAGTTCTATGTATTCCGCATTATTATATCATGATTTGTAGTATACAGGTACAGATATCAATCATGGGTTAGCTTGTGGTCCCTCGGGGTCATGAGCACAGTGTAGCATTTCAGTTCAGCGAATTGGGGTGTTACAACCCCAAAGGACCACAAGCTAATCCATGACTGATATATGTACCTGTAACTGCATAATATACATATAAAATGCGGAAATATGAACAAAGAGGGCGTAAGGCTCAATCTTAAATTATAAAATATTGGAAATAAGGTGGTATTACAGTACCAAAACAAAATTGAAAATACTAAAGTCTAAATCTGAAAACTCTATAACTGTCTGAAAGCCTCTAAACTGTCTGAATAAGGAGTTGAAGGAACATGTCTCCAACTAACTCCTTAAATTGAAAATAAATTGAAATACTGGAATAATAAATGTAACGATCATGTCCTCAAAAGATGAGGACTCACTGCTTACTGAACTGCTACTGCTGATCTGGAATCTGAACCTCAGAACCTAAGGTGTAATATAAAAAGAAAGCACCATAGCACAAATGTGTCAATATAACTAAAGTACTGAGTATACGTGGGGGTAGGCTAAATGCATGGGGTTTATATGCATGAACATACTGACTAATATGAACATGAGAATACATACATACATACATACGTAACTGCTACTGAACTCGTGGAGATACTGACTACTTGAGTTTGAACTCTGACAACATGAGTTTTGTGATACTGAGATACTGAATGACTGATAATATGGATGACTGTATCTAACAGTCCTAATTCTGGGGAAAACTATTTGAGTTCTAAACTGTATCTGAACATCTAAGTCTGAGATCAGTCCTAGCTAACGAGTGATCTCTGAAACTGATAATGAGAATACTCGACTGAATTTGAGATTGAGATCAAGCCTGTCTGCCGGGTAACCTCTAGATCTAATAATAACCATTTGAATATAGGAACAAGCCTATCTGACGGGATGGTCCAGGAATCAATGGAACTATCTGAGTTCCTTACTGAGATTGACGATTGTATCTGACAGTCCTGATTCCTGATTTCTACTCTGAAGACTGATACTGAAACTGTAACTGTAACTGTGACTATGGGAGGTAGTAAACTAACCGACATGCCCTGATACTGTACTGGTGGAGTCCAATCTTTGCCTTGAGTGAAAGGGTGTCAATACCGTGCCACGGGTAGAGACCTCTACTATGGTCAAGCCTCTCTGACGGGTGACCCTGAACATGATATCAAGCCTAAGGCAATATAATAGTTAAGTATAGCCTTAATCTGATAGGTGACTCTTGTACTGCTCTGGTTACACAGTTCTGGAGTACAGAGATTGCTGCTAATCGCTCTGCCTTTATAACGAGAAAAATCGCCATCCCTGCACTCGCTCGGTACTAGTCCCTACTCCCAACTGAATGACTCCAAAAAGATTAACTGCGCTGAATTGACTAACTGAACTGAACTAATTTATAAAATGATTAACTGAGCTGATAATATTTTCTTAGCTAAACTAAGCTAAATTCACTGAGTTTCATTGACGGACGAAAAAGCTACTTGAGATCTGAGGTCTGACTGAGAGTACTGAAACTACTGGGACTACTGGACTACTAAGATTTCTGAGTTTTTCTGAGTCACGTGACTAACTGAAATCTATGGAGCATAGCTTGACTGAGGATGTCTTGAAACATGACACTAGCTCTAGGCATACAGCTATAGTTTTTGGGTACAATTACCCCCAGGACTCAATGGAACGAAACTGACACACATGACTAACTTGATCATAAGAGTAGAGTCCACAATTCACAATATCATAAGTAATGATTTCATAATAAGAATGATTCTCAACAAACTATCACATGATCGGGAATGCACACAACATGTATATACTCGCATGGATTCAATAACATAGTCATTCCATATCACAACAATATCATGAGCAAATCATACAACAACTTCAATTCAAGACAATAGCATGGGGATCACGTTGAACATAAACTTAGAACATGGAATAGTCATTTAGGACTTATTATGTCATAAAAGCATGATTTCTATTCCCTTAGGTATTTTCACAAACACGTTACATGCACATCTTAGGCATAGGTGGATTCATCAAGATTACAAATATTCAACCACCAATTTCACATATTTATACATTAAATACCACCATATCCTCACACAAAACATACAAATATCCCATCTTAGGCATCATCAAACTCCAACCACATGAACATCAACCACTAACAACATAAACATTATAATACATAATTTAGAAGATGGTTCTTGATCTTCATGGACGAAAGGAATCCATGAATCAACTCATGCATACCTTAGAAGGAAGATTCTTGATGATTGACGGAGGAATTTCCTTGAAATTGGATCTTCAAGCTTAATTATGAAACCCTAGTTGTTTTTCTCTTTTAGTGCTCTTGGATGATGAACTTAAGATGTTAGTAGGGTTTTAATGTAATTAGGAGTTACATATTTCGTAGGGTTAAGTTTAGGGACGTGTAAGGAGTGTTAAAAGACTTAATTATCCTTAAAATAACTCAAAATGGAGTGTTTAAGTCACTTGAAACCATAAGATATGCGCCGCATATGATATCGCATATAGTTACATAGGCGCCGCATATGATATCGCCTAAATTTACATAGGCGCCGCATATGATATCGCCTATATCTACATAGGCGCTGCATATGCTATCTCCTATATTTACATAGGCGCCGCATATGCTATCGCATATGCTTTTCAGTGGCCATGTTCGATTGGTTAGGCAACGCACTCTACTTTGCAAAGCCATAACTCCTAGCTCGGGTGTCGGATTTTGATGAAATTGGTATCGTTGGAAAGATAATTTGATTCTCTATAATTTTGTGGGTATAAATATACAGAAATACCACATTAACATCGAGTTATACTCATTCAAATATGACCCTTACGAAATCAAACACTAAAACTTGATGGATTCAAAAACTCTTAGCTTGTATTACCTTAAGTGACTCATATGAACATGCTTAATGCATCATAAGCTATCTTATCGCTAGGATACTCATTGTAAGTCATGTACTCAAGTATGAATCACAGGATAGGAGATTTCATATGTGGGAAAAATAGTTCCTCTCCTAGCTTAGAAACATGCGGGGTATTATAATTTTTTAACAATGTTGATAAATAAAAATAATATTGTGAATGAAGTCTAAAAATATCAGATCGAAAAGTACTTCTAGGAACACCATTAAACATAGGATTATAAATAGCTTGAATATAATGAATAAAGACATCAGAAGAAGGAAAACTAAAAGGCAAACAACCCACAACTACCATTTTAGCTATTTCTTCCCGGTCCCTCAATTTACTATACTTCTTAGTTACCTGACCAGTTGTTGGGTCCATTCTAGTTTGCGTTGTCCCATCAACATCCCCACCACCTCGTGCAATTTCTAACTCTCTTTTGTGAGCATCACCTATATGTCTCATTAACGTACCCGTACCCCCTTGCTTGCCTCCGCTTTTATGTTTATATATTTGTTGACAAATATTGCATTGCACCTCAGTATCTGATATACGTTCAAAAAATTGTCATGTAATACTAGTTGTTTTACGAGGTCTTGGGGCATGGGGAAGATGGGAAGGGAGATTAACCGATTCAGATCTAACATTAGCATTTCCTACTGCGGGTGTCTCATCAATATTTTCATCATCTTCGTCTAAATTAACTGCATCTACTTCATTTTATTCTTCTATACCATAATTTTCCTGAGCTTCTACACAATCCATATCGTGAGTACCTACACCTATTTCTTCCTCAAAAGGTGTACCAAGCGGTACCGGAGGCGAAGCCACACGGGTATATATACTACTTGAAGTACCTCTACCACTAGTAATTCGTTTTTTACTACCACTACCGCTTCCAGGACAAAAAATTTTAACACCTTTAGTAGCGAGGTTTCTTAATTTATCTATAGTATAAATTAAATTAAAGTAAAAAATTTAAAATACACAAATATAATAAAATTACATAATCAACAATTAATACAATAAATAAAAATTAAACGTAAGAGATGGAACAACATACCAAAATTTGAAAGTATCCGAAGGTTGCGAATTTAGAAACTTCCACTCGTACTTTGAAAACGCAAAATTTAAAATTTAAAGTGAGCACTTTAGGAAATTAAATATATTGAATATTTGAGAATTGAGAATTGAGATTTGAGAGAGAATGAGATTTTGAGAGAGTGAAAAATTATGTGAAAAATGATTTGAAAGTGTAGGGTATTTATAGATTATTTTTTTTGGATTAAAAAATTATTTTAAGAGTAAATTTTAAAAAAATTTCCAAACGACTAGTTTGGCCCAAAATCCCAAGTTTTCAAAAAAAAACTATTCTGGGCCGGACCGGTTAACCAGTTGGCCTGGATCGGGCTTGGTCCGGGGGCCCAAATTAAAAAAAAATGGCCCGAAACATGGTACTCTAAATCCCTTGGGCTTACCGAGCCCGTTGCCCGGCCCACTTGACACCCTTTTCTTTTAATATATCAAATGATGTTTTGCTAGATATAAGTGATATTTGGGGAAGAAAGAGACAGTCTTCGTACTTTTGGAGAATAAAGAAACACAGATTTCAAGGAATCTTTATTACTTATATTTGTATTGGTATTCATAGTAAAATAATACTTATGAATAATGAAATATAATAATAAAGTTAATATTAGTATGTCGGCAATACATCAAGGAAAATAGTAGGCCGATAATTTTTGTTTACTGGTAAAGTTTTAGTATATCTTTATAACTCTATTTTATAATATTTGATAACCTTTTTTTAGCTAAATCCCAGCAATGATATCCATTCTCGAATTTGTACCCTCAAATCTTAAAATTTAAATTTTGACGAATTGGACTCTCGAATCTGCACCCATCTTGAATACCCGCACCCGAGGCCGAGCAACTTAGGATTGACCACTCTAGTTATGGTTCCAACATATTCAATAAAACTCTTTCCCTAATTAAAGAATGGTTCTTGGAGAAGAATCTTTCACCATCCTCGTGGCTTTCACAATAGTTTATGTGCTCATGACAAAATTGCATTTGTTCTTGGAGGATTTCACATGGTTGATTTCATTGGATCAGTAAGGATATTTTATCCTAAGTATTTTATGGTTTCATTTAACATATAAAATGAAGCGTATGGAGAGATACCATTAATTACTAGAGGGAATTTGTGATATTTCGAATTACATGAATCACCTGAACACGCATTCCTTCTAAGATTTGGTTTTTCAGTATTAGAAGGAATGTTTTGTGCTTATTATACTTGTTGAAACTTGTGTTCCGGCTAATGAAAGAATATGATGTCAAAGGAGTCATGGACTAAATTATTTACTCTACGAGAGATCAATATTTATCCAAAGATACCGGTATATAGGTTTTCTCAGTTGCGGAGCCAAAATTTTCACTGAGGCGGTTCAGAAGTATATATGCGGACTAGTCGAAGGAGATTCAACATCTACTATATATAGAGAAAAATATTTTTGACCATATAAAAATAATATAATTTTCTGATGATGAACCCCCTTAAATGTATGTGGCTCCTCCACTGGGTTTGCTGATGTTCGTTTAGGAAATCCAAAGGACCATATGGAGTGTTACCTACGAGGGGCATCACCACTCAAGTAGTTTGTTATACGGACAACTTGATCTCTCCAAAATTAATTACTTGCTTAGTAGTATTTGCTTATGATCGGAGTATCCTCCTCATGCTGCAACAATTTATTCTTATAAGTTATATTAACTTGTCAATGTTTGGTTTCAAAATTATGTCATTGCTTATTTCATGTCACAACATGCCCAGAGTCGTTAAAGTGTTATACGCAGTTCATATCACTATCACAAATTGGGTTAGCCAAATTTAGATATATGAGGAAAGATCATTTGGCGATTGCCTTTGCAATAAGCTCCTCCTCATATCAAGTTTATGGTTTCTCATTAAACACATGATCATTAAGATCATTCGAGGATCGATCTCCTTTTGGCCCCACTAAATCGAAGTGACCTTACAATTAGGTTTATCAAGGTCTCGAAACATTTGTGAGTCATATTCAATATGTTAAGGACATTTTTTTTACCCTTTTTCGTAATTAAAATTAACATGGAGTGAGTATTTTTTTTTTTTCAATCTAAGCTTGGATTTGAAGTTGTAATCATTAGGAATATCCAAATTCTTTATAGATTATGAATCTTTTTTCTATCTCAAAATAAAAATTTTAAGGAATTCTTATAATCTCAACACATTGAGAAGACTTCATCAGAAAAACAAAGATAAACATAATTATACTACAATTGCATTAAGTACCATATATACTTTTCAAAGAGGGTTTCAATTTCCCCAACATTTATAAATTATTCATTGGACAATTTCTATAACAATACATATACTAACAACAAATCATAAAGAGTTTGTATCCTCCTATAGTTACAATATTTTTTTCTAGATAATTTTTTCTTAATTGCTGGCAGTATCACATATATTGTAAGATCATCCAAAATACTAAATTCACCCAACAAAAACCCATAATTATCCACAACTGGAACTCCCAATTTATGTGAATATTTCACTTCTTGATTTTCTAAAATTTCCACCCAAGTTCCCATCATTAATTCTTCATCACTTTCTTCAACCTCATTTGATGTATTTGTATTCTCATCAACACTCATTGACGATTTTTTAGAAATCTGGCCATTTTTTGCTCTTTTAGCCATCACTAATTCTTTGAATTCAAACTTCTTAGACTCGTAATTTTTCGAAGCGTCTTCAGCCGTAACAAAAGTACCCAACCAAATCACTTTCTTGTTCAATGGGTGTTTAATTTCAGCACAAAATTTCCCATTTCTTCTCTTACGTACCCCAATAGGGTACAATCTGACACAACTATTCTTTGATATTTTTTTGTAGGACTTCATGATAAAAGTTTTGAGAGGGAAAAAAGAGGCAATTTCTGTAAATAACAAATTATAAAAAAGCTTGGGATGTGAAGAAAAAAAAAATAGTGAACACATATATAGGAGTAATTAGAGAACCAATTAATTAAACTTTTATTCTCTTTCTAATTGGAAAAGGATTTAACAAAGTGAGTAAAGTATTGATTGAGAAATTGTTGCATATTATTAGTCACTGTATTTATTGGTATCCTAATTTGACACTGAATATTCAAATCTCTAAATTTGGTAGAATATCACATTTGGGAGTGCGGAGCCTAAATGGTAAATTTTTTGGGATAAGGTAAATTCACCATTTTACCTTATATGGTAAACTCACCATTTTATCTAACATTCTAACATTTGCACTGACGACGTTAACTTCTTAATAGACAAGGTAAACACCTGTGTTTACCTTGTCCCTTTTGGAATTTTATAGTATTGGGGTGCCCTTTTGAAATTTTGACTAAAAAAACTTGTCTTTTAGGCTCCGGACTCCCACATTTGGTCCTGTATTAAATGAAATATAATTAATTTTGACGAGTCTTATCTTTATCTCACGAGTTAAAATATTATTCACCATTGTATATAAAAAAAAGGTTATTCGACTATGAATAAATTTCTTTTAAAGAATCAATTGATGACATGGACAGGTTAATAATATATTTAACTTACTAATATATCTTAAGATGTAATAATAATGGTGGAAATATCTTCATACTTTGCGATAATTTAATCCTTCTCTCTATTTTTTTGATCATCCGATATTTCATATCCGCTTTATATCTTAAGTTATAATAATTATGAAAAGATTTTTACACAATGTATAACTAATAAATTCATACCTCTTTTTTTTTTCAGTGGATGTTTCATACTTGTTTTATATCTTAAGCTATTATAATTGTGGAAAGTACTTTATGTTATGTGAATAATTAAATTTTTTTCTCATTTTTTCACTCGATATTTCATATCATTTTGATGCCTCAACTAGTTTTTATTTAAGTCGTGTCTGATTATCTTTTCGTTATTTATATTTTAGGTTGAATAAACTACTGTAATTCATCCCTGCCTACAAATTAGTTGACAATGTTTACAAATCTTACAAACAGAAGTTAATATATTTATATTTATTGTATATTCACTTAGAATGATTTTAAAAAAGGAAGTACTACTTATCGAGATTTGCAAAATCATAGAATAAAGATCATTAAAAGAAAAAGCATCTTCTGAAGATTTTTTTCATTCTCAACGTTCGAACTCCAGCAATATAATATAAAAGTTTTCATAAGGATATTAATTTAAGTTTCCATCGAGTGTATATGTTTTAGCTTTTATGTATGAACGAATTGAGATAAAATAAGATGGGAAGATCAATTAAAACATGGCCCTTCATAATTAAGTACTATAAATTATATTTTAAGAGACTCTTTCATGATTTCTAATGGTTATTATGATATTAGTAAAACAATATCTTTGGAGTTTTAAATGTTTTCAATATATGTATCCCAATTTTATAATCAATAAAAGTAGAAAAATATGAACTTTAATGTGAACCTCAAAATAATTATGGAGTTGTTCAAACACGAGAATTTTATAAATGAAGATTAAGAAAATAATTAAATATTATTTTTTGCATTTCATTTGAATTTGTAAATCTTAAACAATTTTTGAATTCGCACCTTTTTATACTAAATTAGAATCTTGTCATATATTGAGAAAATCCAACAATTTATATAATAATATGTTCAAATTATTCCCTTAATAGCATGGTCGTAGGATGAAGAACCGTTGAATATTTTAACTTGATTTTAGAAACTTTTTTGGAGGAAGAATAGTTGTTTATAAAAGGGAAATTTTCGAGCAGAAATAATTTTATCAGCATATCAATCGTAAAATTAAAATTTTTACCAAAAATAATTTAATATATTAAGTTGACCACCCCTTATTCGTCATAATTATATCTTTAGCAGATCGAATATTAACCATCTTGAGATTGCATTTATGTAATTTATAATTTTATTAAAAGTCCAAAATTATCCAAATGGTTATAGAACCAATAAATTATCTTATTAGATCATTGATATTGTTGTCTTCTTTTAAAAGAAAAATAAAGAATTTCATCCTTGAAAAGGTTTCTAATCATTCCAATGAATTTTTTTTCTTTCAAAAAAGGTACTTTCTCAATTTATTTATGTTTTGTTAAAAAAGGTACTTTGTCAATTTGTTAAAACGACAAAAATTAAGGAATAATTATTGCCACAACTATCAACCATTTGTTCTCTCAATTATTTGGTAAAAATACGACATAATGTGTCGATTGGTTTATAAACAAAGTTGTGCATTAATTAGTAATATAATTATTGTAATATAAGAATTAATAACATAGAAACTGAAATTCAGGAAATTAGTAATGTGTATTTGTAACGCCCCAGAAAACGGGTTCCGGAGCGTCATACGGTGCTTGAGGCTACGAGTAGCCCCAAGCTAACCCTTTGAGTCATTTTCATTCATTTCATCATAAATCAACGGGGTTTCCATAAATAACCCTCAAATATCAACAGAGTAATCATCATCCAAAAATAAAAGAATTTCAGAAAGATAACAAAATACGACTTATTAGTCAACGCCCAACATCTATACTAGTCTGACAAGCCTCTAAGAAAATCAATAAAACCAGCAAGTCATTGAGACATGCCCCAACTGACTCATACTCAGTTATCAAATGTAAACAATTCCATGAAACCAACATCAGACATCGCTTCCTCGGAACATGAGGACTCACCACAATAGAGGATATAGAACAGCGTGCCCGAAGAATCACTATCGAACCTGGAACTGAGCATCTGAACCTACATTCTGAGAAAATGCAGCCCACATCCGAAGATGTAGGTCAGTATCATGGAAAGGAACCAAGTATACGGGGGTGTATGCAGTTGTATAAACTCATCATCATAAATATTTATAAGAAATATGCAGGATGTATGAAAGACCCACATAGCCCCAAGAAAATCATCATAATCATGAGAGGATGAAATAAGTACAATAACACATGTGAGTCATCATATAATTTGTCAATCACTTTCAGTTCATCAAGAATATCAATTCTCATAATGTAAATATCATTTAAATCTTTTGAAAGAATAACTTTCACAATTCCACTTTCAAATTACTTCATCATTCACCATAGACACAAGGAAACACACACACACACTGGGAGATCCTATAACCGACATAAACCATGTGAGCTACATGGAGTCCAACGTACAACCCACGTTGGGGAGATCCGTTCTATCCTTGTCATCGGAGTAGGACTATCGATATCAAATCCAAACAAACTAGTGATCACTATATAAATCAGCCTTAGGCTCACTCCTACGGGGACACATAGTTCTAGGGAAGTAAGGTCGCTTTATACCTCCCACTCGGTGCTAAAGATTTCTCCCGGACTTAGCTTAGATCATTTCAAAGTCAATCCACAACAAAATAATTTCAGTAATACATAAATATACACCGGGAGCCATCATGCTTCCCATCTATCAAAATCAACTACGTTGTGGATTTCTTTCACACTCGAGTTCAAAACAACTCCATTAAGACCAAAAGGTAAAATCATTCAAAATATCTCAAATATTCATCATCAACGTGCTTATAACACACACTTTCTAAAAAAACACAATTTTCAATGGGGATTCACGACCCAAATATCAAAATCATGATAAATATCGTTCAAGATTCATGCTTTATATCTCCATACATGTAAATTCATCTTTCAAAATCATAAACATCAAGATTTCATAATAATCATCATAAGATATGAGTTCATGCTTCAAATTCGTAAAAATCAAATAAAAATCATGTCTTTGTAAAGAAAATTACTTTTGGGCACAAGAACGAAAGAGAGTTCTTGTTGAAAAACCCCACATACCTTGAATGATAAACTTTAGATAGATACTCATTTTTGAGATGTTAATCGTGCCTTTAAATGATGGTTCTTGGATTTCTTGAACTAGGAACTTGGAATCTTGAATAAATTTGTAGAATTAATGGTGAACTTTGGAGGTTCTTGAAGTTGGATGTAGGAGATTAGGGTTTCCTTTTTGAGGGAATTTGATGAAATATAACATATAATGCTTCTAATAGGCTTTAATATAGGGTTTGGACGGATTTTGGGTGAGGAGGAATGAACAAAACGCCCCTAAAAATCAAATAATTCTCGAATCTGTCCTTTGGTGGACTGTTTTGATAGTCTGAAGTAGATCAACCATAACGTTTTACTCTGATATCCAAATTGGATGAAACTAATTTCATTAGAAAGAGGACTCTCATATCTTTCCATTGATATATAGTATCTTACCCAGATCATTGTGTACGAGGAGTTATGATCGTTTGAAGTTGACCCAAAATTTGCTTTTGATAAACTAAAGTAGATCGATCATAACTTTTTGCTCCGATAGACAAATTGGATGAATCCAATTTCATTGGAAAGAGGAATCGCCGAGCTTTCCATTGATATATAGTAGATTACCCATATCATTATGTACAAGGAGTTATGATCATTTAAAGTTGGAGAAAAAATACTTCAGGCCTCAGTACTTTTTCCTGCATGTTTTACTGTTCACTACTATTCACTGTTCGATTGGAATGTTCATAACTCGTCGCTCGGGTGTTCGTTTTGGATGATCCACATATAGTTGGAAATATTATTCGATACTCTACGTAATGGTGGGTCATAATCTAAGACATTACGCACGAAAAATTTATAATTCATTCTAGAAGATAGAACCCTACACGTTTACGCACAAAATTTCAACAAAAAAATTCTCGAGGTATTACATCATCCCCCCTTGGAAACATTCGTCCTCGAATGATGCTAGACATGCCAAGATTAGATAGGGAATAGAGCATACATCTGAAACCATTCGTTAGACTCATCACCACATCGTTTCTCACTCCGAATGCAACATAGAATGCATAAATTCAAGAAACTACAGTTGAACACATAATAAATGACAGCTGAACTGCTGCAACTTTTATCAAAAGTGCATGATTTAGGAAAGAATGGTACCTTCGGCTTGATCGGAGTTCGCGGAAAATAGGTGCAGGTACTTGGATTGTATATCCGCCTCAGCTTCTCAAGTTGCACCCTCAATAGATTGGTTTCGCCACAACACCTTGACCAAGGGAACTTCTTTGTTCCTTAGTCTTCGGACACTGAAATCAAGAATCTCAATAGGAATCTCATCAAAAGAAGATTTTCTTGAATGTCAGCACTCACAAAGGAATCCACTACCACAGCATCGCTAATATGCTTTCTAAGCATGGAGACATGGAATATTGGTGAACAGAGGACAACTCGGAAGGAAACTCGACCTCATAAGCTACCTTACCAACACGGCTAAGAATTTTGTAAGGACCAACATAACGGGGACTAAACTTCCCCTTCTTTTCGAATCTCTTCACCCCCCTCATGGATGAAATTTTTAGATACACTAGGTCACCAACTTCAAACTCAAGGTCTCTCATTCTAACATCCGCATATGACTTCTGACGACTCTGCGCAGTTTTCAACCTTTTCCTAATCAACTTAACTTTTTCCATAGCCTCAAATACCAAATCAGGACCACTCACAGTCGCTTCACCCACCTTGAACCAACCTATGGGTGATCTACACTTTATCCCATATAAGGTTTCAAATGGAGCCATGCCAATACTAGAGTGGAAACTGTTATTGTAAGAAAACTCTATCAACAGTAAGTGATCATCCTAACTTCCCTTAAAGTCAAGTGCACAAGCACTCAACATATCCTCTAAGGTTTGGATGGTCCGCTCAGCCTGACCATCGGTCTGCGAATGAAAAGCAGAACTCAAAAGCACTTGGGTACCAAGACCCTTCTGAAAATCTTTCCAAAATTGCAAAGTGAACTGAGTACCCCTATCCGAAATGATAGACAAGGGAACTCCATGCAGTCTGACTAGATCTCGGATATACAATCTAGCATAATCCTCAGCAGTATATGAAGTATGAACAGGCAAGAAATGAGCAGACTTAGTCAACCTATCAACCACAACCCAAATGGAATCATGATGGCGTCGGGAAGTAGGTAAACCAATCACGAAGTCCATATTTATCTCTTCCCACTTCAAGGTGGGAATACTAAACTCTTGCACCATACCACCAGGTCTTTGGTGTTCAACCTTAACCTGTTGGCATGTTGCACACTTAGCAACAAACGCTGCTATATATTTCTTCATGCCACTCCACCAATAGATTTCCCGCAAGTCTCGGTACATCTTGGTGGCACCAGGATGAATAGAATATCGCGCCTCATGCGCTTCAGCCATAATCCTCTGTCTCAGGTCATCAACATTCGGGACACACAATCTACCCTGCAATCTCAACATACCATCTCCCTCTTGGGAGAAAACCTCTACTTTTTGGTCCTTGAATGACTCCTTCAATCTGACCAAACTAGCATCTAAGTATTGCTTTTTCTTCACTTCCGAAACCAAGGAGGATTCAAAACTACTCTGAACCCCTATACTACCTTCAGCAGAGTCAAACAACCTAACCCTCAATCTAGCCAAATGATGTACATCACGAGTCAACTCTTTCTTACCTTCTACCACATGCAAAACACTACCCATGGACACTCTACTTAGGGCATCCGCCACAACATTGGCCTTGCCCGGATGGTACAACACACTTATATCATAGTCCTTTAACAATTCTAACCATCGTCTCTGCCTAAGATTCAATTCTCTTTGGGTAAACACATACTGCAGACTCTTATGATCAGTGAAAACATCAACATGGACACCATACAAATAGTGTCTTTAGATTTTCAAAGCAAACACAATAGCAGCCAACTCAAGGTCATGGGTGGAGTAATTTTTCTCATGGGGTTTCAACTGTCCAGAAGCATAAGCTATCACCTTACCTTTCTGCATCAATACATAACCCAACCCAACTCTCAAAGCATCACAATACACCATAAAACCATCAACACCATTAGGCAAAGTCAAAACAGGGGCTGAAGTGAGTTGAGTCTTCAACTCCTGAAAAATCTTCTCATAAGATTCAGACCACAAGAACTTCACTTTTTTTGGGTCAACCGAGTCATAGGAACGCTATAGAGGAGAAACCCTCAACAAAACGGCGGTAATAGCCAGCTAAACCCAAGAAACTTCAGATATCAGTCAGAGAAATAGGTCTAGGCCAATTTCTAACAGCTTCGGTCTTTTGGGGATCAACTCTAATACCCTCGAAAGAAATGATATGACCCAGAAAAACAACTGACCTTAGCAAAAACTCACACTTACTGAACTTGGCAAACAACTTGTGATCTCTAAGGGTTTGTAAGACAGTTCGGAGATGATCAAAATGTTCATCCTCACTACGGGAGTACACCAGTATATCATCAATGAACACTATGACAAACATATCCAGATATGGTCTGAACACTCGATTCATGAGGTCCATGAAAGCTGTTGGGGCATTAGTTAACCCGAAAGACATAACAAGGAACTCAAAATGGCTATAACAAGTTTGGAAAGCAGTTTCGAGATGTCACACTCCCTAAATTTAAATTGATGATAGCCGGAACGAAGGTCCATCTTTGAAAAATAACTTGCACCTTGAAATTGGTCAAACAAATCATCTATTCTCGGAAGGGGGTACTTATTTTTTACGGTGACTTTATTCAGTTGGCGGTAATCAATGCACATACGCAAAGAGCCATCTTTCTTTCTCACAAACAACACAGGATCACCCCAAGGATAAACACTGGGCCTTATGAAACCCTTATCTAGTAGATCTTTGAGTTGCTCTTTCAAATCCTTAAGTTCAGCAGGGGCCATACGGTAAGGCAGAATAGAAATGGGTTGAGTATCGGGAAGAAGATCAATCCCGAACTCTATCTCTCTATCGGGAGGTATCCCGGGGAGATCATCTAAAAAGACATCAGAAAACTCATTGACGACATTAACAGACTGGAGAGTTGGAGTCTCAGACTTAGTGTCTTTGACTCTAACCAAATGGTAAATACACCCCTTGGAAATAAGCTTTCTAGCTTTGAGGTAAGAGATAAAATGACTCTTGGGTGACACAGAATTCCCAGACCACTCAAACACGGATGCACCCGAAAAATAAAACTTGACCACTCGGGTCCGACAATCAATAGAGGCATAAGAAGAATACATCCAGTCCATACCCAGAATCACATCAAAATCTACCATGTCTAACTCAATCAGATCAGCCAACAAGACTCTATGAAGAACAGTAACAGGACACTTTATATACACTTTCTGGGCAACAATCAAATCACCCACTAGGGTAGAAACTAGGATAGGCTCAGGAATAATCTCAGGACTCATTTCAAAATTCACAGAAATCAAAGGTGTAACATATGAGAAACTGGATCCAGGATCCAACAAAGCATACACATCAAACTAAAATATACAAAGCATACTAGTAACAACATTGGGAGAGTCCTCCTATTCCTGGCGAGAAGGTAAAGCATAGAATCTATTCTGGCACTGCCAGCAAGCATTGCTAGAAGAGGCTCCCTGAGCTGGAACTGGAGCACTAACAGTCTGAGTCTGGATCTGAGGGCGATAGTCACGACACCCTTGTCCATCCTGTGGATAATCTCTAACTCTATGACCCATGTCACCACACTGGAAACAACCCCTCTTCTCACCCCAATACTCACCCGAATGAGCCCTACCACACTTAGGACACAGGGGATGATTTGGCTTACTGCCAGCACTGTACTGGGACCTGGATGCATATGACCTGGTACCTTGCTCTTGCCTACCTCTAAGCACGAGAGAACTAGAAGATGACGGTGCTGGCATAGACGAACGATCCTGATAATAAGGGTGACTCCCTCCTTGCGATCTAGTCTGACCCTGTCTGTGCTGCTCGGACCTAGCTCTCTTATTCCCTCTCATTCTATCTCACTCCTTAATCTAGTCTGCCTCAATCTATTGGGCATGAGTCATCAGCCTAGAAAGATTCATCTCACTATTCAGCATAGTAGACCTACACTCCTTAACCATATAACTAGACACTCCAGTCACAAACTTACTCATACTAGCCCGATTATCAGCCACTAAGTCAGGAGCACACTTGGCCAACCGATTGAACTTTAAACAGTACTCCCTAACAGTCATAGAGCCCTGTCGCAGGTTCATAAACTCTTTCACCTTCGCCTCCCTCATCTCCAAAGGGAAAAACTTATCTAGGAATGCATCCTGGAACTCTTGCCAAGTTATAGGGATAGCTCCCTCACCTCTACCTTTCTTCCAAGTAACAACCCAGTCATAAGCAAGGTTTTTCAACCTATACGCAGTCAACTCCATACTATGTTCCTCAGATACATGCATCACCTGAGTAATCTTCCGCACCTCCTCTAAAAACAATCGTGGATCCTCATTAGACTTAGACCTATAGAATTCCGGTGGATTCATCCGCATGAAGTCACGGATCCTGGCAGTAGCTGAATCACCTCTCTGCTGCTGTGGAGCCGGGGTCGGGTTGGCCTAAACATTTGCAATAACAGCTTGGGCCAGCACCTGAAAGGATGCCCAAAATTCAGCATGAGACACATTTTCATTCAATGGGTCAACGGGTTAAGGTTGCTGACCATCATTATTTCTTCTCGCTCGATGTAGAGGCATATTTCTGAAAGAGGAGAGCACGAATCAATTGCAGAAAGAGACACTTTAAGCACAATAGACTTCTGAAAGAAAGAATCACACTTTTCCTAAAATATCTTATAGCCTCTTGCTCATAGATGTGTCGCGCTACACACTGATGATCAAGACTCTATTTAATGTGGCTTGTCAGACTCCCTAGGACACCTTAAAACCTTAGGCTCTGATACCAAGTTTGTAACGCCCCAAAAAATGGGTCCCGGAGCGTCACACGGTGCTTGAGGCTACGAGTAGCCCCAAGCTAACCCTTTGAGCCATTTTCATTCAGTTCAGCACAAATCAATGGGGTTTCCATAAATAACCCTCAAATATTAACAGAGTAATCATCATCCAAGAATAAAAGAATTTAAAAAAGATAACAAAATACGACTTATTAGTCAACTCCCAACATCTATACTAGTCTGACAAGCCTCTAAGAAAATCAATAAAACCAGCGAGTCATTGAGACATGCCCCAACTGACTCATACTCAGTTATCAAATGTAAACAATTCCGTGCAACCAACATCAGACATCACTTCCTCGGAACATGAGGACTCACCACAACAGAGGATATAGAACAGCATGCCTGAAGAATCACTGTCGAACCTGGAACTGAGCACCTGAACCTACATTTCATGAAAATGTAGCCCACATCCGAAGATGTGGGTCAGTACCATGGAAAGGAACCGAGTATATGGGGGTGTATGCAGTTGTATAAACATCATCATCATAAATATTTATAAGAAATATGCAGGATGTATGAAAGACTCACATAGCCCCAAGAAAATCATCATAATCATGAGAGGATGAAATAAGTACAATAACACATGTGAGTCATCATATAATTTTTCAATCACTTTCAGTTCATCAAGAATATCAATTCTCATAATGTAAATATCATTTAAATCTTTTGAAAGAATAACTTTCACAATTCCACTTTCAAATCACTTCATCATTCACCATAGACACAAGGAAACACACACACACTGGGAGATCCTATAACCGACATAAAATATAACATATAATGCTTCTAATAGGCTTTAATATAGGGTTTGGATGGATTTTGGGTGAGGAAGAATGACCAAAACGCCTCTAAAAATCAAATAATACTCGAATCTATCCTTTGATGAACTGTTTTGATAGTCTGAAGTAGATCAACCATAACATTGTACTCCGATATCCAAATTGGATGAAACCAATTTCATTAGAAAGAGGACTCTCATATCTTTCCGATGATATATAGTATCTTAACCAGATCATTGTGTACGAGGATTTATGATCATTTGAAGTTGACTTAAAAATTTACTTTTGATAGGCTGAAGTAGATCGACCATAACTTTTTGCTCCGATAGACAAATTGGATGAAACCAATTTCATTGGAAATAGGACTCGCAGAGCTTTCCATTGAAATATAGTAGATCACCCAGATCATTATGTACAAGGAGTTATGATCGTTTAAAGTTGGAGCAAAAATACACCAGGCCTCAGTACTTTTTCCTGCACGTTTTACTGTTCACTACTATTCACGGTTAGATCGAAATGTTCATAACTCGTCGCTCGGGTGTCCGTTTTGCATGATACACATATTGTTGGAAAGCTTATTTGATACTCTACGCAATGATGGGTCATAATCTAAGACATTCCATAAAGAAAATTTATAATTCATTCTAGAAGATAGAACCCAACACATTTACGCACAAAATTTCAACGAAAAATTTCCCGGGGTATTACAGTATTTGTCATCAAACAATTGATGTATTAAAAACTAGTGATTGGTTCGCAGAACTCTTATTTAATTATGACATAGTATTTTTTATTGAATATATAAATTAAAACTTTTTTAGTCCTCAAATTTAAACGGATTAGATTTTTATTACCAAAAGAAAGAAAATATTGCATCATATATAAACTCATTACTTTTCTATTTTTGATGAGCAAAATAATTTGAGTTATTTTGAAAGAATGATTTCAAATGTATGACGAAGAACATTATTGCTCATAGCTGGTTCGTGCTTATGCAGAGACTATTTATGCTTAAGCACTCTATTTATTTTTGAGACTTCTATTAGTCCGTAGGTTAGGATGAATAAAAAATTCAATAAAGCGAAAAATCTCAAAAAGAAGAATAGAAAAATGAGAAGTGTAAATATTAATAATACAGAAATTATGCACCGTCTTATTGATTTCTGTATATATATATAATGTTTTTGAAAATATATCTACAAATTCAAGAAAGGGATTGTACTCTGAGTTAATTAATATTTCTAATGAATCTTTTTAGCACTACTAATATAAGTTAAACAACATAATCCACTTCAATTCTATCTTCACGTTATACCAATTCTAAATAACTATTTGTGTTATTTACACATTTAATTCTTTGTCATTTTAATAAAGTGCATAAATATTAATTTTTTATATGAAAAAAGCTTAACATATATCAAATATTATTAGTCCTCACTCCTTTTCTTTTTTTTGTTCTCATTCATCCCTCCTCTCCTCTTACTCACACCATTATAACCATTTTTTTTTTTTTGAGGAATTTGTTGTATTGACTAATCCTCACAAAATGTCATATATAGTATTTCTACATTTTATTTTTTTCAATTAAATTAAATTCTCGATCATTTTCTCTGTAAATAACTATCACATTTGTTCTATATATTGAATTAATCAAATAAATATTACATTTATTAAATATTGAATTCCTCTAGCAGGTTATAAGAAAACATAAATAGTAGGTTGGCTAATTAATGACTTTTCAAATTTTCAATGAAAATAGGTTGTTCTTATTTTTCCGCATTGTTAAGGAAATTAAAGAAATGATTTTTTATTTTTTAAAGTTTTTCTAAGTACATATGGCACATAAAATAGAATTAACAGAGGACATCACCAATCATTCTTTTTTTTTTTTTGGTTTCCAAGGTAATCCTCCGTTCCTCTGTCAGCGCACTAAGCGGTAGGGAACTGGTCATAGAGTTTGCTCCATTCGTCAGAGGCGGGGATCGAACCCCCGACCTCTTGCTTAAGAGACATGGCGCTAAACCACCATGCCAACTCTAGTGGTTAATCACCAATCATTCTTAGTATTTGTTGTGTAAATTTATTGCTATATTTATTTTTTGTCTTTTAGAGTACACTATGTAAAAATGAATTTAAAATATAAAAGGAATGTTGATCATAAAGAGATGTCATATCATCTTATTTATATCAAACTTGATATGTATATATAAATTTATTATTATGCACTATATATGTCGATACAATAGATAAATGAATGTTTAGTAAAATGAACAAGTAAATACTAAGAAAAATATAACTTCTTCATGCACAATACAATTTCTTCATGTGTATTTAACGGCGAAGTTAGACTTTCAATTATGTGTTCGACTATATCCAATAACTTTGATCTAGACCTTATTATCTTGAGAAATAAAATTTTGCAATCGTAAACTTTAAATCTTGATTTGCAATATCTCAGAAAATGAAAGACATAATTGCAATTGCAAAATGCCCATAAGTTATCAAACGGAAGAAATAATATATTCAATTATTGGATCAATGCAATTGCAAATATAAATAAAAAGCAGAAGAAGAGTAATAACATAAATGTTTATACCTTTCATTAATTTTCATTAGTTTCTTTCCTTTTCACAGAAAATAGAACCTCTTTTTTGGGTGGTGGGGTGGTGGGGGGAGGGGGCACCTTAGCCATCAACCTTACTATTGTGATTCTTGCTGGTACTCTTTTGACACAATTTATAAGCAGGCAACACCACTCTTCTTCTTCATTAACTATAGAAAATGAAAAGGGAAGAGTTATAAGAAACTGTACAATTAAGAAATTAAAGTTTCTCATTTAATTGGGTAATTATCTAAGTAATTTTGAATTTATTTTTCAAATAAGGTAAACAAAAGAAAAGAGAAGAAAAATTCAAATAAATAAGAAAAAAATATAGAAATGAAGACCATAGAGAGATGTCACACCACCTTCTCTATGTTTCTCCTTTATTATTATATACTAGTGAATAGGTTCGCGCTTTGCGCGATGCGTAAGGCGTTGTTGAGTTTATATAATTTTTTTTATAATAATAAAATTTTGATGAGCTATTTTATAGTATGAAGATAAATTATTGAGAAGAAAGATACTTAACACGTAAGAACTTCAACTTTTCATTCATACTTAAATATTTTTTATAAATATTACTCAAGTATTATAAATGATAATATTTATTAGAAATCATAATTGGAGGTAAATCATATACTCAATTTGAGCTTGTCTTACCTACTCTTATTTATTTGTTGTTTTATACCTAATGGGTTAATTATGTAAATAAGAATATTTATAGTTATTGTAGTTATAAGTAAACGTTATACATAATCAAAGATTTTTTTGTGTTACATAAGTCCTCTCATCTGCTATTAATTAGAGAATTTACATAAGTCCTTTCGTGTAATCCATTTTTATTTTATTTTTTTCATCCATTTTTATTTTACATTTTTATCCCTTTTTTGCATTTTTCCTACTCTATCCTATTAATTTATCTTATGTTAAATTAAATATTAAAAATCTAAAAACCTCTTAATTTCCTCCATAATTAATATATTAATATAGATCTATAAAGGAGAAATAAGACAAGGATGATGTGACACCTCTCTATGGCCACCATTCCTATTTATCCTTTTTTTGAATTTTTTCCACCAATTTTTGCATTGATCAATTTGTTTAATAAATAAAAAATTATTATATTCAATTATATCTCATGAGTTACAAAAAAACCTCCATCCATTTACATTCTCTATTTAAGTAACATATCCCTTCAACTTTCTTCTATCAAATTCTTATGACTTGAACAATCTATATATAGACAATGGTTTACTCAGAAGACAACATTGAACTTTGTACTCATGATAAAAAAAAAAAACTAAAAATTGAATCCATCAAATATAAATTCTGAATCCACCTCTTCATGGTAATACACCATGTTCTTGAGGTCTTAGACTATGCAAGTAATCAAGAACATGTATATCACCTCCATTAGCTTCTAAACAACAAAATTTTACACCTGCTAACTGCATTTGTTTTTTATTCAAATAGTAAATATCTCCTTTCGTTGGATTTGGTAAAAAGTAAAATCATAGAGCAATTATGTACACATTTTTCCGTGGAAATTCTTTTGTCACCTTATTATTTTCATATGTGAATTGTGCTATATTTCAATACTATTTTGTTAATGGTAAAAAAGTTCCATCTCACAGATCGTGTAGTTAGTTTTCAAATCTCTAAACATTATTTTTTAAAATGACAAATCTATATACATCTAATGTATTTCAGATTTGGTCGAATCGACTCTCGTAGAACAAAAATGCAATAAAATTTTGAGACGTAAAGAGAGTGAAAAAAAGGTTACACTACAAACATAAAAATTGTTCAGCTTGTACAATTGTTTTTTCTTTCCAAAGAACAATAACTTTTTTGTCTTCTCTTCTGCCCAAAGAATACTTCTTGCTTCTTTGAACAATATTCTACTATTTGTTTAGATTCAGAAGGCTTGTTATATTCACTAAAATTATTTGCATACAATCATGCGAAAAAGGTGGAGCAAACATCACAACCTTAAACCAGAGAATCACACATCTAGTATTTTTACTTGGATGGATCATTTTGGACGAAGATGAAATTGGCAATGACAATAGTACCGATGATTTCGCCAAGAATAGCAACGAGCCTAGTTAACAAACTCCATTTTTTGTGTGTCATCCTTTGATCTTCTTCTTTTAAAACTCTTTAATCTCAATATCGCCATATCATTTGCCCTTGAAACAGGTCCATTTGAACACGCTGAAGATGACACAAATATAAATTTTACTATCAAAGAATATCCATGAATACATGAATAAATATCACAAGATAAACCTAACTATAGATACAAAATAAGAAAATGAAAATATGAACTTCATTGAACTTGAGTGCATGATTAGCAAATGATTATAAATGTGAAATATTCAGCAAAATTCAATCAATTTAAATCATACAAAGTAAAATGTCCAATGTTCAAAACCACATATATTGAAAACTTACTAACATTAATGTGAAATATTCTGTAAAATTCAATCAATTCTAAATCATACAAAGTAAAGTGTTCAATGCTCAAAACCACATATATTGAAAACTTACTAACTTTAATTTTTCTTTTGCGTTCAACCATGGATACAAAGTTCAATGTTGTCTTCTAAGTAAATCATTGTCTATATATAGATTGTTCAAGTCATAAGAATTTGATAGAAGAAAGTTGAAGGGACATGTTACTTAAATAGAGAATGTAAATGGATGGAGGTTTTTTGCAACTCATGAGATATAATTGAATATGATAAATATAATAATTTTTTTATTTATTAAACAAATTGATCAATGCAAAAAATGAAGGAAAAAAGTCAAAAAAAAGGAGAAAAAAGATAATAGAAATGGTGGCCATAGAGAGTTGCCACTTCATCCTTGTCTAGTTTCTCCTTTATATATATATATATATTGATTGATTAGTATACAATTTGTGAAGCATTAAGTTTTGTTCCTAATTCATATATTACAAGAAGATGTATAATTTTAGTACACATGAAATGCTGCGTAATTGGTACATGTATTATTAATATGAGTAAATTAATACAAGTAAACAAAAATTGTATTAATAATATAAGTTGAAACAAAGAAGAGCATAAAACCTTTCATTGATTTTTGAAATTCGACATTAGAATAAGGGTGTTAAGTGGGCCGGGCCAGGTCAATCCGGAATCGTCCCGTGATACTTAACCGGGTTGGTGGGCCGGGCAGGGCCGGTTTGAGGTCAAGTGGGAGGGGCTGGGGCCGGGTTCAACAGTAAAAAATTTAAAAACAAACCTAAACCGGCCCACTTAACCCAACCCGGTTAAATCCACCTAAATCCAGTCAAACCTGGTTAAAACCCCGGTCAAACCCGTTTAAAAACAAAAAAAAAAATCCAATATACACTACAATTATATACACTATATACACTCCAATATACACTATATATTTTTTTAATAAATATATACACAATTATACATATATACGTACCATTCAATATATATGACTATACGTATTACTTTAAATAAAACATATACTACAATTGTACAATATATATATATACACTACAATATATATATATATATATATATATATATATGTATAGTTATAGTTATAGTTATATACTAATTTAGAAAACATATACACATTTATACGTTAAATATATATGTTTATAGAAGATATATACACATATATACGCACCATTCAATATATATGTACTACTTTAAATAAAACATATACTACAATATATATATATATATATATATATATATATATATATATATATATATATATATATATATAGTTATATACTAATTTATAAAACATATACACATGTATACGTTAAATATATACTACTTTAGAAGATATATACACATATATACGCACCATTCAATATATTATATATGTACTACTTTAAATAAAACACATACTACAATATATATATATATATATATATATATATATATATATATTTATATATATATAGTTATATACTAATTTATAAAACATATACACATTTATACGTTAAATATATACGTTTATAGAAGATATATACACATATATACGCATCATTCAATATATATGTACTACTTTAAATAAAACATATACTACAATATATATATATATATATATATATATATATATACACTAATTTATAAAACATATACACATACATACGTTAAATATATACTACTTTAGAAGATATATACACATATATATGCACCATTCAATATATTATATATGTACTACGTTAAATAAAATATATACTACAATATATATATATATATATATATATATATATATATATATATGTAGTTATATATAGTTATATACTAATTTATAAAATATATAAATATGTATACGTTAAATATATACGTCTATAGAAGATATATACACATATATACGAACCATTTAATATATATGTACTACTTTAAAGAAAATATACTACAATATATATACACTACAATATATATACACTACAATATATACACACACTATATATATAGTTATATACTAATTTATAAAACATATACACATGTATACGTTAAATATATACGTCTATAAAAAATATATACACATATATACGTACAATTCAATATATATGTACTATTTTAAATAAAATATACTACAATATATATATACTACAATATATAATTATATATATAGTTATATATTAATTTATAAAACATATACACATGTATACATTAAATATATATGTCTATAGAAGATATATATACACATATATAAATTAATAATACTTGATATTAAATTAATAATATATTAAAACTAAGTTATAATTAAATCCATTTTAAAAATAAAAAATAAAAAAAAATTAATCGGGCCGATTAACCGGCGGGCCCTAACCGGGCTTGGTCCGGGCCAAGTTAACTGAGACCAAATCAATAAAAGACCTGGCTTGGTATCCGGTACCCTAAAGCCCTAGGACTTATCGGGTCGAGTCAAACCGGGCCCATTTTTGTAAGTGGGCCGGGTCGGGCTGGGTCAGCCCGACCCGTTTGACAGGCTTACATTAAAAAGTATTATCAGACGATCCATCGGGGACGACTTATCCTAATCTTTAAGGAAGAGTCGGGATCCAAAATTCTTTTAATTCATTAATAAAGTCTTTTTTATCGGACGACGACTCGTAGGTGGTGAGAAGGTCCCCTTACTTGCAAAGGGATACAAGGTATGTCCAAGTTATTTCTATCTGTTAGCAAGAGTTATCTCAGAAATGCAGATAAAGTTGTGTATGATAGATTCTTATGGTCTGACTCTTTTCGAATTTCATGCATAGCAGGTAAGTTACTTATTAGGTGGATCAAATAGATAATTGTACTTAGCGATTCGACTTATTGATTATTGATTTAAATATACCATTTCGCTAGCAAATCTTTAGATAACTATTGGCTCAGTATGAGATTAGCATTTAGCGGACGATTAATAGGTGGTGTATCGGATAAATCTAAGATATAATGAAATATCGAGCGATTATCGAGATGTCCTCCATTTCTTCACCGATTAAGTTGTTGATTTTTGTTCATACATCTCTTTAATATAACATAGAATAAAATAAGAACTTTCTTCTACACCTAAAATATACATAGAAACATTTTTAATTATTGAATCGACGGAGTTATCCAAACTTTTATATGATTTGAAATTTTTCAGTTTTATCAAACTTTGTGCGGAATACTTTAAGAGTTCGTTTCATTTTTGCTACGGTCCCTCGTATTATCAACAAATAATGTGTCTTTCGATTTTAGAATTAATTTTAGATTTTATTTACGTCTTAAAAAGACGATTAAGCTTTATAGTTAGAAGTTAAAACAAGTGGCTCGTTATTTCTTAAGCTATGAAGTGAATAGGATAATGAACGGGGCTCTAGTTTCTAGGTTTACAAGAGATACTTTATATCTTGGAATAAAAATATGAACATGATAATTCTTAATGATATAATGATTTACCCGATAATAAAGTTGAGTAATTCATTTCCGCACTGAAAAGTCATTAATTATAATTATTCATCTGTTCATCAATCGTTAACCGAATAACCTATAACCAATAAACAAATAAGCTAATTTTGTAATTGAATTATCAATTACGATTTGATTTTGAACCACGTTAATAAATAAATCCGAAAGTTTTAACGCACCGAACTACTTTTGTCATCCTCTTAGGCCTCAAGCTTTAGCCCTAATTGGGCTTTCCCCTTACAAATATAGGATTACCTAACTACTTTTATACCTCAAATACCCTAAAAAAAATCACCCATCTTTTCACTTTCTGACAATGAAATCACCAGCCAAACAAGACTTTATCGAAGGAAATCAAGAAGAAGACTTTATCCAGCGGAAAATAAGAGTAAAAATTTTAGACCCAGATGCTACAGAATCATCATCAGATGATGATGAACAACAAGAAAAAAGACCAAAGTACATTGTTCATGAAATTATTCAAGAAAAGGTAAAGATTCAATCTTTTTCAATAAATAATGGAACCCCTTTTGATTTTTATCAATTTTCTGGTAAATTGTCTCCTATGGTGAGAAAAAGAAAATGTGGAAAATTAGGTACAGAGGAAAAGTTGAAAGTGGCTATTTTTGCAAAATCTGAAAATGGGTCTTCTGGGGATCTTCCATTAATGGCTGATTCTCAGACCTCGGATTCACTCAAAAACAAAAAATTTACCACTGAGTATGAGGAAAAGTTGAAGTTGGCTAAAAATGCAAAAGTAAAAAGGGCTATTTCTGCAAAATCTGAAATTGGGTCATCTTCATCAGAGGTAAAGATTCAATCTTTATCACTGATAAACAGAAAGTCTTTAAGTTTTGATCAAGTTTCTGGCAAATTACCACCTATGGTTAGGAAGAGAAAATCAGGGAAATTTGCTACTGAGATTAGAGACCCATTTAGGAAGAAAAGAATTTGGTTGGGTACTTTTAATACAGCTGAAGAAGCTTCTGAGGTTTATCAATCTAAGAAACTTGAGTTTCAAGAGAAGTTGAATAAGGCTAAAAATGCAAATAAGAAAAAGGCTATTTCTGGAAAATGTGAACTTGGGTTGTCTTCTAGTGATCCACCATTGATGGCGGATGCTCAGACCTCGGATTCATCGAATGAGTTAGGTGATCAATTCAATAAGGCTAAAAATGCAAAAGAGAAAAAGGCTATTTCTGCAAAACTTGGACTTGGTTCTTCTAGTGATCCACCATTGATGATGGATTCTCAAACCTCGGATACATTGAAAGAGTTTGTTGAGCAATTGAAGAAGGCTAAAAGTGCAAAAGTGCAAAAGGCTATTTCTGCAAAATTTGGACTTGGATGTTCTTCTGGTGATCCACCATTGATGGTGCATTCGCTGAACTCGGATACATCGAATTTGTTTGATGATCGATCGAAGAATACTGTAAATGCAAAAGAGGAAAAGGCTATTTCTGCAAAATTTGGACTTGAGTTCTGTTATAGTGACTCTCAGACCTCGGATTCATCGAATGAGTTGGATGATCGATCGAAGAAGGCTGAAAATGCAATAGTGAAAAAGGCTATTTCTGCAAAATTTGGACTTGAGTTTTGTTCTAGTGATACTCAGACCTTGGATTCATCGAATGAGTTGGATGATCGATCGAAGAATGCTGAAAATGCAATAGTGAAAGAGGCTATTTCTGCAAAATTTGAACTTGGGAATTCTTCTAGTGATCCATCATCAACAGTGGATTCTCAAACCTCGGATTCATCGAATGATCAAGAAAGCGAAGAAGAGCTGTGGATGGGGCAGTGGATACGGATTTCAGGTGATAAAGAAGTTAAATTTTCACAGAAATTGGGAGTTCCAGTTGTCGATAACTATGGTTTTTTGCTAGGTGAATTTAGCAAATTGGATGATCTTAGTATTTCTCTTTGAGATAACTATAGTTCCATAAATACTTTGCTCTTTTAAAAACTTGAAGCAATTTTAGGTAACTAGGTCTATTTGTGAATATAACAGTTGCAGTTGCAAGCTATGCAAGTCGATATTTTTGAAGAGTCGAAGCAACATAGATTGCAAGTCAACGAATTGCTTGTGAATGAATGTGCGTTTATGAGTGTGAGGTCATTCTAAAAGAGGAAATTGCTTCTAATATGTTATGGAATTTGTTCTTATATGGTCAAAACTGTGATTGCAGCTCAAAATAGAAATTTGAGTTCTTGTACCTTTGTTTATGGATTATGTTATTGTTATGGTCTCTCATTGGTTTGATGAAATCTTTCATTTGCTCAACCCCTTCGTAGTTCGTACAAATTAAATGTATAGATACATGATATATGTTTGCTATGTTGCTTGGATTCTCCAAATTTGCTGTCTTACCCGTATCAGAATCTCCAAAATGCACTGCTTTTGGTGTATTTGACACACACCATCCTGTTGTCTTGGAGACTTGATGGATGATGTATCCGGGCTTTCTGTCGGTGGTTGATGTAATCTGTGATTTGTGATTGTGCACGGAGTGTTGATGAGATGGAGTCTCGCTTTGTGTGTCGAGAAAAATCGATTTGATGCTACAAGTCTAAAGTTGGAAACCGAGGTATGTAACGATAAACTCATCTTTTACTATTATGGCATGACTTCCTACCACATGTTTCATCGATAGGAGTCTAATAAACTCCTAACATCACAAAACGACATGTGACTTTTTTGAAGAGTACGAGCAACATAGTGCTTGTAGTTGGAGTCTCTGCTTAGCTCCGAAAGTTCTGTAGTTTCTTTCAATCCATGTGGTGGTATACACAGCTGCTGCCACACACATTCTGAAAATTGTTGCTACTGCACCCTTTCCCCTTGGCATTTGCATATGCCCCTATCAAGCTCTTCTTGTCATGTCATTACTTGTCTGTCAGTTTCGTGCCAGTGCAGGAGCCCATTCAAGATATCGCCAACATGGTCAATACTTACATTCTCCCTGCTGCTACATTTCACTATTTCATATCCGTTTTGGTGAGCCCGGATTGTTACAAATGATGCTATACAGAAGTGTAGCATGAGTACCAAAATATGTGGTACTCAGTAGGCATCATAGGCATCATAGGCCGACTGACCTCAGAAGAATATAGTATATACCATTCGACTTTCTTGAAAATGCGTATATGCCATTCGACTTTCTTGAAAATGCCTCTAATGTGAGACACTGTGCATATTGATTAGATCACTTTCCCTATATAAGCCAACAGCTCATAGATGTTTGGTTGGCTTGGTTTGAGGCAGGGGCAGAGCTAAGTAGAGCCGAGGGTGTTTGTCCGAGCACCCTTGGGCGGAAAATTACATTGTTTATACACGGTTTAAATTATTTTTTATGTATATAGTAAATGCTGAACTCTTTTGGCTTCTTCACGTGTTTACTTTGTTGTATTTGAACTCAGTGAAAATCTTGGCTCGAACTTTAAGCCAGACTCCTAAGTTTACCAACTGCTGTTCTATGCCAACAGTGCCTTTTTTGGTATCTCCACTCCATCAAGTCCACAAGAATCTGTACCATTTCAAGATTAAGTAAATAGAGATATTGTTTTCGATAATACCATTGTTATTTTTGTCTAAAAAAGAACAATGATATTTAAATCTATTTACTCATATCTTGATTATTAATAAAGTATCATTGATCTAATTCATAATTGATTGATCGTCACATGGAGAACAAAAATTGGATATTTTTTTTTTTCAGTATTACATATATATACTAAGATCATCCAAAACACCAAATTCACCCAACAAAAACCCATAATTATCCGCAATTGAAACTCCCAATTTATGTGAATATTTCACTTCTTGATTTTCTGAAATTTTCACCCCAAGTCCCCATCATTAATTCTTCATCACTTTCTTCAGCCCCATTTGATGAATTCGTATTCTCATCAACACTCATTGACGATTTTTCTTCAAACTCATCAGTAACACAAGATTCTTTATCAAATTTTTCAGAAATCTGGCCATTTTTTGCTCTTTTAGCCATGGCTAATTCTTCAAATTCAAGCTTCTTAGACTCGTAATTTTTCGAAGCGTCTTCAGCCGTAACAAAAGTACCCAACCAAATCATTTTTTTGTTCAATGGGTGTTTAATTTCAGCACAAAATTTTCCATTTTTACTCTTACGTACCCCAATAGGGTACAATCTGACACAAGTATTCTTTGATATTCTTTTCTGGGATTTCATGATCAAAGTTTTGATAGGGAAAAAAGGGGCAATTTCTGTAAATAACAAAGTAAAAAGAAAGCTTGGGATGTGAAGGAAAAAAGAATAAATAGTGAACACATATATAGGAGTAATTAGAGAACCATTTAAGGAAACTTTTATTCTCTTTCTATTTGAAAAAGGATTTAACAAAACGAGTAAAGTATTGATTGAGAAATTGTTGCATATTATTAGTCACTGTATTTATTAGTGTCGTAATTTGACACTGAATATTCAAATCTCTAAATCTGGTAGAATACTACAATTGGTCCAGTATTAAATGATGAAATACAATTAATTTTGACGTGTCTTATCTTTATCTCACGAGTTTAAATATTATTCACATTGTATATAAAAAAAAGGTTATTCGACTATGAATAAATTTCTTTTAAAGAATCAATTGATGACATGGCCTGGTTAATATTATATTTAACTTACTAATATATCTTAAGCTGTAATAATAATGGTGGAAATATCTTCATACTTTGCGATAATTTAATCCTTATCTCTATTTTTTTATCATCCTATATTTCATATCCGCTTTATATCTTGAGTTATAATAATTATGAAAATATTTTTACACTGTGTATAACTAATAAATTCATACCTCTTTCTTTTTTTTCAATGGATGTTTCATATTTGTTTTATATCTTAAGCTATTATAATTGTGGAAAGTATTTTATGTTATATGAATAATTAAATTTTTTTCTCATTTTTTCACTCGATATTTCATATCATTTTGATGCCTCAACTAGTTTGTATTTAAGTCGTATCTGATTATCTTTTCGTTATTTATATTTTAGGTTGAACTAAACTACTATAATTCATCCCTGCCTATAAATCAGTTTACAACGTTTACAAATCTTACAAACAAAAGTTCATATATTTATATTTATTGTATATTCGCTTAGAATGATTTTAAAAAAAGGAATTACTACTTATCAAGAATTGCAAAATCAAAATTAGTTGAGATTATACGCAAGCAAATTTGAATATCATAATTATAATAATAAAAAATTATATTCTCATGAATCAAATTCATACCCCACAATTTTTGCATATTATATTCTGTAAATTCCATATTTAGTATGATGAACCATATGTTTACCAAAAATATATGCGCTAAATTATCAAAAAATTAGTAAATCTAGTATTACCTTGTAATACATTTTGTCTGCCAATAAAACGATCTCATATTAGTAATACTAGGAAAATTGTCATAACTGGTATTGCAAGTTGGAATTGTCTTTAAATATTTGTATCAGGTGTATTATATCTTAATACATATATATAATTGCCACAAATAATATTTGCGTGTAAAACAAAAACTTATTAATAGTTGAATCTATAATTAGAAGTGGCACCTAGTTATGTTTGGCTAAGGATTATTTTTCCCTTTCATTTCCAGTTTAATTTTGGAAATGACACCTCGAAAAATACTTATTCACACTCGGTGTTTACACAACGCTATTGATTTCGAGTACCAATTAATTTGAATTTATATCGAGAAATCCTACTTAAAAAATATGTTGCTTTAACTTAAAGACGACTTCATATGCAGAACTCGAAAAAAATGACATCTATGCCTAAATATTAATCTTTGTTCTACTTTTGCACAACTGAAAATGTAAGGTTATAACATATTATTTAACTTTAATATTTAAATAAAAATCAAAATACATTGAAATTGACTAATATTATAATTTGAATATACTATAAACTTATATAATAATTAAATTAGTGTCCATCAATAAAGATCACGATAAAGATTCTTTTTTTTTTTTCAAACATAGCATTATGCGTAATTTTGGCAATAAATCCTGTCATATAAAATTTATGCCATTTTTGCTAAGTTTAGAATTTTGTTTGACCAATACTCTGATTTCTAGAAGACTGTTCTTTTGAAAATCACTTCATTTCTTTTTTATTTATATAGTAGTACTATTTCTTTTAATTAATCAATTAAAAAATATATGGCATTCTTACATTATGATACAATTTAATTTTAAATTTTCTTTTACCCTTAATAACATGCTTTATAGCCATATAATTCTCATGACATGCTTAAATTCATAAGTTTCACGAGTCCTTTTATGTTCTTAAATTAATTTCTGAACTCAGTTAAATTATAACAATAACAATAAAAAAATTCTAGCTAGTGTGATCTCACAAATAAGGTCTGAATATAAATGAGTATACACAAATTTGATCCCTAATTTGAGGTAGAAAAATTAATTTCGATAAACTCTCACTAAAATTTTTTTTTTTAAACACATGTTTAGAAAAACTTTGAGCGAAAAAATCTCTAGTGAATATATAACGAAAAGAGAAGAAATGACAATATTAAGATAACGACAGTAAAAAAAAAAAGAATAGTAATAATATTAAAGGATTGGATAATTACAAAATAACAATACTTAAAAGAAGAGTGAGCAAATAAGATACTCCAAGAGAATTATTTATTAATTTTTTATTCTAATTCTCAATCTTCATACTTCTCTATTTTAGATCATGTCTTTGGTGAGATAAAGACGTGTCACCTCACCCCAATTTTCCTTGGCTCTGTCTCTACATCTCCTTAGGTCTATGATTACCAACCTCACACATTCTCACTAGGGTATTTATGTTTCTGCTATTTACGTGCTTGAGTCATTTGATCAGCTTCGCTCCTCTCATCCTGTCCACTATGAAGGTCACTTCCACCTTGCCTCGTATATCTTTATTTCTAATTTTATCTTCTCCTGGTTGGTTCGCTCATTCATCTAAGCATCATTATTTCCACTACTTTCACTTCTAAGCTTGTGAATTTTGACTGGTCAGCATTCTATCCAATAAAACATAAACAGTCTAATAACCACTTTGTAGATCTTATCTTTAAATTCTAGTGATACGTTTTATCACATAGGACACCAGATTCACGTCTTTGTTTTATCCACTTCACTTCAACATGATATATCATATCATCGCCTGTCACCCCCCCTCCCCCTTCCTTAAATTATTGACGCAAGATACTTAAAGCTACCTTTTTTTAGAATGACTTATGCGTTGATTCTCACTTTCATATCCACCTCATGTGTTGTCTCTGAATTTGCACTTCAAGTACTCTGTTTTAATCCTGCTCATGTTGAAAGCTTTAAACTCTAGAATTAGTCTAACCCAACATTAACCCGCGTACCTTATCAAAAAAGTACTTTCCATGATAATCGAAATTCCATCTAGAGGCTTTTCCATCTTCCTTTTGCTCTATATCGTATAATCATTCCATCTACCCACGAGAAATTTTGTCCCGCCATCAAGAGTAATAGAACAACGGTAATAATTACCCATGAAATCCTTATCAAATGTATGTGAATTGAAAGTTTTAGAAACACATTTAAAACGGATCAATGACATAACAGGAAGCCATAATTAGAATATTTCGATAATTAATTCTTGGGGAATTATAGGAAACTTTTTTCATAGGTTTTATCTTCGTGTCCTGTGTACCTAATTTCCACATGATACAAAGATAAAATCTATGAATAAATTTCCTACAATTTTTCAGGAATTAATTATCGAAATATTCTTATGGCTTTCTGTTATCTCACTGATCCGTTTCAGATGTGTTTCTAAAATTTTCAATTCACTTACATCTATCTGATAAGAATTTCATGGATAATTATTATCGTTGTTCTATGACTCGAGATGACGGGACAAAATTTTTCGTGAATGAATTGAACGATTTTTATTATATAGAGCTAAATAAAGATGGAAAAGCCTCATCCGCATATAACAATAGCGTAATACCTTTCCTTGAATATGTCGTGTCAAGGGAACACTTAAAAACACTTCTCACTCTTTATTTTTTTTATTTTTTTTTATGAATTTTGTTAAAAGTTCTTTTTCCTTCTTTATTTATTTATTTATTTATTTTTTCACTTTTGAAGGTTGTGATTTGAAAGGTGGCCTCGTAGAGATAGCTGGTAATTTCTGGACAGTCAAATTGGGCCCATCTCACATTCACAATGACTAATCTACTACATTTTTTTCTCTTATTCATAAAAAAATTCTGCTTTTGATCTTTATAATGTTAAGATATAAGCATCCAATTACCCCTTGAATTATAGCCAAAATTATTACGACATATTCCAACTTTACAGGATTTTTATTACTCTCTTAAACTCAATTTTAGTATATTTTTATCACCCTTTTGTGTGACACCTTTATTACATAAAATGAAGTACATATCAAAGGTGTCACTTTAGCTAAACAGATTAACAAAAGGTGTCACATCAGTTAAAAAGGATGACAAATATACAATAAATTTAGTTCTAGGTGTAATAAGACCCTCGTGAAGTTGGAATGCGTAGCAACAAATTTGATCATAGTTCAGGAATACTAGATGCTTTACTCTAATGTTAATTCAATATATTTGTTAACTTTTTAAACAAAATATAATGTTTTTAGTTTCTTTATGTCGGAAATATGTTATGTTTGGACTATTATCGGAAGTATAATCCTCAAACATTGAGTAATAAAACAAATTTAATAAAATATATATGAATAATTAATGAGAGTCACATTAATTTGGTAACTTTATCAATTTTGAAGTGTCACTAAAATAAATATTATTTGTGCACCACTCTAAATATTGAAAGTTTGGTTTAAAGAGCTTAACTAAATATTACAAGGACTAAAAATATAATTATCAATAATCAAGGGATTAAAATAGCTATTTTACCAAAGAAAAACACAAAAAGAATTTAGTTTCAAAAAAGGTAAACATAATCAGAATGTGGATTAATTAGAGCCACATTTACTAGTAAACACATGGATTAAATAGCTATGTCCCATCCAAAAAGTGAAAAAAAAAAATAGTACTACTAATACTTTAGACATCAATGATTAATTGTTATAGAAGATGTCCAAATCAAATGAATGTTTTAATTTATTTTTTTTAAAAGTAATTATGTGGTTGTCCTCAACTATAGAAATAAGTACAAGTCTAAATTTAAAATAAAAATTTGATGTAATCTTAGGCTGATTTTACTATCTATAATAAGTGGGAATAAGCAGACACGTTTTCGATATGACTGGTTGTGCTGCCTGTTTCAGCTGCTTCAATCGTAATTTTATTATATTACCCCTTATTAATTATTATAGGTTATTTAAGTATTAAAACTTATAATATTTAATAAAAAATATAGAATAGACATAAAATAATAAATTGATATTTGACTTTTTAAATTAATTTGATGTCTTATATGGGGTCCATTTTTGCCATTTTCACAAGTATTTTTTTTAGTAATTTTATTAGATCACTTTTAATTAGTTATTATAAGTCATTTAAGATATGTCTTCTTCGCTGCTTCAATCGTAATTTTATTATATCAACCCTAATTAATTACTACAGGTTATTTAAGTATTAAAAATTTATAATATTTGATAAAAAATATAAAATAGAGATAAAATAATAAATTAATATTTAATTTTTAAAATTAACTTGATGTCTTATATGAGGCTCATTTATGCTTTTTTCCACAAGTAATTTTATAGTAATTTTATTATATCACTTCTAATTAATTGTTATAAGTTAAGACATGTCTCTTCGCTTCTTCAATCATGATTTTATTATATGACCCCTAATTAATTATTATGATTGCATTAGAAAATTAATAATATTTCATAAATGGACACACAATGATATGTCAACATAAAACATTTGATTGACTGTCAAATAATTATATTAGTGCCACATAAGTTCACTTTCGAAATTATATTAGTGTCACTTAAATTGGAATAGAAAAAAAGTATTACAAATCACAATAAAATATTTGATTGACTATCGAATTTATATCGTGCCATATAGGTTGACTTTCAAAATTATATCAGTATCTAAAAATCATAATAAAACATTTGATTGACTATCGAAATTATATTAGTGCCACATAGGTTGGCTTTCCAAATTATATCAATGTTACTTATATTGGAATAGAAGAAAAAATATTATAAATCACAATAATAAAAAATTAAAATTATTTTAATAATTGATTATCTAAATTATATTTGTGTCACATAAATTAAGACAAAAAATAATATATATTAGATCCGTGCTAAGTACGGGCCTTTGATGTCTAATATAGAAATAAGTACTAGTCTAAACTTAAAATAAAAATTTAATGTAATCTTAGACTGACTTTATCCCTATTGGCTAGATATCATTTTCAAGTCTGTTAACTTTGGAGAAATAAAATAAATAAATTATGAAAAATACTTTTTCAAAGATGTCTGCAAAGTAAAAATTAAGTAGGGCCAAATTTAGGGCAATTGATTGTCCTTTATTCCAACAACATTAATGTTGTCATGTTTCTTGGATAAAATTTCTAAAGGAATCTATAGAGAATGGAAAATTAAAAAATAGTCAAAAAATTTCTTGACTCGTAAAATTACATTGAATATGTTACCATATATAAAAAGAATAATAATGCAAACCTTTTGTACTATATATCATTTGCTTTTCTGTGTTGTTTGTTTACGTCGATGGTGTAATTTCTTTTTACATAATCATGTAAGTTATAAGTTAAACTCATAAAATTTTCTCTAATAGTACTTTTTTTTTAGGTGCGGATAACTAGCAAAATAACTAGGCTAATAAATAGTCTTTTTTGTACGTGGTTATTTCTTAGATTTTGTTTTAATAATTTATTCTTTTTGTGAGATGTATTCATTATTTTTTTTTAGTTTATTATTTTATCCTGTAGTAACTGCTGAGTTACAAATTTCTGTATAATAATTTATTCTTTCTGTACTGTAGTGTATATCTAATTCTAGATTTTCTATGTCATTTATTATTTTGTGTTGTTCTTCTCGTAGTGAGTTTTTTATGTTATATAAACTGTTACATGTACTTTTTTCTAAATTTTCTAAGGTTTTTTCTATCCATATTAACTTTTATTTTTAGATCTTCCATTATTTTTCTAATATGGTTTCTATAATTAACTTCGTTATTTAGATTATCTTGGTTTTCTCTAGTTTTTCTAATATATTCTAACATCCACAATCTTGGTCTGAATAATATCCTTCTGGGTAAATGTCTTCGTATATTTGTGCTGTGGCATTTATCATTTCAATTTCGTAATTTATTACTTCTTCTAATATCATTTTCTTAATATCTATTATTTCAATATCTTTAAGTATATATAAGATTAAAACTCTAAGGTAGTCTAAATGGGCTATTTTTCAAAATTGATATTTTATAGCTATTTGTTTTAGACTTAGTAGTTTTTGCATATTTTTATTAAGAGATTTTATATATTTTTATTTTCCATGTATTTGTCTATATTTATTTTTATCTGTTTTTTCAGTAACTGTATTTTTTGCGTATCTTTAAAAATCCTATGTAATTTTAACATAATAAATATTTATAAGAGTAGTTAGGTATGTGTGGTATATAATTTATTCTATCCGTATAATTTTTTCCATATGCTTTTTCTAATATAATTTTTCTTATATCTGCAACATCTATATCTCTAAGTACATACAAAATAAGTATCTTAAATTTATCTATCATGACATCAGATATATTATCATTCATTATTAAAAAATTGCTTTTTTCAAAATATTCCCTTCAACCATATACATAATAAAATATAGTCATCTCAGATTACTATATACTAGATTATTCTTAAATAACATGTTCTTCGGTCACTACTAGCATGGTAATTCAGTTACTTTTCCCTTAAACAACGCCTCGACTTTGGTTACTCCCCGCCACGACTTCTTGCCTCATTGGTTTCACCTTTAGGATGACATAGTTCCTTGGGATTTTTCTCCGTTTCCACTTTGCTAATAAACTTCTTAACATATTATTTTTCGAATAATTCTACTATAAAGTAACTAATATGAATTTATTTTATCATATCATGATTGTCGGGAATTATGAATTTAGCTATTTATAATCGTAAATAGATATACCTGTTCCGGTAGTTTTGATATTTCTGAGGTTTGTTGCTCCATAGCTTTTTCCATTGTTGTGTATATATTTAATTAACTAGGCAAAAGTATTTTGGACGGAGAGAATTTTTTACTTGAATGTAAGAAGGCTTGCCTTTGCAATGCCTTCTTTCTTCTTATTTATAAGTGAAGCAAACTTTACAAATTTTTCTAAGTATTTTACATGTGTCTAAAGATAAGAATCAATCATAAAGCTAAAAAACAAAAAAGGTAAAAAAGTCTTAAAGGCTATAGTAGCCTAGTACCTAAAGTCTAATCCTAAAACAAACAAAAAAGTCTTCACATTAATAGTAAGGTACAATTATTCTAAAGACTTTACGTAACTCTTAATAAATAACTTGTCTCCGTGGTTTTTGTCGTATCTGTTGTATCTCCATTATTGCTCTTCTTTATCTTTCCAGCTGTCGTTCTTATCTTCTTTTATTCTAGCTGCACTGCTGGGACGTCATTATCTCCTCCATTACATTTTGAACACTTGTGGTCTGCATATTTGTGTCCAATACCCAGAATCGAGATACCAAAATTTTATGCGAACAAAAGAGTTATCGGACTATCTACGATTTTACAAGAACTAGCAAATACATATTGTAATCAAAATCCTATATTGAGTTATTATTCAAGAAACCATGTATTAATATATTCAAACTCAAAAGAGCTACGGGAAACAGATATGGAGACTATTAGGCAATGGATTATGACGTTGCTTAAACCAGAGATAGAACCTATCGCCAGAGCTATTAAAGAAAAATTTATTTCAGAGGAATTATTGACCAGATATTGCAAAACTATTGGACACAAATATGCAGACCACAAGTGTTCAAAATGTAATGGAGGAGATAATGACGTCCCAGCAGTGCAGCTAGAATAAAAGAAGATAAGAACGACAGCTGGAAAGATAAAGAAGAGCAATAATGGAGATACAACAGATACGACAAAAACCACGGAGACAAGTTATTTATTAAGAGTTACGTAAAGTCTTTAGAATAATTGTACCTTACTATTAATGTGAAGACTTTTTTGTTTGTTTTAGGATTAGACTTTAGGTACTAGGCTACTATAGCCTTTAAGACTTTTTTACCTTTTTTGTCTTTTAGCTTTATGATTGATTCTTATCTTTAGACACATGTAAAATACTTAGAAAAATTTGTAAAGTTTGCTTCACTTATAAATAAGAAGAAAGAAGGCATTGCAAAGGCAAGCTTTCTTACATTCAAGTAAAAAATTCTCTCCGTCCAAAATACTTTTACCTAGTTAATTAAATATATACACTGCAATGGAAAAAGCTATGGAGCAACAAACCTCAGAAATATCAAAACTACCGGAACAGGTATATCTATTTACGATTATAAATAGCTAAATTCATAATTCCCGACAATCATGATATGATAAAATAAATTCATATTAGTTACTTTATAGTAGAATTATTCGAAAAATAATATGTTAAGAAGTTTATTAGCAAAGTGAAAACGGAGAAAAATCCCAAGGAACTATGCCATCCTAAAGGTGAAACCAATGAGGCAAGAAGCCGTGGCGGGGAGTAACCAAAGTCGAGGCGTTGTTTAAGGGAAAAGTATCTGAATTACCATGCTAGTAGTGACCGAAGAACATGTTATTTAAGAATAATCTAGTATATAGTAATCTGAGATGACTATATTTTATTATGTATATGGTTGAAGGGAATATTTTGAAAAAAGCAATTTTATGATAATGAATGATAATATATCTGATGTCATGATAGATAAATTTAAGATACTTATTTTGTATGTACTTAGAGATATAGATGTTGCAGATATAAGAAAAATTATATTAGAAAAAACATATGGAAAAAATTATACGGATAGAATAAATTATATACCACACATACCTAACTACTCTTATAAATATTTATTATGTTAAAATTACGTAGGATTTTTAAAGATACGCAAAAAATACAGTTACTGGAAAAACAGATAAAAATAAATATAGACAAATACATGGAAAATAAAAATATATAAAATCTCTTAATAAAAATATGCAAAAACTACTAAGTCTAAAACAAATAGCTATAAAATATCAATTTTAAAAAATAGCCCATTTAGATTACCTTAGAGTTTTAATCTTATATATACTTAAAGATATTGAAATAATAGATATTAAGAAAATGATATTAGAAGAAGTAATAAATTACGAAATTGAAATGATAAATGCCACAGCACAAATATACGAAGACATTTACCCAGAAGGATATTATTCAGACCAAGATTGTGGATGTTAGAATATATTAGAAAAACTAGAGAAAACCAAGATAATCTAAATAACGAAGTTAATTATAGAAACCATATTAGAAAAATAATGGAAGATCTAAAAGAAAAGTTAATATGGATAGAAAAAACCTTAGAAAATTTAGAAAAAAGTACATGTAACAGTTTATATAACATAAAAAACTCACTACGAGAAGAACAACACAAAATAATAAATGACATAGAAAATCTAGAATTAGATATACACTACAGTACAGAAAAAATAAATTATTATACAGAAATTTGTAACTCAGCAGTTACTACAGGATAAAATAATAAACTAAAAAAAATTAATGAATACATCTCACAAAAAGAATAAATTATTAAAACAAAATCTAAGAAATAACCACGTACAAAAAAGACTATTTATTAGCCTAGTTATTTTGCTAGTTATCCGCACCCCCTATGAAACCTTAATACTTCTATTTATAGTCCACTACAAGGCCCAAAAGTGACCCTTGAACAAAGAACAAAAATGACCCCAAGCATGTATCTGCCTCCCCTTGACTGCCCGTCACCTGAGCCATCACCATGAAATAGTGTACGCCTCCATTAGGCTTCCCTTGATGGCTCAAGGGACGGTTGGTCAGGCTGGTGACGGCCAGTCGCCCTTCTCGACACCCCTAGGTGGCAGTGATTGGTTTCTCCATTTTGAGCTCCTAATTCAACCCTTAACACATAGACTCATTTGGAGATGATCAACACTTTCTCTAACACCTCTCTCTTCAAGAACATAGCTTGCAAATCTTATGATTTCCAAGCTTGGCTCCTAGTGAAACGTCTAGAGAGAATTTGAATCGTATCACAAGGAGTCTTGGACTAAATTATTTACTCTGCTAGAGACAATCTTTATCCAAAGATACCGGTGTATAGGTTTCCATATGGTGAAGTACTACTCTACTACGACAGGCCGAGATGGAAGGTGGTACAAAGAATAGCGGGTTTAAGACATCCAGAGGACCATATGGAGGGTTATTTGCAATTACTTACGTCCTCGATTGTTTCTTTTATATATATACACATTACATGAAGTAGTAATTTTCTTCTCTCAGCTCCCTAAGAAATATGCATTTGACCTTGAGCATTTAACTATTTTTAGATGTCTGTCTACAAAGATTCTTATGATTGACCACGAGTTATGGTTCCAACATATTCAATACTCCCTTGGTTTCAAAAAGAATGAAAAAATAAAAAAGACTTTTGAATTTTGTGGTCCTAAATTAAAGTTGTGTCAAATTTACCAAAATACTCTTTAATCTTGTGGTATTAAACATGCCAAAAAAAGAAAGGGTCATTCTTTTTTAAATGGACTAAAAAAAGTAGGTCATTCTTTTTCAAAGCTTGATCTCTCCAAAATTATGTAATTGCTTATTTCATGTCATTAAGTTTTATACACATTATTTGACGTGATATTTTTCTTTGTCTTAGCTCTCTCACCCTTTTAGCGCCGCAAAAGCTTTCCCTGTCTCGGTTGGCTTTTAGCCAAAACAGAGACCTATCGTCCTACTTGTATCATTTGGTGTCTACTACTGCAAATGCCTAATCACTAAGGCCGAGTTCGTCCTTTTCTGATGGTGAATCTTACAGTAAAGTTCATTTCTGCCTTTGCATTCGACGGTCAATCTCCTCCCGACCCAACTAAACCCAATTCGGACCCAAATGTCGTGGCTAAAGTGACCTTACAACTAAGTTTATTAAGGTCTCGAGGCTGAGTCATATTCAATATATTACTAGCATTTATTTATTTATTTATTTATTTTTACCTTTTTTCGTAATTAAATTAACATGGAGTGAGTATTTTTTTCAATCTCAGCTGGGATTTGAAGTTGTAATCATTAGGTGTATACAAATTCTTTATAGATTATGGATCGTTTTTCTCTCTCAAAATAAGAAATTTAAGGAATTCTTATAATCTCAACTTATTGAGCAAATTTCATCAGAAAAATAAAGACAAACATAATCAAAGAGGATTTCAATTCCCTCACATTTATAAATTATTCATTTGACAATTTCTATAACAATACATATACTAACAACAAATCATAAAGAGCTTGTATCCTCCTATAGTTACAATATTTTTTTTCTAGACAATTTTTTTTTTAATTGCTAGCAGAATTACATATATATTCTAAGATCATCCAAAACACTAAATTCACCCAACAAAAACCCATAATTATCCACAATTGGAACTCCCAATTTATGTGAATATTTCACTTCTTGATTTTCTAAAATTTTCACCCAAGTCCCCATCATTAATTCTTCATCACTTTCTTCAACCCCATTTGATGAATTCGTATTCTCATCAACACTCATTGACGATTTTTCTTCAAACTCATCAGTAACACAAGATTCTTGATTAGATTTTTTAGAAATCTGGCTATTTTTTGCACTTTTAGCCATCACTAATTCTTCGAATTCAAGCTTCTTAGACTCGTAATTTTTCGAAGCTTCTTCAGCCGTAACAAAAGTACCCAACCAAATCATTTTCTTGTTCAATGGGTGTTTAATTTCAGCACAAAATTTCCCATTTTTTCTCTTACGTACCCCAATAGGGTACAATCTGACACAACTATTCTTTGATATTCTTTTGTAGGACTTCATGATAAAAAATTTGAGAAAAAAAAAGGTTATTTCAGTAAAGAACAAAGTATAATAAATTTGAGACGTGAAGAAAAAGAGAATAAATAGTGAACAATATATAGCAGTAATTAGAGAACCAATTAAGGAGACTTTTATTCCTATTTCTATTTGGAAAAGGATTTAACAAAACGAGTAAAGTATTGATTGAGAAATTGTTGCATATTATTAGTCACTGTATTTATTAGTATCGTAATTTGACACTGAATATTCAAATCTCTAAATCCGGTAGAATACTACAATTGGTCTAGTATTAAATGATGAAATACAATTAATTTTGACGTGTCTTATCTTTATCTCACGAGTTTAAATATTATTTACCATTGTATATAAAAAAAAGGTTATTCGACTATGAATAAATTTCTTTTAAAGAATCAATTGATGACCTGGCCTGGTTAATATTATATTTTACTTACTAATATATCTTAAGCTGTAATAATAATGGTGGAAATATTTTCATACTTTGCGATAACTTAATCCTTATCTCTCACTCTTTCTTTTTTTTCATTCGATAGTTTCATATCCGCTTTATATCTTGAATTATAATAAGTGTAAACAACATAAATCTCCTAGACAATGAAAATAATTACACAAAATCCTTTCTTGTTTTCTCTCTCCCTTTTTTTTGCAAACATACTCATACATTCGGTCACATATTATATATTGGTCGAATATATGATGTAACAGCTAATCCTATATTTAAGGTAAGAGAATCTTTAATTATTTTACAGTTCCTTAATTAAAGACAATAATTAGCCAACATTAAGTCATTTATTGATAGAACATGTAACTGATATTTGAATTTGAAAATTTTTATCACACATAAATTTTTTTCCCTATGATTCACGATCTGGAAAGCCATAAAACAACCACTTTCTTCTACATCCGTTCTCTAAAACTACTAAAATCTTCTTCTACTTACGTTCTTCAATACTAGTAAAATCAACATGAATATCCCCATATTGTTGCGACATTCTAGAATTTAGGAGTCAGAAATTAGTTATACATCATACAAAAGTGATGCAATAGTAATTTCGGTAAATGCGGACGAGTCGATCACACCCGCAGGACTTGCGGTTTCTTTCCAAAGGAATCATGAAGAATATAATATGGTTTCTATGTGCGTATACTTTGAATGGTTTTGATTGTATAAATATTTTTTATTAGATTTTTTTTTTGAATGCTGGAGCAAGTAATTTATATATTTTTTTTAATTATAGATGTTAATTTCTTTAACCAATGATTTATACTAGTATAAAAATTTTAAGTTTTTTTTCTATATCATAGTAACCATATAACTTGAAGTTAGAACACTATTATAAAAGCACATTAACTATGTAACTTACTCTCTGTAGGAGTAAGTAATTGTTGAAACGCACGGTGTATTAAACTGTTGTACATTAATAGTTAATGTGTAATAAGTGTATGATATAGCATTATACGTTTTTAACTTGTATGAGGTTAGAAATACAATAACGAAATTTAACTGAATTCAATTTGTTTTTTAAATTATACACAGTATCATTCCAGTAAATTTACGAATATATAATATGTTTTTATACAGTCAAATCAATGTATAATAAATGTGTACCATTCCAGTAAATGTTTGAATGTATAATAAGTTGTTATACATTCAAAGCAACGTACAGTGATATTGTGCCATTCCAATAGGCTTACGAATGTGTAATATTTGATTATACATTCGTATCAATGTATGATATAGAATCATACATTACAAATGTGCATGGTATTAACAATTTCTGTAATTTTTTTACAATTAAAAAACGTTTTACAACATGTATGATGTTATGTAATACGTACGCTTAAAACGTATTAGTCTTTAGCTCAATGTAAGATTCACTTATAAGCAAAGGTACATAACAGGAAACATACTATGTGTTCAAAATACAATGTTAGATTAATTAGTAATATGTTGTTTTAATCATTAACAAAATAAGTGAAAGGAAAATTCAATAAGTACCATGAATCAGTTAGTAACATTGCAGTAGTGTCTGTTTGACTAAAAAACATATTCTCATAAGATGAAGACATCCATAAATGTAAATTAACATCCAGAAAGTAATCTTTGAATTTGTTTAACATCAACCACAAAACTAAGATTTAGTTGATTCAGTTTTGACTTTTATTAAACAATGCTACTCTAAAATAACAATTGTACTTTCATCAATTTCTTGGAGCACACTATTCCTTGGCCAAGGAGGATCGTCATTATCACTACCCTTCATTTGCCTTTTCTACTCCGTGATACCACAAAAATGAAGCATAGTGTAGACATTGACATCCCAGCATCAAACATGCATGAATGCACTTGCTGCCCTTCACTTAATATTTCTTCATAAGCAGCAACAAAGACGCCACAGTCCCTGATTTAAAAAAAATAAAAATGAAGTAACAGTAAGTACATTAATTTAAACATAGTTATACATTATAAAAAATTTTTAATTTACTTACACACTTTCAGAGGCTTGCTGGGGTATGTTTTGAACCTATTCAACATCAAATGCGTTTTGATTGACATATATGATGGTAGCTTATACATTTAAAAAATGTAATATCGGATATACTTATACATCTCAAATGTAATATCGAATATACTTAAACTACAGACATGTATGATGGTAGCTTATACATTTTTAAAAAATATCCTTTAATGAATAATGTGAACTTATACACTAATCTTTTTAACTACCTCTTTTATGTACATCTTCTTATTGTATAATTTAATGGGATATAAAGCAGAAAACTAATATTATATACATTAGTCTAAAAAATAAAGTAATGTATAATCAAATAATATAAACATATAATATCAAATATGCCAGGAACAAAATCAATGAACATATTTTGTTCTTAAGCATCTAACTGACTAAGTCCTAAACTAAAGCTAGGCCGAGAATTCATTAACAAATTTATACTATATTGATTAAGCAATTGCAACTATAAACAAGAAATTCAAAGATCTGACTTGTATTATATGAAAAAAAAAACAAAAAAAATCAACTAACAAACTACAATGAGATTGCAAAATAAGATAATTTCATAAAAGCCAACGTGCAACCAAACAAGAATCCGAATAAGAACCAACAACTTTAAAACAAAAATAAAGATCTGACTTTTAATAAATGAAAAAAAATGATATTATCGAACTATCACATTGAAATGGATTTGCAAAAGAAATTAATTTCATAAAAAACAAAAAATGCAATAAAAAATCGAACCAGATTGTGATTTGGTAAAGTTGAAAAAAAAGACTAAAAATTATTGAAAAAAATCAATATATAAGTTCAATAAATGTTTGATAAATTACAAATTGGTAACCTTTAAGTATACGATTGCTTGAATTTGAGCGTGAAAAAAGGTATTCAATAATGGAAGAACAATCAGTTGTTTAATGGAAGAAAAAAATGGAGCAAATATGAAAAAGAGAGAGAAAGTGAAGAATTGTTTAATGGAAGAAAAAAAGAGAGTAAATATGGGAAAGAGAGATAAAGTAATGATAAAGATTTTTTTTTGATGTATAAGAGGAATGAGAGAGAAAGTAAAAAATAGGGGATTTTAGTAATAAGTTTGGGATTTGTGTAATTAGTTTGTTAATATGGGGTGTGTTTTAATAAGGTAAAGTTAGTTTGTGTATATATGTAATTTTTAGTCATAATAATTATGAAAAGATATTTATGTTAGAGTTTAAATTTTAAATTTTGTGCACCGTCTGTGCATAAAAAATCTACACTAACAACTAACTTGACCTGCTATTGCAGGTTGCCCAATTATTTATATAAAAATAAAAAAATAAAAAATTAGGTAACCTCCAATAGTAAGTCAAGTTCACCTGATAGTGTAGAATATTTTCTACACTAATGGTGCACAAAACGTAAATTCTTTATGTTATGCGTATAACTAATAAATTCACATCTCCTTTTTTTTTAGCGGATGTTTCATATTTGTTTTATGTCTTAAGCTATTATAATAGTCCATGCCCTATCCCGATGGGTCTTTGATTTGCTCCTATCTTAGCTTTATAATCCACCAGTCTTCTCTACTTTTTGAAAACCCTTCGGGGGCCTAGCCCTCTTTTCCCACCTGGGTGTGAAGTTCAATGGCTTCCATCATTGACGAACACCTTATAGAAGACAAAGAAATGAAGAGCCTATGCCACATATAGACTATAGTGAACTACTTATAACATACTTGTCTTTTCCTATCTAGGCCTTGGAAATGCACTTGTCACCTGTGCAGTCCCTTCTTCGATTCGAATGTGCTTCGAAATTTTGGAAGATAATAATTTCAGAACATTATAATTTAAGATGAAGCATTGGAATCATGCCAAGAATAACCAAAATTCTAATAAATATCATATTCTATGCGATAAGGTTGGTACATTGTCATTCTATTGTTCTTCTTTATCATTCGATAGCACTTACTGACTGAGATATGACTCGACTAGTGATGACTATAAGATTAACAACACGTATAATAGTTGCAATCCACATAGTAAAACCCTTCGACATTGATAGCCATCCACGTGACATTCACAATCGTGTATGTTACTTATTATCTAGACTCTTCGACATTTCATCATGGAACATTCTGTCAAGTAGGTCGGGCCGGGCCAACCCGAAACCGACCCTATAAAATTAATCGGGTTGTGGGCCGGGTCCGGCTTGGGGTTAAGTGGGTTGGGCCTATCTGGGATCAACAGTAAAAATTTCAAAAACCACCCTAACCCGGCCTATTTAACCCAACCCGGTCAAACCAGGTTAAAATCCGGTCAAAAATTAAAAAAAAAAACTTTTTTTCAATATATACAATATATACCCACCTATATACATTTTAAATACGTTAAACAATATATATATACACTATGTATATAGTATATACTACATTAGAATTTAAAAAATATATACACAATTACACATATATACGCACCATTCAATATATACGACTATACGTACTACTTTAAATAAAACATATGCTTCAAAATATATGTACTACAATATATATAAGTATATATATATATTATAGAGTTATATACTAATTTATAAAACATATACACATGTATACATTAAATCTACAGGGTTATAGAAGATATGTACACAAATATAAGCACCATTCAATATATTTGTACTACTTTAAGTAAAACATATACTACAATATATGTATATACTACAATATATATATATATATATATATATATATATATAGTTATATACTAATTTATATCATATACACATGTATACATTAAATATATACATCTATAGAAGATATATACACATATATACTACAATATATATAACTATATACTAATTTATAAAACATAAAAATATGTAGACATTAAATATACACGTATATAGAAGATATATACACAAATATATGCACCATTCAATATATATGTACTAGTTTAAGTAAAACATATACTACAATATATGTATATACTTCAATATATATCAAGTTATATACTAATTCATAAAATATATACACATGTATACATTAAATATACACATATATAGAAGATATATACACAAATATATAAAACATATGCTACTTAATATAATAAATTAATAATAATACTTGGTAGTAAATTAATAATATATTAGAAGTAAGTTTTAAATTTAAACTAGAAATTCAATTTAAATCATTAAAAGAAAAAAGTTATAAAGTAAGGACTAAAGAGGAGTGAATGAATGTTGAATTTTATTGATTGCGATTTGCGAAATGATCCAAAATTTATAATTTACATGAATGAAAAATCTATAAATTATGCATTATTTTTTTCAACTCATTTATGTTAATATTAATGGGAACTTGCCTAGGATAGTCAAAGTCAACTGGGGTAAAATCATGCATTGGACTTGATTCTGCTGAGTTCTCCCGTGAAGACATAATTTCTTCATGTTTCAGCTCGTCACTCGGCTCCGGTTCCATTCCTTGGTTTCTTCTTTCCACTCTGATCCAATCTCTGAGGCAAACTAGAACATTCATTGTTCCCAATGAGTGTCGGTTGTCTTCAAGCTGTTGTCGTCCCTGACTAAAGGCGCTCTCTGATGTAACGGTTGACATTGGAACATTCAAGATGTCTCTAGCTAATCTTGAAAGCACGGGATATTGTGTTTCAATCCAACATGTTTATCCATTATCTGCGATCCTCTGGCGGCGACCGAAGATAATATTTCATCTCTTCCCGATAAGTTGAGGTGTAAGTTCTCTCATCAACACTGTTCCAACAAGGTAAATCATAAAAGGAATCCAGAAAATCACTATGTGTCAGCCTTTTAGAAGATGATGGCTCCTTGGGAGGATGAGGAACGACAGTTGGCGTGATATTTATTGGTACGGCTAAGTCAAATAAATCAGCATGGTGATTATATAATTTTTCTATGTATCAATTCGCATCACTCATAGTCATTCACAAATCAGGTTCTGCTTTTTCAAATTCAGAATCATTGTTAGTATTTATTTCTAAGTTAACATAAATAATAGTACTAAAGTGGCACATAGTATTATATTTAATGCACGAATTTAACATAGCACCAACCAAGTAAATAGGGGGAATCGGGAAAAAGATATTTTTTAAATTTAGTAAACATGACATCAACAGATTCTTTATAACCATCTTTATTTTTATATTCTTTAAGCAAACTAGAAATATCAACTATATATCCCAAAATATTACAAACAGTAGGATAATACGCACCAGAAAATTCAACCGTAGCTACATAAATTTTTTCTAAAAACTTAACAAGATCATTAATTACAACCCAATCAGAATCATGTAGCATGCAATCAGCAGAATCACTGAATGAACCGCAATGTTGGTTAAAAGCTAGTGTAATAGAAACTCTATATTTATAACAAGTTTTTAAAAAATCATATGTAGAATTTCATCTAATATCAATTTCCTCAGGCATCAATATCGGTGCAAGTCCATTTTCTTGACATTTAATTTTAAATTCTCTAATTCTTTTTCTTGGATTATTTTCTTGAATAAAACCAACAAGAAGACGAATTTTTTCAATATAAAGCTCAAAAAATTCAAGACCATCTTTTACAATTAAATTATATATATGACATGCACACTTAATATGAAAAATTTTAGGCAACGATGGAGATAACATAGATTTTAATTTTTTTTATAGCAGTCTTGTTGTTAGAAGTATTATCAAAAGTAATACATAAGATTTTATTTTTGATACCATAAAATCCGGCAACTTTAACAATAGAATCAGCAATAAAATCTCCAATATGTTTACGGTCTTCATCATATAAAAAAGCAAGAATACGCTTTTGCATCACAAAATTATTATCCATCCAGTGACAAGTAATGGTTAAATAATTATTTTTATTTACAGCATGACCAAGATCAGAAGTTAGGGACACTCTACATTGAATATTTTTTAACAACGTTGATAAATAAAAACAATATTGTGAATGAAGTCTAAAAATATCAGATCAACGAGTACGATTAAACATAGGATTATAAATAGATTGAATATAATGAATAAAGGCATCGAAGAAGGGAAACTAAAAGGAAAACAACCCACAGCTACCATTTTAGCTATTTCTTCCCGGTCCCTCAATTTATTATACTTCTTCGTTACCTGACCGGTTGCTGGGTCCATTGTAGTTTGCGTTGGCCCATCAACATCCCCACCACCTCGTGCAATTTCTAACTCTCTTTTGTGAGAATCACCTATATGTCTCATTAACGTACCCGTACCTCCTTGCTTGCCTCCGTTTTTATGTTTATATATTTGTTGACAAATATTGCATTGCACCTCAGTATATGATATACGTTCAAAAAATTGCCATGCAATACTAGTTGTTTTACTAGGTCTTGGGGTACGGGGAGGACGGGAAGGGATATTAACCAATTCAGATCTAACATTAGCATTTTCTACTACGGGTATCTCATCAATATTTTCATCATCTTCGTCTAAATTAACCGCATCTACTTCATTTTCTTCTTCTATACTGTAATTTTCCTGAGCTTATACATAATCCATATCATGAGTACCTACACCTATTTCTTCCTCAAAAGGTGTACCAAGCGGTACCGGAGACAAAGGCACACGGGTATATATACTACTTGAAGTACCTCTACCACTAGTAATTCGCTTTTTACTACCACTACTGCTTCCGAAATAAAAATTTTTAACACCTTTAGTAGTGAGGTTTCTTAATTTATCCATAGTATAAATTAAATTAAACTAAAAAAATTTAAAATACACATATAATAAAATTAAATATTCAACAATTAATACTGTTTTGCGGAGAAATTTTGACTTTTTGAAAGAGAGTCGCCACTTAATTTTTGAAAAGGAATTAAGAAACCTTTATAAAAGTTACTTCAAACGATTCAAAACAGGAAAATCGTTTTAAGTTAGAGATTCTAGATAAGCGGTTCCTATTAAAGTTTTAGGAAGGTGTTAGGCACCTAAAACGTCCGCTAACTTGCGGTTATCCGGAATGTTTGAAAATCGTCTTTTGATTAACTTCGAAAAGATTACTTTGTTGAAATAGTGATTTGATTTTTCAAAAAAAAAAAAGACTTGTGTAAAATAGATTTAGGCGACTTAGTAGGGATTTTAACTAAGTCTAAACAAAACTAATAAACAAATAAACACATAAAAGGGGAAGGGAGGAGAAAGTAAATGATTTAAGCCATTAGGCCCAAATCAACGAGACCTGTCCTAGTCTAGTTGGGCTTTCAACCCATTTCACCTATCCTAAACTATTTTTCGATCCTTTGGCTCGAGTCTTGCTCCACCTGTATTAAATACAACTTTTGCTTCAAGGCAAAAATGAATGAATAAATAAATGACTAAATGAATAAATAAAAAGAAGACAATAATAAAAATTGAGACTTTTCAACTCTTTTAGTGACCTCATCACTGGGTTTTGACCCATTTTCGTTCTTTGTCTTTCTTCTAGAACCCACACGATATGTAATGTACCTTGAGTTTAAACTTCGAACTTGACTCGAAGGGGTGAGCCTCATTTATCCATTACGAAATGCAGGAGGAGAGGAGTCCATTTGGACTCGAGATATATTTTTTTGCATGCAAAGAAAAGATAAAGAAATTAATATATGTTCAAGGCATAAAAGTGACATATTTCAAAGTAAAAGAAATTATCAAGAACCAATTTTTGAATAACAAGAATAAGCACACTTGCACAAGAATAAGAGTCAACAAATAAAAAATGCAAAGCAAAAGTTTCGCAATCATACTATGCATGAGTCAAAAATATCCAAATAATTTTATTTAGCCGCAAAAAATTGAACTTTCTTATTATTTTGAAAAGACAACATGCGAACAAAGAAGAATAAACATCTTAGATGAAAAATAAAGCTAGCATTTCATATCTTATATGAGGGTTTTGAAATCCATTAAAATAATTAGTAAGCAAATGACAAATTCTTGACTTAACTAATTACTATTTTTATTAAGGCGCGACAAATAATAATAACTATTCTTCCAACATAAAATAAACAACTTTACATGCTAAAAAAAAACAGATCTACCAACAATAAGTTTAAACAAGACATGGGTATTGTTTTTCAAGTAAAGATCTAAACTTTATCCAAAATAATCAAAGAATAAAGTAAGAAAAGAGAAACAATCAATATTATCTATTCTTTTCAACATAAAGGAAATAAGTTTACATGGTAAAAATAAATATATCTACCAACAATAAGTTTAAACAAGACATGGGTATCGCTTTTTAAGTAAAGATATAAACTTTATTCAATAATCAAAGAATAAGGTGAAAAGACAAAACATTCAACATTAACTATTCTTCTAAACATAAAGAAAATAACTATACATACTAAGAACAAATGTATCCAACAACAATGAGTTTAGAAAAAACATAAATACATCTTTAAAGCGAAGATTGAAACTTTATCCAAAATAATCAAAGAATGAAGTCAAAAAAGACACATACAACTATTGTTAGCTCATTTTTATATCATGAACATGAAAATAATTAGAATATCGACACCACAACGTCCTAGGGCCTTCAAGGCTATCTACAACATACAATCCCAACAAATAAAATTATATCTACGAACTACGAAGAAGAAAAAAGATGAAGAGAAAACGATAATAAAAAATAAAAAATAAAATAATAATAATAAAAAAAGAAGGTGTGTTTACCTTTTAGGGGGCAGCAAAACGAGACTTCGAGCTTCGTTGGAATCAACCACCATCGAAAAGCGTCCCCGGCAACTCAAAATTTTGATTAGCCAATCAACTTTATGAAACAAAAAATTTTTACTAAATAAAAATAACTATTTTTGCACAAAAAGATTTTTTCACCTTTCTAGCCTTTTTTTTCTTCCTTCTCCCCTCCTCTCTCTACCAAAGTAGTGGTAGTATTTATAGGAGAGAATGAGATTTTTTTTTCCTTTTCCACTAATGTGAGAGAAAAGTATTTATAGAAAATGATAGAGATTTATTTCTTGTCATCTACCAATGTGGGAGAAAATGCATTTAGGGGGGTTTTTGGAATGTAAAAATTAAAGATAAGGTGAGGTGGAAGATAATGTGGGGGAAATAGTACAATGTAGTGCAATCTTTGAATTCCAAAATTGGAAAAGGACAAAGTTGGGGGGAATAGTACAATTTGAACTTATTTTTTGGTGGGAATTGGGTAAAAGTTATGAGAGTTCTTGAGAATTTTGGGGTTATTTAAAATATAACCCCAATTGGAATTTAAAATTTAGCCATATTTATTTATTTTGACCAAATTAAAAATTAATTGACGAATTGCATTGCAATTATGACCAATTTTCAATTATGGTCAAATCTAATAGATTGGCTAAATTAAATTAAAATTCGATACGAATTAATACCTTTTTTTTATCCCGAGCTTCTTGATTTAATAAAATGAATGCATATTTATCCAAATAAATTATTTTTGAGAATAAATATATTTAAATTAAGATTTTAAAATTTTGAATTTATTTTCAAGATAAGCCTTACTTAAATTCGATAGTTTGTAAAATAAATATTTAAGTAACAAATTATAAAATCTCGTATAACTGAACATAGAGTATATAATTGCTACTTAAAATGACAAAATCACGTACGAAAAATATTTTAATTTTTTTTATTTGGATGAAATAATCTCCTGTATCTTGACTGGCGTTTGATTTGTTGATATTGTCTGTTGTCGTTTCTTGCACTGCTTTTTATTGGGTTATCGGCTCGGGGCTCTGGTTGGGGCTTTGGGTAGTGAGTCCAGTGATGTTTGCTCTCTATTTGACTTTAGTTTTGTTTCTTCATTATTTCTTCGAATTTGTGTGAGCCTTGTATTTCTTGCTGCTGCTTTGCTACTACCATTGTTTATATTCTCTTATATTTTCTTGTAGTAGTGGCTGTGGGCGGTGATGGTTGGATAGGGTCATGTCCGAGGGGGTTGGGGCGTGGGGCTGTTGTGGGGGCGGGGGATGAGGAAAGGGCGGGAGTGGGAGGGAGGCCAAGGTTTGGCCTCAGGGGTGGTAGAGAAAGACGTGGGGATAGTGAGGGTAGGCTGAGGGTTGGATCTTGGAATATAGGGACCCTTCACGGTAAGTCCATAGAGCTTGTGAAGATTCTTAGAAAGAGGAGGATTAATATTGCGTGTGTTCAAGAGACCAAGTGGGTAGGGTCTAAGGCTAGGGATGTGGATGGTTACAAGCTGTGGTACTCTGGGAGCGAGAGGCATAGGAATGGAGTTGGCATCTTAGTAGATGAAGAGCTTAGAGATCAGGTAGTAGAGATGAAGAGGATCAACGACAGGTTGATGACTATTAAGTTGGTCATTCGGGGGTTTACCCTGAACGTGTGTAGTGCTTATGCGCCGTAAGTGGGCTTGGAGGGGGAGGAGAACAGGCGGTTTTGGGAGGCTTTGGATGAGGTGGTGAGAGGCGTGCCTAGCTCGGAAAAGATTGTTGTAGCAGGAGATTTCAACGGGCACATCGAGGCGTTACCGGGAGGCTTTGGTGATGTGCATGGTGGTTTTGGTTTTGGGGAAAGAAATGAAGAGGGGGCTACTCTATTGGATTTTGCGAGGTCCTTTGGGCTAGTGGTGGTGAACTCGGGCTTCCCGAAGAAGGACGATCACCTGATCACCTGATCACCTTTCGAAGCGCGATATCCAAGACCCAGATTGACTTTTTGATGCTTAGGAAAGGGGATAGGGTGTTGTGTAAGGACTGTAAGGTCATCCCGAGTGAGAGCCTTTCGACCCAGCATAGGCTCTTGATTATGGATTTGGGTATAAAGAAGATTAGAAAGAGGAGGGGTGAGGAGTGTCGACCTAGAATTAAGTGGGGCGGCTTGACGCCAGTGAATGCGTGGGAGATCGGGGAGAAGTTGGCGGGAATGAGGGTGTGGGAGTGTAGGGGGGACTTGGATAGTATGCGGGATAGGGTGGCTAGGTGCATCAGGGAGAATGCAAGTGAGGTGTTGGGTGTTTCTAGGGGCCGGGCTAGGCATCATCGGGGGGATTGATGGTGGAATGAAGAGGTTAAGAATAAAGTGGGGACCAAGAAAGGGGCGTACGCTAAGTTGGTTGAGAGTAAGGACGAAGAAGAGAAGCGGGTGAAAAGGAAAGAGTACAAGCTAGCTAAGAAGGAGGCTAAGTTAGCAGTTACGGCGGCTAAGACGGTCGCGTTTGAGAGCTTGTATGCAGGGTTACAGGGGAAAGGAGGGGAGAAAAAGTTGTTTAGACTCGCTAAGGCTAGGGAGAGGAAGGGTCATGACCTCGACCAGGTGAGGTGCATTAAGGGGAAGGACGGTACAGTGTTGGTGGAGGACGACCACATTAAGAATAGATGGCAGTCGTACTTTCATAGGCTCTTGAATGACAAAGGGGATAGATCTATTGTGTTAGGGGAGCTGGAGCACTCAGAGGAGTGTCGGGATTTTAGTTATTGTAGACGTTTTAAGGTAGAAGAGGTTAGAGAGGCTGTTCGCAGGATGCGAAGGGGTAGGGCGACGGGGCCGGATGAGATACCGGTGGAGTTTTGGAAGTTCGCTGGAGAGGCTAGTGTAAGGTGGTTAACTGGATTGTTTAACGAAATCTTCAAGACGACAAGAATGCCCGAGGCTTGAAGATGGAGTACCATGATCCCTCTCTATAAGAATAAGGGTGACATCCAGAGTTGCAATAACTATAGGGGGATTAAGTTATTGAGTCACTCTATGAAGATTTGGGAGAGAGTGGTAGAGGTGAGGATGAGACAGATAGTGTCTATTTCAGAAAACCAGTTTGGATTTAGGCCTGGCTGCTCGACGACGGAGGCAATTCACCTGGTACGGAGGCTGGTGGAACAGTATAGGGAAATGAAGAAGGACCTGCACATGGTGTTTATCGACCTGGAGAAGGCATACGACAAAGTCCCCAGGGAGGTACTTTGGAGATGCTTGGAGGTGAGTGGAGTCCCGCTGGCATATATCAGAGCAATTAAGGACATGTATGATGGAGCGAAAACTCAGGTGAGGATGGCGGGAGGAGACTCAGAGCATTTCACTGTCTTGACAGGATTGCATCAGGGATCTACTCTTAGTCCTTTTTTGTTTGCTTTGGTGATGGATGTGTTGACGCGGTATATTCAAGGGGAGGTGCCTTGGTGTATGCTTTTTGCAGATGATGTAGTTTTGATTGATGAGACGCGAGGGGGTGTGAATGACAAATTAGAGGTGTGGAGACAAATGCTTGAGTCTAAAGGGTTCAGGTTGAGCAGAAGCAAGACAGAGTATTTGGAATGCAAGTTTAATGACGTGAGGCTGGAGAATGAGGTGGTAGTGAAGTTGGAATCACAGGAGGTATGTAAGAGGGATATTTTCAAGTATCTCGGGTCCGTGATCTAGGGTAACGGCGAGATTGACGAGGATGTCTCGCACCGTATTGGGGCAGGATGGATGAAGTGGAAGCTCGCGTTGGGGGTGTTGTGTGATAAGAAGGTGCCGCCCAAGCTTAAAGGCAAATTCTACAGGGCGGTAGTCCGTCCGTCCATGTTGTATGGAGCGGAGTGTTGGCCAATTAAGAACTCCCACATCCAAAAAATGAAGGTGGCAGAAATGTGGATGTTACGTTGGATGTGTGGGCTGACTAGAGGGGATAGAGTTCGGAATGAGATTATCAGGGAGAAGTTTGGTGTGACTCCAGTGGAGTATAAGATGCGGGAAGTCTGATTGAGATGGTTCGGATACGTGATGAGGAGGGGCATGGATGCCCCGGTTTGTAGGTGTGAGAGGCTAGCGTTGGATGGTTTTAGGCGGGGTAGGGGTAGGCCGAAGAAGTACTGGGGTGAGGTGATTAGGCGGGACATGGAGCAGTTACAGCTCACCGAGGACATGACCCTAGATAGGATGATCTGGAGGACGCGAATTAGGGCAGAAGGCTAGGGTCAGTTTGGGTCGCTAGTGTAGGGAATTACTTGGTGGGGGTATTATTCTTGTTATGATACCTTGTTCCATGTTTTATTACGAATCTGTGTGCTTTTCTCTGTTTTTATTACTTATGGGTGCCGTATTTATGTTATGAAATCTTGTTCTGTGCTTTACTATGTATTTGTGTGGTATCTCGTGTCTTGAGCCGGGGGTCTATCAGAAACAGCCTTTCTACCTCTTTAGAGGTAGAGGTATGGACTGCGTACATCTTACCCCCCCCCAGACCCCACTAGGTGGGAATACACTGGGTTTGTTGTTGTTGTTGTTGTTGTTTATTAAAAACTAAAGAAATTCAGGATTAAATTTAGTCGTGGAGGAAAAAAATTAGGTGTCAACAGCTGCCCCCTCCCTTTGGGTAGGGTGGATATAAGTAACCCTGGGCAAAAGGAGGTTGACGTTCCTAATTTTTGTCCGACCATAGATTCGAATCTGAAAGAGGTTAGTTTTCGCACGAGTTTTATAGAGTCATGGACAAACCTCGGTATTAGGTTTCGTACATATCCCAGGTTACATGAGATTCAGGCCACTTGTAGTTCATAGATATTGATTTAAAGCACGATTTTGAAAAAATTCACAAGTTATCTCAGTTTTAGAGTGTTTGATAAAACTGAGAAATTGGGGAATAAAGGGATTAGGGGGGAGGTTGGAATGCAGTCGAGTTTTCTACATAGATCCCAGCCTACATATCCCCAAGATTTTAGGGAATCAGATTGTTTGTAGTTCGACTCAATCGGTAGAAAAGATAGTCTTTTATTTCAGACCATCTTTGGCTTGGAATGCGTGACAAGTTGATTGAGTTGTAGAAAAGAGGCTTGTAACCTCTTGACCATGAATGTCGGATCCTTCACATCCATAGTTAAGAACTTACCTGGACATAATTTCCAAAACTCTAAGTGTGTTGCCACCTGAATTCGAAAAAGAGAAGGTTACCCTTGGCATAAGTTTAAAAATATCCCGAAGGTGAAGCTGAAACCAGAATATCCTGAAATACCCAAAAGCCTTCTAACAGGGGTGTGTTTGGATGGTGGTGGTGATCATCCTTTAGCTCGCGTCCAAAGAGTTTGACGTTCCTCTTTAGACTATGTCCCGTTTTGCTGCTGAGAAAGAGTTCCACGTCGTGTTACGTCCTTTTAGGAGTCGTCCGCACCTGTGGTTTTGATTTGATATTTTCATCCTTTCGGATGCTCTCGACAATTTCTCAAGCAAAAAGTGTTAATACTAAAATAATTCACGAAAGGTGTAGGTAGTCTTTTACCATATCTCCGTGTGAGTTGTGGCCTGGAAAGTGGAGTCATCTCTTCATGGTACCTGTTTGGAATGAAATAACTGGAAACAACAAACACAACAACCCTCTCGGTTATTGTATAATTATGACATTTATTGGTTTAATACGTCTTCAAAATGGGGCGGCCCTTTTGGACACCAGGGATACTTTATGCAGAACGGTCTCTACAATAGTGAAATCTTGTGCTCCCTTTTGGTTACCTATATCACTTGTTGTATGTGGAATGATGAACTCTCCGGTTATAGCCGATGATTGATTTATAAATTTTCCTTAAATTGTCAATCTTTGGATAATCTTGTGTATTATTTGATATTGGATGCGAGGCGACTTACAGATATCCTTTGAATTTCTAGCTTTTAGGTAATCCTGCACATCATCCAACTTTGAATAAGAGATGACTTACAGATATCCCTCCAATCGCTAGCTTTCAGGTGTTCCTGCATATCATCCGACCTTGGATACAATATGACTTATAGATACTCCCTCAAATTGACCGTCTTTGGGTAATCCTGCACATAATCGATCTTGGATATGACATGGATTATAGAGAACCCTTGGACGTATCAATTTTACAACCTTGCATATCCTCCGATAAGGATTTAGTTGCGACTTACGGATAACCTTTGAACCATCAACTTTTGGGCGATCTTGCACACTATCCGGTTAGGATGTTATTGTGGCTTACGAATGACCTACAGGCTATCAACTCATAGGTTATCTTGCACACTATCCTATTTCAAATAATATCACTTATAGATGACCTTCAAATTGTCAATTGCTAGAAAATCTTATATATCATTCATCCTTAGATGGCGACCTGAAGGCGTTCCTCCAAATCGTGTGCTCTTAATGTATTCAGATGTTGATTTATGAAAAGATGATGATATCCTCGATGCTAGTGTTGTGTCTTGCGTGTAAACAGATATATTGAATGCTGATGATATCCTCAACGCCAGCGTTGTGTCTAGCGTGTCGATAGATATATTGAATGCTGATGATATCCTCGACGCCAGCGTTGTGTCTAGAGCGTCAATAGATATTGAATGCTGATGATATCCTCGATGCCAGCATTGTGTCTAGTGTGTCGACAGATATATTGGATGTTGATGATATCCTCTACGCCAGCGTTGTGTCTAGTGTGTCGACAGATATATTAGATGCTGATGATATCCTCGACACCAGCATTGTGTCTAGCGTGTCGACAGATATATTGGATGCTGATGATATCCTCTATGCCAGCATTGTGTCTAGCGTGTCAAAAGATATATTTGATGCTGATGATATCCTCGACACCAGTGTTGTGTCTAGCGTGTCAACAGATATTGAATGATGATGATATCCTCGACGCCAGCGTTGTGTATAGCGCATCAACAGATATTGAATGCTGATGATATCCTCGACGCCAACATTTTGTCTAGCTCGTCAACAGATATATAATGGCCTTTGCGGCAATGATATGTGATCGCCTTAGCGGCAATAATATGCAATGGCCATTGTGGCAGTGATAAAATAATTTTACCTATCTTCATTTGTCAGTGTCCCGCTTTCTACATGCACCTATACTCAAGGTAGACGATTAGTAGACACAAAGTCGCTTTTACTAGCGACTATTTTTAGGAAAGTTCTAAATACGATACGTGTAAAGAAGACAAAGTGCTTTTGTTTGTCGCCTACGATCTCAAGAAATGAGATGGACAAATCAAAAGGTCCTCAATAAATAGGCATTAAACCTATTTTTAGGGCTGCCCTAAAATACCATTCTTGGGCATTAATGATATGTTGTGGCTCCCAATTTGCTTGGGGATTTTTGAAAGAGACTCTAATTTTGTGTATTGATACCTGCATCCACACAAAAATGATTAGTTGAATGAAATTACTCCATGTTGACCTTCTTCGATCCTTGATTTGCTCCTTGCCATCTCTTGGGCATTCCACCATATTGAGACTTCCACCCTGACACTTTATCCCAAATGATGTCTAGGCAAGTACTAAGTAAGTGAGTCGTAAGATTTTTGAAAATAGTCTTAAATTTTTGAAAATAATTTTGAATACTTCTGTAAAATTTTAGAAAATTTTTGCTAGTCATGTCGTGTACTAGCTCAATGAACGTCTTCATCGTGGTTCTAACTATATCCGATGGATGGTTTCCAAAACTCATGATTATTGTTAGAGGGTTTCTTCAAGTAGTTCTATCATAGCCAAATATTAAGTCTACCCAAACTTTGTTACAGTTGGTGGTTTCCAAAGCTTTAACCTATGGTGCTGGGGAATTTGGAATATGTTCCGGTATTTGGTGGAAATTTTGAGGTCTTCCTCAAAATTTCTGCCCCAGTTTAAACTTGTTTGAGATAATACCAATCTGAGTGGATCTAAAGTCCTTGCTGATCTTCATTCTCTTTGTTGGATGTTGATCTTTTCTTGTGAATAATTTTTTAGATTCCTTTTCGAAAATTCTGCCCCAGTTTCTGTTTTCTAGGGTTATATGACCGAGCCGTTGGGCGCCTACGTATCCCGTTAAAGTAGGAATCAGGTCAAACGTAGTTTAGGCCTACGCTAGGGATATATATATAAAAATCTAATGGGTTGACCGAAGCCGACATAGGCCGCCTATGTATCCTTTTTGTTGGGAATTCAGGTCATCACGTAGTTCATACATAAAGAGAAACAATAAATTATCCTAAGGGGTTGACCGGAGCCGACATAGGCCGCCTACGTATCCCTTTCTTGAGAATTTAGGTCAAACGTAGTTAGTACATAAAGAGAAACAATAAATTATCCTAAGGGGTTGACCGAAGCCGACATAGGCCGTCTACGTATCCCTTTCTTGGGAATTTAGGTCAAACGTAGTTCGTACATAAAGGGAAAGGATTCTAGGCAGCTACATACTAGCAAACAACATTATTATAAAGGTGAGTACAAACAAACTAATAAAAAAAAAAACTAGAACTTCATTCAAACATAATATCTTTTTACAACATCAGAATTGATTGGTTTGGTCCACTCTGTGCCATCCATTTCAGACAAAATCAGAGCTCCTCCAGATAGCACCTTGCGAACTATGTATGGACCTTGCCAGTTTGGAGCGAACTTGCCCTTGTACTCCTCTTGGTGAGGGAATATTCGTTTGAGGTTCAGTTGCCCTACTTCAAATGCTCGAGTTCTTACCTTCTTGTTAAAGGCACGAACCATCCTGTGTTGATACAGCTGACCATGGCATACAACGGTCATTTTCTTTTCATCAATTAACATGAATTGTTCATAGTGAGCACGGACCCATTCTTCTTTACTCAGTCCAGCTTCCTGAATAATCCTTAGGGAAGGTATTTCGACCTCAGCGGGTATCACAGCTTCATTCCCATAAACTAGTAAATAGGGAGTTGCCCCTGTGGAGGTTCGAACTATTGTTCGATACCCTATCAAGGTGTAAGGTAACATCTCGTGCCATGATTTATCATTTTCAACCATCTTTCTCAAGATCTTCTTGATATTCTTGTTAGCAGCTTCTACGGCTCCATTCATTTGGGGATGGTACGCTGTCGAGTTGCGATGCACAATCTTGAATGATCACAAATTTCTTTCATCAAGTGACTGTTCAGGTTTTCCCCATTATCAGTAATAATCGATTCCGGCACTCCAAATCGGCAAATCAAGTTATTCCTGATGAAATCTGCAACCACTTTCTTAGTAATAGCTCTATACGAAGTAGCTTCAACCCACTTAGTAAAATAATCAATGGCAACCAAAATAAATCTATGCCCATTCGATGCTAGTGGCTCTATTGGTCCGATGAAATCCATGCCCCAAGATACGAAAGGCCAAGGAGAATTCATTGCGTGAAGCTCGTGTGGAGGCATTCGAATTAGATCTCCATGTATTTGACATTTTGGACATCTCTGCACAAACTTACTACAATCATTTTCCATAGTCATCCAGAAGTAACCGGTTCTCAGGATCTTTCTGGAAAGGACAAACCCATTCATGTGGGGCCTACAAAATCCAGCGTGTACCTCTTTTATCAACTTATTGGCTTTCGCCGCATCGACGCATGTTAGGAATCCCAAATCAGGAGTCCTCCTAAAAAGAATTTCTCCACTTGGAAAGTAATTCTTTGCCAAACGCCGAATTGTCTTCTTTTGGTTGTTACTAGCCTCTTCAGTATTTATTCCAGATTCCAAATACCTCTTAATGTCATAGTACCAAGGCCTTCCATCATGCTCCTCTTCCACGTGTATGCAATGCGCGGGTTGCTCCTTCAGTCTTATTTCTAAAGAATTGATGTGACTCTGATCCGGGTGCTGAATCATGGAATATATCGTGGCTAAAGCATTAGCAAACTCATTTTGTGTCCGTGGGATATGTCTGAAATCAACATCCTTGAATCTTCCGCATAATTCTTGCACCAGCTCCACATAAGGAGTAATCTTGGAGTTTTTTACTGTCCATTCTCCCCATACCTGGTGAATCAGCAAATCTGAATCTCCGATGGCTAGCAATTCACGAACACCCATGTCAAGTGCCAATTTGAGCCCCAGGATGCAAGCTTCATATTCATCCATGTTGCTGGTGCATGGAAAATGTAACTTAGCAGTTACCGAATAATGTTGGCCCGTTTCTGACACCAAAACTGCTTCAATTCCTGAACCTTTGAAGTTGACCGCCCCATCAAAAAATAGCCTCCATTCGAGGTAGATTTTCGTGATATTTTCTCCTACGAACAAAACTTCCTCGTCTGGAAAGTATGTTCGAAGTGGCTCGTATTCCTCATCAACTGGGTTTTCAGCCAAATGATCTGCTAAGGCTTGCCCCTTGATTGCTTTTTGGGTTACATACACAATGTCAAACTCACTCAACAACATTTGCCACTTGGCTAGCTTTCCTGTTGGCATGGCCTTCTGGCATGTATACTTTAATGGATCCATTTTCGAGATGAGTTAAGTTGTGTATGATGACAGATAGTGCCTCAACTTTTGTGCCGTCCAAGTCAAATCACAACATGTCCTTTCTATAAGAGTGTAACGGGATTCATATGGTGTGAACTTTTTACTCAAGTAGTAAATGGCTTTCTCTTTCCTGCCGGTCTCATCATGTTGCCCGAGGATGCATCCGATAGCATTTTCTGAGACTGACAGGTAAAGAAATAATGGAATTCCTTCTTTCGGTGGGACCAAAACCGGTGGTGCAGACAAGTATTCCTTGATGCGATCAAAAGCTCTTTGACATTCTTCTGTCCACTCATTCAGTGCATTTTTCTTCAACATCTTGAGAATTGGCTCGCATATAACTGTTGATTGATGAATATTCTAATGTAATTCAGATGACCCAGGAAACTTATAACTTCTTTCTTGGTCCTCGGCGGTGGTAAGTCTTGAATTGTCTTGATTTTGGATGAGTCTAGCTCGATCCCCCTTCTGCTGACTATGAACCCCAACAACTTCCCTGATGGCACACCAAAAGCACACTTAGAAGGATTTAACTTCAAACTGTACATTCTTAATCTGTTGAAGAATTTCTCCAGATGAGTTAGATGATTCGAACTCTCGCGGGATTTAATAATTACATCATCCACATACACCTCAATCTCTTTATGGATCATATCATGGAAAATCATCATCATGGCCCTCATATATGTCACACCTGTATTCTTGAGACCAAACGGCATTACCCTGTAATGATAAACACCCTAGGGCATAATAAAAGTCATTTTTTCTGCATCTTCCTCATCCATCAGTATCTGATGATAGCTGGCGAAACAATCAACGAATGACTGCATTTCATGTTTTGCACAGTTATTGATGAGAATGTGGATGTTGGGCAACGAAAAATTATCTTTAGGACTGGCTCTGTTCAAGTCTTTATAGTCAACACAAATTCGAATCTTGTCGTCCTTCTTTGGCACAGGGATGATGTTGGCCAACCATGTCGGATATTTTGTGACCTCGACAACCTTAGACTGGATTTGTTTTTTCACTTCTTCCTTGATATTTAGACTTAAATTTGGTTTGAATTTTCTTACTTTTTGCTTGACTGGATCAAACTCAAAATTTATCGGCAATTTATGTGACACAATGCTGGTGCTCAACCCTAGCATATCATCATAGGACCAAGCAAACACGTCGATATACTCCCACATCAGGTGGATGAGCTCTTCCCTTTGTGGAGCCACAATGTGGACACTGATACTGGTCTCTTTGATTTCATCGTGATCTCCCAAGTTGACTGTTTCAGTTTCTTCCAGATTGGGTTTTTCGCGATTCTCAAATTACTCCATATCTTCAACTAACCGTTCCTCATTATCGTCCTTCCAACCATCATCGTCCCCTTTATTTTTTTCGTTCAGGCTTTGACATGACACAATATTGGCAGGTTTTAAGCTATTGTTACTGTAATGGACAAACAAACTAAGTTAGATGATAAGAAAATAACAAAACATATGACTAGGAGAGTTTTAGAACTAATATAGTTTTCCAAATAAATGAAGGACTTTTCATTGAAATTTGAGAAATAATTACAACACCATGGCTTGTGACTTGCATAAATACAAGCCCCCGCCTTTTTTGAAAGCAGTAAGATACAAAAATAAAGTTTTGAGATATAAAAGATGGATCGCGGGGCCTCCTCCGGATCATCATCGATTTCAAAACTATTAGTAATTGCCCTTTCATCTACCACGATGGGCGATGAATTATGAGCGGAGTGGAGGTCCAATTTTGCAAAGCCTCCCCTGGCGCAATCTACTTCACCCCGCTAGACTCTGGGAGATCTTCTGGTACAGCATTGCATCCTTCAAACAAATCTCATATCCCATCCACAAGACCATCATCATCTGAAATCTCTTGTATGGGAAATGACTGGAATAGGAGTGGTAAGGGCCTAAACAGACTCTTTTCTGGCTCATCCTCAACCCTATCTTTTCTAGTAGGCTGATACCCTAACCCGTGCTTAGAGCTTCTCTCTGTGATCACAATAGGCTCAATAATTCCTTGTAAATTCTTGCTCAAGCCTCGACTAGGTTCGAACCCATTTCTTAACATTAAAGTTGCAATCATTTTGTAGATAGAAGGCATTGATATTTTAGGTGTCGAATCTCTTTCCGTAGCGTTTACAATTTCCACTGTATAGAAACTGCTACCTTTTGGAACATCTTCAATCACCGACACATAACCATTGAGACGGTCCGCTTGAATTCCTTCTCCTTGGATAACTACTTTATGATCTTTCCAAATGAACTTCAATAATTGATGAAAGGGTGATGAAATTGCATTTGCCCCGTGTATCCATGGTCTTCCCAAAAGCAGGTTGTAGCTAGGATGGATATCCATAACATGAAACTTAGTCTTAGACTCAGCAGACCCCATTTGGATGTGCAAATCAATCTCTCCTATGGTATCTCTCTGCCCTCCATCGAATGCTCTCATATTTACGTAGTTTGATGAATTTTCCCTAGATAATAGTCCATTTGGACCAACGTGGAGAGGGGATAAATATTCATACCATATCCGTCGTCTATTAATACCTGACTAATTGTATAATCTCAACAAATGATGGTGATATGCATGGCTTTGTTGTGCATTGCTCCTTCAAATGGCAACTCTTCATCACTGAATGATATGCGATGGTTCCCCACAACGTTCCCTATCATCGCAACCAAATTCTCAACACTCGTTTCTGTGGGAACATACGCTTCCTCCAAGACCTTCGACAGAGCTTGTCGGTGATGTTGCGAGCTCAATAATAGTGCCAAGATAGAGATTTGGGCTGGCGTTTTCTCCAAGTATTTGACAATTGAGTAATCATTTGGTTGCATACGCCTCCAAAATTCCTCAGCCTCTCCTTCAGTGATTGTCCTTTCTATGAATCTTTCTTGTTGGTCAATTCCTCAGGGATGTAACATCGTCCTGATCGCATCATCCCCTGGGCAGCGACGGTTTACACAATAAATTACTTCTTTGGAGGGGGAGCGTACACTTGAGTCGGTGCAGTCATCACTATAAATGGGGCTTTCTCGCTGATACCTAAGGTAGCCATAACTTTCTCTATCGTTCCTACATCTTCCACCCTTCTGCGCTTTTCGAAGTTTACCTGGGTAATGGTCTTGCCAGATGACCATTCGCCTTCTATTTTAATCATGTTAATTGTAGGTCCCCCATGGCTAGGAAGTGGATTAATACTAATATTTGGAGTAGGTGCCTGGAGCGTGATGACCTTTTGATCAATCAGATCTTGGATTCCGTGTTTCAAGATAAGACACTCCTCGGTACTATGCCCTGCTGCCCCTGAATGATAGGCACAATTTTGATCAGGGTGATAAAACTGGGAGCTAGGATTGACAGGCTTTGGCTGTACTGGTTGCAAATGACCAGTATTCTTTAATCTTTCAAATAATTGGGTGCGACTTTCAGCTAGTGGGGTGAAGTTTCGGGGAGGTTTCTTTTTGTGGTTTGGACGCTGGGGGTTATACGAGCTTAGGTTTGTAGGAGGGGGTACTTGGCGGTAATTTAGAGGTGTTTGGAAATTTGTTCGGCTATTTGGGGGAGCAATTTAGAAATGAGACTGATAATTTGGAGGTGGAACTGGGTATTGGGGAAAGATATTTGGCTGTGGAGCTTGGTATGATGGTGGGATGTTTGGGAGTAGAGTTTGGTATTGGGGGTGGACGTAGAATGCGTGCGGAAGTTTAGGTGATGGCGGGGAAGATAAAACATTTCTAGAGTTGAACCGTTGTTTCAATTTTGTAACAGAATTGGCAGAAACCCTACCTACCTCTTCCTTCTTCTTCTTAGAAAACATGGCAATTTCAGATGATGTCGGGGTTTTGGCAATTTTTCCTGTCCGAATACCTTCTTCCAATGATTCTCCTATTTTTATCAAATCCGCAAAAGTTGCTCTAACAACGGACACCATCCTGGTATAATATTCTCCTTCTTGAGCGCGAGAGAACACGGATACCATTTCCTCCTCGGACATATGGGGTTGCACTTTGGTAGCTTCTTTCCTCCAACGAAAAGTATAGTCTCGCAAACTCTCAACACTCTTTTGTTTGATCCAATCTAGTGAATACCGGTCAGGGACTATTTCGATGTTGAATGCGAACCGGTCAAGGAAACCCTTGGCCAATGTTTTCCAATCAGTCAACTTTTTCAGCTCCTGAGACATGAACCACTCCAAGGCTTCACCATTCAAACTTCGACTGAATAGGCGCATCAATAGTGCCTTGTTTTTCCCTATCCCTGCCAGTTGCTCACAGTACCTTCTTAGATGGGCCATTAGATTTTCGGTACCATCAAACATCTCAAACTTAGGGACTTTGTACCCTTCTGGTAGATCTACTCCCGGGTGAACACATAAATCGTCATACCCCAAACCGTCGTGGTCCTTGGCTCCATGAGACTCTTTGATCCTCATGATCTCCTCCTTCATAGCTAGTAAATTCCTTTCATGCTAGGCCTTCCACTCTTTCTCCTTCTTCTCGTAATGGTCCATCTCGAGATTAGGAAGGGGTTCATAGGTGTCAGGGGATACAATAGCCTGAAGGGGATTTAGAAGGGAGGCTTGATTTTGTGGATGAAAGGAATTTAGTTGGTAAGTGGGAAGGACGTTTTGGAAATTGGGAAGGCTCTGTGTACTTTGCGAGTAGTTTGGCGGAATTTGAGAAGGATTTCGCAGATTTGGACATGAATTTGGTGGATTCAAAGGTAGGTTTGATGTATTTTGTGGATTTGGGAGTGAATCTTGTGGATTTGGAAATGTGTTTTGAGGATTTGGGAATGGATTTGAAGGTGGGTTCTGTGGGGTTACGGATGGATTTTGTGGATGGTAGACGTTTGGATTATTTTCACGATTAGTATTTTGGACAAATGGAGGAGCGGAGCCGGATAATACGTTATTTGGTTGATCCCTAAGAATAGGTGTGCCGAGGGGAGAAATTTGGAGTGGAGTCCCATGTCCTCCCAGAGCGGGAGCATTGACGGTGATGGCCAAGTTAGCCAAATCCTGAGTGCGATTTATTTCTTCCTGAAGCATTTCTAACTTTCTTGCAAGTTCTGTAATCATCTCATTCTGTTCCGCTATCACATTATCCCGGATAGTCAATGCGCTTTCTTCATTATTTCCCGTCATTTTTGAATGATGGTCAGAGAATGGGATTTTGTGCGCTTTCGATCGGGTGAAGTTGGGATGTTTTGCCAGCTTATATCAACATGGAGTAATTTCTATTATCTGTAAAGTAAAACAACTCAAAGGCAGATGTGTTAGTTTCCGTATGTGATAAGTAATGCAAAATATTTGACAGAAAATAACCATATAGAATTGTTTGAGTCCTAGACAAATTCTTCCATAGGATCATAGTGGATAAACTTGCCTTTGATCCAAACAAACACCACAAGCACACAAAACATTATATAATGCGTACCCTAACTGGGGTGACCCTTTTTGAGCCAAGGGTTCAGGCCTAACGATTTTTGAAGAAAGTATATGCTTCCCTAAAGTCAATCCATTATAACCCAACTTATATTTGATACGAAACGGGCATAAATGCATACAAACGATAACAAAAGAGGGATACAATCTTTGGGGAAAAAGGGAAATAACATGAAAAAGGATAAGTTCTCGCGTAGGGGAGAATAGAAAAACTAGCTACTTGAGGCTCCTTCGTCTGCCTTTGCCTTCTTAGCTTTGTCCACTTCTCATATTGGTGACATCCGTCGGCGCTCAAATTGTGCCTTAGATGCAACCTCCTAAATCGATCAATTTCTTGCTTAACTTGCTTCAATTCTTCAAGCTTTTTCCCGACCCCCAAAGGATAATGGATTGAATTAGACAGGTATACATTTTATTCAACACATAAATATGGTTTGTCTATAATTGAATCGAGGTCAATAGACGTAGGGCAGGTATTCTAATGGGCCCAATACCCTGCTCGGGTATAGGGTCGTCCTAGGCTCATGCCTAAAATAGGGTTTTGGTTTTGTTCTATCCTAGGTGTCTAGAGTGGGTTTGAACATTGGTTATCAAGTGGACAACTTGAGTTTGAAAATACGAACAGTGTCAGATGACTCACGTGCTGATAAGCTATTCGTATTTTCAACACATTTTGGAATAGAACAACAGGGGTCGGGACATCCACGAAACCCCAAAACAGTTTATAAGATGCAGGATTATGCCATGAGAGGCGATAATTAAACTTTACATAATTAGAACACATAACCAATTAATCAAAAGACGAAATCAGTCATTTGGTTAGAACCTAGTTAAAGATTCCCCAGTAGAGTCGCCATTTCTATTTTGCGGAGAAATTTTGACTTTTTGAAAAAGAGTCGCCACTTAATTTTTGAAAAGGAATTAAGAAACCTTTATAAAAGTTACTTCAAATGATTCAAAATAGGAAAATCATTTTAAGTTAGAAATTCTAAATAAGTTGTTCGTATTAACGTTTTAGGAAGGTGTTAGGCACCTAAAACGTCCGCTAACTTGCGGTTATCTGAACTGTTTGAAAATCGTCTTTTGATTAACTTCGAAAAGATTAATTTGTTGAAACAGTGATTTGATTTTTTCAAAAAAAAAAGACTTGTGTAAAATAGATTTAGGCGACTTAGTAGAGTTTTAACTAAGTCTAAACAAAACTAATAAACCAATAAACACATAAAAGGGGAAGGGAGGAGAAAGTAAAGGATTTAGGCCATTAGGACCAAATCAACGAGACATATCCTAGTCTAGTTGGGCTTCCAACCCATTTCACCTGTCCGAAACTATTTTTTGAGCCTTTGGCTCGAGTCTTGCTCCACCTGTATTAAATACAACTTTTGCTTCGAGGCCGAAATGAATGAATAAATAAATGACTAAATGAATAAATAAAAAGAAGAAAATAATAAAAATTGAGACTTTTCAAGTCTTTTAGTGACCTCATCAATGGGTTTTGACCCATTTTCCTTCTTTGTCTATCTTCTAGCACCCGTACGCCATGTAATGGACCTTGGGTTTAAACTTCGAACTTGACTCGAAGGGGTGAGCCTCATTTACCCATTACAAATTGCAGGAGGAGAGGAGTCCATTTGGACTCGAGATATATTTTCTTGCATGCAAAGAAAAGATAAAGAAATTAATATATGTTCAAGGCATAAAAGTGACATATTTCAAAATAAAAGAAACTATCAAGAACCAATTTTTGAATGACAAGAATAAGCACACTTGCACAAGAATAAGAGTCAACAAATAAAAAATGTCAAGCAAAAGTTTCACAATCATACTATGCATGAGTCAAAAATATCCAAATAATTTTATTTAGCCGCAAAAATTCGAACTTTCTTATTATTTTGAAAAGACAACATGCGAACAAAGAAGAATAAACATCTTAGATGAAAAGTAAAGCTAGCACTTCATATCTTATATGAGGGTTTTGAAATCCATTAAAATAATTAGTACGCAAATGATAAATTCTTGACTTAACCAATTACTATTTTTATTAAGGCGCAACAAATAATAATAACTATTCTTCCAACATAAAATAAACAACTTTACATGCTAAAAAAAAAAACAGATCTACCAACAATAAGTTTAAACAAGACTTGAGTATTGTTTTTCAAGTAAGGATCTAAACTTTATCCAAAATAATCAAAGAATAAAGTAAGAAAAGAGAAACAATCAATATTATCTATTTTTTTAAACATAAAGGAAATAACTTTACATTGTAAAAATAAATATATCTACCAACAATAAGTTTAAACAAGATATGGGTATCGTTTTTCAAGTAAAGATCTAAACTTTATTCAAATAATCAAAGAATAAGGTGAAAAGACAAAACATTCAACATTAACTATTCTTCTAAACATAAAGAAAATAACTTTACATACTCAGAACAAATGTATCCAACAACAATGAGTTTAAAAAAAAAAAAAATACATCTTTAAAGCGAAGATTGAAACTTTATCCAAAATAATCAAAGAATGAAGTCAAAAAAGACACATACAACTATTGTTAGCTCATTTTTATGTCATGAACATGAAAATAATTAGAATATCAACGCCACAAAGTCCTAGGGCCTTCAAGACTATCTAAAACATACAATCCCAACAAATAAAATTATATCTACGAACTATGAAGAAGAAAAAAGATGAAGAGAAAAACGATAATAAAAAATAAAAACTAAAATAATAAAAAAAAGAAAAAAGAAGGTATGTTTACCTTTTGGGGGGGGGGGGGGGAAGCAAAACGAGACTACGAGCTTCGTTGGAATCAACCACCACCGAAAAACATTGCCGGCAGCTCAAAATTTTGATTAGCCGATCAACTTTATGAAACAAAAAAATTTTACTAAATAAAAATAACTATTTTTGCTCAAAAAGATTTTTCCACCTTTCTAGCCTTTTTTTTTCTTCCTTCTCTCCACCTCTCTCTACCTAAGTAGTGGTAGTATTTATAGGAGAGAATGGGGTATTTTTTTCCTTTTCCACTAATGTGGGAGAAAAGTATTTATAAAAAAGGATAGAGATTTATTTCTTGTCATCTACCAATGTGGGAGAAAATGCATTTAGGGGGGTTTTGGAATGTAAAAATTAAAGATAAGGTGAGGTGGAAGATAATGTGGGGGAAATAGTATAATGTAGTACAATCTTTGAATTTCAAAATTGGAAAAGGACAAAGTTGGGGGGAATAGTACAATTTGAATTTATTTTTTGGTGGGAATTGGGTAAAAGTTATGAGAGTTCTTGAGAATTTTGGAGTTATTTAAAATATAACCCCAATTGGAATTTAAAATTTAGCCATATTTATTTATTTTGACCAAATTAAAAATTAATTGACGAATTGCATTGCAATTATGACCAATTTTCAATTATGGTCAAATCTAATAGATTGTCTAAATTAAATTAAAATTTGATACAAATTAATACTTTTTTTTTTATCCCGAGCTTCTTGATTTAGTAAAATGAATGCATATTTATCCAGTTAAATTATTTTTGAGAATAATTATATTTAAATTAAGATTTTAATCATTTGAATTTATTTTCAAGATAAGCCTTACTTAAATCCGATATTTTGTAAAATAAATAGTTAAGTAACAAATTATAAAATCCCGTATAACTAAATATGATAGTATATAATCACTACTTAAAATGACAAAATCACGTACGAAAAATATTTTAAGTTTTTTTTTATTTGGATGAAATAATTATTTTGGTTTATTAAAAACTAAAGAAACTCAGGATTAAATTTAGTCGTGGAGGTAAAAATTAGGTGTCAACAAATACAATAAATAAACATTAAACGTAAGAGATGGAATGACAATACCAAATTTTGAAAGTATCCAAAGTTTGCGAATTTAGAAACTTTCACTCATACTTTGTAAACGCAAAATTAAAAATTTAAAGTGAGCACTTTAGGAAATTAAATATGTTGAATATTTAAGAATTGAGATTTGAGATTTGAGAGAGAATGAGATTTTGAGAGAGTGAAAAATTGTGTGAAAAATGATTTGAAGGTGTAGAGTATTTATAGATTTTTTTTTGGAATTAAAAAATTATTTTAAAAGTAAATTTTAAAAATATTTCCAAACGGCTAGTTTGGCCTAAAATTCTAAATTTTCAAAAAAAAAAAACCTATTCCGAGACGGTTAACCAGCGGGCATGGACCGGGCTTGGTCCAGGTCGGGTTAGCCGGGCCAAATTAAAAAAAAAAATGGCCCGGGACACGGTACTCTAAATCCCTTGGGCTTACCCCGGCCCACTTGACACCCTTTTCTTTTGATATATCAAATGATGTTTTCTTAGAGAGAAGTGATATTTGGGGAAGAAAGAGACTGTCTTCGTACTTTTGGAGAAGAAAGAAAAACAGATTTCAAGGAATCTTTAATACTTATATTTGTATTGGTATTCATATTAAAATAGTATTAAAATAATACTTATTAATAATGAAATATAATAGAAATAATAAAGTTAATATTAGTATGTCGGTAATATATCAAGGAAAATAGTAGGCCGATAATTTTTGTTTGATGGTAAATTTTTAGTATATCTTTATAACTCTATTTTATAATATTTGATAACCTTTTTTTAGATTAATCCCAGCAATCGTATCCATACTCGAATTTGCACCCTCAAATCTTAAAATTTAAATTTTGACGAATTCGACTCTCAAATCTGCACCCATCTTGAATACCCGCTCCCGAGGCCGAGCAACTTAGGATTGACCACGCTAGTTATGGTGCCAACATATTCAATAAAACTCTTGCCCTAATTAAAGAGTGGTTCTTGGAGAAGAAGCTTTCACCATCCTCGTGGATTTCACAATAGTTTATATGCTCATGACAAAATTGCATTTGTTCTTGGCGGATTTCAATAGTTTATGTGCTCATAAAGAGATGTCATATCATCTTATCTTTATCAAACTTGATATGTATATATAAATTTATTACTATGCACTATATATGTCGATACAATAGATAAATGAAAAGTTTAATAAAATGAACAAGTAAATACTAAGAAAAATATAACTTCTTCATGCACAACACAATTTCTTTATGTGTATTTAACGGGGAAGTTAGACTTTCAATTATGTGTTCAACTATATCCAATAAGTTTGATCCTGACCTTATTATCTTGAGAAATAAAATTTTGAACTCGTAAACTTCAAATGTTGATTCTATTTCTGCAATATCTCAGAAAATGACATACATAATTACAACACGTAGTTCATTTACTGTTGTTTAATTATTTTTAATAAAAATAAAATTTCACACAAGAAAAAGGAAATTTTTTTTTTAATTATAGTATCCTATTACAAGTAGGAATCTTATTGAAATATCCCTATTTTAGAAGAATTCGTCAAAAGGAAAAAAGAACAATACAATCACTAGCAAACATTTAAGCTAAATATATTATTCCTTTTAAGAGGTACTTTTGTTAATTAATATTTTTTGCCTAATTTTATATTCCTCCAGTAAAAAGATTGAATTATATATAAACATTAAAAATAGTCCATATTTAATTCAGACAAGAAATCATAGTATTTAATACTTCTAAATTAATTAGAATTTTATCATATATAATTTTTTTTCTACAATTCTATTTAAGTAAATGAGCTTTGAAGGTGCGGTATATTACACTTTCATCAATTTCAAGTCTATATTGTAGATGAATGAGTGTTTGATCGCGCTTTAGGTTTAATCGTATTGTTTTGATATTTTTGTAAAAGAATGTTTGATTTGACTTTGAAGAATTATCTGAGTAAAAGGTTAGGCTTAATTGTATTGTTCCAATATCTCGATTATTGTAGTTTATGTTCTATTAGTATCTGTTGTTTTTTCTACCTAATACAGGTAGTAGATGAGCGTTCGATTGGGCTTCGAGGAATTTTTATGTAAAACTTAGGTTTAATCGCATTTTCATGATATCTCGATCATCGTATTATTTTATTGTATTTTAAAGGTGGTATATGAATGTTCGAGCTTTGAATGATTTTTGTGTAAAGGTTAGGTTGATATCTCGATCATCGCATTATTTTGTTGTATTTTACAGATGGTAAATGAATGTTCGAGCTTTGAATGATTTTTGTGTAAATATTAGATTTAATCATATTATTTTGTTGTAGTTTTCAATCTATTACGATCCATTGATTTTGTTATTATTATCCATTAAGTGACGCTGGAAAACAAGCTTTTATTTACGTGACTATCTTTAGTCTTTAAAGAAAATTGTTGTTTTTTAATAAATTATTATACATATATATATATATATATATATATATATATATATATATATATATATATATATATATAATATCAATGGCTCGACATGAAGTACACGTGCAATACACGTACACTTGACCAGTAATCAATAAAAGTAGAAAGATATGAACTTTAATGTGAACCTCAAAATAATTATGGAGTTGTTCAAACACCAGAATTTTATAAATGAAAATTAAGAAAATAATTAAATATGATTTTTTGGATTTAATTTGAATTTGTAAATCTTAAACAATTTTTGAATTCAGACCTTTTTATACTAAATTAGAATCTTGTCATATATTGAGAAAATCCAACAATTTATATAATAATATGTTCAAATTATTCCCTTATTAGCATGGTGGTAAGATCAAGAACCGTTGAATATTTTAACTTGATTTTAAAAACTTTTTTGGAGGAAGAATAGTTGTATATAAAAGGGAAATTTTCGAGCAGAAATAATTTTATCAGCATATATCAATCGTAAAATTAAAAATTTCACCAAAAATAATTTATTATATTAAGTTGACCACCCTTTATTCGTCATAATTATATCTTTGGCAAATCCAATATTAACCATCTTGAGATTGCATTTATGTAATTTTTAATTTTATTAAAAGTCCAAAATTATCCAAATTGTTATAGAGCCAATAAATTAGCTTATTAGATCATTGATATTGTTGTCTTCTTTTAAAAGAAAAATAAAGCATTTCATCCTTGAAAAGGTTTCTAATCATTCCAATGAAATACTTTTTTTTTTTTTCAAAAAAGGTACTTTCTCAATTTATTTATTTTTTGTTAAAAAAGGTACTTTGTCAATTTGTTAAAATGACAAAAATTAAGGAATAATTATAGCCACAACTATCAACCATTGTACTATCAATTATTTGGTACAAATACGATATAAGTATATGGGGTAATGTGTCGATTGGTTTATAAACAAAGTTGTGCATTAATTAGTGATATAATGATTGTAATATAAGAATTAATGACATAGAAATTGAAATTCTGGAAATTAGTAATGTATATTTATCATCAAACAATTGATGAATTAAAAACAAGTGAATTGGTTCGCAGAACTCTTATTTAATTATGACATAGTATTTTTTATTGAATATATAAATTAAAAAATTTTTAGTCCTCAAATTTAAACGGATTAGATTTTTATTACCAAAAGAAAAAAAAATATTGCATTATATATAAACTCATTACTTTTCTATTTTTCATCAGCAAAATAATTTGAGTTATTCTGAAAGAATGATTTCAAATGTATGACGAAGAACATTATTGCTCGTAGCTGGTTCGTGCTTATGCAAAGACTATTTATGCTTAACCACTCTATTTATTTTTGAGACTTCTATTAGTCCGTAGGTTAGGATGAATAAAAAATCCAATTAAGCGAAAATTCTCAAAAAGAAGAATAGAAAAATGAGAAGTGTAAATATTAATAATACAGAAATTATGCACCGTCTTATTGATTTCTGTATATATATAATGTTTTTGAAAATATATCTACAAATTCAAGAAAAGGATTGCACTCTGAGTTAATTAATATTTCTAATGAATCTTTTTAGCACTACTAATATAAGTTAAACAATAAAATCCACTTCAATTCTATCTTCACGTTATACCAATTCTAAATAACTATTTGTGTTATTCACACATTTAATTCTTAGTCATTTTAATAAAGTGCATAAATATTAATTTTTTATATGAAAAAAGCTTAACATATATCAAATATTATTAGTCATCACTCCTTTTCTTTTTTTGTTCTCATTCATCCCTCCTCTCCTCTTAATCACACCATCATAGCCATATTTTTTTTTTTTTTGAGGAATTTGTTGTATTGATTAATCCTCACAGAATGTCATATATAGTATTTCTACATTTTATTTTTTTTCAATTAAATTAAATTCTCGATCATTTGCTCTGTAAATAACTATCACATTTGTTATCTATTGAATTAATCTAATAAATATTACATTTATTAAATATTGAATTCCTCTAGTAGGTTATAAGAAAATAGGTTGTTCTTTTTAAATATTTAGTAGGTTGGCTAATTAATGACTTTTGAAATTTTCAATGAAAATAGGTTGTTCTTATTTTTCAGCATTGTTAAGGAAATTAAAGAAATGATTTTTTATTTTTTAAAGTTTTTTTAAGTACATATGGCACATAAAATAGAATTAACAGAGGCCATCACCAATTAAAGAAATGATTTTTTATTTTTTAAAGACTTTTTAAGTACATATGGCACATAAAATAGAATTAACAGAGGCCATCACCAATCATTCTTTTTTTTTGGTTTCCCAAGGTATTCCCACAGCCGTCAGCCGTGATACTAATCCTCCGTTCCTCTGTCAGTGCACTAAGCGGTGGGGAACTGGCCACAGAGTTTGCTCCATTCGCTAGAGGCGGGGATCGAACCCCCGACCTTTTGCTTAAGGGACATGGCGCTGAACCACCATGCCAACTCTAATGGTTAATCACCAATCATTCTTAGTATTTGTTGTGTGCATTTATTGCTATATTTATTTTTTGGCTTTTAGAGTAAACTATGTAAAAATGAATTTAAAACATAAATAATATAAAAAAAGATAAATAGGAATGTTGATCATAAAGAGATGTCATATCATCTTATCTATATCAAACTTGATATGTATATATAAATTTATTACTATGCACTATATATGTCGATACAATAGATAAATGAAAAGTTTAATAAAATGAACAAGTAAATACTAAGAAAAATATAACTTCTTCATGCACAACACAATTTCTTCATGTGTATTTAACGGCGAAGTTAGACTTTCAATTATGTGTTTGACTATATCCAATAACTTTGATCCAGACCTTACTATCTTGAGAAATAAAATTTTAAACTCGTAAACTTCAAATCTTGATTCTGTTTCTGCAATACCTCAGAAAATGACAGATATAATTGCAATTGCAAAATGCCCATAAGTTATCATACGGAAGAAATAATATATTCAATTGTTGGATCTATGCAATTGCAAATAAAAATGAAAAGCAGCACCACCAGCAGCAGCAGCAGCAGAAGAAGAAGAAGAAGAAGAACATAAATGTTTATACCTTTCATTAATTTTCATTAGTTTCTTTCTTTTTCACAGAAAATAGAACCTTTTTTTTTGGGGTGGGGGGGTGGGGGGGAGAAGAGTTATAAGAAACTGTACAATTAAGAAATTAGAGTTTCTCATTTAATTGAGTAATTATCTAAGTAATTTTGAATTTAATTTTAAAATAAGATAAACAAAAGAAAAGAGAAGAAAAATTCAAATAAATAAGAAAAAAAAATATAGAAATGAAGACCATAGAGAGATGTCACACCACCTTCTCTATGTTTCTCCTTTATTATTATATACTAGTGAATAGGTTCGCGCTTTGCGCTATTTGTAAGACGTTGTTGAATTTATATAATTTTTTTTATAATAATAAAATTTTGATGAGCTATTTTATCGAATGAAGATAAATTATTGAGAAGAAAGATACTTAACATGTAAGAACTTCAACTTTTCATTCATACTTAAATATTTTCCATTAATATTACTCAAGTATTATATATGATAATATTTATTAGAAATCATAATTGGAGGTAAATCATATACTTAATTCGAGCTTGTCTTACCTAATCTTATTTATTTGTTGTTTTATACCTAATGGGTTAATTATGTAAATAAGAATATTTATACTTATTGTAGTGATAAGTGAACGTTATATATAATCAAAGATTTTTTTGTGTTACATAAGTCCTCTCATCTGCTATTAATTAGAGAATTTTGTCCTTTCATGTAATCCATTTTTATTTTATTTTTTTTCATCCATTTTTATTTTACATTTTCTCCTTTTTTTGCATTTTTTCCTACTCTATCCTATTAATTTATCTTATGTTAAATTAAATATTAAAAATCTAAAAACCTCTTAATTTCCTCCATAATCAATATATTAATATATATCTATATAGGAGAAATAAGACAAGGATGATGTGACACCTCTCTATGGCCACCATTCCTATTTATCCTTTCTCTCTTCTTTTTTTTTTGTATTTTTTCCTCCATTTTTTGCATTGATCAATTTGTTTAAAAAATTATTATATTTATTATATTCAATTCTATCTCATGAGTTACAAAAAAACCTCCATCCATTTACATTCTCTATTTAAGTAACATATCCCTTCAACTTTCTTCTATCAAATTCTTATGACTTGAACAATCTATATATAGGCAATGGTTTACTCAGAAGACAACATTGAACTTTGTAGTCATGATAAAAAAAAACTAAAAATTGAATCCATCAAATATAAATTCTGAATCCACCTCTTCGTGGTAATGCACCTTGTTCTTGAGGTCTTAGACTATGCAAGTAATCATGAACATGCTGACTAATATGAACGTTAGAATACATACATACATACATACATACATACATGCGTAATTGCTATTAAACTCGTGGAGATACTAACTACTTGAGTTTGAACTCTGACAACATGAGTTTCGTGATAATAAGCTATTGAATGGCTAATAACATGGATGACTATATCTAACAGTCCTAATTCTGGGGAAAACTATCTGAGTTCCAAACTATATCTGAACATCTAAGTCTGAGATCAGTCCTAGCTAACGAGTGATCTCTAAAGCTGATAATGAGAATACTCGACTGATCTGAGATTGAGATCAAGCCTATCTACCGGGTAACCTCTAGATCTAATAATAAGCATGTAACGCCCCAAAAAATAGGTCCCGGAGCATCACACGGTGCTTGAGGCTACGAGTAGCCCCAAGCTAACCCTTTGAGCCATTTTTATTCAATTCAACACAAATCAACGGGGTTTCCATAAATAACCCTCAAATATCAACAGAGTAATCATCATCCAAGAATAAAAGAATTTCAGAAAGATAACAAAATACGACTTATTATTCAACTCCCAACATCTATACTAGTCTAACAAGCCTCTAAGAAAATCAATAAAATCAGTGAGCCATTGAGACATGCCCCAACTAACTCATACTCAGTTATCAAATGTAAACAATTCCGTGAAACCAACATCAGACATCACGTCCTCGGAACATGAGGACTCACCACAATAGAGGATGTAGAACAGCGTGCCCGAAGAATCATTGTCAAACCTGGAACTGAGCACCTAAACCTACATTCCAAGAAAATGCAGCCCACATTCGAAGATGTTGGACAGTACCATGGAAAGGAACCGAGTATATGGGGGTGTATGCAATTGTATAAACATCATCATCATAAATATTTATAAGAAATATGCAGGATGCATGAAAGACTAACATAGCCCGAAGAAAATCATCATAATCATAAGAGGATGAAATAAGTACAATAACACATGTGAGTCATCATATAATTTGTCAATCACTTTTAGCTCATCAAGAATATCAATTCTCATAATGTAAATATCATTTAAATCTGTCGAAAGAATAACTTTCACAATTCCACTTACAAATCACTTCACCATTCACCATAGACACAAGGAAACACACACACACTGGGAGATCCTATAACTGACATAAACCATGTGAGCTACATGGAGTCCAACGTACAACCCACATGGGAGAGCCGTCCTATCCTTGCCATCAGAGTAGGACTATCGATATCAAATCCACACAAACTAGTAATCACCATATAAATCAGCCTCAGGCTCACTCCTATGGAAGCACGTAATTCTAGGGAAGTAAGGTCGCTTTATACCTCCCTCTCGGTGCTAAAAATTTCTCCTGTACTTAGCTCAGATCATTTCAAAGACAATCCACAACAAAACAATTTCAGTAATATATAAATATACATCGGGAGCCATCATACTTCCCATCTATCAAAATCAACCACATTGTGGATTTCTTTCACACTCGAGTTCAAAACAACTCCATTAATACCAAAAGGTCAAATCATTCAAAATATCTCAAATATTCAACATCAACGTGCTTATAACACACACTTTCTAAAAAAACACAATTTTCAATGGGGATTCACGACCCAAATATAAAAATCATGATAAATATCGTTCAATATTCATGCTTTATATCTCCACACATGTAAATTCATCTTTCAAAATCATAAACATCAAGATTTCATAATAATAATCATAATATATGGGTTCATGCTTTAAATTCATAAAAATCAAATAAAATTCATGCCTTTGTAAGGAAAATTACTTTTGGGCACAAGAACGAAAGAGAGTTCTTGTTGAAAAAACCCCACATACCTTGAATGATGAACTTTAGATCGATACTCATTTTTGAGATGTTAATCGTGCCTTTGAATGATGGTTCTTGGAGTTCTTGAACTAGGAACTTGGAATCTTGAATAAATTTGCAAAATTAATGGTGAACTTTGGAGGTTCTTGAAATTGGATGTAGGAGCTTAGGGTTTTATTTTTGAGGGAATTTGATGAAATATAACATATAATGCTTCTAATAGGCTTTAATATGGGGTTTGGACGGATTTTGGGTGAGGGGGGATGACCAAAACGCCCCTAAAAATTAAATAATTCTCGAATTTGTTCTTTGGTGGACTGTTTTGATAGTCTAAAGTAGATCAACCATAACGTTTTACTCTGATATCCAAATTGGATGAAACCAATTTCATTAGGAAGAGAACTATCATATATTTCTGTTGATATATAGTATCTCACCCAGATCATTGTGTACAAGGAGTTATGATCGTTTGAAGTTGACCCAAAAATTCGCTTTTGATAGGCTGAAGTAGATCGACTATAGCTTTTTTCTCCGATACACAAATGGGATGAAACCAATTTCATTGGAAAGAGGACTCGCATAGCTTTCCGTTGATATATAGTAGATCACCCAGATCATTATGTACAAGTAGTTATGATTGTTTAAAGTTGGATCAAAAATACACCAGGCCTCAATACTTTTTCCTGCACGTTTTACTGTTCACTACTATTCACGGTTTGATCGGAATGTTCATAACTCGTCGCTCAGGTGTCCATTTCGGATGATCCACATATAGTTGGAAAGCTTATTCGATACTCTACGGAATGGTGGGTCATAATCTAAGACATTCCATATGAAAAATTTATAATTCATTCTAGAAGATAGAACCCAACACATTTATGCACAAAATTTCAACAAAAAATTTCCCGGGGTATTACAAAGCATCTGAATATGGGACCAAGACTATATGACAGGATGGTCCAGGAATCAATGGAACTATCTGAGTTCCTTACTGAGATCGAGGATAGTATCTGAACGTGTAATTGCGCTAGTCCCTACTCCCAATTGAAAGACTCTAAAAAGATTAACTGCGCTGAATTTACTAACTAAACTGAACTGATTTATAAAATGATTAACTAAGCTGATAATATTTTCTTAGCTAAACTAAGCTGAATCATTGAGTTCCGTAGACTGACGGAAAAGCTACTTGAGATCTGAGGTCTGACTGAGAGTACTAAAACTACTGGGACTACTGAACTACTGAGATTTCTGAGTTTTTTTGAGTCACGTGACTAACTGAAATCTATGGAGCATAGCTTGATTGAGGATGTCTTGAAACATGACACTAGCTCTAGGCACACAGCTATATTTTTCGGGTACAAGTACCCCCAGGACTCGATAGAAGGAAACTGACACACATGACTGACTTGATCACAATATCATAAGTAAGGATTTCATAATAAGAATGATTCTCAACAAACTATCACATGAGCGGGAATGCACACAACATGTATATACTTGCATGGGTTCAATAACATGGTCATTCCATATCACAACAATATCATAAGCATCTCATACAACATCTTCAATTCAAGACAATAGCATGGGGATCACGTTGAACATAAACTTAGAACATGGAATAGTCATTTAGGACTTATTATGTCATAAAAGCATGATTTCTATTCCCTTAGGTATTTTCACAAACACCTTACATGCACATCTTAGGCATAGGTGGATTCATCAAGATTACAAATATTCAACCACCAATTTCACATATTTATACATTAAATACCACCATATCTTCACATAAAACATACAAAGATCTCATCTTAGGCATCATCAAACTCCAACCACAGGAACATCAACCACCAACAACATAAACATCATAATACATAATTTAGAAGATGGTTCTTGAGCTTCATGGATAAAAGGAGTCCATGAATCAACTCACGCATACCTTAGAAGGAAGATTCTTGATGATTGACGGAGGAATTTCCTTAAAATTGGATCTTCAAGCTTAATTATGTAACCCTAGTTGCTTTTCTCTTTTAGTGATCTTGGATGATGAACTTAAGATGTTAGTAGGGTTGTAATGTAATTAGGAGCTATATATTTCGTAGGGTTAAGTTTAGGGACGTGTAATGAATGTTAAAAGACTTAATTACCCTCAAAATAACTCAAAAGGGAGTGTTTAAGTCACTTGAAACCATAAAATATGCGCCGCATATGATGTCGCATATATTTACATAGGCGCCGCATATGATATCGCCTAAATTTACATAGGTGCCGCATATGATATCGCCTATATCGACATAGGCACCGCATATGCTATCGCATGTATTTACATAGGCGCCGCATATGCTATCGCATATGCTTTCCAGTGGCCATGTGCGATTGGTTAGGCGACGCACTCTACTTCGCAAAGCCATAACTCCTAGCTCGGGTGTCGGATTTTGATGAAATTGGTATAGTTGGAAAGCTAATTTGATTCTCTATAATTTGATGGGTAGAAATATGCAGAAATACCACATTAACATCGAGTTATACGCATTCAAATATGACCCTTATGAAATCGAACACTAAAACTTGATGGATTCAAAAACTCTTAGCTTGTATTACCTTAAGTGACTCATATGAACATGTTTAATGCATCAAAAGCTATCTTATTTCTAGGATACTCATTGTAAGTCATGTACTCAAGTATGAATCTCAGGATAGGAGATTTCATATGTAGGAAATATGGTTCGTCTCCTAGCTTAGAAACATGCGGGGTATTACAATTTTGTAACAATTTTTGATAAATAAAAATAATATTATGAATGAAGTCTAAAAATATCAGATCGACAAGTACTTCTAGGAACACCATTAAACATAGGATTATAAATAACTTGAATATAAAGAATAAAGACATCAAAAGAAGGAAAACTAAAAGGCAAACAACCCACAGCTACCATTTTAGCTATTTCTTTCCGGTCCCTCAATTTATTATACTTCTTCGTTACCTAACCGGTTGTTGGGTCCATTCTAGTTTGTGTTGGCCCATCAACATCCCCACCACCTCATGCAATTTCTAACTCTCTTTTGTGAGCATCACCTATATGTTTCATTAACGTACCCGTACCCTCTTGCTTGCCTCCGCTTTTATGTTTATATATTTGTTGACAAATATTGCATTGCATCTCAGTATCTGATATACGTTCAAAAAATTGTCATGTAATACTAGTTTTTTTACGAGGACTTGGGGCACGGGGAGGACGGGAAGGGATATTAAGCAATTCAAATCTAACGTTAGCATTTCCTACTGCGGGTGTCTCATCAATATTTTCATCATCTTCGTCTAAATTAACCGCATCTACTTCATTTTCTTCTTCTATACTGTAATTTTTCTGAGCTTCTACATAATCCATATCGTGAGTACCTACACCTATTTCTTCCTCAAAAGGTGTACCAAGCGGTATCGGAGGCAAAGTCACACGGGTATATATACTACTTGAAGTACCTCTACCACTAGTAATTCACTTTTTACTACCACTACCGCTTCTGGAATAAAATTTTTTAACACCTTTAGTAGCGAGGTTTCTTAATTTATCCATAGTATAAATTAAATTAAAGTAAAAAAAATTAAAATACACAAATATAATAAACTTACATAATCAACAATTAATACAATAAATAAAAATTAAACATAAGAGATGGAACAACAATACCAAATTTTGAAAGTATTCGAAGGTTGCGAATTTAGAAACTTCCACTCGTACTTTGTAAACGCAAAATTAAAAATTTAAAGTGAACACTTTAGGAAATTAAATATAGTGAATATTTGAGAATTGAGAATTGAGATTTGAGAGAGAATGAGATTTTGAGAGAGTGAAAAATTATGTAAAAAATGATTTGAAAGTGTAGGGCATTTATAGAATTTTTTTTGGGATTAAAAACTTATTTTAAAAGTAAATTTTAAAATTTTTTCCAAACGACTAGTTTGGCCTAAAATTCCAAGTTTTCAAAAAAAAAACTATTCCGGGCCGGACCGGTTAACCAGCGGGCCTGGATCGGGCTTGGTCCGGACCGGGTTAGCAGGGCCCAAATTAAAATAAAATAGCCCGGAACACGGTACTCTAAATCCCTTGGGCTTACCGAGCCGATTCGGGCCGGGTCAGCCCGACCCACTTGACACCCTTTTCTTTTGATATATCAAATGATGTTTTGCTAGAGAGAAGTGATATTTGGGGAAGAAAGAGACAGTCTTCGTACTTTTGGAGAAGAAAGAAACACAGATTTCAAGGAATCTTTATTACTTATATTTGTATTGGTATTAATACTAAAATAGTAGTAAAATAATACTTATTAATAATGAAATATAATAGAAATAATAAAGTTAATATTAGTATGTTGGCAATATATCAAGGAAAATACTAGGCCGATAATTTTTGTTTAATGGTAAATTTTTAGTATATCTTTATAACTCTATTTTATAATATTTGATAACCTTTTTTTAGCTAAATCCCAGCAATCGTATCCATACTCGAATTTGTACCCTCAAATCTTAAAATTTAACTTTAGACAAATTCGACTCTCAAATCTGCACCCATCTTGAATACCCGCACCCGAGGCCGAGCAACTTAGGATTGACCAAGCTAGTTATGGTTCCAACATATTCAATAAAACTCTTGCCCTAACTAAAGAATGGTTCTTGGAGAAGAATCTTTCACCATCCTCGTGGCTTTCACAATAGTTTTTGTGCTCATGACAAAATTGCATTTGTTCTTGGCGGATTTCATTGGATCAGTAAGGATATTTTATCCTAAGTATTTTATGGTTTCATTTAACATATAAAATGAAGCGTATGGAGAGATACCATTAATTACCAGAGGGAATTTGTGATATTTCGAATTACATGAATCACCTGAACACGAATTCCTCCTAAGATCTGGTTTTTCAGTATTAGAAGGAATGTTTTGAGCTTATTATACTTGTTGAAATTTGTGTTCCGGCTAATGAAAGAATATGATGTCAAAGGAGTCATGAACTAAATTATTTACTCTACGAGAGATCAATCCTTATCCAAATATACCGGTATATAGGTTTGTCAGTGGCGGAGCCAGAATTTTCACTGAGGGGGTTTAGAAGTAATTATACGGACTAGTCGAAGGGGGTTCAACATCTACTATATATAGATAAAAATATTTTTGACCATATAAAAATAATATAATTTTCCGATGATGAACTCCCTTAAATGTATGTGGCTCCGCCACTAGGTTTGTTGATGTTCATTTAGGACATCCAAAGGACCATATGGAGTGTTACCTACGAGGGGCATCACCACTCAAGTAGTTTGTTATACGGAAATCTTGATCTCTCCAAAATTAATTACTTGCTTAGTAGTATTTGCTTATGATCGGAGTATCCTCCTCATGCATGCTGCAACAATTTATTCTTATAAGTTATATTAACTTGTCAATGATTGGTTCCGAAATTATGTCATTGCTTATTTCATGTCACAACATGCCCAGAGCCGTTAAAGCGTTATAGCAGTTCATATCACTATCATAGATTGGGTTACCCAAATTTAGAAATATGAGGAAAGATCATTTGGTCATTGCCTTTGAGATAAGCTCCTCCTCATATCAAGTTTATGGTTTCTCATTAAACACACGATCATTAAGATCATTCGACGATCGATCTCCTTTTGGCCCCACTAAATCGAAGTGTTCTTACGATTAGGTTTATCAAGGTCTCGAAACATTTGTGAGTCATATTCAATATGTTAAGGACATTTTTTATTACCCTTTTTCGTAATTAAAATTAACATGGAGTGAGTAATTTTTTTTTTCAATCTAAGCTTAGATTTGAAGTTGTAATCATTAGGAATATCCAAATTCTTTATAGATTATGAATCTTTTTTCTATCTCAAAATAAAAAATTTAAGGAATTCTTATAATCTCAACACATTGAGCAAATTTCATCAGAAAAACAAAGATAGACATAATTATACTGCAATTGCATTAAGCACCATATATACGTTTCAAAGAGGGTTTCAATTTCCCCAACATTTATAAATTATTCATTTGACAATTTCTATAACAATACATATACGAACAACAAATCATAAAGAGTTTGTATCCTCCTATAGTTACAATATTTTTTTTCTAGATAATTTTTTTTTAATTGCTGGCAGTATCACATATATATTCTAAGATCATCCAAAATACTAAATTCACCCAACAAAAACCCATAATTATCCACAACCGGAACTCTCAATTTATGTGAATATTTCACTTCTTGATTTTCGGAAATTTCCACCCAAGTCCCCATCATTAATTCTTCATCACTTTCTTCAACCCCATTTGATGTATTCGTATTCTTATCAACATTCATTGACGATTTTTCTTCAAACTCATCAGTAACACAAGATTCTTGATCAGATTTTTCAGAAATCTGACCATTTTTTGCACTTTTAGCCATCACTAATTCTTAGAATTCAAGCTTCTTAGACTCGTAATTTTTCGAAGCGTCTTCAGCCGTAACAAAAGTACCCAAACAAATCATTTTCTTGTTCAATGGGTGTTTAATTTTACCACAAAACTTTCCATTTTTTCTCATACGTAACCCAATAGGGTACAATCTGACACAACTATTCTTTGATATTCTTTTGTAGGACTTCATGATCAAAGTTTTGAGAGGGAAAAAAGGGGCAATTTCTGTAAATAACAAAGTATAAAAAAAGCTTGGGATGTGAAGAAAAAAAGAATAAATAGTGAACACATATATAGGAGTAATTAGAGAACCAATTAATCAAACTTTTATTCTCTTTCTATTTGGAAAAGGATTTAACAAAACGAGTAAAGTATTGATCGAGAAATTGTTGCATATTATTAGTCACTGAAATTGGAGCCTAAAAGGTAAGTTTTTTGGATAAGGTAAACTCACCATTTTACCTTACATTCTAACATTTGCACTGACGATGTTAACTTCTTAATAGACAAGGTAAACACCTGTGTTTACCTTATCCCTTTTGGAATTTTATAGTATTGGGGTGCCCTTTTGAAATTTTCACTAAAAAAACTTGTCTTTTAGGCTCCGGACTCCCACATTTGGTCCAGTATTAAATAAAATATAATTAATTTTGACGAGTCTTATCTTTATCTCACGATTTAAAATATTATTCACCATTGTATATAAAAAAAAGGTTATTCGACTATGAATAAATTTCTTTTAAAGAATCAATTGATGACATGGCCTGGTTAATATTATAGTTAACTTACTAATATATCTTAAGCTGTAATAATAATGGTGGAAATATCTTCATACTTTGCGATAATTTAATCCTTATCTCTATTTTTTTATCATCCGATATTTCATATCCGCTTTATATCTTAAGTTATAATAATTATGAAAAGATTTTTACACTGTGTATAACTAATAAATTCATACCTCTTTTTTTTTCACTGGATGTTTCATATTTGTTTTATATCTTAAGCTATTATAATTGTGGAAAGTACTTTATGTTATGTGAATAATTAAATTTTTTTCTCATTTTTCACTCGATATTTCATATCATTTTGATGCCTCAACTAGTTTGTATTTAAGTCGTGTCTGATTATCTTTTCATTATTTATATTTTAGGTTGAACTAAACTACTATAATTCATCCCTGCCTACAAATTAGTTGACAATGTTTACAAATCTTTCAAACAGAAGTTAATATATTTATATTTATTGTATATTCACTTAGAATGATTTTAAAAAAGGAAGTACTACTTATCGAGATTTTCAAAATCGTAGAATAAAGATCATTAAAAGAAAAAGCATCTTCTGAAGATTTTTTTTCATTCTCAACGTTCGAACTCCGGCAATATAATATAAAAGTTTTCATAAGGAAATTAATTTAAGTTTCCATCGAGTGTATATGCTTTAGCTTTTATGTATGAACGAATTGAGATAAAATAAGATGGGAAGATCAACTAAAACATGGCCCTTCATAATTAAGTACTATAAATTATATTTTAAGAGAATCTTTCATGATTTCTATTGGTTATTATGATATTAGTAAAAAAATATCTTTGGAGTTTTAAATGTTTTTCAATATATGTATCCCAATTTTATAATCAATAAAAGTAGAAAAATATGAATTTTAATGTGAACCTCAAAATAATTATGGAGCTGTTCAAACACCAGAATTTAAAAAATGAACATTAAGAAAATAATTAAATATTATTTTTTGCATTTCTTTTGAATTTGTAAATCTTAAACAATTTTTGAATTCGGACCTTTTTATACTAAATTAGAATCTTGTCATATATTGAGAAAATCCAGCAATTTATAAAATAATATGTTCAAATTATTTCCTTAATAGCATGGTGGTAGGATGAAGAACCGTTGAATATTTTAACTTGATTTTAAAAACTTTTTTGGAGGAAGAATAGTTGTATATAAAAGAGAAATTTTTGAGCAGAAATAATTTTATCAGCATATCAATCGTAAAATTAAAAATTTTACCAAAAATAATTTAATATATTAAGTTGATCACCCCTTATTCGTCATAATTATATCTTTGGCAGATCCAATATTAACCATCTTGAGATTGCATTTATGTAATTTTTAATTTTATTAAAAGTCCAAAATTATCCAAATGGTTATAGAGCCAATAAATTATCTTATTAGATCATTGATATTGTTGTCTTCTTTTAAAAGAAAAATAAAGAATTTCATCCTTGAAAAGGTTTCTAATCATTCCAATGAAATACTTTTTTTTTTTTTCAAAAAAGGTACTTTCTCAATTTATTTATTTTTTGTTAAAAAAGGTAGTTTGTCAATTTGTTAAAATGACAAAAATTAAGGAATAATTATTGCCACAACTATCAACCATTTGTTCTATCAATTATTTGGAACAAATACGATATAAGTATATGGGATAAGAAGAGAAAAAAAAAACACCTAGGACTTGGACATACAATAATGTGTCGATTGGTTTATAAACAAAGTTGTGCATTAATTAGTAATATAATGATTGTAATATAAGAATTAATATCATAGAAATTGAAATTCAGGAAATTAGTAATGTGTATTTATCATCAAACAATTGATGTATTAAAAACTAGTGATTGGTTCGCAGAACTCTTATTTAATTATAACATAGTATTTTTTATTGAATATATAAATTAAAACTTTTTTAGTCCTCAAATTTAAATGGATTAGATTTTTACTATCAAAAGAAAAAAAAATATTGCATCATATATAAAATTATTACTTTTCTATTTTTGATCAACAAAATAATTTGAGTTATTTTGAAAGAATGATTTCAAATGTATGACGAAGAACATTACTGCTCGTAGCTAGTTCGTGCTTATGCAAAGACTATTTATGCTTAAGCACTATATTTATTTTTGAGACTTCTATTAGTCCGTAGATTTGGATGAATAAAAAATTCAATAAAGCGAAAATTCTCAAAAAGAAGAATAAAAAAATGAGAAGTGTAAATTTTAATAATACAGAAATTATGCACCATCTTATTGATTTCTGTATATATATAATGTTTTTAAAAATATATCCACAAATTCAAGAAAAGGATTGCACTCTGAGTTAATTAATATTTCTAATGAATCTTTTTAGCACTACTAATATAAGTTAAACGACATAATCCACTTCAATTCTATCTTCACATTATATCAATTCTAAATAACTATTTTTGTTATTCACATATTTAATTCTTCGTCATTTTAATAAAGTGCATAAATATTAATTTTTTATATGAAAAATCTTAACATATATCAAATATTATTAGTCATCACTCCTTTTCCTTTTTTGTTCTCATTCATCCCTCCTTTCCTCTTACTCACACCATCATAGCCATATATTTTTTTTGAGGAATTTGTTGTATTGATTAATCATCACCGAATGTCATATATAGTATTTCTACTTTTTATTTTTTAATTAAATTAAATTCTCGATCATTTGCTCTGTAAATAACTATCACATTTGTTATATATTGAATTAATCAAATAAATATTACATTTATTAAATATTGAATTCCTCTAGCAGGTTATAAGAAAACATAAATAGTAGGTTGGCTAATTAATGACTTTCGAAATTTTCAATGAAAATAGGTTGTTCTTATTTTTCAGCATTGTTAAGGAAATTAAAGAAATAATTTTTTTTTATTTTTTAATGTTTTTCTAAGTACATATGTCACATAAATAGAATTAACACAGGCCATCACCAATTATTCTTTTTTTTTTTTTGGTTTCTCAAGGTATTCCCACAGCCGGTAGCCATGAGACTAATCCTCCGTTCCTCTGTCAGCGCACTAAGCGGTAGGGAACTGGCCACAGAGTTTGCTCTGTTCGCTAGAGGCGGGGATCTAACCCCCGACCTCTTGCTTAAGGGACATGGCGCTGAACCACCATGCCAACTCTACTGGTTAATCACCAATCATTCTTAGTATTTGTTGTGTGCATTTATTGCTATATTTATTTTTTGGCTTTTAGAGTACACTATGTAAAAATGAATTTAAAATATAAATAATATAAAAAAAGATAAATAGGAATGTTGATCATAAAGAGATGTCATATCATCTTATCTATATCAAACTTGATATGTATATATAAATTTATTACTATGCACTATATATGTCGATACAATAGATAAATGAAAAGTTTAATAAAATGAACAAGTAAATACTAAGAAAAATATAACTTCTTCATGCACAACACAATTTCTTCATGTGTATTTAACGGCGAAGTTAGACTTTCAATTATGTGTTCGACTATATCCAATAACTTTGATCCAGACCTTATTATCTTGAGAAATAAAATTTTGAACTCGTAAACTTCAAATCTTGATTCTGTTTCTGCAATACCTCAGAAAATGACAGATATAATTGCAATTGCAAAATGCCCATAAGTTATCATACGGAAGAAATAATATATTCAATTGTTGGATCTAGGCAATTGCAAATAAAAATGAAAAGCAGAAGAAGAATAACATAAATGTTTATACCTTTCATTAATTTTCATTAGTTTCTTTTTTTTTTCACAGAAAATAGAACCTTTTTTTTTTTTTTGGGGGGGGGGGGGAGAGGGGGCACCTTAGCCATCAACCTTACTATTGTGATTCTTGCTGGTACTCTTTTGACACAATTTATACGCAGGCAACACCACTCTTCTTCTTCATTAACTATAGAAAATGAAAAGAGAAGAATTATAAGAAACTGTACAATTAAGAAATTAAAGTTTCTCATTTAATTGAGTAATTATCTAAGTAATTTTGAATTTATTTTTCAAATAAGATAAACAAAAGAAAAGAGAAGAAAAATTCAAATAAATAAGAAAAAAAAATATAGAAATGAAGACCATATAGAGATGTCACACCACCTTCTTTATGTTTCTCCTTTATTATTATATACTAGTGAATAGGTTCGCGCTTTGTGCGATTTGTAAGACGTTGTTGAATTTATATAATTTTTTTTATATTCAATTATATCTCATGAGTTACAAAAAAACCTCCATCCATTTACATTCTCTATTTAACATATCCCTTCAACTTTCTTCTATCAAATTCTTATGACTTGAACAATCTATATTTAGGCAATGGTTTACTCAGAAGACAACATTGAACTTTGTAGTCATGATAAAAAAAAACTAAAAACTAAATCCATCAAATATAAATTTTGAATTCACCTCTTCATGGTAATGCACCATGTTCTTGAGGTCTTAGACTATGCAAGTAATCAAGAACATGTATATCACCTCCCTTAGCTTCTAAACAACAAAACTTTACACCTGCTAACTGCATTTGGTTTTTATTCAAATTGTAAATATCTCCTTTCACTGGATTTGGTTAAAAAGTAAAATCATAGAGCAATTATGTACACATTTTTCTGTGGAAATTCTTTTGTCACCTTATTATTTTCATATGTGAATTGTGCTATATTTCAGTACTATTTTGTTAATGAGAAAAAAGTTCCATCTCACAGATCGTGTAGTTAGTTTTCAAATATCTAAACATTATTTTTTTAAAATGAAAAATCTATATACATCTAATGTATTTCAGATTTGGTCGAATCGACTCTCGTAGAACAAAAATGCAATAAAATTTTGAGACGTAAATAGAGAGAAAAAAAGGTTACACTACAAACATAAAAATTGTTCAGCTTGTTCAATTGGTTTTTCTTTCCAAAGAACAATAACTTTTCTGTCTTCTCTTCTGCCCAAAGAATACTTCTTTCTTCTTTGAACAATATTCTACAATTTGTTTAGATTCAGAAGGCTTGTTATATTCACTAAAATCATTTGCATACAAGCTTGAGAAAAAGGTGGAGCAAGCATCACAACCTTAAACCAGAGAATCACACATCTAGTATTTTTACTTGGATGGATCATTTTGGACGAAGATGAAATTGGCAATGACAATAGTACCGATGATTTCGCCAAGAATAGTAGCGAGACTAGTTAAAAAACTCCGTTTTCTGTGTGCCATCCTTTGATCTTCTTCTCTCAAAACTCTTTAATCTCAATATCGCCATATCATTTGCCCTTGAAACAAGTCCATTTGAACACGCTGAAGATGACACAAATATAAATTTTACTATCAAAGAATATCCATGAACACATGAATAAATATCACAAGATAAACTTAACTATAGATACAAAATAAGAAAATATAAATATGAACTTCATTGAACTTGAGTGCATGATTAGCAAATGATTATAAATGTGAAATATTCAGCAAAATTCAATCAATTCTAAATCATACAGAGTAAAATGTCCAATGTTCAAAGCCGCATATATTGAAAACTTACTAACTTTAATGTGAAATATTCTGTAAAATTCAATCAATTCTAAATCATACAAAGTAAAGTGTTCAATGCTCAAAACCACATTATTGAAAACTTACTAACCTTAATTTTTTTCTTTTGCATTCAACCATGGCTACAAAGTTCAATGTTGTCTTCTAAGTAAACCATTGCCTATATATAGATTGTTCAAGTCATAAGAATTTGATAGAAGAAAGTTGAAAGGACATGTTACTTAAATAGAGAATGTAAATGGAGGGAGGTTTTTAGCAACTCATGAGATATAATTGAATATGATAAATATAATAATTTTTTTATTTATTAAACAAATTGATCAATACAAAAAATGATGAAAAAAATTCAAAAAAAGGAGAAAAAAGATAAATAAAAATGGTGGCCATAGAGAGGTGCCACATCATCCTTGTCTTGTTTCTTCTTTATATATATATATATATATATTGATTGATTAGTATACAATTTGTGCAGTACTTGAGAATTAAATTTTGTTCCTAATTCATATATTACAAGTAGATGTATAATTATAGTACACATGAAATGCTGCGTAATTGGTACATGTATTATTAATATGAGTAAATTAATACAAGTAAACAAAAACTATATTAATAATATAAGTTGAAACAAATAAGAGCATAAAACCTTTCATTGATTTTTGAAATTCGACATTAGAATAAGGGTGTTAAGTGGGCCGGGCCGGATAAATTCGAAACCGTCCCGTGATACTTAACCGGGTTGGTGGGCCGGGCCGGTTTTAGGTTAAGTGGGCCGGACCGGGGCCGGGTTCAACAGTTAAAAATTTAAAAACAACCCTAACCCGTCCCACTTAACCTTATCCGATTAAATCCACCTAAACCCAGTCAAACCCTATTAAAAAATCGGTCAAACCCATTTAAAAACAAAAAAAAATCCAATATACACTAGATACACTACAATTATATACACTCCAATATACACTATATATTTTTTAATCAATATATACACAATTATACATATATACGTACCATTCAATATATACGACTATACGTACTACTTCAAATAAAACATATACTACAATTGTACAATATATATATACACTACAATATATATATAGTTATATACTAATTTATAAAACATATACACATTTATACGTTAAATATATACGTTTATAGAAAAATATATACACATATATACGCTTCATTCAATATATATATATATATATATATATATATATATATATAGTTATAGTTATAGTTATAGTTATAGTTATAGTTATAGTTATAGTTATAGTTATATACTAATTTATAAAACATATACACATCAAATATATACTACATTAGAAGATATATACACATATATACGCAACATTCAATATATTATATATGTACTACTTTAAATAAAACATATACTACAATATATATATATATATATATATATGTATATATATATATATGTATATATATATATATGTATATATATATATATATATATATATATATATATATAGTTATATACTAATTTATAAAACATATACACAAGGATATATTAAATATATACGTCTATAGAAGATATATATACACATATATACGAACCATTCAATATATATGTACTACTTTAAATAAAACATATACTATAATATATATATATACACATGTATACATTAAATATATATGTCTATAGAATATATATACACATATATACGTACCATTCAATATATATGTACTACTTTAAATAAAACATATACTACAATATATATATATATATATATATAGTTATGTACTAATTTATAAAACATATACACATGTATATGTTAAATATATACATCTATAGAAAATATATACACATATATACGCACCATTCAATGTATATGTACAACTTTAAATATAAAATATACTACAATTATATACATTACAATATATATATATATATACTAATTTATACAACATATACACATGTATATGTTAAATATACATATTTATAGAAGATATATACACAAATATACGCACCATTCACTATGTATGTACGACTTTAAGTAAAACATATACTACAATATATATATATATATATATATATATATATATATATATATATGTTATATACTAATTTATATAACATATACAAATGTGTACATTAAATATATACGTCAAAGAAGATATATACACATATATACTACAATATATATAGTTATATACTCATTTATAAAACATATACACAAGTATACATTAAATATACACGGTTATAGAATATATATACACAAATATAAGCACCATTCAATATATTTGTACTACTTTAAGAAAGACATATACTACAATATATGTATATACTACAATATATATATATATATATATATATATATATATATATATATATACTAATTTATAAAACATATACATATGTATACATTAAATATATACGTCAGTAAAAGATATATACACATATATACTACATTATATAAAGTTATATACTAATTTATAAAATATATTCACATGTATACATTAAATATACACGTCTACAGAAGATATATACACAAATATACGCATCATTCAATATATGTATACTATTTAAGTAAAACATATACTACAATATATATATATATATATATATATATATATAGTTATATACTAATTTATATAACATATACACATGTATACATTAAATATATACGTCTATAGAAGATATATGCACATATATACTACAATATATATAGTTATATACTAATTTATAAAGCATACACAGACTATACATTAAATATTAACATCTATAAAAGATATATACACAAATATACGCACCATTCAATATATATATCCTACTTTAAGTAAAACATATACTACAATATATATATAGTTATATACTAATTTATAAAACATATACACATGTATACATTAAATATACATGTCTATAGAAGATATATACACATATATACTACAATATATATAGTTATATACTAATTTATAAATCATATACACATGTATACATTAAATATTTACGTCTATAAAAGATATATACACAAATATACGCACCATTCAATATATATGTCCTACTTTAAGTAAACCATATACTACAATATATATATATATATATATATATATATATATATATATATATATATATATAATTATATACTAATTTATTAAACATATACATACGTATACTTTAAATATATACGTCTATTAAAGATATATACACATATATACGCATCATTCAATATATATGTACTTCTTTAAATAAAATATACTATATATATATATATATATATAAATATATATATAAATATATATATATAGTTATATACTAATTTATAAAATATATATACACATGTATACGTTAAATATATACGTCTATAGAAGATATATACACATATATACGCACCATTTAATATATATGTACTACGTATATGTATGTATATGTTTTATAAATTAGTATACAATTATATATATAGCGTGTGTATATATAGGATTACCTAACTACTTTTATACCTCAAATACCCTAAAAACAACAGTCTTACTGACAAAAAAATCACCCATCTTTTCACTTTCTTACAATGAAATCACCAGCCAAACAAGACTTTATTGAAGGAAATCAACAAGAAGACTTTATCCAGAGGAAAATAAGAGTAAAAATTTTAGACCCAGATGCTACAGAATCATCATCAGATGATGATGAACAACAAGAAAAAAGACCAAAGTACATTGTTCATGAAATTATTCAAGAAAAGGTAAAGATTCAATCTTTTTCAATTTTCTGGCTAATTTTGCAAAATCTGAAAATGGGTCTTCTGGGGATCTTCCATTAATGTCTGATTCTCTGACCTCGGATTCACTCAAAAACAAAAAATTTACCACTGAGTATGAGGAAATGTTGAAGTTGGCTAAAAATGCAAAAGTAAAAAGGGCTATTTCTGCAAAAACTGAAATTGGGTCATCTTCATCAGAGGTAAAGTTTCAATCTTTATCACTGATAAACAGAAAGTCTTTAAGTTTTGATCAAGTTTCTGGCAAATTACCACCTATGGTTAGGAAGAGAAAATCAGGTAAATTTGCTACTGAGATTAGAGACCCATTTAGCAAGAAAAGAATTTGGTTGGGTACTTTTAATACAGCTGAAGAAGCTTCTGAGATTTATCAATCTAAGAAACTTGAGTTTCAAGAGAAGTTGAATAAGGCCAAAAATGCAAATAAGAAAAAGGCTATTTCTGCAAAATGTGAACTTGGGTTGTCTTCTAGTGATCCACCATTGATGGCGGATGCTCAGACCTCGGATTCATCGAATGAGTTAGGTGATCAATTCAATAAGGCTAAAAATGCAAAAGAGAAAAAGGCTATGTCTGCAAAACTTGGACTTGGTTCTTCTAGTGATCCACCATTGATGATGGATTCTCAAACCTCGGATACATTGAAAGAGTTTGTTGAGCAATTGAAGAAGGCTAAAAGTGCAAAAGTGCAAAAGGCTATTTCTGCAAAAGTTGGACTTGGATGTTCTTCTAGTGATCCACCATTGATGGTGCATTCGCTGAACTCGGATACATCGAATTTGTTTGATGATCGATCGAAGAATACTGTAAATGCAAAAGAGGAAAAAACTATTTCTGCAAAATTTGGACTTGAGTTCTGTTCTAGTGACTCTCAGACCTTGGATTCATCGAATGAGTTGGATGATCGATCGAAGAAGGCTGAAAATGCAATAGTGAAAAAGGCTATTTCTGCAAAATTTGGACTTGAGTTTTGTTCTAGTGATACTCAGACCTCGGATTCATCGAATGAGTTGGATGATCGATCGAAGAATGCTGAAAATGCAATAGTGAAAGAGGCTATTTCTGCAAAATTTGAACTTGGGACTTCTTCTAGTGATCCATCATCAACAGTGGATTCTCAAACCTCGGATTCATCGAATGATCAAGAAAGCGAAGAAGAGCTGTGGATGGGGCAGTGGATACGGATTTCAGGTGATAAAGAAGTTAAATTTTCACAGAAATCGGGAGTACCAGTTGTCGATAACTATGGTTTTTTGCTAGGTGAATTTAGCAAATTGGATAAGCAATTTTAGGTAACTAGGTCTATTTGTGAATATAACAGTTGCAGTTGCAAGCTATGCAAGTCGATATTTTTGAAGAGTCGAAGCAACATAGATTGCAAGTCAACGAATTGCTTGTGAATGAATGTGTGTTTATGAGAGTGAGGCAATTCTAAAAGAGGAAATTGCTTCTGATATGTTATGGCATTTGTTCTTATATGGTCAAAATTGTGATTGCAGCTCAAAATAGAAATTTGATTTCTTGTACCTTTGTTTATGGATTATGTTATTGTTATGATCTCTCATTGGTTTGATGAAATCTTTCATTTGCTCAACCCCTTCGTAGTTCGTACGAATTAAATGTATAGATACATGATATATGTTTGCTATGTTGCTTGGATTCTCCAAATTTGCTGCCTTACCTGTATCAGAATCTCCAAAATGCACTGCTTTTGGTGTATTCGACACACACCATCCTGTTGTCTTGGGGACTTGATGGATGATGTATCCGGGCTTTCTGTCGGTGCTTGATGTAATCTGTGATTTGTGATTGTGCACGGAGTGTTGATGAGATGGAGTCTCGCTTTGTGTGTCAAGAAGAATCGATTTGATGCTACAAGTCTAAAGTTGTAAACTGAGGTATGTAACGGTAAACTCATCTTTTACTATTACGGCATGACTTCCTACCACGTGTTTCATCGCTCTGAGTCTAATAAACTCCTAACATCACAAAACAACGTGTGACTTTTTTGAAGAGTACGAGCAACATACTGCTTGTAGTTGGAGTCTCTGCTTAGCTCCGAAAGTTTTGTAGTTTCTTTCAATCCATGTGGTGGTATACACAGCTGCTGCCACACACATTCTGAAAATTGTTGCTACTGCACCCTTTCCCCTTGGTATTTGCATATGCCCCTATCAAGCTCTTCTTGTCATGTCATTACTTGTCTGTCAGTTTCGTGCCAGCGCAGGAGCCCATTCAAGATATCGCCAACATGGTCAATACTTACATTCTCCCTGCTGCTACATTTCACTATTTCATATCCGTTTTGGTGAGCCCGGATTGTTACAAATGATGCTATATAGAAGTGTAAGCATGAGTACCAAAATATGTGGTACTCAGTAGGCATCATAGGCCGACTGACCTCAGAAGAATAGTATATAACATTCTTGACTAGATCACTGTGCATATTGATTAGATCACTTTCCCTATATAAGCCAACAGCTCATAGATGTTTGGTTGGCTTGGTTTGAGGCAGGTAGAGCCGAGGGTGTTTGTCTGAGCACCCTTGGGCGAAAAATTTTAAATTATTTTTTATGTATATAGTAAATGCTGAACCCACCCTTTTGGCTTCTTCACGTGTTTACTTTGTCGTATTTGAACCCTCAGTGAAAATCCTGGCTCCAACAAGCACGGGTTTAAGGTAGACTCCTAAGTTTACAAACTGCTGTTCTATGCCAACATTGCCTTTTTTGGTATCTCCACTCGACTTCAAAAAACACATTTCGACGTTAAGATCCTTAAATACCATTGTTATTTTTTTCTAAAACAGAACAATGATATTTAAATTTATTTACTCATATCTTGATTATTAATAAAGTATCATTGATCTAACTCATAATTGATTGATCGTCACATGGAGAACAAAAATTGGATATAATCTTCAAAAAGAGGAAATTAAATTTCTGACATTCATAATCTATATTCATTGAGAACTACTCAGATCATTGATTTGACAAAATTGATATAGCAATACATATATAACAACCAATCAAAATACCTGAAGTCCCTTATAAAGTTTCTAAAAACAAATCTAGTACCTGCCCGTAGTTACAAAATTGCCAATTTTTTTTTTCAGTATTACATATATATACTAAGATCATCCAAAACACCAAATTCACCCAACAAAAACCCATAATTATCCACAATTGGAACTCCCAATTTATGTGAATATTTCACTTCTTGATTTTCTGAAATTTTCACCCAAGTCCCCATCATTAATTCTTCATCACTTTCTTCAACCCCATTAGATGTATTCGTACTCTCATCAACACTCATTGACGATTTTTCTTCAAACTCATCAGTAGCACAAGATTCTTGATCAGATTTTTCAGAAATCTGGCCATTTTTTGCTCTTTTAGCCATGGCTAATTCTTCGAATTCAAGCTTCTTAGATTCGTAATTTTTCGAAGTGTCTTCAGCCGTAACAAAAGTACCCAACCAAATCATTTTCTTGTTCAATGGGTGTTTAATTTCAGCACAAAATTTCCCATTTTTTCTCTTACGTACCCCAATAGGGTACAATCTGACACAAGTATTCTTTGATATTCTTTTGTAGGATTTCATGATCAAAGTTTTGAGAGGGAAAAAAAAGGGGGGGGGGGGGATAACAAAGTATAAAAAAAGCTTGGGATGTGAAGAAAAGAAGAAAAAATAGTGAACACATATATAGGAGTAATTAGAGAACCAATTAAGGAAACTTTTATTCTCTTTCTATTTGGAAAAGGATTTAACAAAACGAGTAAAGTATTGATTGAGAAATTGTTGCATATTATTAGTCATTGTATTTATTAGTATCCTAATTTGACACTGAATATTCAAATCTCTAAATTCGGTAGAATACTACAATTGGTCCAGTATTAAATGATGAAATACAATTAATTTTGACATGTCTTTATCTTTATCTCATGAGTTTAAATATTATTAACCATTGTATATAAAAAATAGGTTATTCGACTATGAATAAATTTCTTTAAAAGCATCAATTGATGACATGGCCTGGTTAATATTATCTTTAACTTACTAATATATCTTAAGCTGTAATAATAATGGTGGAAATATCTTCATGCTTTGCGATAAGTTAATCCTTATCTCTATTTTTTTATCATCCGATATTTCATATCCGCTTTATATCTTGAGTTATAATAATTATGAAAAGATTTTTACACTATGTATAACTAATAAATTCATACCTCTTTTTTTTTTTTGTTTCAGAGGATGTTTCATATTTGTTTTATATCTTAAGCTATTATAATTGTGGAAAGTACTTTATGTTATGTGAATAATTAATTTTTTTTCTCATTTTTTCACTCGATATTTCATATCATTTTGATGCCTCAACTAGTTTGTATTTAAGTCGTGTCTGATTATCTTTTTGTTATTTATATTTTAGGTTGAACTAAAGTACTATAATTCATCCCTGCCTACAAATTAGTTTACAACGTTTACAAATCTTACAAACAAAAGTTCATATATTTATATTTATTGTATATTCGCTTAGAATGATTTTAAAAAAAGGAAGTACTATTTATCGAGAATTACAAAATCATAGAATAAAGAAATTAGTTGAGATTATACGCAAGCAAATTTGAATATCATAATTATAATAATAAAAAAATTATATTCTCATGAATCAAACTCATACCCCCACAATTTTTTCATATTATATTCTATAAATTCCATATTTAGTAAGATGAACCATATGTTTACCAAAAATATATGCACTAAATTATCAAAAAATTAGTAAATCTAGTATTACAATAATATATACATTTTGTCTGCCAATAAAATGATCTCAAATTGGTAATACTAGGAAAATTGTCATAATTGGTATTGCAAGTTGGAATTGTCTTTAAATATTTATGTCAAGTGTATCATATTTTAATACATATATATAATTGCCACAAATAATGTTTGCGTGTAAAATAAAAATTTATTAATAGTTGAATCTATAATTAGAAGTGGTACCTAGCTATTTTTGGCTAAGGATTATTTTTCCCTTTCATTTCCAGTTTAATTTTGGAAATAAAACCTCGAAAAATACTTATTTACACTCGGTGTTTACACAACGCTATCTATTTCGAGTACCAATTAATTTGAATTTATATCGAAAAATCCTACTTAAAAAATATGTTGCTTTAACTTAAAGACGACTTCATATGCAAGACTCAAAAAAAATGACATCTATGCCTAGATATTAATCTGTGTTCTATTTTTGCACAACTGAAAATTTAAGGTTATAACTTATTATTTAACTTTAATATTTAAATAAAAACCAAAATACATTGAAATTGACTAATATTATATTTTGAATATACTATAAACTTCTATAATAATTAGAGTCCATCAATAAAGATCACAAGAAAGATTCTTTTTTTTTTTCAAACATAGCATTATGTGTAATTTTGGCAATAAATACTGTCATATAAAATTTATGCCATTTTTGCTAAGTTTAGAATTTTGTTTGACCAATACTCTGATTTCTAGAAGACTGTCCTTTCGAAAATCACTTTATTTCTTTTTTATTTATATAGTAGTACTATTTCTTTTAATTAATCTATTAAAAAATATATGACATTTTTACATTATGATACAATTTAATTTTAAATTTTCTTTTACCCTTAATAACATGCTTTATAGTCACACAATTCTCATGGCATGCTTAAATTCATAAGTTTCACTAGTCCTTTTATGTTCTTAAATTAATTTCTGAACTTAGTTAAATTATAACAATAACAATAAAAAAAATCTAGCTAGTGTGATCTCACAAGTAAGGTCTGAATATAGATGAGTATACACAAATTTGAGCTCTAATTTGAGGTAAAAGAATTAATTTCGATAAACTCTCACTAAAAAAAAAATATTTTTAAACACATGTTTAGAAAACACTGAGCGAAAAAATCTCTAACGAATATATAACGAAAAGAGAAGAAATGACAATATTAAGATAACGAAAGTAAAAAAAAAGAATAGTAATAATATTAAAGGATTGGATAATTACAACATAACAATACTTAAAAGAATAGTGAGCAAATAAGATACTCCAAGATAGAATCATGCTCTCCCACATAAAAGAGAATTATTTATTATTTTTTTATTCTAATTCTCGATCTTCGTGCTTTTCTATTTTAGATCATGTCTTTGGTGAGCTAAAGACGTGTCACCTCACCCCAATTCTCCTTGGCTCTGTCTCTACATCTCCATAGGTACCAACCTCACACATTCTCACTAGGGTATTTATGTTTCTGCTATTTACGTGCTTGAGTCATTTGCTCAGCTTCGCTCCTCTCATCATGTCCAATATGAAGGTCACTTCTATCTTGCCTCGTATATCTTTATTTCTAATTTTATCTTCTCCTAGTTGGTTCGCTCATTCATCTAAGCATCATTATTTCCACTACTTTCACTTCTAAGCTTGTGAATTTTGACTGGTCAACATTCTATCCAATACAACATAAACAGTCTAATAACCACTTTGTAGATCTTATCTTTAAATTCTAGTGATACGTTTTATCACATAGGACACCGGATTCACGTCTCTGTTTTATCCACTTCACTTCAACACGATATATCATATCATCGCTTGTCACTCCCCGCCCCCCCCCCCCCACTTCCTTAAATTATTGACGCAAGATACTTAAAGCTACCTTTTTTTAGAATGACTTATGCGTTGATTCTCACTTTCATATCCACCTCATGTGTTGTCTCTGAATTTGCACTTCAAGTACTCTGTTTTAATCCTACTAATGTTGAAAGCTTTAAACTCTAGAATTAGTCTAACCCAACATTAACCCGCGTACCTTATCAAACAAATACTCTCCATGATAATCGAAATTCCATCTAGAGGCTTTTCCATCTTTGTTTAGCTCTATATTGTATAAATCATTCCATCTACCCATGAGAAATTTTGTCCCGCTATCGCGAGTCATAGAACAACGGTAATAATTATTCATGAAATCCTTATCAAATGTAAGTGAATTAAAAATTTTAGAAACACATTTGAAACGGATCAATGATATAACAGGAAGCCATAATTAGAATATTTCGATAATTAATTCTTGGGTAATAATTAGAGCCACATTTACTAGGATTAAATAGCTATGTCCCATCCAAAAAGTGAAAAAAAAAATAGCACTACTAATACTTTAGACATCAATGATTAATTGTTATAGAGGATGTCCAAATCAAATGAATGTTTAAATTTATTTTTTTAAAGTAATTATGTGGTCCTCCTCAACTATAGAAATAAGTACAAGTCTAAATTTAAAATAAAAATTTAATGTAATCTTAGGCTGATTTTATTATCTATAATAAGTGGGAATAAGCAGACACGTCTTTGATATGACTGTTTGTGCTGCCTGCTTCAACTGCTTCAATCGTAATTTTATTATATTACCCTTAATTAATTATTATAGGTTATTTAAGTATTAAAATTTATAATATTTAATAAAAAATATAGAATAAACATAAAATAATAAATTGATATTTGACTTTTTAAACTAATTTGATGTCTTATATGGGGTCCATTTTTGCCTTTTTCACAAGAATTTTTTTTAGTAATTTTATTAGATCACTTTTAATTAGTTGTTATAAGTCATTTAAGATATGTCTTCTTAGCTGCTTCAATCGTGATTTTAATTAGTTGTTATAACCCTAATTAATTATTACAGGTTATTTAAGTATTAAAAATTTATAATATTTGATAAAAAATATAAAATAGACATAAAATAATAAATTAATATTTAATTTTTTAAATTAACTTGATGTCTTATATGAGGCTCATTTATGCTTTTTTCCACAAGTAATTTTATAGTAATTTTATTATATTACTTCTAATTAATTGTTATAAGTTATTTAAGACATGTCTCTTCGCTTCTTCAATCGTGATTTTATTATATGACCCCTAATTAATTATTATAATCACATTAGAAAATTAATAATATTTCATAAATGGACACAAAATGATATGTCAACATAAAACATTTGATTGACTGTCAAATAATTATATTAGTGCAACATAAGTTCACTTTCAAAACTATATCAGTGTCACTTACTGGAATAGAAAAAAAAGTATTATAAATCACAATAAAATATTTGATTGACTATCGAATTTATATAGTGCCATATAGGTTAACTTTTAAAATTATATCAGTGTCTAAAAATCATAATAAAACATTTGGTTGACTATTGAAATTATATTAGTGCCACATTGGTTGGCTTTCCAAATTATATTAATGTCACTTAAATTGGAATAGAAGAAAAAATATTATAAATTACAATAATTAAAAATTAAAATTATTTTAATAATTGATTATCTAAATTATATTTGTGTCACATAAATTAAGATAAAAAATAACATAAATTGGATCCTTGCTAAGCACGGCCTTTGATGTCTAATATAGAAATAAGTACTAGTCTAAACTTAAAATAAAAATTTAATGTAATCTTAGGCTGACTTTATCCCTATTGGCTAGATATCATTTTCAAGTCTGTTAACTTTGAAGAAAATAAAATAAATAAATTATGAAAAATACTTTTTTAAGGATGTCTGCAAAGTAAAAATTAAGTAGGGCCAAATTTAGGGCAATTGATTGTCCTTTATTCCAACAACATTAATGTTGTCATGTTTCTTGGATACAATTTCTAAAGGAATCTATAGAGAATGGAAAAATTAAAAAATAGTCAAAAAATTTCTAAACTCGTAAAATTATATTGAATATGTTTCCGTTATATAAAAGGAAAATAAGAACGCAAACCTTTTGTACTATATATCATTTGCTTTTTTGTGTTGTTTGTATACGTCGATGGTGTAATTTCTTTTTACATAATCATGTAAGTTATAAGTTAAGCTCATATAATTTTGTGTAATAGTAACTTTTTCTTTAGTTGGTGGTTGGATATTGGTGAACTAAACCTCTGGGCCATGGACCATACAAATACAAATCCATAAATGAATAAGACACAATGGTGTATAACAAATACAAAATTGTGTTTCATAATATACATAATGATTGGAACATATTAATAGGCCTATTTAATTTTGGGCTGAATTTACTAGGGACCTCAAGTAAAACCAGTCCAACCCATATCTTTGTACTTGAAAAATCTATTTTTCTCTAATTGTTGTATCTTTCTTCTTTGATACTTGTTCCTCGATTTTGTATGTATATCGGCTAATGATGCGATGGAGGAAGTTAATCCATTTTCATTAATGCTAGCCAGTTGAAGCTCGTCCATGTCCCATCCTGATAGGTCTTCGATTTGTCCCTAGCCTAACTTTACAATCCACCTGTCTTCCCCAGTCTCTGAAGCCCTCCAGGGTCCTAGCCCTATTTTTTCACCCGAGTCTAAAGTTCAATGACTTTCATCATTGACGAGCACCTGGCTAATAAGACAATGAAGTGAAGAGCCTATGCCACATATAGTGAACTATTTATAACATACTTGTTTTTTCCTATCTAGGCCATGGAAATGTAATTGCCAAAGGATATCATTATGGAAATCCTCATGAGGCTACCTTTGCAGTCCATTCTTCGATTCAAATGTGCTTCGAGATCATGGAAGATATTAATTTCAGAACCCTATACTTTGAGGCAAAGCACTGGAATCATGCCAAGAATTGCCAAAATTCTAATAACTATCATATTCTATGTGAGAAGGTTGACACATTTTTGTTCTATTGTTCTTCTTTATCATTCGATAGCACTTACAACCTGAGATATGACTAGACTAGTGATGACTATATAAGATTGACAACACTTAATAATGGTTGCAACCCACATAGTAAAACCCTTGCACTAAAGAATGATTCTTGGAGAAAAATTGATAGTCATCCACGTGGCGTTCACAATCGTGTATGTTATAATCTAGACTCTTCGACATTTCCTCATGGCACATTTCATTGGATCATTATTGATATTGCATCTAAGTATTTTATAGTTTCATTTAATATATCAAATGAGGTTTTGCCAGAGGAAAGTTGTGATATTTTGAGCGTGAATATCCACCAAAATAGACATGGTGTATCAATATTAGAAGGGATTCCTTGTGGTAATTGTAACAAAGATTCTTATGATTGACCACGAGTTATGGTTCCAACTTATTCAATAAAATTCTTGCAGTAAATTGCATTTGTTCATGGAGGATTTCATTGGATCGGTAAGGATATTTTATCCATGTATTTTGTGGTTTCATTTAACATATATATCAAATGAGGCGTACAGAGAGATACCATTGCCAGAGGGAATTTGTAATATTTTGAATTACATGAATCACCTGAACACGAATCTCCTAAGACCTGGTGTTTCGAATTATTGTACTGGTTGAAATTTGGGGTTGAGAACTTTTAAGTTGTGGCTAATGAAAGAATATGTGTCGAGGTGATACGAGGAAATTAAACTAAGAGAAGAAGAATTTACTACGAAACTAAAGAACAATAGAAAGAGAGATAGAAGACAGATTGGCACAAGAAGATAGAAAGAAATAAGAACTATTGAATATATTAAATTCAAAAACTCCCCTAAATCATTTACCAACGAGCACCTAATCTCTACATGGACCAAGAGGGAATCAACGACCCTCAAAACCCTCGTTTCTAAGTAAGTATTCAACACAAGCTCACCAATCACACTCTCTTTAAGTCCACTCAATATTTAAAACAAGCTAATGAAAATGAAACCCTAATACTTCTATTTATAGTCCACTACAAGGCCCAAAAGTGACCCTTGAACAAAGAACGAAAATGACCCCAAACATGTTTCTGCCTCCCCTTGATTGCCTGTCACCCGAGCCATCACCATCAAGCAGTGTTCGCCTCCGTTAGGCTTCCCTTGATGGCTCAAGGGACGGTTGGTCAGGCTGGTGACGGCCAGTCGCCCTTCTCGACACCCCTAGGCGGCAGTGAGTGGTTTCTCCATTTTGAGCTCCTAGTTCAACCCTTAACACATAGACTTATTTGGAGATGATCAACACTTTCTCTAACACCTCTTTCTTTAAGAACATAGCTTGCAAATCTTATGATTTCCGAGCTTGGCTCCTAGTGAAAGGTCTAGAGAGAATTTGAATCGTATCATAAGGAGTCTTGGACTAAATTATTTACTCTGCTAGAGACAATCTTTATCCAAAGATACCGGTGTATAGGCTTGCAAATGGTGAAGTACTACTCTACTATGACAGGCCGAGATGGAAGGTGGTACAAAGAATAGTGGGTTTAAGACATCCAAAGGACCATATGGAGGGTTATTTGCAATTACTTACGTCCCTCAATTGTTTCTTTTATATATATACACATTACATGAAGTGGTAATTTTCTTCTCTCAGCTCTCCAAGAAATATGCATTTGACCTTGAGCATTTAACTATTTTTAGATGTCTATCTACAAAGATTCTTATGATTGACCACGAGTTATGGTTCCAACATATTCAATACTCCCTCGGTTTCAAAAAGAATGACAAAATAAAAAAAACTTTTGAATTTTGTGGTCCTAAATTAAAGTTATGTCAAATTTACCAAAATACTCTTTAATTTTGTGGTATTAAACATGCCAGAAAAAGAAAGGGTCATTCTTTTTTAAACGGATTAAAAAAAGTAGGTCATTCTTTTTCAAGCAGAGGGAGTAAAATTCTTGCACTAAAGAGTGGTTCTTGGAGAAGAATCGATAACCATCCTCGTGGCTTTCACAATAGTTTATGTGCTCATGCACAAAATTGCATTTGTTCATGGCAGATTTCATGGGATCAGTAAGGATATTTTATCCAAGTATTTTATGGTGAAGTACTACTCTACTACGACAGGGATGAAAGGTATAGTGATAGTTCGTTTAGGACATCCAAATGACCATATGGGGTGTTACCTATGACTGGGTCACAACTCAAGTATTCTGTTATACTGAAAGCTTGATCTCTCCAAAATTATGTAATTGCTTATTTCATGTCATTAAGTTTTATACACATTATTTGACGGGATATTTTTCTTTGTCTTAGCTCTCTCACCCTTTTAGCGCCGCAAAAGCTTTCCCTGTCTCGGTTGGGTTTTAGCCAAAATGGAGACCTATCATCCTACTTGTACCGTTTGGTGGCTGCTACTGCAGGTGCCTAATCACTAAGGCCGAGTTCGTCCTTTTCTGATGGTGAATCTTACAGTAAAGTTCATTTTTGCCTTTACATTTGACGGTCAATCTCCTCCCGGCCCCACTAAATCCAATTCGGAGCCAAATGTCGTGGCTAAACTGACCTTACAACTAAGTTTATTAAGGTCTCGAGGCTGAGTCATATCCAACATGTTACTAACATTTATTTATTTTTACCTTTTTCGTAATTAAATTAACATGGAGTGAGTATTTTTTTCAATCTCAGCTGGGATTTGAAGTTGTAATCATTAGGGGTATACAAATTCTTTATAGATTATGGATTGTTTTTCTTATAGATTATGGATTTAAGAAATTCTTATAATCTCAACATATTGAGCAAATTTCATTAGAAAAATAAAGACAAACATAATCAAAGAGGATTTTAATTCCCTCACATTTATAAATTATTTATTTGACAATTTCTATAACAATACATATACTAACAACAAATCATAAAGAGCTTGTATCCTCCTATAGTTACAATATTTTTTTTCTAGACAATTTTTTTTAATTCCTAGTAGAATCACATATATATTATAAGATCATCCAAAACACTAAATTCACCCAACAAAAACCCATAATTATCTACAATTGGAACTCCCAATTTATGTGAATATTTCACTTCTTGATTTTCTAAAATTTTCACCCATGTCCTATCATTAATTCTTCATCACTTTCTTCAACCCCATTTGATGTATTCGTATTTTCATCAACACTCATTGAGGATTTTTCCTCAAACTCATCTGTAACACAAGATTCTTGATCAGATTTTTCCGAAATCTGGCCATTTTTTGCACTTTTAGCCATCACTAATTCTTCAAATTCAAGCTTCTTAGACTCGTAATTTTTCGAAGCGTCTTCGGTCATAACAAAACTACCCAACCAAATCATTTTCTTGTTCAATCGGTGTTTAATTTCAGCATAAAATTTTTCATTTTTTCTCTTACGTACCCCAATAGGGTACAATCTGACACAAGTATTCTTTGATATTCTTTTGTAGGACTTCATGATAAAAAATTTGAGAAGAGAAAAAAAAGGCTATTTCAGTAAAGAACAAAGTATAATAAATTTGAGACATGAAGAAAAAGAGAATAAATAGTTAACACATATATAGCAGTAATTAGAGAACCAATTAAGGAAACTTTTATTCCTATTTCTATTTGGAAAAGGATTTAACAAAACGAGTAAAGAATTGATTGAGAAATTGTTGCATATTAGTCACTCTATTTATTAGCATCCTAATTTGACACTGAATATTCAAATCTCTAAATCCGGTAGAATACTACAATTGATCCAGTATTAAATGATGAAATACAATTAATTTTGACGTGTCTTATCTTTATCTCACGAGGTTAAATATTATTCACCATTGTATATAAAAAAAAGGCTATTCGACTATGAATAAATTTCTTTTAAAGAATCAATTGATGACCTGGCCTGGTTAATATTATATTTTACTTACTAATATATCTTAAGCTGTAATAATAATGGTGGAAATTTCTTCATACTTTGTGATAACTTAATCCTTATCTGTCACTCTTTTTTTTTTTCATTCGATAGTTTCATATCCGCTTTATATCTTGAATTATAATAATTATGAAAAGATATTTATGTTAGAGTTTAAGTTTTGTGCACTGTCTGTGCATAAAAAATTCTACACTAACAGCTAACTTGACCTGCTATTGCAGGTTGCCCAATTATTTACATAAAAATTAAAAAAGAAAAAATTAGGTAACCTCCAATAGCAAGTCAAGTTCACCTGATAGTGTAAAATATTTTCTACGCTAACGGTGCACAAAACTTAAATTCTTTATGTTATTTGTATAACTAATAAATTCACATCTCCTTTTTTTTTTTACCGGATGTTTCATATTTGTTTTAGGCCAAAGTCATCGACAGACACTCAAACTTGTTGCAAAAATTCACTTAGATCCCTCAACTAAGGTCTGTTCCTATCAGACTCCTAAACCCCCCGAGTTTTGTTCCAATTGGCCACTTGTTTCCCTATAGCAAAAAGCTCAAAGTGTGTGTTGCACGTGGCATTGTGGGTCCAATAATTATTAAAAATCAATTATAATTTTTTTAAAAAAAGTATATAAAAATGGCATTAAGGAAATTATTAAAAATAATTTTAAAATTATTTCAAAAATGAAAATAAAAAATGGCATTGAGGATATAAATTATAAAAAATAATTATAAAATTATTTAAAAATAAAAATAAAAATAAAAAATTGATTATTTAAAGAAAAATTTAAAAAATGAAAGAAATTATTAAAAAATTATTTAAAAATAAAAAATTAATTATTAAAAAAAATTATAAAACTTTTTAAAATGAAAATAAAAAATTGCATTGAGGATCCTAATTATGAAAAAATAATTATAAAATAATTTAGAAAAGTAAAATAAAAAACTAACTATTAATAAGAAATTATAAAAATTTTAAAAGATGAAAATAAAAAACAAAATTATTTTTAAATTCAGTTTTATTAAAAAAAAAATATTGGGGCCCTCTTATGCTTTTTGGGGCCTTTAGCGTTTAAAAAAAATTGACATTAAAAAATTTTTGGGTCTTTAATGCCACTTGGCATCTTTTTATTCGCAAATTAGTAAAAAAAAATTCTCCTCATGCGCCTCCCACGATGGCACTGCATGCGCAGTGCCATATAGGTAAAAAATGCCCAATTGGAATAAAATTCGGGGGGTTTAGGGGTCTGATAGGAACAAGTCTTAGTTTAGGGGTCTAAGTGAATTTTCGCAACAAGTTTGAGTGTCTATCGATGCGTTTGGCCTTTATTTTATGTCTTAAGCTATTATAATAGTCTATGCCCTATCTCGATGGGTCTTTGATTTGCTCCTATCCTAGCTTTATAATCCACCAGTCTTTTCTAGTTTTTGAAAGCCCTTCTGGGGCCTAGCCCTCTTTTCCCACCTGGGTGTGAAGTTCAATGGCTTCCATCATTGACGAACACCTAGCTAATATATAAGACAAAGAAATGAAGAGCCTATGCGGCTATGCCACATATAGACTATAGGAGTAAATTCTCTAAATGATCACCCATGTTTGGGAAATTGCCTATAAATATCACTTTTATTTTATTTAGGTCAAGAATATCATCCAACTTTTCCTTTTTTCCTTTAAATATACTTATCATCTCAAAATCTTTCTCTCTCCTACATGGAATCATTAATTTTTTTTATTTTTTTTTTATAAATGTATAACTTATCAAACTTATTTAATTAAAGTTTTATCCTAATTCTTTTTTTTTTAAAATTGCACATGATATATTAATCATTGAAGATTAATCTAATTACACCAAAAGCTTAGTTTATTTTATTTGATATGTAATCTTCAAAGTTTCTTTTATTTACTTATTTATTTCACCACTAATAATAGTTTTAAAATACAAGAACTTATACGAATTGACACAATAATATTTTTTGTCGTTTATTTTATATATTAAAATTCTTAAATATAAAAGAAATAAAACGATGGATTTCATATTTTAGACATTAATTTTGTTATTTATATGAGAATAAAAGAATAAAATATCCTTTTTTTTTAAGGAAAGAAAAATTATATAGTCTTGAAACAAATTAAACTTTTTAAAAAAATATTAACAAAATGATATCTTCTTCAGTACTATTATAAATGAATTTTTAAAATATTACTCCATCAGTTATTCTTTGCTTTTGATGGATTTATAGCAAAGTACGGATATAAATTAGTGTTTAATTGTATAATAAAATAAAATATAAATATAATGATCACAAAAAAAGTGAAGAAAATAAATTAAAAATAATATATTTTTTAATAAATTTATATCTTATCTTACGAATTTAATGATTTATTTATGGGCAATTCCTTGTAAAAAATTTGCAAAAAAATAATCTTTTCACTATATATTTACAAATATTATCTTGCATAAAAATTGCAAGTAATCTATGCCCAAATTAAATTTTTCAGGTAATAATACATATTAAAAATTTTTTATTGAATTTTGTTTGGCAACAAAAAAATTGTAGGTTTGCCATCAATACTTTTAAATAAAAAATTATATTATTTTATTCTCTATTACTCTATATTTGAAGGAAATGTAATATCTTTGGATTATATTAATCCAAAAATTCCTTTGTATAATTCCAAAAGTAGATTTTATTCTTTTATTCTCATGTAAATAACAAATTTAATGTCTAAAATATTAAATCCTTCATTTTATTTATTTTAGATTTTAAGAATCTTTAATATATAAAATAAATAATAAAAAAAATTAAATGAGTACCAAATTTTATAAGTACTTGAGTTTTAAATATTATTAAGTGGTGAAATAAATAAGTTAATAAAAGAAGCTTTGGAGAGTACATATCAAATAATATAATTCAAACTTTTGGTGTAATTAAATTAATCTTCAATGATTAGTATATCATGTGTATTTTTTTTAAAAAAGAATTAGGATAAAACTTTAGTTAAATAAGTTTGATAAGTTAAATAGATCTATTTATCAAAAAAAGAAAAAAAATTTAATGACATGGAATTTCTAGTAGGAGAGAGGAAGTTTTTGAGGTGTTAAGTATATTTTAAGGAAAATAGAAAGAGTTGAGTGATATTCTTGTCCTAAATGAAACAAAAATGATATTTGTAGGCAGTTTTCCAAACATGGGTGACCATCTAGGGAATTTACTCTAGACTATAGCGAACTACTTATAACATACTTATCTTTTCCTATCTAGGCCATGGAAATCCACTTGCCACCTACGCAGTTCCTTCTTCGATTCGAATGTACTTCAAAATTTTGGAAGATAATAATTTCAGAACACTATAATTTAAGACGAAGCATTGGAATCATGCCAAGAATAACCAAAATTCAAATAATTCTTGGTACATTGTCATTCTATTGATCTTATTTATCATTCGATAACACTTACAAATTGAGATATGACTCGACTAGTGTTGACTATAAGATTGAGAACACGTATAATGGTTGCAACCCACATAGTAAAACCCTTCTACATTGATAGTCATCCACGTGACATTCACAATCGTGTATGTTACTTATTATCTAGACTCTTCGATATTTGATCATGGCACATTTCATTGGATCATTATTGATATATATTGTATCTAAGTATTTTATTGTTTCATTTGATATATCAAATGATGTTTTACTAGAGAGAAGTGATATTTTTAGAAGAAAGAGATAGTCTTCGTACTTTTGGAGAAGAAAAAACACGGATCTCAAGGAATCTGTATTACTTATATTTGTATTAGTATTCATATTAAAATAGTAGTAAAATAAAACTTATCAATAATGAAATATAATAGAAATAATAAAGTTAATATTAGTATGTCGGCAATATATCAAGGAAAATAGTAGTCCGATAGTTTTTGTTTAATAGTAAATTTTTAGTATATATTTATAACTCTATTTTAAAATATTTGATAACCTTTTTTTAGCTGAATCTCAGCAACCGTATCCATACTCGAATTTGCACCCTCGAATCTTAAAATTTAAATTTTGACGAATTCGACTCTCGAATTTGCACCCATCTCGAATACCCGCGCCCGAGGCCGAGCAACTTAGGATTGACCATGCTAGTTATGGTTCCAACATATTCAATAAAACTCTTGCCCTAATTAAAGAGTGGTTCTTGGAGAAGAATCTTTCACCATCCTCGTGGCTTTCACAATAGTTTATGTGCTCATGACAAAATTACATTTGTTCTTGGCGGATTTCACATGGTTGATTTCATTGGATCAATAAGGATATTTTATCCTAAGTATTTTATGGTTTCATTTAACATATAAAATGAAGCGTATGGAGAGATACCATTAATTACCAGAGGGAATTTGTGATATTTCGAATTACATGAATCACCTGAACACGAATTCCTCCTAAGATCTGGTTTTTCAGTATTAGAAGGAATGTTTTGAGCTTATTATACTTGTTGAAATTTGTGTTCCGGCTAATGAAAGAATATGATGTCAAAGGAGTCATGAACTAAATTATTTACTCTACGAGAGATCAATCTTTACCCAGAGATACTAGTCGAATGGGGTTCAACATCTACTATATATAGATAAAAATATTTTTGATCATATAAAAATAATATAATTTTCCAACGATGAACCCCCTTAAATGTATGTGGCTCCGCCACTGGGTTTGTTGATGTTCGTTTAGGACATCCAAAGGACCATATGGAGTGTTACCTACGAGGGGCATCACCACTCATCACCACTCAAGTAGTCTGTTATACAGAAAGCTTGATCTCTCCAAAATTAATTACTTGCTTATGATCGGAGTATCTTCCTCATGCATGCTGCAACAATTTATTCTTATAAGTTATATTAACTTGTCAATGTTTCGTTTCGAAATTATGTCATTGCTTATTTCATGTCACAACATGCCCAGAGCCATTAAAGCATTATACGCAGTTCATATCACTATCACAGATTGGGATAGCCAAATTTAGAAATATGAGGAAAGATCATTTGGCCATTGACTTTGCAATAAGCTCCTCCTCATATCAAGTTTATGATTTCTCATTAAACACATGATCATTAGGAATTAGGATCATTAGGAGGAGCTTATTATGATATCCTTATCTAATCACTAAGGTCGAGTTTTGTCCTTGCCTGATGGTGAATCTTGTAGTAAAGTTTATTTCTGCCTTTGTAATTCGAGGATCGACTCCTTTTGGCCCAACTAAATCGAAGTGACCTTACAATTAGGTTTATTAAGGTCTCGAAACATTTGTGAGTCATATTCAATATGTTAAGGACATTTTTTTTTACCCTTTTTCGTAATTAAAATTAACATGGAGTGAGTAATTTCTTTTTTTCAATCTAAGCTCGGATTTGAAGTTGTAATCATTAGGAATATCCAAATTCTTTATAGATTATGAATCTTTTTTCTATCTCAAAATAAAAAATTTAAGGAATTCTTATAATCTTAACACATTGAGCAAATTTCATCAGAAAAATAAAGATAAACATAATTATATTGCAATTGCATTAAGCACCATATATACTTTTCAAAGAGGGTTTCAATTTCCCCAACATTTATAAATTATTAATTAGGAAGTAAATCATTGATTTGACAATTTCTATAACAATACATATACTAACAACAAATCATAAAGAGCTTGATCCTCCTATAGTTATAATATTTTTTTTCTAGACAATTTTTTTTTAATTGTTGGCAGTATCATATATATTCTAAGATCATCCAAAATACTAAATTCACCCAACAAAACCCCATAATTATCCACAACTGGAACTCCCAATTTATATGAATATTTCACTTCTTGATTTTCTGATCACCCAAGTCCCCATCATTAATTCTTCATCACTATCTTCAACCCCATTTGATGTATTCGTATTCTCATCAACACTCATTGATGATTTTTCTTCAAACTCATCAGTAACACAAGATTCTTGATCAGATTTTTCAGAAATTTGGCCATTTTTTACACTTTTAGGGGGCAAGTTCTTCGAATTCAAGCTTCTTAGACTCGTAATTTTTCGAAGTATCTTTAGCCGTAACAAAAGTACCCAACCAAATCATTTTATTGCTCAATGGGTGTTTAATTTCAACATAAAATTTCCCATTTTTTCTCTTACGTACCCCAATAGGGTACAATCTGACACAACTATTCTTTGATATTATTTTGTAGGATTTCATGATCAAAGTTTTGAGAGGGAAAAAAGGGGCAACTTCTGTAAAGAACAAAGTATAAAAAAAGCTTGGGATTTGAAGAAAAAAAGAATAAATAGTGAACACATATGTAGGAGTAATTAGAGAACCAATTAAGGAAACTTTTATTCTCTTTCTATTTGGAAAAGGATTTAAAAAAACAAGTAAAGTATTGATTGAGAAATTGTTGCATATTATTAGTCACTGTATTTATTAGTATCCTAATTTGACACTGAATATTAGAATCTCTAAATTTGGTAAAATAACACATTTGGGAGTGCGAAGCCTAAAAGGTAAGTTTTTTGGGATAAGGTAAACTCACCATTTTACCATACATTCTAACATTTCCACTGACGACGTTAACTTCTTAATAGACAAGGTAAACACCTATGTTTACCTTGTCCCTTTTCAAATTTTATAGTATTGGGGTGCCCTTTAGAAATTTTGACTAAAAAAACTTGCCTTTTAGGCTCTGGACTCTCACATTTGGTCCAATATTAAATGAAATACAATTAACTTTGACGAGTCTTATCTTTATCTCACGAATTAAAATATTATTCACCATTGTATATAAAAAAAAAGGTTATTCGACTATGAATAAATTTCTTTTAAAGAATCAATTGATGACATGGCCGGGTTAATATTATATTTAACTTACTAATATATCTTAAGCTGTAATAATAATGGTGGAAATATCTTCATACTTTGCGATAATTTAATCCTTATCACTATATTTTTATCATCCGATATTTCATATCCGCTTTATATCTTGAGTTATAATAATTATGAAAAGATTTTTACACTTTGTATAACTAATAAATTCATACCTCTTTTTTTTTTTCAGTGGATGTTTCATAGTTGTTTTATATCTTAAGCTATTATAATTGTGGAAAGTACTTTATGTTATGTGAATAATTAAATTTTTTTCTCATTTTTTCACTCGATATTTCATATCATTTTGATGAATCAACTAGTTTTTATTTAAGTCGTGTCTGATTATCTTTTCGTTATTTATATTTTAGGTTGAACTAAACTACTATAATTAATCCCTGCCTACAAATTAGTTGATAATGTTTACAAATCTTACAAACAGAAGTTCATATATTTATATTTATTGTATATTCGCTTAGAATGATTTTTAAAAAATAAAGTACTACTTATCGAGAATTGCAAAATCGTAGAATAAAGAAATTAGTTGAGATTATATGCAAGCAAATTTGAATATCATAATTATAATAATAAAAAAATTATATTCTCACGAATCAAACTCATACCCCCACAATTTTTGCATATTATATTCTGTAAATTCCATATTTAGTATGATGAACCATATGTTTACCAAAAATATATGCACTAAATTATCAAAAAATTGGTAAATCTAGTATTACAATAATATATACATTTTGTCTGCCAATAAAACGATCTCAAATTGGTAATACTAGGAAAATTGTCACAATTGGTATTGTAAGTTGGAATTGTCTTTAACTATTTATGCCAGGTGTATCATATTTTAATACATGTATATAATTGCCACAAATAATATTTGCGTGTAAAATAAAAACTTATTAATAGTTGAATCTATAATTAGAAGTGACACCTAGCTATTTTTGGCTAGGGATTATTTTTTCCTTTCATTTACAGTTTAATTTTGGAAATGACACCTCGAAAACACTTATTCACACTCGGTATTTACACAATGCTATCTATTTCGAGTACCAATTAATTTGAATTTATATTGAGAAATCTTACTTAAAAAATATGTTGCTTTAACTTAAAGACGACTTCATATGCAAGACTCGAAAAAAATGACATCTATGCCTAGATATTTATCTTTGTTCTATTTTTGCACAACTGAAAATTTAAGGTTATAACTTATTATTTAACTTTAATATTTAAATAAAAACCAAATTACATTGAAATTGACTAATATTATATTTTGAATATACTATAAACTTCTATAATAATTAAATTAGTGTCCATCAATAAAGATCACGAGAAAGATTTTTTTTTTTTTTTCAAACATAGCATTATGTGTAATTTTGGCAATAAATCCTGTCATATAAAATTTATGCCATTTTTGCTAAGTTTAGAATTTTGTTTGACCAATACTTTGATTTCTAGAAGACTGCCCTTTCAAAAATCACTTTATTTTTTTTATTTATATAGTAGTACTGTTTCTTTTAATTAATCTATTAAAAATTATATGGCATTTTTACATTATGATACAATTTAATTTTAAATTATCTTTTACCCTTAATAAAATGCTTTATAGTCACATAATTCTCATGACATGCTTAAATTCATAAGTTTTATGAGTCCTTGTATGTTCTTAAATTAATTTTTGAACTCAGTTAAATTATAACAATAACAATAAAAAAAAAAAAAATCTAGCTAGCGTGATCTCACAAATAAGGTCTGGATATAGATGAGTATACACAAATTTGATCCCTAATTTGAGGTAGAAAAATTAATTTCGATAAACTCTCACTAAAAAAAACATTTCTAAACACATGTTTAGAAAACACTTTGAGCGAAAAAATCTCTAGTGAATATATAACGAAAAGAGAAGAAATGACAATATTAAGATAACGAAAGTAAAAAAAAAAGAATAGTAATAATATTAAAGGATTGGATAATTACAAAATAACAATACTTAAAAGAAGAGTGAGCAAATAAGATACTCCAAGATAGAATCATGCTCTCCCACATAAAAGAGAATTATTTATTAATTTTTTATTCTAATTCTCGATCTTCGTGCTTTTCTATTTTAGATCATGTCTTTGATGAGCTAAAGCCGAGTCACCTCACCCCAATTCTCCTTGGCTCTATCTCTAAATCTCCTTAGGTCTATGATTACCGACCTCACACATTCTCACTAGGGTATTTATGTTTCTGCTATTTACGTGCTTGAGTCATTTGCTCAGCTTCGCTCCTCTCATCATGTCCAATATGAAGGTCACTTCTACCTTGCCTCGTATATCTTTATTTCTAATTTTATCTTCTCCTAGTTGGTTCGCTCATTCATCTAAGCATCATTAATTCCACTACTTTCACTTCTAAGCTTGTGAATTTTAACTGGTCAACATTCTATCCAATACAACATAAACAGTCTAATAACCACTTTGTAGATCTTATCTTTAAATTCTAGTGATACGTTTTATCACATAGGACACCGGATTCACGTCTCTGTTTTATCCACTTCACTTCAACACGATATATCATATCATCGCCTGTCACTCCCCCCCCCCCCCTCCCCCACTTCCTTAAATTATTGACGCAAGATACTTAAAGCTACCTTTTTTTAGAATGACTTATGCGTTGATTCTCACTTTCATATCCACCTCATGTGTTGTCTCTGAATTTGCACTTCAAGTACTCTGTTTTAATCCTACTCATGTTGAAAGCTTTAAAATCTAGAATTAGTCTAACCCAACATTAACCCGCGTACCTTATCAAACAAATACTTTCCATGATAATCGAAATTCCATCTAGAGGCTTTTCCATCTTTCTTTAGCTCTATATTGTATAAATCATTCCATCTACCCATGAGAAATTTTGTCCCGCTATCGCGAGTCATAGAACAACGGTAATAATTATCCATGAAATCCTTATAAAATGTAAGTGAATTGAAAATGTTAGAAACACATTTGAAACGGATCAATGACATAACAGGAAGCCATAATTAGAATATTTTGATAATTAATTCTTGGGGAATTATAGAAAACTTTTTCATAGGTTTTATCTTCGTGTCCTGTGTAGAGGAGGGGGAGGGGGGCACATTGAGTAATTGAGTTATTGATTAGTACTTAATTTCCACATGATACAAAGATGAAATCTATGAATAAATTTTCTACAATTTTCCAGGAATGAATTATCGAAATATTCTTATGGCTTTCTGTTATCTCATTAATCCGTTACAGATGTGCTTCTAAAATTTTCAATTCACTTACATCCATCTGATAAGGATTTCATGGATAATTATTACTTTTGTTTTATGACTCGGGATGACGGTACAAAATTTCTCGTGGATGGATAGAATGATTTATACGATATAGAGCTAAAGAAAGATGGAAAAGCCTCATCCGCATATAAAAATATCGTAATACCTTTCCTTAAATATATAGTGTTAAGGGGACACTTAAAAACACTTCTCACTCTTTATTTCTTTTATTTTTTTTTTATGAATTTTGTTAAGAGTTCTTTTTCCTCTTTTTTTTTTCACTTTTGATTTGAAAGGTGGCCTCATAGAGATAGATAGTAATTGAGAAAATTTCTGGACAATCAAATTGGGCCCATCTCACATTCACAATGACTAATCCACTACATTTTTTGCTCTTATTCATAAAAAAATTCTGCTTTTGGTCTTTATAATGTTAAGAGATAAGCATCCAATTACCCCTTGAATTATAGCCAAAATTATTACGACACACTCCAACTTCATAGGGTTTCTATTATCCTTCTGAACTCAATTTTAGCATATTTTTATCACCCTTTTATGCTGATGTGACACCTTTATTACATAAAATGAAGTCCATATCAAAGGTGTCATTTTAGCTAAAAAAAAATTAACAAAAGATGTTACATCAGCTAAAAAGGATGACAAATATACGATAAATTTTGTTCTGGGGGTAATAGGTGTCACACCCCTTTTTCAACTCCAAAAAGATTATATCGTTTTAAGTTAGAAAGGGTTTTTATTATTAAGTGACAAAAGAAACCGATTGTTTTGAAAAGGATTCATTATATTCAAAACTCAGAGTCGCTACTTGGCATAAATCGGGTGTACCAAGTCACCCGTGGATATCTTTTTTCAAAGCGGTTTTGACTCTGTAGCACTAATCCGTGAACAGGGATTTCGATTAAGGAATTCTGTTGACCGAGGGGAAGGTGTTAGGCACCCCTCGATCCCGTGGTTCGACCACAATCTTTTGGCGGAGTATATCGGCTAATTTGACACTACGAATGTATAAACCACACAAAACACATAAAACGATCAATCAAACAAACAAAACAAACGAATCCCAAAATATAGTATACAGTCCAATTATTGCAACCCGAAATGAAAAAGGTACTGAAAAGTAAACCTACACTAACCTACACCAAACTACGCTCTAATGCCTTACCCAATGCTTTGGGCCTTCATCACGGGCATCCTTCGAGTACATGATACGTCGGACCAATCCCTGCTGAATAAATACAATTCCTTTGGGGCATTCCCCGGCAAATGAATACAATATCAATTTCATGTGATAAACCAAAAAAACATCCAACAAATATTCCAAACACTCCAACAATTTTACAAATTCTAAATTTGCCTACCCGAGCCTACTGTTTGCCTACCCGCTCGACGACATATAACGTTCAACATCAACAATGAATCAAAATACCATGATATTCACTTTTATCAATTTTTAATCCTCGACCCAAATCCATTCTAAACATCAATAAAGTGTCATTTCAACACGCCGTCCATTATCACAAAATGAATCATAGAATCGTAACAATAACAATTCATATCATGTTCCGAATAAAATGAATGATGAAATAAAAAGATGAAGGAAGTAGAATTGGACCTCAATTTGACGATTTTATTTTAAACAACCAAGATGGATCGGAACTCACAAAGCCACAGAACCTCAACAAATCCACCTTCACGGTCAAATCGTCATGTCTCGGCCTCCTCGAACTGTTTGAAGATGACAAGGGAACAACACATTTTTTTTCTTTTTTTTTGATCGATTTTAGATGATGATTCGACTGGAGTGGCAAACTCCAATAGGCTTGAAATAGTGACGGGAAAAGAGGGTTTTGATAGATTGTTGAAAGTTTCAGTGAAATTGGACAGAAACAAACCGAATCTCAATGAATTTTGGACGGTTGATGATGTTCTCTGGCGAGAATCAGCCGGAACAACAACGATGACTAGCAGTGTTCTCCAATTGGCAATTCCAGCGAGAATTCACTGGAATAACTATTTCTCTCCAATTTTTCTCTTCTTTTTCAGCTCCCATATTTTACTCCCTCTCTCGCATACATTTTCTCTCCTCTCCCATGCTCAAATCTCTCTCTCTATAGGGTTTTCTCTCTGTTCATGGTAGGTCATTGTATTTTTTGTGTGAATCAGTGTATTTTGTATGTTTTATGGAAGAATCCCATGTGGTCTGTGCGTGTATGGAGTTTTTGTTTTGCCTCCATAAAGAAGAAAGAGCTCCAAAATGGAAAAAATGAAAAAAAAAAACTATACGTGAGAATGTCCCCCTTTTTCTTGTGTGATGGAAAATATATATTGTTCAAGAAAAGAAAATAAAAGTGGTCCCTCCTAGTTGTTGTGATCCTTTCCTGGAAGTTTCCTCAATGTATATATTTCCTTTATGGCCAAGAAAAAGGAGGGGGTCACGTGGGGGTAGGGGTGAGGGTAGTTGGGTGAGGGGTGAGGTGTTGTTTTTTAATTGGGTGGGTTGCTGGAATATTAGAATGAGATAAATTTTGTTATGACTTATTATTTGGATAAAAACAAAATAAAAATAAATACATAAATAAGTAAAAGATGAGGTGGTTATTTATTTTCTTGGGAAAAATTATAAAAATGGGGTTAGATTATGTAATATCGGAGTAAGAAATATTATCGACGGGACAAAATTACATGTCTACATCATGCCCCGTTTGAATGTAAACACCATGTGTTTTCACACAAAGTAGTAGACAACGAGACAAAACTTTGTCCCGATCATTATTCAAAGAGAGAAATAGAAGAAAGAAGGACAACCGAATCCTGACGGATATCCTATCTACCTGAGTCATGAGGAAGTCAAGTGACAGGTATCTCGAAGGATTGGAGAGAGATGAGATATGCCGAGTTGGAGAGTCGAGTGAGGTCCATCGAGGTTTCGGTCCGCAGTTCTATTATTACATCAAAAATGAAAATTACAAGTTAAAATATAAATGAAATTATAAAATCCTATCTATGCAGGTTTCTTTGACTCTTGACTCGCTACTTCATCACCCTATTCTTCAGACGGGCTCCTGACTTGAAATTTCTTCACCCTGTTGCTTAACTTTTAACTTCTGCCCGATTATGATATCTCAGAAATCCACGTTAGCAGATTTAGTAGAGTTAGAGATGACTGATTTTGATGTCATTCTCGGCATGGATTGGCTTCATTCCTACTATTCCATAGTCAACTATAGAAATAGGATAGTTCAATTTCAATTCCCGAATGAGCCCGTCCTAGTGTGAAAGGGTAGCATTTCAGCGTTCAGGGGTCAACTTGTTTCCTACCTTCGGGCAAGGAAAATAATTTCTAAGGGGTGTGTGTATCGTCTTGTGCATGTTAAATATTCCAGTTTTGAATCTCCCAGCCTCAAAACAGTCCCTGTTGTTAATGAATACTCAGATGTCTTTTCCAAAGATCTTCCAGGCATTTCTCCCGAAAGGGAAATAGACTTCGGTATAGACCTTCTTCTGGATACTCAACCTATTTCTATTCTACCGTACAGAATGGCACCAACAGAACTCAAGAAACTGAAAGATCAGTTGAAGGATCTCTTAGATAAGGGATTCATTAGACCCAGCGTTTCCCCATGGGGTGCACCAGTATTATTCGTGCGCAAGAAAGACGGCTCTCTTAGGATGTGTATTGAGTACTGTCAACTCAACAAGGTCACGATCAAGAACAATATCCTCTTCCCAGAATTGATGATCTATTCGACCAACTTCAGGGTGACAGTTACTTCTCCAAGATAGAACTCAGATCAGGCTATCATTAGCTCAGAGTTAGAGAATGTGACATTCTGAAGACAGCTTTTCGTACTCGGTATGGTCACTTCGAATTTTTAGTCATGTCATTTCGTCTTACCAATACCCCTACAGCTTTTATGGACTTGATGAACCGTGTGTTCAAGCAGTACTTGGACATGTTTGTCATAGTCTTTATAGATGATATTCTGGTCTATTCTCGCACAGAGCCTGATCATGCAGACCATCTCAGGATTGTTCTTCAGACTCTCAAGGATCACCAGTTATTCACTAAGTTCAGCAAGTGCGAATTTTGACTAAGATCAGTAGCATTCCTTGGCCATATTATTTCCAGTGATGGCATTAGAGTAGATCCTCAGAAAACCGAGGCAGTAAGAAACTGGCCCAGACTCGTATCTCCATCAGATATTAGGAGTTTATTGAGTTTGGCTGGCTATTACAGACGGTTTATTGAGGTATTTTCTTCTATTGCATCTCCCATGTTCAGATTGACTCAGAAAAAGATTAAGTTTTAGTGGTCAGATTCATGCGAGAAGAGCTTTTAAGAGTTGAAGACTCGACTCACCTCAGCTCCAGTTCTAACTATTCCAGATGGTTTAGACGGTTTTGTAGTCTATTGTGATGCATCTAGAGTGGGTTTAGGTTGTGTCCTCATGTAGCATGGTAAGGTCATAGCCTACGCCTCCAGACAGTTAAAGCCACATGAGAAGAATTATTCTACTCATGATCTTAAGTTAGCATTGGTAGTTTTGCCTTGAAGATTTGGAGGCATTATCTCTATGGAGTTCATGTAGATGTTTTCACAGACCATAAAAGCCTCCAGTATGTCTTTTCCCAAAAAGATATCAATCTTCACCAGAGAAGGTGGTTAGAGTTCTTGAAGTATTACGACATGAGTGTTCTTTATCATCCGAGCAAGGCCAATGTTGTGGCCGACACTCTCAGTCAACTTCCATGGGTAGTATTTCTCACATTGAGGATAGTAAGAAAAAGATGGCTCAGGAGATCCATCAGCTTACGAGACTAGGCGTTCTCTTAGTCGATTCTTCAGAGGGTGGTGTATGTGTTCATAGTAGTTCAGAGTCATCTCTAGTTTCTGAGGTGAAAGAGAAACAAGACAGGGATCCTAGCCTTTTCAAGCTCAAAGAGTCAGTTCAGAATCAGAAAGTCGAGGTTTTCTCCCAAGAGGAAGATGGTGTTCTTCGTTGTCAGGGTCGTCTATGTGTTCCAGGTGTAGATGAATTGAGGCAGCGAATTCTTGCCGAAGCGCATGGTGTGAGATACTCTATTCATCCAGGGGCCACTAAGATGTACCGCAACATGCGGAAGATCTATTGGTGGAGTGGGATTAAGAGAGATGTTGCAGAGTTTATGGCTAAGTGCTCTATATATCAGCAGGTTAAGATAGAGCATCAGAAACGTAGTGGTTCTATGCAAGAGTTCACCATTCCTACTTGGAAGTGGGAATAAGTTAACATAGACTTCATGACGGGTTTGCCTAGAACTCATCATCAGCATGATTCAGTCTGGGTCATTATAGATAGAATGACCAAGTCAGCTCATTTCCTTCCTGTTTGTACTTCTTATTCCGCTGAGGATTATGCCAAACTCTATATCAGGGAGTTAGGTTACACGGTGTTCCACTATCTATCATCTCAAAAAGAGGTACCCAGTTCACTTCTCAATTTTGGAAAGCACTCTAAAAGGGTCTCGGTACCCAAGTCCATCTCAGCACAACATTTCATACTCAGACAGATGGTCAATAAGAGAGGACCATTCATACTCTTGAAGATATACTAAGGGCATGTGCAATTGACTTCAAGGGAAGTTGGGATGACCACTTGCCTTTGATTGAGTTTGCATACAACAATAGCTATCATTCTAGTATTCAGATGGCTCCATTCGAAGCTTTCTATGATAGGACATGTAAATCTCCGATTAGTTGGTTCAAAGTTAGTGAGGCCTCAATCATAGGTCCTGACTTAGTATTCGACGCCTTAGAGAATGTTCAGTTGATCAGAGAGGGACCCTGGGCTGCTCAGAGCCGAAAAAAGTCCTATGCAGATGTTCATAGAAAAGATCTCGAGTTCAAGGTCAATGACTATGTCTATCTTAAGATCTCTCCCATGAAGGGAATGAAGAGGTTCGTCAAGAAAGGGAAACTCAGTCCTCGATATATCGGTCCCTTCAGAATTCATTGTCGCTTCGGCAAGGTAGCTTATGAGCTTGAGTTGCCTTCAGATCTAGCCTCAGTCCATCCAGTATTCCATGTCTCTTGGCTAAAGAAGTGCATAGGTGACCCAGTAGTTGTTGTCCATATTCATAGCATCGACATTCAGAACATCCTCTCTTATGAAGAGATTCTAGTTGAAATCTTAGATTATCAGACTCATAGATTGAGGAACAAAGAAGTCCCTCTAGTCAAGGTTCTTTGGCGAAATCAGTCTCATGAGGGAGATACTTGGGAAGCAGAAGGAGGTATGCGTACCAAGTATCCTCACCTCTTCCCCACCAATTCAGATCAAGCTCAAGGTAACAGTTCTCCTTAATCTTATTCAGTTTCACGTTCATGTTTCCAGTATAAACTTGGTACCTATTAAACGTTTCATACTCAGTCATGCATTCATGTGTCAGTTGTCTGTGCATCAAATATGCACAAGTTCAGTATGTTTATCATGTCAGTCATGAGATCAAGTTTCATTCTTCATGTTCAATTCAGGTTCTATTGTCCTGTATCCCTTCTCAGTAAATTCTCATTCGAGGACGAATGTTTTCAAGGGGGAGATATTGTAATACCTATGAAATCTCCTATCCTGTGATTCATACTTGAGTACATGACTTCTAATGAATATCCTACTGATAGGATAGCTTATGATGCATTAAGCATGTTCATATGAGTCACTTAAGGTAATACAAGCTAAGAGTTTTTGAATCTATCAAGTTTTAGTGTTTGATTTTGCAAGGGTCATCTTTGAACAAGTACAACTTGATATTAATGTGGTATTTTGGATGATTTAGACCCACCAAATTGTACAGAATCGAATTAGCTTTCCAACGATACCAATTTCTCCTTAATTCAATACCCGAGCGAAAAGTTATGCCCATTTTTGTGAGAGACAATAAGGATAGGCGATTGGTTAGGCGCCACCCAACCAAACATAGGCGATTGGTTAGGCGCCGCCCAACCTAGCTTAGGCAATCACTTGGGCGCCACCTAAGTCAATTCCAGGTGCCAAAAACACTCCGTTTTGAGTTATTTTAAGGGTAATTAAATATTTTAACACTACTTACACGTCCCTAAACTTAACCCTACGAAATATATAGCTTCTAAACATATTACAACCCTATTATCATCTCAAAGCTCATCATCCAAGAGCACTAAAAGAGAAAAACAACTAGGGTTGCGTAACTAAGCTTGAAGATCTGATTTCAAGGAAATTCCTCCGTCAATCATCAAGAATCTTCCTTCTAAGGTATGCGTGAGTTGATTCATGGATTCCTTTCGTCCATGAAGCTCAAGAACCATCTTCTAAATTTTGTATTATGACGTTTATGTTATTGGTGGTTGATGTTCATGTGGTTGGAGTTTGATGATGCCTAAGATGGGATCCTTTTATGTTTATTGTAAGGATATGGTGGTATTTAACGTATAAATATATGAAATTGGTGTTGAATATTTGTAATCTTGATGAATCCACCTATGCCTTAGATATGCATGTAAGGTGTTTGTGAAAATACCTAAGGGAATAGAAATCATGTTTTTATGACATAATAAGTCCTAAATGACTATTCCATGTTCTAAGTTTATGTTCAACGTGATCCCCGTGCTATTGTCTTAAATTGAAGAAATTGTACGAGATGCTCATGATATTGTTGCGATATGGAATGACCATGTTATTGAATTCATGGAAGTATATACACGTTGTATGCATTCCCGATCATGTGATAGTTTGTTGAGAATCATTCTTATTATGAAAGCCTTACTTATGATATTGTGAATTGTGGACTCAAATCTTGTGATCAAGTCATGTTATGTGTGTCAGTTTCCTCCTATCGAGTCCTGGGGGTACTTGTACCCAAAAACTATAGTTGTGTGCCTAGAGCCATGTCATGTTTCACGATATCTGAACTCAAGCTATGATTCCATAGACTTCAGTCAGTCATGTGACTCAGGAAAACCTCATGATCTTAGTCAGTTGTCAGATATCAGTAACATTCTACCAGTCAACAAAATTTAGTAAGATTAAGTCATACACAGTCAGTTATTCATGTCCAGTCCCTCCAGATGGGAGTAGAGGTTAGCACCGAGTAAACCCAAGGATGGGAACTCACCTGCCAGTTCAGGGTGTGATTCTTAGTAGTCATCCTTGTGTTCCAGAACTACGTAGCTAGCGTAGGTTGAGACATCTTAACCCGTTAGATTAGGGTTGACGAGGTGGCTTAACCCATCAGTTTAGGGTTCCCACCGTTCTCATTGAGTACCCGCCAGATAAGGGTCACTCACAGGCTGTCCTTACCCGTGGCACGGTATTGAAACCCCTCCAGTCGGGGCAAAGATTGGACCCCAGCTTAGCTATGACGGAATACATGGGGCATGTCGATTAAACACTACTTCCCACAGTTTCAGTATCAGTCTCAATAAAAGAATTCAGGGCGTTCTTTAGATTTTAGTATATACAGGACTGTCAGATACAGTCGTCCATGTTATCAGTTTCAGTATTAGTCATGATAGTTATCAGTAAACCATGTATTAGCTTACAGGTCATGCTATCATGTATTCACGATCCCAGTTGCTGTATACATGTGTTTGCACTCCCACGTTCATATTAGTCAGTCAGTGTCGTTCATGCATGAAACCCTTTATGTTCAGCCTACCTTCCTCGTATACTCAGTACTCCAGTTGTACTGATGCAGTTGCGCTATGGTTCTTTCTTTTCATGTTACACCATAGGTTTCGAGACACGAGCTCCATCCCAGCAGTAGCGGTAGCATTCCAGTCACAGAGACACAGTGAGTCCTCATTGATTCGAGGACAGTATGATTTGATACATTTATTTATTTCTTCAATTTAGTTTTACGGATTTTGTTGGAGACATGTTCCTTCAACTCCTTATTCAGATAGTTTAGAGGCTTTCATATTTACGTTCAGATTTTCATTCAGACTTAACTTTCAAATTGAGTTGTTTTGGGTATTTTCGCCTAGATGATTTTATTCAGTTGAACCTTATGGCCTTACAGTTCTATGTATTCTGAATTATTATATCATGATTTGCAGTATATAGGTACAAATATCAGTCATGGGTTAGCTTGTGGTCCCTCGGGGTCATGAGCATCGTGTAGCATTCCGGTTCAGCGAATCGGGGTGTTACATGGTCCTTGGCTTTTTCTCATATAATTGGGGAGACTGGTAGCAAGTTTTGAAATCCTTTCTCGCTCATTTTGACACAGAATAGACTCAAAAATGTAAAGAAACAATGATGAATTTTCTTTTGACAGAAGACATAAAAGGATAAAATATAAATGAGTAAATGAAAGAAAAGGGCAATGTCCCTTTTTTAACAAAGAATAAAACTTTTCTGGAAAACGTCAACCCACTCCAATGACTATGACATGCATTTTGAATTAAGCTGCCTGATCTTCCTATCCAAACTTCCCATTTGTTGTTGAGCTCGTGCCTTTACCGTTGCCGTTTCTTCAACTTATTGGACTCATATATCTCATTCAATTGATGACATCTTAGAAGATTTTCATCAACAAACCTTTTTCCTTTTCACCTTTCTCTTGAACTCGCCATCGCCTTACGGTGCCCATGAGGGTTTTCACCAATAAGACTCTCTCATTTTTATTTCTCTCAACTCTTCATCTCCTTATGGTGCCCCTGAGGATTTGCACCATAAGACTCTCTCATTTTTATTTCTCTCAACTTACCATTGCCTTATGGTGCCCACGAGGATCTTCACCAATAAGACTCTCTCATTTTTATTTCTTTCCTGATTTCTTATGCTGAGGAAGACGAGTAGTACCCCCAAACTGCATCATAGTATCCATTGCATGCTTAGCCTTAACATTATCAAAGATTGATCTAAAGGTCTTTATTTGGTTGTAACTTTGGTTTTTGGATAAGGTTAGAAAGAAAAGGATGGCAGGAGGCTCAAACGACACTTGAAGTGGGGGTAGGATTTACAAATTTTGGAATCGACTCAACAACATATTAGCTCATGCCCCAGTTTTTGTCGACTGGGTGACTCTAAAAATTTTATTTGGTTGGACCAAGCCCAAAATAGGGCAGCCTACGTATCTCACTCCCGAGAGAGGAGAATTAGGTCGCACATAGTTCCATCAGCTTATTCTTTGTTTTGATTTAATTTTTTTCTTCTCTCTTTTTCTTTTATTATTATTATTATTATTATTATTATTATTATGTTTTTTCTTACTTTTCTTTTATTCTTATTTTCTTGACATTTTATTTTTTACTCTATTTTGATTCCAAAAGAGGGGTATAAAAGAAAAATAAAACTAGGCTCAAACGGGGTAAACAAAGGATGACACAATATTTGGATAGCAGAATGAAATGCCTTCATCATATCAATCTTCAAGAATGCAAGTACGAAACATGCAATAGAACCAACAAAGGATAAAATATCATACATAATATCTTTTGACCACATCAGCATTGATAGCCATCTCTATCATTTTTCCTTCAATATCTGTCAAATATAAGGCCCCATTGGGCAACACTTTCTTCACAATAAAGGGACCTTGCCAATTTGGGGAGAACTTGACTTTAGCTTCAACCTGATGAGGGAGGATACGCTTCAATACCAACTGACCAACTTCAAAATTCCTGGATCGTATCTTTTTGTTATACGCTTGAGCCATTCTCTTCTGATACAATTGGCCATGACATACTGATGTTAGCCTTTTTTCCTCAATCAAACTCAATTGTTCCAATTGGGTTTTGAACCACTCGTCATCATCAATATGTGCTTCCACAATGACTCAAAGAGAGGGAATTTCAATCTGTCCCATACACCAATAAATATGGAGTTGTCCCTGTTGAAGTACGAACAGTAGTGCGATAACCTAGCAATGAAAACGGCAACTTCTCATGTCATTGTCTAGACCCTTGTTCCATTTTCCACAGTATCTTCTTGATATTCTTATTGGCAGCTTCCATGGCGCCATTTGCCTTCAGATGATATGGAGTGAAATTTTGATGTGTGATCTTAAACCGTTGACACAGTTCATGCATCAAATGACTATTGAGATTGGCAGCATTGTCTGTAATGATCATCTTAGGAATTCCAAACCTACAAATAATGTGGCATGAACAAAATCTACTACCGCCTTCTTTGTCACTGACTTGAAAGTTAATGCTTCTACCCACTTTGTGAAGTAATCGATGGCCACCAAAATGAACCTATGCCTATTCGACGCTTTTGGATTAATCGGTCAAATCACATCCATTCCCCAAGCTACGAAAGGCCATGGAGCAGACATTGCGTGCAATTCAGCAGGATGAGAATGTATCAGATCACCTTGTACCTAACATTGATGATATTTTCAAACAAAACGAATAGAATCCCGCTCCATAGTAAGCCAATAATAACCTGCTCGAAATATCTTCTTTGACAATACATAACCATTCATATGCGGCCCGCATACTCCAGAGTGTATTTCAACCATGATTGCCGAAGCTTCTTTTGCATCAACACACCTCAAAAGTTCCAGAGCAGGGGTTCTTTTATATAAGATTCCTCCACTTAAGAAAAATCCACTAGCCAAACGCCTAATAATCCTCTTTTGATCATTGGTGGCATGTGTTGGGTATTCTCCTGACTGAATGTATCGCTTGATATCAAAGAATTAAGGTTCTCCATCGAGTTCTTCTTCAACCGTATTACAGTAAGCATGCTGATCACGACTCGTATATGCACTGGATTAATGTAGGCTTTATCAGGATGTTGGAGCATCGAAGACAAAGTGGTCAACGCACTAGCAATCTCATTGCGAATTCTTGGAATATGCCTAAACTTTACAGACACAAACCATTGACATAGATCTTTCAAGCATTGTCGATACGGTATTAGCTTTAAATCTCGCGTCTCCCAATCACCTTGAATATGATGGACGAGCAAATCTGAATCCCCCAACTCTATTAGTCTAAAAAATAAAGTAATGTATAATCAAATAATATAAATGTATAATATCAAATATGCCAGGAACAAAACTAATGAACATATTTTGTTCTTGAGCATCTAACTGACTAAGTCCTAAACTAAAGCTAGGACGAGAATCCATTACCAAATTTATACTATATTGATTAAGCAATCGCAACTATAAACAAGAAATTCAAAGATCTGACTTGTATTATATGAAAAAAAAACAGAAAAAATCAACAAACAAACTAGAATAAGATTGCAAAATAAGATAATTTCATAAAAATCAACGTGCAACCAAACAAGAATCCGAATAAGAACCACCAACTTTAAAACAAAAACAAAGATCTGACTTTTAATAAATGAAAAAAAAAATTGATATTATCAAACTATCACACTGAAATGGATTTGCAAAAGCAATTAATTTCATTAAAAAAATGCAATTAAAAATCGACCCAGATTGTGATTTGGTAAAGTTGAAAAAAAAAACTAAAAATTATTGAAAAAAATCAATATATAAGTTCAATAAATGTTTGATAACTTACAAATTGGTAACCTTTAAGTATACGATTGCTTGAATTTGAGCGTGAAAAAAGGTATTCAATAATGGAGGAACAATCGGTTGTTTAATGGAAGAAAAAAATGGAGCAAATATGAAAAAGAGCGAGAAAGTAAATGGGAAAGAGAGAGAAAGTAAAGAATTGTTTAATGGGAGAAATAAAAATAGTAAATATGGGAAAGAGAGATAAAGTAATGATAAAGATTTTGTTTATGTATAAGAGGAATGAGAGAGAAAGTAAAAAAATAGGGGATTTTAGTAATAAGTTTGGGATTTGTGTAATTAGTTTGTTAATATGGGATGTGTTTTAATAAGGTAAAGTTAGTTTGTGTATATATGTAATTTTTAGTTATAATAATTATGAAAAGATATTTATGTTAGAGTTTAAGTTTTGTACACTGTCTGTGCATAAAAAATTCTACACTAACAGCTAACTTGACCTGCTATTGCAGGTTACCCAATTATTTACATAAAAATTAAAAAAAGAAAAAATTAGGTAACCTCTAATAGCAAGTCAAGTTCACCTGATAGTGTAGAATATTTTCTACATTAACGGTGCACAAAACTTAAATTCTTTATGTTATGAATATAACTAATAAATTCATATCTCCTTTTTTTTAGCGGATGTTTCATATTTGTTTTATGTCTTAAGCTATTACAATAGTCCATGCCCTATCCCGATGGGTCTTTGATTTGCTCCTATCCTAGCTTTATAATCCACCAGCCTTCTCTAGTTTTTGAAAACCCTTCGGGGGCCTAGCCCTCTTTTCCCACCTGGGTGTGAAGTTCAATGGCTTCCATCATTGACGAACACTTTATATAAGACAAAGAAATGAAGAGCCTATGCCACATATAGATTATAGTGAACTACTTATAACATACTTGTCTTTTCCTATGTAGGCCATGGAAATCCACTTGCCACCTGTGCAGTCCCTTTTTTGATTCGAATGTACTTCAAAATTTTGGAAGATAATAATTTCAGAACACTATAATTTAAGACGAAGCATTGGAATCATGCCAAGAATAACCAAAATTCTAATAAGTATCATATCTATGCTATAAGGTTGGTACATTGTCGTTCTACTGTTCTTCTTTATCATTCGATGTCACTTACAGACTGAGATATGACTCGACTAGTGATGACTATAAGATTAACAACACGTATAATGGTTGCAACCCACATAGTAAAACCCTTCGACATTGATAGCCATCCACGTGACATTCACAATCGTGTATGTTACTTATTATCTAGACTCTTCGACATTTCATCATGGCACATTTCATTGGATCATTATAGATATTGTATCTAAGTATTTGTCAAGTGGGTCGGGCCGGGCCAACCCAGAACCGGCCCTATAAAATTAACCGGGTTGTGGGTCGGGCCGGTCCGGGTTGAACAGTAAAAATTTTAAAAACCACCCTAACATCGCCCACTTAACCCAACCCAGTCAAACCCGATTAAAAATCCAGTCAAAAATTAAAAAAAAACTTTTATTCAATATACACAATACATACCCACCTATATAAATTTTAAATACGTTAAACAATATATATACACTACATATATAGTATATACTACATCATAATTTAAAAAATATATACATATATACACAATTACACATATATACGCACCATTCAATCTATACGACTATACGTACTACTTTAAATAAAACATATACTTCAACATATATGTACTACAATATATATAAGTATATATATATTATAGATTTATATGCAAATTTATAAAATATATACACATGTATACATTAAATATACACATATATACTACAATATATATAGTTATATACTAATTTATAAAACATACACACATGTATACATTAAATATACAAGTCTATGGAAGATATATACACAAATATACGCACCATTCAATATATATGTACTAGTTTAAGTAAAACATATACTACAATATATGTATTTAATACAATATATATATATATATATATATATATATATATATATATATATATATATACTAATTTATATAACATATACACATGTATGCATTCAATATATACGTCTATAGAAGATATATACACATGTATACTACTGTATATAGAGTTATATACTAATTTATAAAGTATATACACATGTATAAGTTAAATATACATGTGAATAAAAGATATATACACAAATATACGCACCATTCAATATATATGTACTATTTTAAGTAAGACATATACTAAAATATATGTATATAATACAATATATATATATATATATATATATATATATATATATATATATATATATATAGTTATATACTAATTTATATAACATATACACATGTATACATTAAATATATACGTCTATAGAAGATATATACACATATATACTACAATATATATAGTTATATACTAATTTATAAAACATAAACACATGTATACATTAAATATACACTTCTATAGAAGATTTATACACAAATATACGCACCATTCAATATATATGTACTAGTTTAAGTAAAACATATACTACACTATATGTATATACTACAATATATATAGAGTTATATACTAATTTATAAAACATATACACATGTATACATTAAATATATACATCTCTAGAAGATATATACACAAATATATAAAACATATGCTACTTAATATAATAAATTAATAATAATACTTGGTAGAAAATTAATAATATTTTAGAAGTAAGTTTAAAATTTAAACTAGAAATTCAATTTAAATCATTCAATGAAAAAAAAATTATAAAGTAAGGACTAAGGAGGAGTGAATGAATGTTGAATTTTATTGATTGCGATTTTCGAAATGATCCAAAATTTATAATTTACATGAATGAAAAATCTACAAATTATGCATCATTTTTTTTGACTCGTTCATGTTAATATTAATGGGAACTTGCATAGGATAGTCAAAGTCAATAGGGGTAAAATCATGCATTGGACTTAATTTTGCTGAGTTTTCCCGTGAAGACATAATTTCTTCACGTTTCAGCTCGTCGCTCGGCTCCGGTTCCATTCCTTGGTTTTTTGTTTTCGCTCTGATCCAATCTCTGAGGCAAACTAGAACATTAATTGCATTGCTTCTCAATGAGTGTCGGTTGTCTCCAAGCTGTTGTCGTCCCTGACTAAAGACGCTCTCTAATGCAACGGTTGACATTGGAACATTCAAGATTTCTCTAGCTAATCTTGAAAGCATGGGATATTGTGTTTCATTACTCCTCCACCAATCCAACGTGTTGACCCGTCATCTGCGATCCTCTGGCAGCGATCGAAGATAATATTTCAGCTCTTCCCAATAAGTTGAGGTGTAAGTTCTCTCATCAACACTGTTTCAACAAGATAAATCATAAAAGAAATTCAAAAAATCACTATGTGCCGGCCTTTTAGAAGATGATGGCTCCTCGGGAGAATGAGGAGAGACAGTCGGAGTGATATTTGTAGGTATGGCTAAGTCAAATAAATCAGCATATGATTATATAATTTTTCTATATATCCATTCGCATCACTCATAGTCGTCCACAAATCAGGTTCTACTTTTTTAGATTCAGAATCATTGTTGATATTTATTTCTAAGTTAGCATAAATAATAGTACTAAAGTGGCACATAGTATTATATTTAATGCACGAATTTAACATAGCACCAACCAATTAAATAGGGAAAATCAAAAAAAAAATTAAATTTAGTAAACATGGCATCAATAGCTTCTTTAAATTTATAGTTATATACTAATTTATAAAACATATACACATGTATCCGTTAAATATACAGATCAATAGAAGATATATACACAAATACACGCACCATTCAATATATATGTACTACTTTAAGTAAAACATATACTACAATATATGTATTTACTACAATATATATATAGTTATATACTAATTTATATAACATATATACATTAAATATATACGTCTATAGAAGATATATACACATGTATACTACAATATATAGAGTTATAAACTAATTCATAAAACATATACACATGTATACATTAAATATACACGTCAATAGAAGATATATACACAAATATACGCACCATTCAATATATATGTACTAGTTTAAGTAAAACATATACTACAATTTATATATATATATACTACAATATATATATAGTTATATACTAATTTACAAAACATATACACATGTATACATTAAATATACACGTCAATAGAAGATATATACACAATATACGCACCATTCAATATATATGTACTAGTTTAAGTAAAAAATATACTACAATATATGTATATACTACAATATATATATATATATATATATATATATATATATATATAGTTATATACTAATTTATATAACATATACACATGTATACATTACATATATACGTCTATAGAACATATATACACATATATACTACAATATTTTTTTTCTAGATAATTTTTTTGTTAATTGCTGGCAGTATCACATATATATTCTAAGATCATCCAAAATACTAAATTCACCCAACAAAAACCCATAATTATCCACAACTGGAACTCCCAATTTATGTGAATATTTCACTTCTTAATTTTTTGAAATTTTCACGCAAGTCCCCATCATTAATTCTTCCTCACTTTCTTCAAACCCATTTGATGTATTTGTATTCTCATCAACACTCATTGACGATTTTTCTTCAAACTCATCAGTAACACAAGATTCTTGATCAGATTTTTCTGAAATCTGACCATTTTTTTTGCTCTTTTAGCCATCACTAATTCTTCGAATTCAAGCTTCTTAGAGTCGTAATTTTTTGAAGCGTTTTTAGCCGTAACAAAAGTACCCAACCAAATCATTTTCTTGTTCAATGGGTGTTTAATTTCAGCACAAAATTTCCCATTTTTTCTCTTACGTACCCCAATAGGGTACAATCTGACACAACTATTCTTTGATATTCTTTTGTAGGATTTCATGATCAAAGCTTTGAGAGGGAAAAAAGGGGCAATTTCTGTAAATAACAAAGTATAAAAAAAGCTTGGGATGTGACAAAAAAAGGAATAAATAGTGAACACATATATAGAAGTAATTAGAGAACCAATTAAGGAAACTTTTATTCTCTTTCTATTTGGAAAGTGATTTAACTAAACGATTAAAGTATTGATTGAGAAATTGTTGCATATTATTAGCCACTGTATTTATTAGTATCCTAATTTGACACTGAATATTGAAATCTCTAAATTTGGTAAAATACTACAATTGGTCCAGTATTAAATAATGAAATACAATTAATTTTGACGTGTCTTATCTTTATCTCACGAGTTTAAATATTATTCACCAATGCATATAGAAAAAAAAGAGTTATTCGACTATGAATAAATTTCTTTTAAAGAATCAATTGATGACATGGCCTGGTTAATATTACAATTAACTTATTAATATATCTTAAGCTATAATAATAATGGTGGAAATATCTTCATACTTTGCGATAATTTAATCCTTATCTCTATTTATTTATCATCTTATATTTCATATCCGCTTTATATCTTGAGTTATAATAATTATGAAAAGATTTTTACACTGTGTATAACTAACAAATTCATACCTCTTTTTTTTCAGTGGATGTTTCATATTTGTTTTATATCTTAAGCTATTATAATTGTGGAAAGTACTTTATGTTATGTGAATGATTAAGTTTTGTCTCATTTTTTCACTCGATATTTCATATCATTTTGATGCCTCAACTAGTTTGTATTTAAGTCGTGTCTGATTATCTTTTCGTTATTTATATTTTAGGTTAAACTAAACTACTATAATTCATCCCTGCCTACAAATTAGTTGACAATGTTTACAAATCTTACAAACAGAAGTTAATATATTTATATTTATTGTATATTCGCTTAGAATGATTTTAAAAAAGGAAGTACTACTTATCGAGAATTGCAAAATCGTAGAATAAAGATCATTAAAAGAAAAAGCATCTTCTGAAGATTTTTTTCATTCTCAACGCTCGAACTCCGGCAATATAATATAAAAGTTTTCTTTAAGGAAATTAATTTAAGTTTCCATCGAGTGTATATGTTTTAGCTTTTATGTATGAACGCATTGAGAAATAAGATGGGAAGATCAATTAAAACATGGCCCTTCATAATTAAGTACTATAAATTATATTTTAAGAGAATCTTTCATGTTTGCTATTGGTTATTATGATATTAGTAAAACAATATCTTTGGAGCTTTAAATGTTTTTCAATATATGTATCTCAATTTTATCCATATCTATAATCTATAATCTATATCTATAATTTATAATTTATAATATATTAAAAGTGTGAAGACCTTTAGAAAAATGATTTGCACTTTTTGCTCTTCATTAAAAGTCTCCACTGTAAATAAAATCGTCTTTTTACATTATTATTTTATTATATAATTATATTTATAATATTAATTCCTAAAATATATAAAACTAATAATTCTTAAAATATATTAAAATATAATATAATATATGGCAATCCCTCCCCCCATTTTCACGTTATGATCCTAAAAGGAAAATTAAAGCTACCGTAAATACTTTGGTTAGTTAAAAACATAATGTACTATCTTAAATAATTTAATAACATAATTGATTGTTACTTTTTTCAAAAGACAAAAAAAAAATTTCCTTATTTAAAGAATCCTTTTCTTAGAAGAAAAGAATTTGAACTTCTATAAATTGATTATTATTCCTTTTACATCAACCTAGAGATATTATTCTCCCAATATTATAGTTTTTTTTTATATCGGACATATGTAGATTTAAAATTTGTTACACATTATATTTTTATAATTTTCTTTGTTATCATCGTTCAAGATTTCTTTATTTCTTGATGATATAACAAAAATTAAATAATAAATATTTGTATTATTCTTCATCTTTCTCTATTTCTTTTCTATTTTGTATTGTAGAAATATGCATTTCAACAGTTATATTTTCTATACATTTTGCACTGTTAGGCTATCACTTTATGATTTTTTTGTAATTTATAATTAAAGAATTCTAAAATATATGATGAATAAATTTCTCTTTTTTATTTTAATTAAAGTTTTTTTGTTTCTTGTTGATGTAAATAAAAATTAAAGAATAAATATGTGTATTATTCTTCATCTTTCTTGATTTTTCTATTGATAATAAATATCTTTTTCTTTTCTATTTGTGTTGCAGGAATATGCAGCTTCTCAAAGGTTTATATCCAAATATTTTTTCATGCATATTTTCTATAAATTTTGTATTGTTAGACTATGACTTTATGATTTTCTGTATGATTAATAATTAAAGAATCCTAAAATATATGATAGTAGAAAAATAGTTACTTTAGCTCAAAAAAAATTGTTATTTTAATAATTTATTTGTGCACGAAAAAGGGGTATTACTAATTCCATAATGGGTATTGTAAAATTAATTATAGTAATACATACAAATAAAAAAAAAAGTAACAGAGAGAAAGTCTTAAATAGTAAAGAAAAATAAATTTTGCATAGTTTGGTGACTTTCTTTGAAGTAAAAATTTTTGAAATTTGAATTTTTATAAATTGAGAATCATTCCTTTTTGCGACAATATGACAGGAAACAAAAATAGGTTAAAGTGATTTTTGAGAAAAAATATTGCGATGAGTTATCTAATTTTTCTTTAAGTATAGTTTTTATCTTAAAAGTTTTAAGACAACACATAGTTCATTTACTGTTATTTAATTATTTTTAATTGCACACAACAAAAAGAATTTTTTTTTAATTATAGTATCCTATTACAAGTAGGAATCTTATTGAAATATCCCTATTTTAGAAGAATTCGTCAAAAGGAAAAAAGAACAATACAATCACTAGCAAACATGTAAGCTAAATATATTATTCCTTTTAAGAGGTACTTTTGTTAATTAATATTTTTTGCCTAATTTTATATTTCTCCAGTAAAAATATTGAATTATATATAAACATTAAAAATAGTCCATATTTAATTCAGACAAGAAATCGTAGTATTTAATACTTCTAAATTAATTAGAATTTTATCATATATAATTTTTTTTCTACAATTCTTTCTAAGTAAATGAGCTTTGAAGGTGTGGTATATTACACTTTCATCAATTTCAAGTCTATATTGTAGATGAATGAGTGTTTGATTGCGCTTTAGGTTTAATCGTATTGTTTTGATATATTGTAAAAGAATGGTTGATTTGACTTTGAAGAATTATCTGAGTAAAAGGTTAGGTTTAATTGTATTGTTCCAATATCATGATTATTGTAGTTTATGTTCTATTAGTATCTGTTGTTTTTTCTACCTAGTACAGGTGGTAGATGAACGTTCTGTCGGGTTTTGAGAAATTTTTATGTAAAACTTACGTTTAATCGCATTTTAATTATATCTCGATCATCGTATTATTTTGTTGTATTTTAAAGGTGGTATATGAATGTTCGAGCTTTGAATGATTTTTGTGTATAGGTTAGGTTGATATCTCGATCATCGCATTATTTTATTGTATTTTACAGAAGGTAGATGAATGTTCGAGCTTTGAATTATTTTTGTATAAATGTTAGGTTTAATCATATTATTTTGTTGTAGTTTTCAATCTATTACTATCCATTGTTTTTGTTATTATTATCCATTAAGTGACGTTGGAAAACAAGCTTTTATTTACATGACTATCTTTAGTCTTTAAAGCCAATTGTTGTTTTTTAATAAATTATTATTATTATTATTATATATATATGTATGTATATATATATATATATATATTATATCAATAGCTCGACACGAAGTACACACGCAATGGACGTACACTTGACCAGTAATCAATAAAAGTAGAAAGATATGAACTTTAATGTGAACCTCAAAATAATTATGGAGTTGTTCAAACACCAGAATTTTATAAATGAACATTAAGAAAAGAATTAAATATTATTTTTTGCACTTCATTTGAATTTGTAAATCTTAAACAATTTTTGACTTCGGACCTTTTTATACTAAATTAGAATCTTGTCATATATTGAGAAAATCCAGCAATTTATATAATAATATGTTCAAATTATTCCCTTAATAGCATGGTGGTAGGATGAAGAACCCTTGAATATTTTAACTTGATTTTAAAAAACTTTTTGGAGGAAGAATAGTTATATATAAAAGGAAAATTTTCGAGTATAAATAATTTTATCAGAATATATCAATCGTAAAATTAAAATTTTTACCAAAAATAATTTAATATATTAAGTTGACCACCCTTTATTTGTCATAATTATATCTTTGGCAGATCCAATATTAACCATCTTGAGATTGCATTTATATAATTTTTAATTTTATTAAAAGTCCAAAATTATCCAAATGGTTATAGAGCCAATAAATTAGCTTATTAGATCATTGATATTGTTGTCTTCTTTTAAAAGAAAAATAAAGAATGTCATCCTTGAAAAGGTTTCCAATCATTCCAATGAAATGCATTTTTTTTTTTTTCAAAAAAGGTACTTTCTCAATTTATTTATTTTTTGTTAAAAAAGGTACTTTGTCAATTTGTTAAAACAACAAAAATCAAGGAATAATTATTGCCACAACTATCAACCATTGTACTATCAATTATTTGGTACAAATACGATATAAGTATATGGGATAAGAAGAGAAAAAAAAACACCTAGGACTTGGACATACAATAATGTGTCGGTTGGTTTATAAACAAAGTTGTGCATTAATTAGTAATATAATGATTGTAATATAAGAATTAATAACATAGAAATTGAAATTCAGGAAATTAGTAATGTGTATTTATCATCAAACAATTGATGTATTAAAAACTAGTGAATTGGTTCACAAAACTCTTATTTAATTATGACATAGTATTTTTTATTGAATATATAAATTAAAACTTTTTTAGTCCTCAAATTTAAACGGATTAGATTTTTATTACCAAAAGAAAAAAAAAATTGCATCATATATAAACTCATTACTTTTCTATTTTTGATCAGCAAAATAATTTGAGTTATTTTGAAAGAATGATTTCAAATGTATGACGAAGAACATTATTGCTCGTAGCTGGTTCGTGCTTATGCAAAGATTATTTATGCTTAAGCACTCTATTTATTTTTGAGACTTTTATTAGTTCGTAGGTAAGGATGAATAAAAAATTCAATAAAGCGAAAATTCTCAAAAAGAAGAATAGAAAAATGAGAATTGTAAATATTAATAATATAGAAATTATGCACCATCTTATTGATTTTTGTATATATATAATATTTTTGAAAATATATCTACAAATTCAAGAAAAGGATTGCACTCTGAGTTAATTAATATTTCTAATGAATCTTTTTAGCACTACTAATATAAGTTAAACGACATAATCCACTTCAATTCTATCTTCACGTTATACCAATTCGAAATAACTATTGTGTTATTCACATATTTAATTCTTCGTCATTTTAATAAAGTGCATAAATATTAATTTTTTATATGAAAAAAGCTTAACATATATCAAATATTATTAGTCATCACTCCTTTTCTTTTTTTGTTCTCATTCATCCCTCCTCTCCTCTTACTCACACCAACATAGCCATATTTTTTTTTGAGGAATTTGTTGTATTGATTAATCCTCACAGAATGTCACATATAGTATTTCTACTTTTTATTTTTTTCAATTAAATTGAATTCTCGATCATTTGCGCTGTAAATAATTATCATATTTGTTATATATTGAATTAATCAAATAAATATTACATTTATTAAATATTGAATTCCTCTAGCAGATTATAAGAAAACATAAATAGTAGGTTGGCTAATTAATGACTTTTGAAATTTTCAATGAAAATAGGTTGTTCTTATTTTTCAGCATTGTTAAGGAAATTAAAGAAATGATTTTTTATTTTTTAAAGTTTTTCTAAGTACATATGGCACATAAAATAAAATTAACAGAGGTCATCACCAATCATTTTTTATTTTTTTTTTGGTTTCCCAAGGTATCCCCACAGCCGGCAACCGTGAGACTAATTCCCCGTTCCTCTATCAACGCACTAAGCGGTAGAAAACTGGCCACAGAGTTTGCTCCATTCGCCAGAGGCGAGGATCGAACCTCCCACCTCTTGCTTAAGGGACATGACGCTGAACCACCGTGCCAACTCTAGTGGTTAATCACCAATCATTCTTAGTAGTTGTTGTGTGCATTTATTGCTATATTTATTTTTTGGCTTTTAGAGTACACTATGTAAAAATGAATTTACAATATAAATAATATAAAAAAGGATAAATAGGAATGTTGATCACAAAGAGATGTTATATCATCTTATCTATATCAAACTTGATATGTATATATAAATTTATTACTACGCACTATATATGTCGATACAATAGATAAATGAAAAGTTTAATAAAATGAACAAGTAAATACTAAGAAAAATATTTCTTCATGCACAACACAATTTCTTCATGTGTATTTAATGGCAAAGTTAGACTTTCAATTATGTGTTCGACTATATCCAATAACTTTGATCTAGACCTTACTATCTTGAGAAATAAAATTTTGAACTCGTAAACTTCAAATCTTGATTATGCTTCTGCAATATCTCAGAAAATGACAGACATAGATGCAATTGCAAAATGCCCATAAGTTATCATACGGAAGAAATAATATATTCAATTGTTGGATCAATGCAATTGCAAATAAAAATGAAAAGCAGCAGAAGAAGAATAACATAAATGTTTATACCTTTCATTAATTTTCATTAGTTTCTTTCTTTTTCACAGAAAATAGAAACTTTTTCAAATCATATTGTCCTCCAATCAATAAGGACTCACTGTGTCTCTGCGACTGAAATGCTACCGCTACTGCTGGGCTGGAGCTCGTGTCTCGGAACCTATGGTGTAACATGAAAAGAAAGCACCATAGTGCAAATGTGGCAATACAACTGGAGTACTGAGTATATGAGGAAGGTAGGATGAACATAAAGGGTTTCATGCATGAACAATACTGACTGACTAATATGAACGTGGGAGTGCAAACACACATATATAGAAATTGGGACCATGAATACGTGATAGTATGACCTGTAAGCTAATACATGGTTTATTGATAACTGTCATGACTGATACTGAAACTGATAACATGGACGACTATATCTGAAATTTCTGTATATACTGAAATCTGAAGAACGCTCTGAGTTCTTTTACTGAGACTGATACTGAAACTGATAAGATGGATGACTGTATCTGACAGCCCTGTATGTACTGAAATCTGAAGAACTATCTGAGTTCTTTTACTGAGACTGTTACTGAAACTGTGGGAGGTAGTGTTTAACCGACATGCCCCGTGTATACCGTTATGGCTAAGCTGGGGTCCAATCTCTGCCCCAACTGGAGGGGTGTCAATACCGCGCCACTGGTAAGGATAGCTATGAGTGACCCTTATCTGGCGGGTACTCAATGAGAACGGTCGAAACCCTAAACTAACGGGTTAAGCCACCTCATCAACCCTAAGCTGATGGGTTAAGATATCTCAACCTACGTTGGCTACGTAGTTCTGGTACACAAGGATTGCTACTAAGAATCACACCCTTAACTGGCGGGTGAGTTCTTATCCTTGGGTTCACTCGGTGCTAACCTCTACTCCCTTCTGAAGGACACTGAACTGAATAACTAAGCTAAACTGAATAACTGAACTGAACTAATTAGCTGAACTGATGTTGATTAACTGGACTGATACTAGTGGTATTGTTTAGCAGAGCTAAACTAAGTTTATTGGATTCCAATAACTGACGGAATGTTACTGATATCTGACAACTGACTAAATCATGAGATTTTCCTGAGTCACGTGACTGACTGAAGTCTATGGAATCATAGCTTGAGTTCGGATATCGTGAAACATGACATGGATCTAGGCACCAAGCTATAGTTTTCGGGTACAAGTACCCCCAGGACTCGATGGAAGGAAACTGACACACATGACTGACTTGATCATAAGAGTAGAGTCCATAATTTATAATATCATAAGTAGGGATCTCATACTAAGCATGGTTATCAACAATGTATTGCATGGAAAGGATTTCATATCACATGGAAGTACTTGCACAATCTTAATATCATGTTCGTTGCATAATCATATTGGCAACACATACTAATAGCATGGAAGTTCATGTGGGTTGCATGGTTATCATACATCTTGTTCATAAGTAGGATTTGCAAATAAACATAGCATAATCTCATAAGAATAGTTCATGGGTATTCCAACAACATTTACAAGGCACATTAACAACATAGAAGTCATTGGAACGTAAGGGAATATCATGAATCCTTCACTTAGTCATAATTTAGCTATATTGCATGATTTCTAGTTCCTTAGGCCTTTTATCAAACACCTTACATGCACATCTTAAGCGTAGGTGAATTCATCAAATTATACATCATGAACAACCAAATTTACATGTTTCCAACTCATGTGATATCATGAATTCACAAAAACATATAAAGATTCCATCTTGGGAATCACCCAATATCAACAACATGATCATCAACACCCAACAATATAGAAATCATACTTTATAATGAAAAAGAGGAAAACAATCAAGCATCAACATGGGTATGATCATATCACCAAAATCAACCAAGCTTTTGTATTTTAAAGATTGATTCTTGAACTCCACGGACGAAAGGAATCCGTGGATGAACACTACTCATACCTTAGAAGGAAGATTCTTGATGATTGACGGAGGAATTTCCTTGAAATCGGATCTTCAAGCTTAATTATGCAACCCTAGTTGTTTTTCTCCTTTAGTGCTCTTGGATGATGAGCTTTGAGATGAAAAATAGGGTTGTAATATGTTTAGAAGATATATATTTCGTAGGGTTAAGTTTAGGGACGTGTAAGGAGTATTTAAAGACTTAATTACCTTTAAAATAACTCAAGACAGAGTGTTTTTGACACCTGAAATTGGCTTAGGCAGCGCCCAAGTAATCACCTATGCTTGGGTTGGGCGGCACCTAACCAATCGCCTATGCTTACTGTCTCTCACGAAAATGGGCATAACTTTTCGCTCGGGTATTGGATTAAGGCAAAATTGGTATCGTTGGAAAGCTAATTCGATTCTCTACAATTTGGTGGGTCTAAATCAGCAAAAGTACCACATTAATATCGAGTTATACTCGTTCAAAGATGACCCTTACAAAATCGAACACTAAAACTCGATGGATTCAAAAACTCTTAGCTTGCATTACCTTAAGTGACTCATATGAACATGCTTAATGCATCATAAGCTATCCTATCACTAGGATATTCCTTGTAAGTCATGTACTCAAGTATGAATCACAGGATTAGAAACATGCGGGGTATTACACTCCTTTCACTGGATTTGGTTAAAAAGTAAAATCATAGAGCAATTATATACACATTTTTTTGAGGAAATTCTTTTGTCACCTTATTGTTTTCATATGTGAATTGTGCTATATTTCAGTACTATTTTGTTAAAGGGAAAAAATTTCCATCTCACAGATCGTGTAGTTAGTTTTCAAATCTCTAAACATTATTTTTTTAAAATGACAAATATATATACATCTAATGTATTTCAGATTTGGTCGAATCGACTCTCGTAGAACAAAAATGCAATAAAATTTTGAGACGTAAAGAGAGAAAAAAAGGTTACAGTACAAACATAAAAATTGTTCAGCTTGGTCAATTGGTTTTTCTTACCAAAGAACAATAACTTTTTTGTCTTCTCTTCTGCCCAAAGAATACTTCTTGCTTCTCTGAACAATATTCTACTATTTGTTTAGATTCAGAAGGCTTGTTATATTCACTAAAATTATTTGCATACAATCTTGCGAAAAAGGTGGAGCAAACATCACAACCTTAAACCAGAGAATCACACATCTAGTATTTTTACTTGGATGGATCATTTTGGACGAAGATGAAATTGGCAATGACAATAGTACCAATGATTTCACCAAGAATAGCAGCGAGGCTAGTTAACAAACTCCATTTTCTGTGTGCCATCCTTTGATCTTCTTCTTTCAAAATTCTTTAATCTCAATATCGCCATATCATTTGCCCTTGAAACAGGTCCATTTAAACATGCTGAAGATGACACAAATATAAATTTTACTATCAAAGAATATCCATGAACACATAACTAAATATCACAAGATAAACTTAACTATAGATACAAAATAAGTAAATGAAAATATGAACTTCACTGAACTTGAGTGCATGATTAGCAAATGATTATAAACGTGAAATATTCAGTAAAATTCAATCAATTCTAAATCATACAAAGTAAATGTCCAATGTTCAAAACCACATATATTGAAAACTTACTAACTTTAATGTGAAATATTCTGTAAAATTCAATCAATTCTAAATCATACAAAGTAAAGTGTTCAATGCTCAAAACCACATATATTGAAAACTTACTAACTTTAATTTTTTTATTTTGAGTTCAACCATGGCTACAAAGTTTAATGTTGTCTTCTAAGTAAACCATTGCCTATATATAGATTGTTCAAGTCATAAGAATTTGACAGAAGAATGTTGAAGGGACATGTTACTTAAATAGAGAATGTAAATGGATGGAGGTTTTTTGTAACTCATGAGATATAATTGAATATGATAAATATAATAATTTTTTTATTTATTAAACAAATTGATCAATGCAAAAAGTGATGGAAAAATTTCAAAAAAAGGAGAAAAAAGATAAATCGAAATGGTGGTCATAGAAAAGTGTCACATCATCCTTGTCTTATTTCTCCTTTATATATATATATATATATATATATATATATATAGAGAGAGAGAGAGAGAGAGAGATTGATTAGTATACAATTTGTGCAGTACTTGAGCGTTAAGTTTTGTCCCTAATTCATATATTACAAATAGATGTATAATTTTGGTACACATGAAATGTTGCGTAATTGGTACATGTATTATTAATATGAGTAAATTAATACAAGTAAACAAAAATTGTATTAATAATATAAGTTGAAACAAAGAAGAGCATAAAACCTTTCATTGATTTTTGAAATTCGACATTAGAATAAGGGTGTTAAGTAGGCCGGGTCGGGTCAATTCGGAACCGGTCCGTGATCCTTAATTGGGTTGGTGGGCCGGGCCGGGGCCGGGTCAATAGTAAAAAATTTAAAAACAACCCTAACCCGGCCCACTTAACCTAACCCGGTTAAAACCACCTAAACTTAGTCAAACCCAATTAAAAAATCGGTCAAACCCGTTTTTAAAAAAATCCAATATACACTATATACACTACAATTATATACACTATATATACTCCAATATACACTATATATTTTCTAATAAATATATACACAATTACACATATATAAGTACCATTCAATATATACGACTATACGTACTACTTTAAATAAAACATATACTACAATTGTACAATATATATACACTACAATATATATATATATATAGTTATATACTAATTTATAAAACATATACACATTTATACATTAAATATATACGTGTATAGAAGATATATACACATATATACGCACCATTCAATATATATGTAGTACTTTAAATAAAATATATACTACAATATATATAGTTATATATATATATATATATATATATATATATATATATAGTTATATACTAATTTATAAAACATATACACATGTATACGCTAAATATATATTACTTTAGAAGATATATACACATATATACGCACCATTCAATATATATGTACTACGTTAATAAAACATATACTACAATACATATATATATAGTTATATACTAATTTATAAAATATATACACATGTATACGTTAAATATATACGTCTATAGAAGATATATACATACCATTCAATATATATGTACTACTTTAAGTAAAACATATACTACAATTCTACAATATATATATATATATATATATATATATATATATATATATATATATACTTATGTACTAATTTATAAAACATATACACATGTATATGTTAAATACTAGAGGAGCATGGCCCGTGACAGCACAGACCCAATATTAAGATATTTATTTGTCTTTTCAATCTTGATATATTTAAATAATTTTTTTTAATAAAAGGATTGCATATGTTTTCTAGGATTCACCCGAAATCTAGCATGAGTTCAACATATGTTATTTTAATACGTATTTAGATAATTTAAGTTGTTAACTATTTTAATTTATAATATTTTTTATGTAATTTTTAAATTAATATACGTTACTTTTCTTGTCCAAATTATTGTGGCATTGATAGTCAATTATATTTTAAAAATAATTTAAGTTTTTAATTATTGTGATTTATAATACTTTTCTTCTATTCCAATTTTAGTGACACTAATATAATTTCAAGAGTCGATCAAATATTTATATCTTTTAAATTTTTTAAGTTGTTAATTATTGTGATTTCTAGTATTTTTCATGTAATTTTTTGAAATATATAACATATTAAATTATTTTTAGATATTTTAAGTTGTTAACAATTGTAATTTATAATATTTTTTTATGTAATTTTTGAATAATATATGCTACTCTCCTTGTCCAGAATTTTGTGTCGATGACAGCCAATTATATTTTTTAAATAATTTAAATTTTTTATCATTGTGATTTATAATATTTTTTCTATCTCAACTTATGTGGCACAATGCTTAAATGACCATAATAATTAATTAAGAGTGATATAGTAAAATCATGACTGAAGCAGCTGAAGTAGAAATCAGTCAATTTTTTTTTTGTTAATTATTGTTATTTACAGTACTTTTTATTTCATTTTCAAATAATATATGTTGCTTTTTCTCTTCTTCAGTCCCGTCTCAATTATATAATTTTGATAGTCAATCAAATATTTTATGTTCACATATCATTTTGTTATTCTTATTTTTCTAATACATAAATGACTTATAATAAGGAGTGATATAGTAAAATCATCGTTAGAAAGACGAAAATTTAATTTAAAACATTAAGATTTAATTTCGTATTTTATGTCTATTTTATTTTTCATTACAGATTATTTATTATCTTAATACCTAAATGACTCATAATAATTAATTAAAAGCGATTAATTATGTTATTACTATAAAAATTAATATAATTTTATCATATTCAAAAGTAATCATCAATAATTCACCGGAATAGTATATTAATTAAATACAGGATGCTATATTTGCACATGCAAAATATGATCTTATTAAACATTATTGGATAGTGCTATATATAACTTTCACAATAATAAAATTTTTTTATATATTTTTCTTTATTTCTTTTTAACTTGATACATACTGACCCAACACAAATTCTAAGAAAATATTCATTAGAAATTTATTTTATTAAATTTCTTAATTTTGTAATTTAAAATTTTAAAGTTAAGTTTAAATATTAGTATTTTTATATAAGGAAAAAGTAATTTTAAAATTTAAATTTACTAAAATAAATAAATAAATAAATAAAAAGATTATTTTTTTATATAAAAGTCAATTAAAAAAATAAAATTGATCTACTTTAAGTATTTAGTTGCAATTAATTAAGATAATTTTTTATTTTATCATAATTTATGTTGCACCGATAAAATTTTGAGAGTTGAATAAAACTTTTATTTATTTTTAAAAAAGCATTTTAACTTGTTAATTATTTTGATTTATAATAGTTTTTATGTAATTATCAAATAATATATTTACTCCTTGTGTCCCAATTTATGTGGCTTCGATACAATTTTGAGAGTCAACTAAAATTTTTATATTTCTTTTAAATATTTTAAGTTGTTAATTATTATGATTTGCAGTACTTTTTCTTTTATCTCAATTTATGTGGCATTACTAAAATAATGAGAGTCAATAAATTTTTTATATGTCTTTTAAATATTTTAAGTTATTAATTATTGTGATTTGTGGTAACAAATTAGTTTTGAACATGATAGACAATTAAATAAATAAAAAAATTTAACTTCCAATATGTAGTTATAGTTAATTAATATAAATTAATAGAATATATTAAATATTTAAATTATTATGATGAAACAATAGAATTATTATATATTGGGGCATGGTATGTAATTAAGTAGGAGTAGAGGGTTTTTTTGATAAGAGTCAATAAAATTTCTATATGTCTTTTAAATATTTTAAGTTATTAATTATTGTGATTTGTGGCAACAAATTAATTTTGAACATTATAGAAAATTAAATAAATAAAAAAATTTTACTTCCAATATGTAGTTATAGTTAATTAATATAAATTAATAAAATATATTAAATATTTAAATCATTATGATAAAATAATAAAATTATTATATATTGGGGCATGGTATGCAATTATGTGGAAGTAATTGGGTTTTTTGGTAAATGGAAGAGGTGGTTTTAATAGAATATATTAAATATTTAAATCATTATGATGAAACAATAGAATTATTATATATTGGAGCATGGTATGTAATTAAATAGGAGTAGAGAAATTTTTTGGTAAGAGTCAATAAAATTTATATATGTCTTTTAAATATTTTAAGTTATTAATTATTGTGATTTGTGGCAACAAATTAATTTTGAACATGATAGACAATTAAATAAATAAAAAAAATTTACTTCTAATATGTAGTTATAGTTAATTAATATAAATTAATAAAATATATTAAATATTTAAATCATCATGATAAAATAATAAAATTATTATATATTGAGGCATGGTATGTAATTATGTAGAAGTAATTGGGTTTTTTTATAATTGGAAGAGGTGGTTTTAATAGAATATATTAAATATTTAAATCATTATGATGAAACAATAGAATTATTATAGATTGTGGCATGGTATGTAATTAAGTGGGAATAGAGGGGGTTTTTTTGGTAAGAGTCAAAAAAAATTCTATATGTCTTTTAAATATTTTAAGTTATTAATTATAAAACATATACACATGTATACCTTAAATATATACGTCTATAGAAGATATATACACATATATATGCACCATTCAATATATATGTACTACTTTAAAGAAAATATACTACAATATATACACACATACACACTATATATATAGTTATATACTAATTTGTAAAACATATACACACGTATACGTTAAATATATAGTACTTTAGTAGATATATACACACATATACGTACCATTCAATATATGTACTACTTTAAATAAAATAGACTACAATATATATACACTACAATATATACACACACTATATATATAGTTATATACTAATTAATAAAACATATACACATGTATATGTTAAATATATACGTCTATAGAAAATATATACACATATATACGTACCATTTAATATATATGTACTATTGTAAATAAAATATACTACAATATATATATACTACAATATATAATTATATATTAATTTATAAAACATATATACATGTATACGTTAAATATATACGTCTATATATAGAAGATATATATACACATATATAAATCAATAATACTTGATAGTAAATTAATAATATATTAAAACTAAGTTATAATTAAATCCATTTTAAAAAAAATAAAATTAACTGGGCCGATTAACCGATGGGCCCTAACCAGGCTTGGTTCGGGCCGGGTTAACCGGTCCAAATCAATAAAAAACCCAGCCCAGTACCCTAAAGCCCTAGGGCTTACCAGGCCGGGTCAAATCGGGCCAATTTTTGTAAGTGGGCCGGGACGGGCTGGGTCAGCCCGACCCGTTTGACAGGCTTACATTAAAAAGTATTATCAGACGATCCATCGGGGATGACTAATCCTAATCTTTAAGGAAGAGTCGGGATCCAAAATTCTTTTAATTCATTCATAAAGTCTTTTTTATCGGACGACGACTCGTAGGTCGTGAGGAGGTCCCTTACTTGCAAAGGGATACAAGGTATGTCCAACTCATTTCTAGCTGTTAGCAAGAATTAACTCAGAAATGCAGGATAAAGTTGTGTATGATAGATTCTTATGGTCTGACTCTTTTCCAATTTCATGCATAGCAGGTAAGCTACTTATCAGGTGGATCAAATAGATAATTGTACTTAGCGATTCAACTTATTGATTATTGATTTAAATATATCATTTCGCTAGCAAATCCTTAGATAACTGTTGGCTCCGTGTGAGATTAGCATTTAGCGGACGATTAATGGGTGGTTTATCGGATAAATCTAAGTTATATTGAAATATCGAACGATTATCGAGATGTCCTCCATTTCTTCACCGATTAAGTTGTTGATTTTTATTCATACATCTCTTTAATATAACATAGAATAAAATAAGAAATTTCTTCTACACCTAAAATATACATAGAAACATTTTTAATTATTGAATCGACGGAGTTATCCAAACTTTTATATGATTTGAAATTTTTCAGTTTTATCAAACTTTGTGCGGAATACTTTAAGAGTTCGTTTCATTTTTGCTACGGCCCCTCGTATTATCAACAAATAATGTGTCTTTCAATTTTAGAATTAATTTTAGATTTTATTTACGTCTTAAAGAGACGATTAAACTTTATAGTTAGAAGTTAAAACAAATGGCTCGTTATTTCCTAAGCTATGAAGTGAATAAAATAATGAACGAGGCTCTAGTTTTTAGGTTTACAAGAGATACTTTATATATCTAGGAATAAAAATATGAACATGGTAATTCTTAGTGAAATAATGATTTACCCGATAATAAAGTTGAGTAATTCATTTTCGAACTAATAAGTCATTAATTATAGTTATTCATCTGTTCATCAATCATTAACCGAATAACCTATAACCAATAAACAAATAAACTAATTTTGTAATTGAATTATCAATTAAGATATGATTTTGAACTACGTTAATAAATAAATCCGAAAATTTTAACACACCGAACTACTTTTGTCATCCTCTTAGGCCTCAAGCTTTAGCCCTAATTGGGCTTTCCCCTTACAAATATAGGAACTACTTTTATACCTCAAATACCCTAAAAACAACAGTACAAAAAAATCACCCATCTTTTCACTTTCTGACAATGGAATCAGCAGCCAAACAAGACTTAATTGAAGAAAATCAAGAAGAAGACTTTATCTAGAGGAAAATAAGAGTAAAAATTTTAGACCCAGATGCTACAGAATCATCATTAGATGATGATGAACAACAAGAAAAAAGACGAAAGTACATTGTTCATGAAAATGTGGAAAATTAGGTACAGAGGAAAAGTTGAAGGTGGCTATTTTTGCAAAATCTGACAATGGGTCTTCTGGGGATCTTCCATTAATGGCCGATTCTCAGACCTCGGATTCACTCAAAAACAGAAAATTTACCACTGAGTATGAGGAAAAGTTGAAGGTGGCTAAAAATGCAAAATTAAAAAGGGCTATTTCTGCAAAATCTGAAATTGGGTCATCTTCATCAGAGGTAAAGATTCAATCTTTATCACTGATAAACAGAAAGTCTTTAAGTTTTGATCAAGTTTCTGGCAAATTACCACCTATTGTTAGGAAAAGAGAAAATCAGGGAAATTTGCTACTGAGATTAGAGACCCATTTAGCAAGAAAAGAATTTGGTTGGGTACTTTTAATACAGCTGAAGAAGCTTCTGAGGTTTATCAATCTAAGAAACTTGAGTTTCAAGAGAAGTTGAATAAGGCTAAAAATGCAAAAGAGAAAGGCTATTTCTGCAAAACTTGGACTTGGTCTTCTAGTGATCCACCATTGATGGTGGATTCTCAAACCTCGGATACATTGAAAGAGTTTGTTGAGCAATTGAAGAAGGCTAAAAGTGCAAAAGTGCAAAAGTGCAAAAGGCTATTTCTGCAAAATTTGGACTTGGATGTTCTTCTAGTGATCCACCATTGATGGTGCATTCGCTGAACTCGGATACATCGAATTTGTTTGATGATCGATCGAAGAATACTGTAAATGCAAAAGAGGAAAAGGCTATTTCTGCAAAATTTGGACTTGAGTTCTGTTCTAGTGACTCTCAGACGTCGGTTTCATTGAATGAGTTGGATGATCGATCGAAGAAGGCTGAAAATGCAATAGTGAAAAAGGCTATTTCTGCAAAATTTGGACTTGAGTTTTGTTGTAGTGATACTCCGATGTCGGATTCATCGAATGAGTTGGATGATCGATCGAAGAATGCCGAAAATGCAATAGTGAAAGAGGCTATTTCTGCAAAATTTGAACTTGGGAATTCTTCTAGTGATCCATCATCAACAGTGGATTCTCAAACCTCGGATTCATCGAATGATCAAGAAAGCGAAGAAGAGCTGTGGATGGGGCAGTGGATACGGATTTCAGGTGATAAAGAAGTTAAATTTTCACAGAAATTGGGAGTTCCAGTTGTCGATAACTATGGTTTTTTGCTAGGCGAATTTAGCAAATTGGATGATCTTAGTATTTCTCTTTGAGATAACTATAGTTCCATAAATACTTTGCTCTTTTAAAACTTGAAGCAATTTTAGGTAACTAGGTCTATTTGTGAATATAACAGTTGCAAGCTATGCAAGTCGATATTTTTGAAGAGTCGAAGCAACATAGATTGCAAGTCAACGAATTGCTTGTGAATGAATGTGTGTTTATGAGAGTGAGGCAATTCTAAAAGAGGAAATTGCTTCTGATATGTTATGGAATTTGTTCTTATATGGTCAAAATTGTGATTGCAGCTCAAAATAGAAATTTGATTTCTTGTACCTTTGTTTATGGATTATGTTATTGTTATGGTCTCTCATTGGTTTGATGAAATCTTTCATTTGCTCAACCCCTTCGTAGTTCGTACGAATTAAATGTATAGATACATGATATATGTTTGCTATGTTGCTTGGATTCTCCAAATTTGCTGCCTTACCCGTATCAGAATCTCCAAAATGCACTGCTTTTGGTGTATTCGACACACACCATCCTGTTGTCTTGGGGACTTGATGGATGATGTATCCGGGCTTTCTGTCGGTGCTTGATGTAATCTGTGATTTGTGATTGTGCACGGAGTGTGTCGAGAAGAATCGATTTGATGCTACAAGTCTAAAGTTGGAAACCGAGGTATGTAACGGTAAACTCATCTTTTACTATTATGGCATGACTTCCTACCACATGTTTCATCGATATGAGTCTAATAAACTCCTAACATCACAAAACGACATGTGACTTTTTTGAAGAGTACGAGCAACATAGTGCTTGTAGTTGGAGTCTCTGCTTAGCTCCGAAAGTTTTGTAGTTTCTTTCAATCCATGTGGTCGTATACACAGCTGCTGCCACACACATTCTGAAAATTGTTGCTACTGCACCCTTTCCCCTTGGCATTTGCATATGCCCCTATCAAGCTCTTCTTGTCTGTCAGTTTCGTGCCAGTGCAGGAGCCCATTCTCCCTGCTGCTACATTTCACTATTTCATATCCGTTTTGGTGAGCCCGGATTGTTACAAATGATGCTATACAGAAGTGTTTCAATTATACTGCAATTGCATTAAGCACTATATATACTTTTCAAAGAGGGTTTCAATTTCCCCAACATTTATAAATTATTCATTAAGAAGTAAATCGTTGATTTGACAATTTCTATAACAATACATCTACTAACAACAAATCATAAAGAGCTTGTATTCTCCTATAGTTACAATATTTTTTTTCTAGAATTTTTTTTTTAATTGCTGGCAGTATCACATATATATTCTAAGATCATCCAAAATACTAAATTCACCCAACAAAAACCCATAATTATCCACAACTGGAACTCCCAATTTATGTGAATATTTCACTTCTTGATTTTCTGAAATTTTCACTCAAGTCCCCATCATTAATTCTTCATCACTTTCTTCTACCCCATTTGATGTATTCGTATTCTCATCAACACTCATTGACGATTTTTCTTCAAACTCATCAGTAACACAAGATTCTTGATCAGATTTTTCAGAAATCTGGCCATTTTTTGCTCTTTTAGCCATCATTAATTCTTCGAATTCAAGCTTCTTAGACTCGTAATTTTTCGAAGCGTCTTCAGCCGTAACAAAAGTACCCAACCAAATCATTTTCTTGTTCAATGGGTGTTTAATTTCAGCACAAAATTTCCCATTTTTTCTCTTACGTACCCCAATAGGGTACAATCTGACACAAGTATTCTTTGATATTCTTTTGTAGGATTTCATGATCAAAGTTTTGAGAGGGAAAAAAGGGGCAATTTCTGTTAATAACAAAGTATAAAAAAAGCTTGGGATGTGAAGAAAAAAAGAATAAATAGTGAACACATATACAGGAGTAATTAGAGAACCAATTAAGGAAACTTGTATTTTTTTTTCTATTTGGAAAAGGATTTAACAAAACGAGTAAAGTATTGATTGAGAAATTGTTGCATATTATTAGTCACTGTATTTATTAGTATCGTAATTTGACACTGACTATTCAAATCTCTAAATCAGGTAGAATACTACAATTGGTCCAGTATTAAATGATGAAATACAATTAATTTTGACATGTCTTATCTTTATCTCATGAGTTTAAATATTATTCTCCATTGTATATAAAAAATAGGTTATTCGACTATGAATAAATTTCTTTTAAAGAATCAATTGATGACATGGCCTGGTTAATACTATATTTAACTTATTAATATATCTTACGTTGTAATAATAATGGTGGAAATATCTTCATACTTTGCGATAATTTAATCCTTATCTCTATTTTTTTATGATCCTATATTTCATATCCGCTTTATATCTTGAGTTATAATAATTATGAAAAAAATTTACACTGTGTATAACTAATAAATTCATACCTTTTTTTTTTTTTTTCAGTGGATGTTTCATATTTGTTTTATATCTTAAGCTATTATAATTGTGGAAAGTACTTTATGTTGTGTGAATAATTAAATTGTTTTCTCATTTTTTCACTCGATATTTCATGTCATTTTGATGCCTCAACTAGTTTGTATTTAAGTCGTGTCTGATTATCTTTTCGTTAGTTATATTTTAGGTTGAACTAAACTACTATAATTCATCCCTGCCTACAAATTAATTTACAACGTTTACAAATCTTACAAACAGAAGTTCATATATTTATATTTATTGTATATTCGCTTAGAATGATTTTTAAAAAAGGAAGTACTACTTATCGAGAATTGCAAAATCGTAGAATAAAGAAATTAGTTGAGATTATACGCAAGCAAATTTGAATATCATAATTATAATAATAAAAAAATTATATTCTCAAGAATCAAACTTATACCCCACAATTTTTGTAAATTCCATATTTAGTATGATGAACCATATGTTTACCAAATATATATGCACTAAATTATCAAAAAATTAGTAAATCTAGTATTACAATAATATATACATTTCGTTTGCCAAAAAAACGAACTGAAATTGGTAATACTAGGAAAATTGTCATAATTGGTATTGCAAGTTGGAATTGTCTTTAAATATTTATGTCAGGTGTATCATATTTTAATACATATATATAATTGCCACAAATAATGTTTGCGTGTAAAATAAAAACTTATTAATAGTTGAATCTATAATTTGAAGTGGCACCTAGCTATTTTTGGCTAAGGATTATTTTTCCCTTTCATTTCCAGTTTAATTTTGGAAATGACACCTCGAAAAATACTTATTCACACTCGATGTTTGCACAACGCTATCTATTTCGAGTACCAATAATTTGAATTTATATCGAGTAATCCTACTTAAAAAATATGTTGCTTTAACTTAAAGACGACTTCATATGCAGGACTCGAAAAAAATGACATCTATGCCTAGATATTAATCTTTGTTCTATTTTTGCACAACTGAAAATTTAAGGTTATAACTTATTATTTAACTTTAATATTTAAATAAAAACCAAAATACATTGAAATTGACTAATATTATATTTTGAATATACTATAAACTTCTATGATAATTAAATTAGTGTCCATCAATAAAGATCACGAGAAAGATTTTTTTTTTTTTCAAACATGGCATTATGTGTAATTTTGACAATAAATCCTGTCATATAAAATTTATGCCATTTTTGCTGAGTTTAGAATTTTGTTTGATCAATAATCTGATTTCTAGAAGATTGTCCTTTCGAAAATCACTTTATTTCTTTTGTATTTATATAGTAGTACTATTTCTTTTAATTAATCTATTAAAAAATATATGACATTTTTACATTATGATACAATTTAATTTTAAATTTTCTTTTACCCTTAATAAAATGCTTTATAGTCACATAATTCTCATGACATGCTTAAATTCATAAGTTTCACGAGTCCTTTTATGTTCTTAAATTAATTTTTGAACTCAGTTAAATTATAACAATAACAATAAAAAAATCTAGCTAGTGTGATCTCACAAATAAGGTCTGAATATAGATGAGTATACATAAACTTGATCCCTAATTTGAGGTAGAAAAATTAATTTCAATAAACTCTCACTAAAAAAAATATATTTTTAAACACATGTTTAGAAAACACTTTGAGCAAAAAAATCTCTAGTGAATATATAACGAAAAGAGAAGAAATGACAATATTAAGATAACAAAAGAAAAAAGAAAAAAGAATAGTAATAATATTAAAGGATTGAATAATTACAAAATAACAATACTTAAAAGAAGAGTGAGCAAATAAGATACTCCAAGATAGAATCATGCTCTCCCACATAAAAGAGAATTATTTATTAATTTTTTATTCTAATTCTCGATTTTTGTGCTTTTCTAATTTAGATCATGTCTTTGGTGAGCTAAAGACGTGTCACCTCACCCCAATTCTCCTTAGCTCTGTCTCTACATCTCCATAGGTACCAACCTCACACATTCTCACTAGGGTATTTATGTTTCTGCTATTTATGTGCTTGAGTCATTTGATCAGTTTCGCTCCTCTCATCCTGTCCACTATGAAGGTCACTTCCACCTTACCTCATATATCTTTATTTCTAATTTTATCTTCTCCTGATTGGTTCGCTCATTCATCTAAGCATCATTATTTCCACTACTTTCACTTCTAAGCTTGTGAATTTTGACTGGTCAGCATTCTATCCAATACAACATAAACAGTCTAATAACCACTTTGTAGATCTTATCTTTAAATTCTAGTGATACGTTTTATCACATAGGACATCGGACTCACGTCTCTATTTTATCCACTTCACTTCAACACGATATATCATATCATCGCCTGTCATCCCCCCTCCCCCACTTCCTTAAATTATTGACGCAAGATACTTAAAGCTACCTTTTTATAGAATGACTTATGCGTTGATTCTCACTTTCATATCCACCTCATGTGTTGTCTCTGAATTTGCACTTCAAGTACTCTATTTTAATCCTACTCATGTTGAAAGCTTTAAACTCTAGAATTAGTCTAACCCAACGTTAACCTGCGTACCTTATCAAACAAATACTTTCCATGATAATCGAAATTCCATCTAGAGGTTTTTCAATCTTCCTCTTGCTCTATATCGTATAAATCATTCCATCTACCCACGAGAAATTTTGTCCCGCCATCAAGAGTCATAGAACAACGGTAATAATTACCCATGGATCCTTATCAAATATAAGTGAATTGAAAATTTTAGAAACACATTTAAAACGGATCAATGACATAACAGGAAGCCATAATTAGAATATTTCGATAATTAATTCTTGGGGAGTTGTAGGAAGCTTTTTCATAGGTTTTATCTTCGTATCCTGTGTAGAAGAGGGGGGATGGGAGGGGGACATTAAGTAATTGAGTTATTGATTAGTACTTAATTTCCACATGATACAAAGATGAAATCTATGAATAAATTTCCTACAATTTTCCAGGAATTAATTATCGAAATATTCTTATGGCTTTCTGTTATCTCACTGATCCGTTTCAGATGTGTTTCTAAAATTTTCAATTCACTTACATCTATCTGATAAGGATTTCATGCATAATTATTATCGTTGTTCTATGACTCGAGATGACGGGACAAAATTTTTCGTGAATGAATTGAACGATTTATATTATATAGAGCTAAAGGAAGATGGAAAAGCCTCATCCGCATATAACAATATCGTAATACCTTTCCTTGAATATGTCGTGTCAAGGGGACACTTAAAAACACTTCTCACTCTTTATTTCTTTCATTTTTTTTTATGAATTTTGTTAAGAGTTCTTTTTCCTTCTTTATTTATTTATTTTCTCACTTTTGAAGGTTGTGATTTGAAAGGTGGCCTCGTAGAGATAGTTGGTAATTTCTGGACAATCAAATTGGGCCCATCTCACATTCACAATGACTAATCTACTACATTTTTTGCTCTTATTCATAAAAAAATTCTACTTTTTATCTTTATAATGTTAAGATATAAGCATCCAATTACCCCTTGAATTATAGCCAAAATTATTACGACACACTTCAACTTTACAGGATTTTTATTACTCTCTTAAACTCAATTTTAGTATATTTTTATCACCCTTTTATGTGACACCATTATTACATAAAATGAAGTCCATATCAAAGGTGTCACTTTGGCTAAAAAAAATTAACAAAAGGTGTCGCATCAGCTAAAAAGGATGACAAATATACAATAAATTTAATTCTGGGGATAATAGGACCCTCGTGAAGTTGGAATGTGTAGCAGCAAATTTAGTCATAGTTCAGAAATACTAGATGCTTTACTCTAATGTTAATTCAATATATTAGTTAACTTTTTAAACAAAAATATAATTTTTTTAGTTTCTTTATGTCGGAAATATGTTATGTTTGGACTATTATTGGAATAATCCTCAAACATTGAGTAATAAAACAAATTTAATAAAATATATATGAATAATTAACGAGAATCACATGAATTTGGTAACTCGATCAATTTTGAAGAGTCACTAAAATAAATATTATTTGTGCACCACTCTAAATATTGAAAGTTTGATTTAAAGAGCTTAACTAAATATTACAAGGACTAAAAATATAATTATCAATAATCAAGGAATCAAAATAGCTATTATACCAAAGAAAAACACAAAAAGAATTTAATTTCAAAAAAGGTAAACATAATCAGAATGTGGATTAATTAGAGCTACATTTACTAGTAAACACACGGATTAACTAGCTATGTCCCATCCAAAAAGTGAAAAAAAAAAAAAGTACTACTAATACTTTAGACATCAATGATTAATTGTTATAGAAGATGTCCAAATCAAATGAATGTTTTAATTTATTTTTTTAAAGTAATTATGTTGTCGACCTCAACTATAGAAATAAGTACAAGTCTAAATTTAAAATAAAAATTTAATGTAATCTTAGGCTAATTTTACTATCTATAATAAGTAGGAATAAGCAGGCACGTCTTCGATATGACTGTTTGTGCTGCCTGCTTCAACTGCTTCAATCGTAATTTTATTATATTAACCCTAATTAATTATTATAGGTTATTTAAGTATTAAAATTTATAATATTTAATAAAAAATATAGAGTAGACATAAAATAATAAATTGATATTTGACTTTTTAAACTAATTTGATGTCTTATATGGGGTCCATTTTTGCTTTTTTCACAAGTATTTTTTTTAGTAATTTTATTAGATCACTTTTAGTTAGTTGTTATAAGTCATTTAAGATATGTGTTCTTCCCTGCTCCAATCGTGATTTTATTATATCAACCCTAATTAATTACTACAGGTTATTTAAGTATCAAAAATTTATAATATTTGATAAAAAATATAAAATAGACATAAAATAATAAATTAATATTTAATTTTTAAAATTAATTTGATGTCTTATATGAGGCTCATTTATGCTTTTTTTCACAAGTAATTTTATAGTAATTTTATTATATCACTTCTAATTAATTGTTATAAGTTATTTAATACATGTCTCTTCGCTTCTTCAATCGTGATTTTATTATATGACCCCTAATTAATTATTATGATCACATTAGAAAATTAATAATATTTCATAAATGGACACAAAATGATATGTCAACATAAAACATTTGATTGACTGTCAAATAATTATATTAGAGCCATATAAGTTTACTTTCGAAATTATATCAGTGTCACTTAAATTGAAATAGAAAAAAAAAGTATTATAAATCACAATAAAATATTTGATTGACTATTGAATTTATATAGTGCCATATAGGTTGACTTTCAAAATTATATCAGTGTCTAAAAATCATAATAAAATATTTGATTGACTATAGAAATTATATTAGTGCCAGATAGGTTGGCTTTCCAAATTATATCAATGTCACTTAAATTGGAATAGAAGAAAAAATATTATAAATCACAATAATTAAAAATTAAAATTATTTTAATAATTGATTATCTAAATTATATTTGTATCACATAAATTAAAATAAAAAATAACATATATTGGATTCGTGCTAAGCAAGGCCTTTGATGTCTAATATAGAAATACGTACTAGTCTAAACTTACAATAAAAGTTTAATGTAATCTTAGGCTGACTTTATCGCTATTGGCTAGATATCATTTTCAAGTCTGTTAACTTTGGAGAAAATAAAATAAATAAATCATGAAAAATACTTTTTCACAGATGTCTGCAAAGTAAAAATTAAGTAGGGCCAAATTTAATGCAATTGATTGTCCTTTATTCCAACAACATTAATGTTGTCATGTTTCTTGGATACAATTTCTAAAGGAATCTATAGAGAATGGAAAAATTAAAAAATAGTCAAAAAATTTCTTGACTCGTAAAATTACATTAAATATGTTACCATTATATAAAAGGAAAATAAGAGCGCAAACCTTTTTTACTATATATCATTTGCTTTTTTGTGTTGTTTGTTTACGTCGATGGTGTAATTTCCTTTTACATAATCATGTAAGTTATAAGTTAAGCTCATATAATTTTCTCTAATAGTACCTTTTTTTTATAGTTGGTGGTTGAATATTGGTGAACTAAACCTCTAGGCCATGGACCATACAAATACAAATCCATAAATGAATAAGACACAATGGTGTATAACAAATACAAAATTGTGTTTCCTACTATACATAATGATTGGAACATATTAATAGGCCCATTTAACTTTAGGCTGAATTTACTAGGGACCTCAAGTAAAACCAATCCAGCCCATATCTTTGTACTTGAAAAATCTATTTTTCTCTAATTGTTGTAGCTTTCTTCTTTGATACTTGTTCCTCGATTTTGTATGTATATTGGCTAATGATGCAATGAAGGAATTTAATCCATTTTCATTAATGCTGGCCCAATTGAAGCCCGTCCATGTCCCATCCTGATAAGTCTTCGATTTGCCCCTAGCCTAACCTTACAATCCACTTGTCTTGCTCAGTCTCTGAAGCCCTCCAGAGGCCTAGCCCTGTTTTTTCACCTGAGTCTTAAGTTCAATGACTTTCATCATTGACGAGCACCTGGCTAATAAGACAATAAAGTGAAAAGCCTATGCCACATATAGTGAACTATTTATAACATACTTGTCTTTTCCTATCTAGGCCATGGAAATGCACTTGCCAAAAGATATCATTATGGAAATCCTTATGAGGCTACCTTTGCAGTCCATTCTTCGATTCAAATGTGCTTCGAGATCTTGGAAGATATTAATTTCAGAACCCTATACTTTGAGACAAAGCATTGGAATCATGCCAAGAATAGCCAAAATTCTAATAACTATCATATTTTATGCGATAAGGTTGACACGTTTTTGTTCTATTTTTCTTCTTTATCATTCGATAGCACTTACATCCTGAGATATGACTAGATTAGTGACGACTATATAAGATTGACAACACTTAATAATGGTTGCAACCAACATAGTAAAACCCTTGCACTAAAGAGTGATTCTTGGAGAAAAATTGATAGTCATCCACGTGGCGTTCGCAATCGTGTTTGTTATAATCTAGACTCTTCGACATTTCATCATGGCACATTTCATTGGATCATTATTGATATTTCATCTAAGTATTTTATAGTTTCATTTAATATATCAAATGAGGTTTTTCCAGAGGGAAGTTGTGATATTTTGAGCATGAATATCCACCAAAATAGACATGGTGTATCAATATTAGAAGGGAAGCTTTGTGGTAATTGTAACAAAGATTCTTATGATTGACCACGAGTTATGGTTACAACTTATTCAATAAAATTCTTGCACTAAATTGCATTTGTTCATGGAGGATTTCATTGGATCAGTAAGGATATTTTATCCATGTATTTTATGATTTCATTTAACATATACATCAAATGAGGCGTACAGAGAGATACCATTGCCAGAGGGAATTTGTAATATTTTGAATTACATGAATCACCTGAACACGAATCTCCTAAGACCTAGTGTTTCGAATTATTGTACTGGGTGAAATTTGGGGTTGAGCACTTTTAAGTTGTGGCTAATGAAAAAATATGTGTCGAGATGATACGAGGAAATTAAACTACAAGAAGAATAATTTACTAAGAAACTAAAGGACAATCGAAATAGAGATAGAAGATAGATTGACACAAGAAGATAGAAAGAAATAAGAACTATTGAATATATTAAATTCAAAAACTCCCCTAAGTCCTTTACCAACGAGCACCTAATCTCTACGTGGACCAAGAGGGAATCAACGACCCTCAAAACCCTCGTTTCTAAGTAAGTATTCAACACAAGCTCACCAATCACACTCACTTTAAGTCCACTCAATATTCAAAGCAAGCTAATGAAAATGAAATCCTAATACTTCTATTTATAGTCCACTACAAGGCCCAAAAGTGACCCTTGAAAAAAGAACAAAAATGACCCTAAGCATGTGTCTGCCTCCCCTTGACTGCCCGTCACCCGAGCCATCACCATGAAGCAGTGTACGCCTCCGTTAGGCTTCCCTTGATGGCTCAAGGAATGGTTGGTCAGGCTGGTGACGGCCAGTCGCCCTTCTCGACACCCCTAGGCGATAGTGAGTGTTTTATCTATTTTGAGCTCCTAATTCAACCCTTAATACATAGACTCATTTAGAGATGATCAACACTTGCTCTAACACCTCTCGCTTCAAGAACATAGCTTGCAAATCTTATGATTTCCGAGCTTGGCTCCTAGTGAAAGTTCTGGAGAGAATTTGAATTGTATCACAAGGAGTCTTGGACTAAATTATTTACTTTGATAGAGACAATCTTTATCCAAAGATACCGGTGTATAGGTTTCCAAATGGTGAAGTACTACTCTACTATGACAGGCCGAGATGGAAGGTGGTACAAAGAATAGTGGGTTTAAGACATCCGAAGGACCATATGGAGGGTTATTTGCAATTACTTACGTCCCTCATTGTTTCTTTTATATATATACACATTACATGAAGTGGTAATTTTTTTATCTCATCTCCCCAAGAAATATGCATTTGACCTTGAGCATTTAACTATTTTTAGATGTCTGTCTACAAAGATTCTTATGATTGACCACGAGTTATGGTTCCAACATATTCAATACTCCCTCGGTTTCAAAAAGAATGACAAAATAAAAAAGACTTTTGAATTTTGTGGTCCTAAATTAATGTTATGTCAAATTTACCAAAATACTCTTTAATCTTGTGGTATTAAACATGTCAGAAAAAGAAAGGGTCATTCTTTTTTAAATGGACTAAAAAAAGTAGGTCATTCTTTTTCAAGCAGAGGGAGTAAAATTCTTGCACTAAAGAGTGGTTCTTGGAGAAGAATCAATAACCATCCTCATGGCTTTCACAATAGTTTATGTGCTCATGGACAAAATTGCATTTGTTCATGGCAGATTTCGTGGGATCAGTAAGGATATTTTATCCAAGTATTTTATGGTGAAGCACTACTCTACTACGACAAGGAGGAAAGATATAGTGATAGTTCATTTAGGACATCCAAATGACCATTTGGGGTGTTACCTACGACTGGTGTCACCACTCAAGTATTCTGTTATACGGAAAGCTTGATCTCTCCAAAATTATGTAGTTGCTTATTTCATGTCATTAAGTTTTATACACATTATTTGACGTGATATTTTTCTTTGTCTTAGCATTCTCACCCTTTTAGCGCCGCAAAAGCTTTCCCTGTATTGGTTGGATTTTAGCCAAAACGGAGACCTATCGTCCTACTTGTTTCGTTTGGTGGCTGCTACTGCAAGTGCCTAATCAATAAGGCTGAGTTCGTCCTTGTCTGATGGTGAATCTTACAGTAAAGTTCATTTCTGCCTTTGCATTCTACGGTCAATCTCCTCCCGACCCTACTAAATCCAATTCGGACCCAAATGTCATGGCTAAAGTGACCTTACAACTAAGTTTATTAAGTTCTCGAGGCTGAGTCATATTCAATATGTTACTAACATTTATTTATTTATTTATTTATTTTTACCTTTTTTCATAATTAAATTAACATGGAGTGAGTATTTTTTTCAATCTCAGCTGGGATTTGAAGTTGTAATCATTAGGGGTATACAAATTCTTTATAGATTATGGATCGTTTTTCTCTCTCAAAATAAAAAATTTAAGGAATTCTTAATCTCAACATATTGAGCAAATTTCATCAGAAAAATAAAGACAAACATAATCAAAGAGGATTTTAATTCCCTCACATTTATAAATTATTCATTTGACAATTTCTATAACAATACATATACTAACAACAAATCATAAAGAGCTTGTATCCTCCTATAGTTACAATATTTTTTTTCTAGAATTTTTTTTTTAATTGTTGGCAGAATCACATATATATTCTAAGATCATTCAAAACACTAAATTCACCCAACAAAAACCCATAATTATCCATAATTGGAACTCCCAATTTATGTGAATATTTCACTTCTTGATTTTCTGAAATTTTCACCCAAGTCCCCACCATTAATTCTTCATCACTTTCTTCAACCCCATTTGATGTATTCGTATTCTCATCAACACTCATTGACGATTTTTCTTCAAACTCATCAGTAACACAAGATTCTTGATCAAATTTTTCAGAAATCTGACCATTTTTTGCACTTTTAGCCATCACTAATTCTTCGAATTCAAGCTTCTTAGACTCGTAATTTTTTGAAGCGTCTTCAGCCGTAACAAAAGTACCCAACCAAATCATTTTCTTGTTCAATGGGTGTTTAATTTCAGCACAAAATTTCCAATTTTTTCTCTTACGTACACCAATAGGGTACAATCTGACACAACTATTCTTTGATATTCTTTTGTAGGACTTCATGATAAAAAATTTGAGAAGAAAAAAAAGGCTATTTCAGTAAAGAACAAAGTATAATAAATTTGAGACGTGAAGAAAAAGAGAATAAACAGTGAACACATATATAACAATAATTAGAGAACCAATTAAGGAAACTTTTATTACTATTTCTATTTGGAAAAGGATTTAACAAAACGAGTAAAGTATTGATTGAGAAATTGTTGCATATTAGTCACTCTATTTATTAGTATCCTAATTTGACACTGAATATTCAAATCTCTAAATCCGGTAGAATATTACAATTGGTCCAGTATTAAATGATGAAATACAAGTAATTTTGACGTGTCTTATCTTTATCTCACGAGTTTAAATATTATTCACCATTGTACATAAAAAAAGGTTATTCGATTATGAATAAATTTCTTTTAAAGAATCAATTGATGACCTGGCCTAGTTAATATTATATTTTACTTACTAATATATCTTAAACTGTAATAATAATGGTGGAAATATCTTCATACTTTGTGATAACTTAATCCTTATCTCTCACTCTTTCTTTTTTTTCTTTTTTTCATTCTATAGTTTCATATCCGCTTTATATCTTGAATTATAATAAGTGTAAACAACATAAATCTCCTAGACAATGAATATAATTACACAAAATCCCTTCTTGTTTTCTCTCTCCCTTTTTTTGCAAACATACTCATACATTCGGTCACATATTATACATTGGTCGAATGTATGATGTAATAGCTAATCCTATATTTAAGGTAAGAGAATTTTTAATTATTTTACAGTTCCTTAATTAAAGACAATAATTAACCAACATTAAGTCATTTATTGATAGAACATGTAACTGATATTTGAAATATAAAAATTTTGTTATACATAATTTTCCCCCCCTATGATCCACGATCTGGAAAGCCAAAAAACAACCACTTTCTTCTACATCCTTTCTCTAAAACTACTAAAATCTTCTTCTACATACGTTCTTCAATACTTGTAAAATCAATATGAATATCCCCATATTGTTGCAACATTCTGAAAGTTAGGAGTCGAAAATTAGTTATACGTCATACAAAAGTGATGCAATAGTAATTTCGGTAAATGCGGACGAGTCGATCACACCCGCAGGACTTGCGGTTTCTTTCCAAAGGAATCATGAAGAATATAATATGGTTTTCTATGTGAGGATACTTTGAATGTTTTTGATTGTATAAATATTTTTTATTAGATTTTTTTGTGAATGTTGGAGCAAGTAATTTATATTTTTTTATTGATTATAGATGTTAATTTCTTTAACCAATGATTTATATTAGTATAAAAATTTTAAGGTTTTTTCCTATATCATAATTCGTAACCATATAACTTGAAGTTAGAACACTATTATAAAAGCACATTAAATATGTAACTTACTCTCTATAGGAGTAAGTAATTGTTGAAACGCACGGTGTATTAAATTGTTGTACATTAATAGTGAATGTGTAATAAATGTATAATATAGCATTATACGTTTTTAACATGTATGAGGTTAGAAATACCATAACGAAATTTAACTGAATTCAATTTTATTTTTTAAATTATACACAGTATCATTCTAGTAAATTTACGAATGTATAATATGTTTTTATACAGTCAAATCAATGTATAATAAATGTGTTCCTTTCCAGTAAACGTTTGAATGTATAATAAGTTGTTATACATTCAAAGCAACATATAGTGATACTGTGTCATTCCAATAGACTTACGAATGTATAATATTTGATTATACATTCGTATCAATGTATGCTATAGCATCATACATTATAAATGTGCATGGTATTAACAATTTCTGTAATTTTTTTAAAAGTAATAAATGTTTTACAACATGTATGTTGTTATGTAATACGTACGTTTAAAATGTAGTAGTCTTTAGTTCAATGTAAGATTCACTTATAAGTAAAGGTACCTAGCAGGAAACATACTATGTGTTCAAAATATAATGTCGGATTAATTAGTAATATGTTGTTTTAATCATTAACAAAATAAGTGAAAGGAAAATTCAATAAGTACCATGAATCAGTTAGTAACATTGCAGTAGTATCTCAGTGACTAAAAAGCATATTCTCATACGATGAAGACATCCATAAATGTAAATTAACATCCAGAAAGTAATCTTTGAATTCGTTTAACATCAACCATAAAACTAAGATTTAATTGATTCAATTTCTACTTTTATTAAACAATGCTACTCTAAAATAACAATTGCACTTTCATCAATTTCTTGGAGCACACTATTCCTTGGCCAAGGAGGATCGCCATTATCACTCGTGTACCCTTCATTTGCCTTTTCTACTCTGTGATGCCACAGTAATGAAGCATAGTGTAAACGTTGACTTCCAGCATCAAACATGCATGAATGCACTTGCTGCCCTTCACTTAATATTTTCGCATAAGCAGCAACAAAGATGCCACAGTCCCTGATTTAAAAAAAAAAAAATGAAGTAACGGTAAGTACATTAATTTAAACATAATTATACATTATAAAAAAATTGTAATTTACTTACAAACTTTAATATGCTTGCTGGGGTATGTTTTGAACCTATTCAACATCAAATGCGTTTTGATTGACATGTATGATGGTAGCTTATACATTTAAAAAATGTAATATCGGATATACTTATACATCTCAAATGTAATATCGAATATACTTAAACTACAGACAGACATGTATGATGGTAGCTTATACATTTTAAAAAAATCTTCTTTAATGAATAATGTCAACTTATACAATAATCTTTTTAACTGCCTCTTTTATGTACATCTTCTTATTGTATAATATAATGGAATATAAAGCAGAAAACTAATATTATACATTAGTCTAAAAATAAAGTAATATATAACAAAATAATAAAAACGTATAATATCAAATATGCCAGGAACAAAACCAACGAACATATTTTGTTCTTGAGCATCTAACTGACTAAGTACTAAACTAAAGTTAGGACAAGAATCCATTACCAAATTTATACTATATTGATTAAGCAATCGCAACTATAAACATGAAATTCAAAGATCTGACTTGTATTATATGAAAAAAATTTAGAAAAAATCAACTAACAAACTAGAATGAGATTGCAAAATAAGATAATTTCATAAAAATCAACGTGCAACCAAACAAGAATCAGAATAAGAACCAACAACTTTAAAACAAAAATAAAGATCTTACTTTTAATAAATGGAAAAAAAAATGATATTATCGAACTATCACATTGAAATGGATTTGCAAAAGCAATTAATTACATTAAAAAAATGCAATAAAAAATCGACCCATATTGTGATTTAGTAAAGTTGAAAAAAAAAACTAAAAATTATTGAAAAAAATCAATATATAAGTTCAATAAATGTTTGATAACTTACAAATTGGTAACCTTTAAGTATACGATTGCTTGAATTTGAGCGTGAAAAAAGGTATTCAATAATGGAGGAACAATCGGTTGTTTAATGGAAGAAAAAAATGGAGCAAATATGAAAAAGAGAGAGAAAGTAAATGGGAAAGAGAGAGAAAGTAAAGAATTGTTTAATGGAAGAAAAAAAGAGAGTAAATATAGGAAAGAGAGATAAAGTAATGATAAAGATTTTTTTTTTTGATGTATAAGAGGAATGAGAGAGAAAGTAAAAAAAAATAGGGGATTTTAGTAATAAGTTTGGGATTTGTGTAATTAGTTTGTTAATATGGGATGTGTTTTAATAAGGTAAAGTTAGTTTGTGTATATATGTATTTTTTAGTTATAATAATTATGAAAAGATATTTATGTTAGAGTTTAAGTTCTGTGTACCGTTTGTTCATAAAAAATCTACACTAATAGCTAACTTGACTTGCTATTGCAGGTTGCCCAATTATTTACATAAAAATTAAAAAAATAAAAAATTAGGTAACCTCCATTAGTAAGTCAAGTTCACTTGATAGTGTAGAATATTTTCTACACTAACGGTGCACAAAACTTAAATTTTTTATGTTATGCGTATAACTAATAAATTCACATCTCCTTTTTTTTAGCAGATGTTTCATATTTGTTTTATGTCTTAAGCTATTATAATAGTCCATGCCCTATCCCGATGAGTCTTTGATTTGCTCCTATCCTAGCTTTATAATCCACCAGTCTTCTCTAGTTTTTGAAAACCCTTCGGGGTCCTAGCCCTCTTTTCCAACTTGAGTGTGAAGTTCAATGGCTTTCATCATTAACGAACACCTTATATAAGACAAAGAAATGAAGAGCCTATGCCACATATAGACTTTAGTGAACTACTTATAACATACTTGTTTTTTCCTATATAGGCCATGGAAATCCACTTGCCACCTGTGCAGTCCCTTCTTTGATTCGAATGTGCTTCGAAATTTTGGAAGATAATAATTTCAGAACACTATAATTTAAGATGACGCATTGGAATCATGCCAAGAATAACCAAAATTTTAATAAATATCATATTTTATGCGATAAGGTTGGTACATTGTCGTTCTATTGTTCTTCTTTATCATTCGATAGTACTTACAGACCGAGATATGACTCGACTAGTGATGACTATAAGATTGACAACACGTATAATGGTTGCAACCCACTTAGTAAAACCCTTTGACGTTGATAGCCATCCACGTGACATTCACAATCGTGTATGTTACTTATTATCTAGACTCTTCGATATTTCATCATGGCACATTTGATTGGATCATTATAGATATTGTATCTAAGTATCTATCAGGTGGGTCGGCCCGGGCCAACCCGGAACCGACCCTATAAAATTAACCAGGTTGTGGGCCGGGTCTGGGTTGGGGTTAAGTGGGCCGGTCCGGTCCGGGCTCAACAGAAAAAATTTCAAAAACCACCCTAACCCGGCCCACTTAACCTAACCCGGTCAAAACTTAAAAAAAATTTCAATATACATAATATATACCCACCTATATACATTTTAAATACGTTAAACAATATGTATACTATATATATATAGTATATACTACATTAGAATTTAAAAAATATATACACATATACACAATTACACATATATACGAACCATTCAATATATACGGCTATACGTACTACTTTAAATAAAACATATACTTCAAAATATATGTACTAAAATATATATAAGTATATATATATATATATATATATATATATATATATATATATATTATAGTGTTATATACTAATTTATAAAACATATACACATGTATACATTAAATATACACATCTATAGAAGATATATACACAAATATACGCACCATTCAATATATATGTACTAGTTTAAGTAAAGCATATACTACAATATATGTATATAATACAATATATATATATATATATATATATATATATATATATATATATATATATAGTTATATACTAATTTATATAACATATACACATGTATACAATAAATATATACATCTATAGAAGATATACACACATATATACTACAATATATATATAGTTATACACTAATTTATAAAACATATACACATGTATACATTAAATATACATGTCAATAGAAGATATATACTCAAATATACGCACCATTCAATATATATATGTACTATTTTAAGTAAATCATATACTACAATTTATGTATATACTACAATATATATATAGTTATATACTAATTTACAAAACATATAAACATGTATACATTAAATATACATGTCTATAGAAGATATATACGCAAATATATGCACCATTCAATATATATGCACTAGTTTAAGTGAAACATCTACTACAATATATGTATATACTACAATATATATATATATATATATATATGTATGTATGTATGTATGTATGTATATATATATATATAGTTATATACTAATTTATATAACATATACACATGTATACAATAAATATATACGTCTATAGAAGATATATACACATATATAGTACAATATATATAGTTATATACTAATTTATAAAACATAAACATATGTATACATTAAATATACACCTTTATAGAAGTTATATACGCAAATATACGCACCATTCAATATATATGTACTAGTTTAAATAAAACACATACTACAATATATGTATATACTACAATATATATAGAGTTATATACTAATCTATAAAACATATACACATGTATACATTAAATATACACATCTATAGAACATATATACACAAATATATAAAACATATGCTACTTAATATAATAAATTAATCATAATACTTGGTAGTAAATTAATAATATATTACAAGTAAGTTTTAAATTTAAACTAAAAATTCAATTTAAATCATTAAATGAAAAAAAAAATTATAAAGTAAGGACTAAGGAGGAGTGAATGAATGTTGAATTTTATTGATTGCGATTTGCGAAATGATCCAAAATTTATAATTTACATGAGTGAAAAATCTACAAATTATGCATCATTTTTTTCAACTCATTCATGTTAATATTAACGGGAACTTTAATAGGATAGTCAAAGTCAACGGAGGTAAAATCATGCATTGGACTTGATTCTGCTGAGTTCTCCCGTGAAGAAATAATTTCTTCACGTTTCAGCTCGTCACTCGGATCCGGTTCCATTCCTTGGTTTCTTCTTTCTGCTCTGATCCAATTTCTGAGGCAAACTAGAACATTCATTGCATTGCTTCCTAATGAGTGTCGGTTGTCTCCACGCTGTTGTCATCCCTGACTAAAGGCGCTCTCTGATGCAACGGTTGACATTGGAACATTCAAGATGTCTCTAGCTAATCTTGAAAGCACGGGATATTGTGTTTCACTCCAACGTGTTGATCCGTCGTCTGCGATCCTCTGGCGGCGATCGAAGATAATATTTCAGCTTTTCCCGATAAGTTAAGGTGTAAGTTCTCTCATCAACCTGTTCCAACAAGGTAAATCATAAAAGGAATCCGGAAATGACTATGTGCCAGCCTTTTAGAAGATGATGGCTCCTCGGGAGGATGAGGAGCGACAGTTGGAGTGATATTAGTAGGTACGGCTAAGTCAAATAAATCAGCATAGTGATTATATAATTTTTCTCTGTATCCATTCGCATCATTCATAGTCGTCCACAACAAATCAGGTTCTACTTTTTCAAATTCAGAATCATTGTTAGTATTTATTTCTAAGTTAGCATAAATAATAGTACTAAAGTGGCACATAGTATTATATTTAATGCACGAATTTAACATAGCACCAACCAAGTAAATAGGGGAAATCGGAAAAAAATATTATTTAAATTTAGTAAACATAGCATCAACAACTTCTTTATAACCATCTTTATTTTTATATTCTTTAAGCAAATCAGAAATATCGGCTATATATCCCAAAATATTACAAACAATAGGATAATACGCACTAAAAAATTCAATCGTAGCTACATAAAATTTTTCTAAAAATTTAACAAGATCATTAATTACAACCCAATCAGAATCATGTAGCATGCAATCAGCAAAAGCCGTAAATGAACCGCAATGTTGGTTAAAAGCTAGTGTAATAGGAACTCTATAATTATAACAATTTTTTAAAAAATCATATGTAGAATTCCATCTAATATCAATTTCCTCAGGCATCAATATCGGTGCAAGTCAATTTTCTTGACATTTAATTTTAAATTCTCTGATTCTTTTTCTTCGATTATTTCCTTGAATAAAACCAACAGCAAGAAGAATTTTTTCAATATAAAGCTCAAAAAATTCAAGACCATCTTTTACAATTAAATTATACATATGACATGCACACTTAATATGAAAAATTTCATGTAACAACGGAGATAGCATAGATTTTAATTTTTTTTATAGTTTTCTTGTTGTTAGAAGCATTATCAAAAGCAATACATAAGATTTTATTTTCGATACCATAAAATCCGGCAACTTTAACAATAGAATCAACAATAAAATCTCCAGTATGTTTACGGTTTTCATCATATAAAAAAACAAGAATACTAGTTTATATATTTGTTGACAAATATTGCATTGCACATCAGTATCTGATATACGTTCAAAAAATTGTCATGCAATACTAGTTTTTTTATGAGGTCTTGGGGCACGGGGACGATGGGAAGGGATATTAACCGATTCAGATCTAACGTTAGCATTTCCTACTGCGGGTGTCTCATCAATATTTTCATCATCTTCGTCTAAACTAACCGCATCTACTTCATTTTCTTCTTCTATACCGTAATTTTTCTGAGCTTTTACATAATCCATTTTGTGAGTACCTACACCTATTTCTTCCTCAAAAGGTATACCAAGCGGTACTGGAGGCGAAGGCACACGGGTATATCTACTACTTGAAGTACCTCTACCACTAGTAATTTGCTTTCTACTACCACTACCGCTTCCGAAACAAAATAATTTAACACCTTTAGTAGCGAGGTTTCTTAATTTATCCATAATATAAATTAAACTAAACTAAAAAAAATTCTAAATACACAAATATAATAAAATTAAATATTCAACAGTTAATACAATAAATAAAAATTAAACGTAAGAGATGGAACGACAATATCAAATTTCGGAAGAATCCGAAGGTTGCGAATTTAGAAACTTCTACTAGTCCCTTGTAAACACAAAATTAAAAATTTAAAGTGAGCACTTTAGGAAATTAAATATATTGAATATTTGAGAATTGAGAATTGAGATTTGAGAGAGAATGAGATTTTGAGAGAGTGAAAAATTGTGTGAAAAATGATTTGAAAGTGTAGGGTATTTATAGAATATTTTTGGGATTAAAAAATTATTTTAAAAGTAATTTTTTTTTAATTAATGAGCCCAAACTAGCCGTTTGGACCCAAAAATGGCTATATAGCCATTGGGCCAGCGGCTAGTTTGACCTAAAATCCCAAATTTTCAAAAAAAAAAAAAAAACTATTCTAGGCCAGGCCGGTTAACCGGCGCCCATGGACCGGGCTTGGTCCGGGCCGGGTTAGCCGGGCCTAAATTTAAAAAAAAACTGGCTCGAGACCCAGTTCTCTAAAGCCCTTGGGCTTACTGGGCCGGTTCGGGCCAGGCCAGCCCGACCCACTTAACAGTCTTTTCTTTTGATATATCAAATGATGTTTTGCTAGAGAGAAGTGATATTTGGGGAAGAAAGAGACAGTCTTCGTACTTTTGGAGAATTAAGAAACACAGATTTCAAGGAATCTTTATTACTTATATTTGTATTGGTATTCATATTAAAATACCAGTAAAATAATACTTATTAATAATGAAATATAATAGAAATAATAAAGTTAATATTAGTATGTCGGCAATATATCAAGGAAAATAGTAGGCCGATAATTTTTGTTTAATGGTAAATTTTTAGTATATCTTTATAACTCTATTTTATAATATTTGATAACCTTTTTTTAGCTGAATCCCAGCAATCGTATCCATACTCGAATTTACACCCTCAAATCTTAAAATTTAAATTTTGACGAATTCGACTCTCAAATCTTCACCCATCTTGAATACCCGCACCCGAAGCCGAGCAACTTAGGATTGACCACACTAGTTATGGTTCCAACATATTCAATAAAATACTTGCCCTAAATAAAGAGTGGTTCTTGGAGAAGAATCTTTCACCATCCTCGTGGCTTTCACAATAGTTTATGTGCTCATGACAAAATTGCATTTGTTCTTGGCGGATTTCACATGGTTGATTTCATTGGATCAGTAAGGATATTTTATCCTAAGTATTTTATGGTTTCATTTAACATATAAAATGAAGCGTATGGAGAGATACCATTAATTACCAGAGGAAATTTATGATATTTCGAATTACATGAATCACCTGAACACGAATTCCTCCTAAGATCTGGTATTTCAGTATTAGAAGGAATGCTTTGTGTTTATTATACTTGTTGAAATTTGTGTTCTGGCTAATGAAAGAATATGATGTCAAAGGAGTCATGGACTAAATTATTTACTCTACGAGAGATGAATCTTTATCCAGAGATACCGGTATATAGGTTTGCTCAGTGGCGGAGCCAGAATTTTCAATGAGCGGGTTCAGAAGTAAAATATACGGACTAGTGGAAGGGGGTTCAACATCTACTACATATAGATAAAAATATTTTTGACCATATAAAAATAATATAATTTTCCGACGATGAACCCCCTTAAATGTATGTGGCTCCGCCACTGGGTTTGCTGATGTTCGTTTAGGACATCAAAAGGACCATATGGAGTGTCACCTACGAGGAGCATCACCACTCAAGTAGTTTGCTATACGGAAAGCTTGATCTATCCAAAATTAATTACTTACTTAGTAGTATTTGCTTATGATGGGAGTATCCTCCTCATTCTTTCTACAACAATTTATCTTATAGTTATAATATGTAATACCCCGGAAAATTTTTCATTGAAATTTTGTACGTAAACGTGTTGGGTTCTATCTTCTAGAATGAATTATAAATTTTTCGTGTGAAATGTCTTAGATTATGACCCACCATTGCATAGAGTATCGAATAAGATTTCCAACGATATGTGGATCATCTAAAACGGACACCCGAGCGACGAGTTATGAACATTCCAACCGAACCATGAATAGTAGTGAACAGTAAAACGTGCAGGAAAAAGTACTGAGGCCTTGTGTATTTTTTCTCCAACTTTAAATGATCATAAATCTTTGTACATAATGATCTGGGTGATCTACTATATATCAATGGAAAGCTCTGCAAGTCCTTTTTCCAATGAAATTAGTTTCATCCAATTTGTCTATCGGAACAAAAAGTTATGGTCGATCTACTTCAGCCTATCAAAAGTGAATTTTTGGGTCAACTTCAAACGATCATAAATCCTCGTACACAATGATCTGGGTGAGATACTATATATCAATGGAAATATATGAGAGTCCTCTTTCTAATGAAATTGTTTTCATCCAATTTGAATATCGGAGTAAAACGTTATGGTTGATCTACTTCAGACTATAAAAAGAGTCCACCAAAGGACAAATTCGAGAATTTTTTTTATTTTTAGGGGCATTTTGGTCATTCTTTCTCACCCAAAATCTGTCCAAACCCTATATTAAAGCCTATTAGAAGCATTATATGTTATATTTCATCAAACTACCTCAAAAAGAAAACCCTAAGCTCCTACATCCAACTTCAAGAAACTCCAAAGTTCACCATTAATTCTACAAATTCATTCAAGATTCCAAGTTACTAGTTCAAGAAATCCAAGAACCATCATTCAAAGGCACGATTAACATCTCAAAAATGGGTATCGATCTAAAGTTCATCATTCAAGGTATGTGGGGTTTTTCAGCAAGAACTCTCTTTCGTTCTTGTGCCCAAAAGTAATTTTCTTTGCAAAGGCATGATTTTTATTTGATTTTTTACGAATTTGAAGCATGAACCCATATCTTATGATGATTATTATGAAATCTTGATGTTTATGATTTTGAAAGATGAATTTACATGGGTGGTGATATACAACATGAATCTTGAATGATATTTATCATGATTTTGATATTTGGGTCGTGAATCCCCATTGGAAATTTGTATTTTTTTTAGAAAGTGTGTGTTATAAGCACGTTGATATTGAATATTTGAGATATTTTGAATGATTTGACCTTTTGGTCTTAATGGAGTTGTTTTGAACTCGAGTGTGAAAGAAATCCACAACATGGTTGATTTTGATAGATGGGAAGCATGATGGCTTTCGATGTATATTTATAGATTACTGAAATTGTTTTGTTGTTGATTGTCTTTGAAATGATCTGAGCTAAGTCTGGGAGAAATATTTAGCACCGAGTGGGAGGTATAAAGCGACCTTACTTCTCTAGAACTACGTGGCCCCGTAGGAGTGAGCCTGAGGCTAATTTATATAGTGATCACTAGTTTGTGTGGATTTGACATCGATAGTCCTACTCCGATGGCAAGGATAGGACGGCTCTCCCCAACGTGGGTTGTACATTGGACTTCATGTAGCTCACATGGTTTATGTCGGTTATAGGATCTCCCAGTGTGTGTGTTTCCTTGTGTCTATGGCGAATGATGAAGTGATTTGAAAGTGGAATTGTAAAAGTTATTCTTTCGAAAGATTTAAATGATATTTACATTATGAGAATTGATATTCTTGATGAACTGAAAGTGATTGACAAATTATATGATGACTCACATGTGTTATTGTACTTATTTCATCCTCTCAAGAGTATGATGATATTCTTCGGGCTATGTGAGTCTTTCATACATCCTGCATATTTCTTATAAATATTTATGATGATGATGTTTATTGTAATACCCCTGGAAATTTTTTGTTGAAATTTTGTGCGTAAACGTGTTGGGTTCTATCTTCTAGAATGAATTATAAATTTTCCGTGCGTAATGTCTTAGATTATGACCCACCATTACGTGGGGTATCGAATAAGCTTTCCAACGATATGTGGATCATACAAAACGGACTCCGAGCGATGGGTTATGAACATTCCGATCAAACCATGAATAGTAGTGAACAGTAAAACGTGCAGAAAAAAGTACTAAGGCCTGACGTATTTTTCTCCAAATTTAAAATATCATAACTCCTTGTACATAATGATCTGGATGATCTACTATATATCAACAAAAATCTCTGCGAGTCCTCTTTCCAATGAAATGGGTTTCATCCAATTTTCCTATCGGAGCAAAAAGTTATGGTCGATCTACTTCAGCCTATCAAAAGCAAATTTTTAGGTCAACTTCAAATGATCATAAATCCTCGTACATAATGATATGGGTGAGATACTATATATCAACGGAAAGATATGAGAATTCTCTTTTTAATGAAATTGGTTTCATCCAATTTGGATATCAGAGTAAAACATTATGGTTGATCTACTTTAGACTATCAAAACAGTCTATCAAAGGACAGATTCGAGAATTATTTGATTTTTAGGGGCATTTTGGTCATTTCCCCTCACCCAAAATCCGTTCAAACCCTATATTAAAGCCTATTAGAAGCATTATATGTTATATTTCATCAAATTCCCTCAAAAAGAAAACCCTAAGCTCCTACATCCAACTTCAAGAACCTCCAAAGTTCACTATTAAGTTCCTAGTTCAAGAACTCCAAGAACCATAATTTAAAGGCACGATTAACATCTCAAAAATGAGTATTGATCTAAAGTTCATCATTCAACGTATGTGGGATTTTTCAACAAGAACTCTTGTGCCCAAAGGTAATTTTCTTTACAAAGACATGATTTTTATTTGATTTTTTACGAATTTGAAGCATGAACCCATATCTTATGATGATTATTATGAAATCTTGATGTTTATGATTTTGAAAGATGAATTTACATGTGTGGAGATATAAATCATGAATCTTGAACGATATTTATCATGATTTTGATATTTGGGTCGTCAATCCCCATTGGAAATTGTGTTTTTTTAGAAAGTGTGTGTTGTAAGCACGTTGATTTTGAATATTTGAGATATTTTAAATGATTTGACCTTTTGGTCTTAATGGAGTTATTTTGAACTCAAGTGTGAAAGAAATTCACAACGTGGTTGATTTTGATAGATGGGAAGCATGATGGCTCCTGATGTATATTTATATATTACTGAAATTGTTTTGTTGTGGATTGTATTTGAAATGATCTGAGCTAAATCCAGGAGAAATCTTTAGCACAGAGTGGGAGGTATAAAGCGACCTTACTTTCCTAGAACTACGTGCCCCCATAGGAGTGAGCCTGAGGCTTATTTATATAGTGATCACTAGTTTGTGTGGATTTGATATTGATAGTCCTACTCTGATGGCAAGGATAGGACGGCTCTCCCCAACGTGGGTTTTACATTGGACTCTATGTAGCTTACATGGTTTATGTCGGTTATAGGATCTCCCAGTGTGTGTGTGTTTCCTTGTGTTTATGGTGAATTGGTGAAGTGATTTGAAAGTGGAATTGTGAAAGTTATTCTTTCGAAAGATTTAAATGACATTTACATTATGAGAATTGATATTCTTGATTAGCTGAAAGTGATTGACAAATTATATGATGACTCACATATGTTATTGTACTTATTTCATACTCTCATGATTATGATGATTTTCTTTGGGCTATGTGGGTCTTTCATACATCTTGCATATTTCTTATAAATATTTATGATGATTATGTTTATACAACTACATACACCCCCATATACTCGGTTCCTTTCCATGATACTGACCCACATCTTTGGATGTAGGCTGCATTTTCTTGGAATGTAGGTTCAGGTGGTCAGTTCTAGGTTCGACAGTGATTCTTTGGGCACGCTGTTCTATATCCTCTGTTGTGGTGAGTCCTCATGTTCTGAGGATGTGATGTCTAATGTTGGTTTCACAAAATTATTTATATTTAATAACTGAGTATGAGTCAGTTGGGGCATGTCTCAATGGCTTGCTGATTTTATTGATTTCTTAAGAGGCTTGTCATACTAGTATAGATGTTGGGAGTTGACTAATAAGTCGTATTTTGTTATCTTTCTAAAATTCTTTTATTCTTGGATGATGATTACTCTATTGATATTTGAGGGTTATTTATGAAAACCCCATTGATTTGTGTTGAACTGAATGAAAATGGCTCAAAAGGATAGCTTGGGGCTACTCGTAGCCTCAAGCACCGTGTGATGCTCTGGGACCCATTTTCTGAGGCGTTACATTTATACAACTGCATACACCCCCATATACTCGGTTTCTTTCCATGGTACTGACCCACATCTTCGAATGTGGGCTGCATTTTCTTAGAATATAGGTTTAGGTGCTTAGTTCCAGGTTCGACATTGATTCCTCAGGCATGCTGTTCTACATCCTCTGTTGTGGTGAGTCCTCATATTTCGAGGACGTGATGTCTGATGTTGGTTTCACAAAATTATTTACATTTGATAACTGAGTATGAGTCAGTTGGGGCATGTCGCAATAGCTTGCTCGTTTTATTGATTTTCTTAGAGGCTTGTCAGACTAGTATAGATGTTAGGAGTTGACTAATAAGTCATATTTTGTTATCTTTCTGAAATTCTTTTATTCTTGGATGATGATTACTCTATTGATATTTGAGGGTTATTTATGAAAACCCCGTTGATTTGTGTTGAACTGAATGAAAATGACTCAAAGGGTTTGCTTGGGGCTACTCGTAGCCTCAAGCACCGTGTGACGCTCCGGGACCCATTTTTCGAGGTGTTACAAACTTGGTATCAAAGCCTAAGGTTTTAAGGTGTCCTAGGGAGCCTGACAAGCCGCGTTAAGTAGAGTCTTGATATTGGTGTGTAGCGCGCCACATTTATGAGCAAGAGGCTACAAAACATTTTAGGAAAAAAGTGTGATTCTTTCTTTCAGAAGTCTATCATGCTTAAAGTGTCTCTCTCTGCTATTGATTCGTGCTCTCCTCTTTCAGAAATATGCCTCCACGTTGAGCGAGAAAAAATAATGATGGTCAGCAACCTCAACCCGCTGACCCATTGAATGAAAACGTGTCTCATGCTAAATTTTGGGCAGCCTTTCAGGAGCTGGACCAAGCTGTTACTGCAAATGTTCAGGCCAACACAGCTCCAGCTCCACAGCAGCAGGGAGGTGATTCAGGTGCTGCCAGGCTCCGTGAATTCATGCGGATAAATCTACTGAAATTCTATGGGTCCAAGTCTGATGAGGATCCACGGTTGTTTTTAGAGGAGGTACGGAAGATTACTCAGGTGATGCATGTATCTGAGGAACATAATGTGGAGTTGGTTGCGTATAGGTTGAAAGACCTTGCTTATGACTGGGTTGTTTCTTGGAGGAAAGGTAGAGGTGAAGGAGCTGTCCCTACAACTTGGCAAGAGTTCCAAAATGCATTCCTGCATAAGTTTTTCCCTTTGGAGATAAGGGAGGCGAAGGTGGAAGAGTTTATGAACCTGCGATAGGGCTCTATGAATGTTAGGGAGTACTTTCTAAAGTTCAATCAGTTGGCCAAGTATGCTCCTGACTTAGTGACTGATAATCGGGCTAGTATGAGTAAGTTTGTGACTGGAGTGTCTAGTTATGTGGTTAACGAGTTTAGGTCTGCTATGATGAATAGTGAGATGAATCTTTCTAGGCTAATGACTCATACCCAACAGATTGAGGCAGACAAGATTAAGAAGAGAGATAAAATGAGAGGGAATAAGAGAGTTAGGTTCGAGCAGCACGGACAGGGTCAGACTAGATCACAGAGAGGGAGTCGCCCTCAATATCAGGATTGTTCATCTATGCCAGCACCGTCATCTGCTAGTGCTCTCATGCCTAGAGGTAGGAAGGAGCAAGGTAGTAGGTCATATGCATCCAGGTCCCAGTACAGTGCTGGCAGTAAGCCAAATCGTCCCCTATGTCCTAAGTGTGGTAGGGATTCGGGTTAGTGTTGGGGTGAGAAGAGAGGTTGTTTCCGGTGTGGTGACATGGGTCACAGAGTTAGAGATTGTCCACAGGATGGACAAGGGCGTCGTGACTATCGCCCTCAGACCTAGACTCAGACTGTTAGTGCTCCAGTTCCAGTGACTTACCCAGCCCTAGCTCAGGGCGCCTCTTCTAGCAATGCTGGCGGGCAACGCAAGAATAGATTCTATGATTTACCATCCCGCCAGGAATAGGAGGACTCTTCTGATGTTGTTATTGGTATGCTTCGTATATTTCGGTTTGATGTGTATGCTTTGTTGGATCTTGGATCTAGTTTCTTATATGTTACACCTTTGATTGCTGTGAATTTTGAAATGAGTCCTGAGATTATTCCTGAGCCTATCCTAGTTTCTACCCTAGTAGGTGATTCGATTGTTGCCCAGAAAGTGTATAAAAAGTGTCCTGTTATCGTTCTTCATAGAGTCTTGTTGACTGATCTAATTGAGTTAGACATGGTAGATTTTGATGTGATTCTGGGTATGGACTGGTTGTATTCTTCTTATGCCTCTATTGATTGTCAGATCTGAGTGGTCAAGTTTCAGTTTTCGGGTGCATCCATGTTTGAGTGGTCTGGGAATTCTGTGTCACCCAAGAGTCATTTTATCTCTTACCTCAAAGCTAGAAAGCTTATTTCCAAGGGGTGTATTTACCATTTGGTTAGAGTCAAAGACACTAAGTCTGAGACTCCAACTCTCTAGTCTGTTAACGTCGTCAATGAGTTTTTTGATGTCTTTTCGGATGATCTCCCAAGGATACCTCCTGATAGAGAGATAGAGTTCGGGATTGATCTTCTTCTCGATACTCATCCCATTTCTTTTCCTCCTTACCATATGTCCCCTACGGAACTTAAGGAGTTGAAAGAGCAACTCAAAGATCTACTATATAAGGGTTTCATAAGGCCCAGTATTTCTCCTTGGGGTGCTTCTGTGTTGTTTTGAGAAAGAAAGATGGCTCTTTGCGTATGTGCATTAATTACCGCCAACTGAATAAAGTCACCATAAAAAATAAATACCCCCTTCTGAGAATAGATGATTTGTTTGACCAATTGCAAGGTGCAAGTTATTTCTCAAAGATAGACCTTTGTTTCGGCTATCATCAACTCAAAGTTAGGGAGTGTGACATCCCAAAAACCGTTTTTCGAACTCGTTATGTCCATTTTGAGTTTCTTGTTATGTCTTTTGGGTTAACTAATGCCCAGCAGCTTTCATGGACCTCATGAATCGAGTGTTCAGATCATATCTGGATATATTTGTCATATTGTTCATCGATGATATATTGGTGTACTCCCGTAGTGAGGATGAATATTCTGATCATCTCTGAACTATCTTGCAAACCCTTAGAGATCACAAGTTGTTTGCCAAGTTCAGTAAGTGTGAGTTTTGCCTAAAGTCAGTTGCTTTTCTGGGTCATATAATTTCTTTCGAGGGTATTAGAGTTGATCCCCAAAAGACCAAAGCTATTAGAACTTGGCCTAGACCTATTTCTCCAATTGATATCTGAAGTTTCTTGGGTTTAGCTGGCTATTACCGCCGTTTTGTTGAGGGTTTCTCCTCTATAGCGTCTTCTATGACTCGGTTGACCCAAAAGAAAGTAAAGTTTTTGTGGTTCGAATCTTGTGAGAAGAGTTTTCAGGAGTTGAAAACTTGACTCACTTCAGCCCCTATTTTGACTTTGCCTGATGGTGTTGATGGTTTTGTGGTGTACTTTGATGCTTCGAGAGTTGGGTTGGGTTGCGTATTGATGCAGAAGGGTAAGGTGATAGCTTATGATTCTAGACAGTTGAAACCCCATGAGAAAAAATTACCCCACCCATGACCTTGAGTTGTCTGTTGTTATGTTTTCTTTGAAAATCTGGAGACACTCTATTTGTATGGTGTCCATGTTGATGTTTTCACTAATCATAAGAGTTTGCAGTATGTGTTTACCTAGAGAGAATTGAATCTTAGGCAGAGACGATGGTTAGAATTGTTAAAGGACTATGATATGAGTGTGTTGTACCATCCGTGCAAGCGGATGCCCTAAGTAGAGTGTCCATGGGTAGTGTTTCGCATGTGGTAGAAAGTAAGAAAGAGTTGGCTCGTGATGTACATCGTTTGGCTAGATTGGGGGTTAGGTTGTTTAACTCTGCTGAAGGTAGTATAGGGGTTCAGAGTAGTTCCGAATCCTCCTTGGTTTCGGAAGTGAAGGAAAAGCAATACTTAGAGGCTAGTTTGGTCAGATTGAAGGAGTTAGTCAAGGACCAAAAAGTAGAGGTTTTCTCCCAAGAGGGAGATGGTGTGTTGAGATTGTAGGGTAGATTGTGTGTCCCGAATGTTGATGATTTGAGACAGAGGATTATGGCTGAAGCGCACGGGGCACGGTATTCTATTCATCCTGGTGCCACCAAGATGTACCGAGACTTGCGGGAAATCTATTGGTGGAGTGGCATGAAGAAAGATATAGCAGCATTTGTAGCTAAGTGTGCAACATGCCAACAGGTTAAGGTTGAACACCAAAGAACTGGTGGTATGATGCAGGAGTTTAGTATTCCCTCCTGGAAGTAGGAAGAGATAAATATGAACTTCGTGATTGGTTTACCTCCTTCTCGATACCATCATGATTCCATTTGGGTTGTGATTGATAGGTTGACTAAGTCTTCTCATTTCTTGCCTGTTCATACTTCATATACTGCTGAGGATTACGCTAGATTGTATATCCGAGAGCTAGTCAAACTGCATGGAGTTCCTTTGTCTATCATTTCGGATAGGGGTACTCAGTTCACTTCGCAATTTTGGAAAGCTTTTCAAAAGGGTCTTGGTACCCAAGTGCTTTTAAGTTCTGCTATTCATCCGCAGACCGATGGTCAGGCTGAGCAGACCATCCAGACCTTAGAGAATATGTTGAGAGCTTGTGCACTTGACTTTAAGGGAAGTTGGGATAATCACTTACCGTTGATAGAGTTTGCTTACAATAACAGTTTCCACTCTAGTATTGGCATGGCTTCGTTTGAAGCCTTATATAGGAGGAAGTGTAGATCACCCATAGGTTGGTTCGAGGTGGGTGAAGCGGCTGTGAGTGGTCCTGATTCGGTATTTGAGGCTATGGAAAAAGTTAAGTTGATTAGGGAAAGGTTGAAAACTGCGCAGAGTCGTCAGAAGTCATATGTGGATGTTAGAAGGAGAGACCTTGAGTTTGAAGTTGGTGACCTAGTGTATCTAAAAATTTCACCCATGAGGGGGGTGAAAAGATTCGGAAACAAGGGGAAGATTAGTCCCCGTTATGTTGGTCCTTACAAAATTCTTAGCCGTGTTGGTAAGGTAGCTTATGAAGTCGAGTTGCCTTCCGAGTTGTCCTCTGTTCATCCAATATTCCATGTCTCCATGCTTAGAAAGTATATTAGCGATGCTGTGGTAGTGGATTCCTCTATGAGTGCTGACATTCAAGAAAATCTTTCTTTTGATGAGATTCCTGTTGAGATTCTTGATTTCAGTGTCCGAAGACTAAGGAACAAAGAAGTTTCCTTGGTCAAGGTGTTGTGGCGAAACCAATCTGTTGAGGGTGCAACTTGGGAAGCTGAGGCAGATATGCGATCCAAGTACCCGCACCTATTTTCCGCGAACTCCGATCAAGCCGAAGGTACCGTTTATTCCTAAATCATGCACTTTTGATAAAAGTTGCAGCAGTTCAGCTGTCATTTATTATGTGTTCATCTGTAGTTTCTTGAATTTATGCATTCTATGTTGCATTCGGAGTGAGAAACGATGTGGTGATGAGTCTAACGAATGATTTCAGATGTATGCTCTATTCCCTATCTAATCTTGGGATATCTAGCGTTATTCGAGGACGAATGTTTCCAAGGGGGGATGATGTAATACCCCGGGAAATTTTTCATTGAAATTTTATGCGTAAACATGTTGGGTTCTATCTTCTAGAATGAATTATAAATTTTTCGTGCAAAATGTCTTAGATTATGACCCACCATTACGTAGAGTATCGAATAATCTTTCCAACTATATATGAATCATCCAAAACGGACACCCGAGCGACGAGTTATGAACATTCCGATCGAACCGTGAATAGTAGTGAACAATAAAACGTGCAGGAAAAAGTACTGAGGCCTGGCGTATTTTTTCTCCAACTTTAAACGATCATACCTCCTTGTACATAATGATCTAGGTGATCTACTATATATTAACGGAAAGCTCTGTGAGTCCTCCAATGAAATTGGTTTCATCCAATTTGTCTATCGGAGCAAAAAGTTATGGTCGATCTACTTCAGCCTATCAAAAGTGAATTTTTGGGTCAACTTCAAACGATCATAACTCCTCGTACACAATGATCTGGGTGAGATACTATATATCAACGGAAATATATGAGAGTCCTCTTTCTAATGAAATTGATTTCATCAAATTTGAATATTGGAGTAAAACGTTATGGTTGATCTACTTCAGACTATCAAAACAGTCCACCAAAGGACAGATTCGAGAATTTTTTTGATTTTAGGGGCGTTTTGGTCATTCCCCCTCCCCCAAAATCCGTCCAAACCTTATATTAAAGCCTATTAGAAGCATTATATGTTATATTTCATCAAACTCCCTCAAAAAGAAAACTCTAAGCTCCTACATCCAACTTCAAGAACCTCCAAAGTTCACCATTAATTCTGCAAATTTATTCAAGATTCCAAGTTCCTAGTTTAAGAACTCCAAGAACCATCATTCAAAGGCACGATTAACATCTCAAAAACAAGTATCGATCTAAAGTTCATCATTCAAGGTATGTGGGGTTTTTTAACAAGAACTCTCTTTCGTTCTTGTGCCCAAAAGTAATTTTCTTTAAAAAGGCATGATTTTTATTTGATTTTTATGAATTTGAAGCATAACCCATATCTTATGATGATCATTATGAAATCTTGATGTTTATGATTTTGAAAGATGAATTTACATGTGTGGTGATATAAAGCATGAATCTTGAACGATATTTATCATGATTTTGATATTTGGGTCGTGAATCCCCATTAGAAATTTGTGTTTTTTTTAGAAAGTGTGTGTTATAAGCACGTTGATGTTGAATATTTGAGATATTTTAAATGATTTGACCTTTTGGTCTTAATGGAGTTGTTTTGAACTCGAGTGTGAAAGAAATCCACAACGTGGTTGATTTTGATAGATGGGAAGCATGATGGCTCATGATGTATATTTATATATTACTGAAATTGTTTTATTGTGCATTGTATTTGAAATGATCTGAGCTAAGTCCGGGAGAAATCTTTAGCACCGAGTAGGAGGTATAAAGCGACCTTACTTCCCTAGAACTACGTGCCCCCATAGGAGTGAGCCTGAGGCTAATTTATATAGTGATCAGTAGTTTGTGTGGATTTGATATCGATAGTCCTACTCCGATGGCAAGGATAGGACGGCTCTCCCCAACGTGGGTTGTACATTGGACTCCATGTAGCTTACATGGTTTATGTCGGTTATAGGATCTCCCGGTGTGTGTGTGTCTCCTTGTGTCTATGGTGAATGGTGAAGTGATTTGAAAGTGGAATTGTGAAAGTTATTCTTTCAAAAGATTTAAATGATATTTACACTATGAGAATTGATATTCTTGATGAACTAAAAGTGATTGACAAATTATATGATGACTCACATGTGTTATTGTACTTATTTCATCCTCTCATGGTACTGACCCACATCTTCGGATGTGGGCTGCATTTTCTCGGAATGTAGGTTCAGGTGCTCAGTTCTAGGTTCGACAGTGATTCTTCGAGCACGCTGTTCTACATCCTCTGTTGTGGTGAGTCCTCATGTTCCGAGGACGTGATGTCTGATGTTGGTTTCACGGAATTGTTTACATTTGATAACTGAGTATGAGTCAGTTGGGGCATGTCTCAATGGCTCGCTGGTTTTATTGATTTTCTTAGAGGCTTGTCAGACTAGTATAGATGTTGGAAGTTGACTAATAAGTCATATTTTGTTATCTTTATGAAATTCTTTTATTCTTAGATGATGATTACTCTGTTGATATTTGAGGGTTATTTATGAAAACCCCATTGATTTGTGTTGAACTGAATGAAAATGGCTCAAAGGGTTAGCTTGGGGCTACTCGTAGCCTCAAGCACCGTGTGACGCTCCGGGACCCATTTTCCGGGGCATTACATATTAACTTGTCAATGTTTGGTTTCGAAACTATGTCATTGCTTATTTGATGTCACAACATGCCTAGAGCCGTTAAAGAGTTATACGCAGTTCATATAACTATCACAGATTGGGATAACCAAATTTAGAAATATGAGGAAAGATCATTTGGCCATTGCCTTTGCAATAAGCTCCTCCTCATATCAAGTTTATGGTTTCTCATTAAACACATGATCATTAGGAATTAGGATCATTATGAGGAGCTTATTATGATATTCTTATCTTATCACTAAGGTCGAGTTCCGTCCTTGCCTGATGGTGAATCTTGTAGTAAAGTTTATTTCTGCCTTTGCAATTCGAGGATTGATCTCCTTTTGGCCCCACTAAATCGAAGTGACCTTACAATTAGGTTTATTAAGGTCTCGAAACATTTGTGAGTCATATTCAATATGTTAAGGACATTTTTTTTACCCTTTTTCGTAATTAAAATTAACATGGAGTGAGTAATTTTTTTTTCAATCTAAGCTCGGATTTGAAGTTGTAATCATTAGGAATATCCAAATTCTTTATAGATTATGAATCTTTTTTTCTATCTCAAAATAAAAAATTTAAGGATTTCTTATAATCTCAACACATTGAGCAAATTTCATCAGAAAAACAAAGATAAACATAATTATCCTGCAATTGCATTAAGCACCATATATACTTTTCAAAGAGGGTTTCAATTTCCCCAACATTTATAAATTATTCATTAAGAAGTAAATCGTTGATTTGACAATTTCTATATTAACAACAAATCATAAAGAGCTTGTATCCTCCTATAGTAACAATATTTTTTTTCTAGATAATTTTTTTTAATTGCTGGCAGTATCACATATATATTCTAAGATCATCCAAAACACTAAATTCACCCAACAAAAATTCATAATTATCCACAATTGGAACTCCCAATTTATGTAAATATCTCATTCTTGATTTTCTGAAATTTTCACCCAAGTCCCCATCTTTAATTCTTCATCACTTTCTTCAACCCCATTTGATGTATTCGTACTCTCATCAACATTCATTGGCGATTTTTATTCAAACTCATCAGTAACATAAGATTCTTGATCAGATTTTTCTGAAATCTGGCCATTTTTTTACACTTTTAGCCATCACTAATTCTTCGAATTCAAGCTTCTTAGACTCGTAATTTTTCGAAGCGTCTTCAGCCGTAACCAAAGTACCCAACCAAATCATTTTCTTGTTCAATGGGTGTTTAATTTCAGCACAAAATTTCCCATTTTTTTCTCTTACGTACCCCAATAGGGTACAATCTGACACAAGTATTCTTTGATATTCTTTTGTAGGATTTCATGATCAAAGTTTTGAGAGGGATAAAAGGGGCAATTTCTGTAAATAATAAAGTATAAAAAAAGCTTGAGATGTGAAGAAAAAAAGAATAAATAGTGAACACATATATAGGAATAATTAGAGAACCAATTAAGGAAACTTTTATTCTCTTTCTATTTGGAAAAGGATTTAACAAAACGAGTAAAGTATTGATTGAGAAATTGTTGCATATTATTAGTCACTGTATTTATTAGTATCCTAATTCGACACTGAATATTTAAATCTCTAAATTTGGTACAATACCATATTTGGGAGTGCGGAGCCTAAAAGGTAAGTTTTTTAGAATAAAGTAAACTCACCATTTTACCTTACATTCTAACATTTGCACTGACGACGTTAACTTCTTAATAGACAAGGTAAACACCTGTGTTTACCTTGTCCCTTTTGGAATTTTATAGTATTGGGGTGCCCTTTTGAAATTTTGACTAAAAAAATTTGCCTTTTAGGCTCTGGACTCCCACATTTGGTCCAGTATTAAATGAAATATAATTAATTTTGACGATTCTTATCTTTATCTCACGAGTTAAAATATTATTCACCATTGTATATAAAAAAAGGTTATTCGACTATGAATAAATTTCTTTTAAAGAATCAATTCATGACATGGCCTGGTTAATATTATACTTAACTTACTAATATATCTTAAGTTGTAATAATAATGGTGGAAATATCTTCATACTTTGCGATAATGTAATCCTTATCTCTATTTTTTTATTATCCGATATTTCATATCCGCTTTATATCTTGAGTTATAATAATTATGAAAAGATTTTTACACTGTGTATAACTAATAAATTCATACCTCTTTTTTTTTCAGTGGATGTTTCATATTTGTTTTATATCTTAAACGTGGAAAGTAGTTTATGTTATGTGAATAATTAAATATTTTTCTCATTTTTTAACTCGATATTTCATATCATTTTGATGCCTCAACTAGTTTGTATTTAACTCGTGTCTGATTATCTTTTCATTATTTATATTTTAGGTTGAACTAAACTACTATAATTCATCCCTGCATACAAATTAGTTGACAATGTTTACAAATCTTACAAACAGAAGTTAATATATTTATATTTATTGTATATTCGCTTAGAATGATTTTTAAAAAAGAAGTACTACTTATCGAGAATTGCAAAATCGTAGAACAAAGATCATTAAAAGAAAAAGCATCTTCTGAAGATTTTTTTCATTCTCAACGCTCGAACTCCGGCTATATAATATAAAAGTTTTCATAAGGAAATTAATTTAAGTTTCCATCGAGTGTATATGTTTTAGCTTTTATGTATGAACGAATTGAGATAAAATAAGATGGGAAGATCAACTAAAACATGACCCTTCATAATTAAGTACTATAAATTATAGCTTTTATTTATTTTTTGTTAAAAAAGGTACTTTGTCAATTTGTTTAAACGACAAAAATTAAGGAATAATTATTGCCACAACTATCAACCATTGTACTATCAATTATTTGCTACAAATACGATATAAGTATATGGGATAAGAAGAGAAAAAAAAACACCTACGACTTGGACATACAATAGTGTCGATTGGTTTATAAGCAAAGTTGTGCATTAATTAGTAATATAATGATTGTAATGTAAGAACTAATAACATAGAAATTGAAATTCAGGAAATTAGTATTGTGTATTTATCATCAAACAATTGATGTATTAAAAACTAGTGAATTGGTTCGCAGAACTCTTATTTAATTATGACATAGTATTTTTTATTGAATATATAAATTAAAACTTTTTTAGTCCTCAAATTTAAACGGATTAGATTTTTATTACCAAAAGAAAAAAAATATTGCATCATATATAAACTCATTACTTTACTATTTTTGATCAACAAAATAATTTGAGTTATTTTGAAAGAATGATTTCAAATGTATGACGAAGAACATTATTGCTCGTAGCTGGTTCGTGCTTATGCAAAGACTATTTATGCTTAAGCACTCTATTTATTTTTGAGACTTCTATTAATCCGTAGGTTAGGATGAATAAAAAATTCAATAAAGCGAAAATTCTCAAAAAGAAGAATAGAAAAATGAGAAGTGTAAATATTAATAATACAAAAATTATGCACCATCTTATTGATTTCTGTATATATATAATGTTTTTGAAAATATATCTACAAATTCAAGAAAAGGATTGCACTCGAGTTAATTAATATTTCTAATGAATCTTCTTAGCACTACTAATATAAGTTAAACGACATAATCCACTTCAATTTCATCTTCACGTTATACTAATTCTAAATAACTATTTGTGTTATTCACACATTTAATTCTTCGTCATTTTAATAAAGTGCATAAATATTAATTTTTTATATGAAAAAAGCTTAACATATGTCAAATATTATTAGTCATCACTCCTTTTTTTTTGTTTTCATTCATCCCTCCTCTCCTCTTACACCATCATAGCCATATTTTTTGGGGGGGAATTTGTTGTATTGATTAATCCTCACAGAATGTCATTTATAGTATTTCTACTTTTTATTTTTTTCAATTAAATTAAATTCTCGATCATTTGCTCTGTAAATAATTATCACATTTGTTATATATTGAATTAATCAAATAAATATTACATTTATTAAATATTGAATTCCTCTAGCAGGTTCTTATTTTTCAACATTGTTAAGGAAATTAAAGAGATATCATATCATCTTATCTATATCAAACTTGATATGTATACATAAATTTATTACTATGCACTATATATGTCGATACAATAGATAAATGAAAAGTTTAATAAAATGAACAAGTAAATACTAAGAAAAATATAACTTCTTCATGCACAACACAATTTCTTTATGTGTATTTAATGGCGAAGTTTGACTTTTAATTATGTGTTCGACTATATTCAATAACTTTGATCCAGACCTTATTATCTTGAGAAATAAAATTTTGAACTCGTAAACTTCAAATCTTGATTCTATTTCTGCAATATCTCAGAAAATGACAGACATAATTGCAATTGCAAAATGCCCATAAGTTATCATACGGAAGAAATAATATGTTCAATTGTTGGATCAATACAATTGCAAATAAAAATGAAAAGCAGAAGAATAATAATAACATAAATGTTTATACCTTTCATTAATTTTCATTAGTTTCTTTCTTTTTCACAGAAAATAGAACCTTTTTTTGGGGGTGGGGGTGGGGAGGTGGGAGGGGACACCTTAGCCATCAACCTTACTATTGTGATTCTTAATGGTACTCTTTTGACACAATTTATAAGCAGGCAACACCACTCTTCTTCTTCATTAACTATCGAAAATGAAAAGAGAAGAGTTATAAGAAACTGTACAATTAAAAAAATTAAAGTTTCTCATTTAATTGAGTAATTATCCAAGTAATTTTGAATTTAGTTTTCAAATAAGATAAACAAAAGAAAAGAGAAGAAATATTCAAATAAATAAGAAAAATAATATATAGAAATGAAGACCATAGAGAGATGTCACACCACCTTCTCTATGTTTCTCATTTATTATTATATACTAGTGAATAGGTTCGCGCTTTGCACGATGTGTAAGACGTTTTTGAATTTATATAATTTTTTTATAATAATAAAATTTTGATGAGCTATTTTATCGAATGAAGATAAATTATTGAGAAGAAAGATACTTAACACGTAAGAACTTCAACTTTTCATTCATGCTTAAATATTTTTCATAAATATTACTCAAGTATTATAAATGATAATATTTATTAGAAATCATAATTGGAGGTAAATCATATACTTAATTCGAGCTTGTCTTACCTAATCTTATTTATTTGTTGTTTTATACCTAATGGGTTAATTATGTAAATAAGAATATTTATAGTTATTGTAGTGATAAGTAAACGTTATATAGAATCAAAGATTTTTTTGTGTTACATAAGTCCTCTCATCTGCTATTAATTAGAGAATTTACATAAGTCCTTTCATGTAATCCATTTTTATTTTATTGTTTTTCATCCATTTTATTTTACATTTTTCTCCTTTTTTTTTTGCATTTTTTCCTACTCTATCCTATTAACATATTTATTTTATATTTCTTCTTTCCGCTCTGATCCAATCTCTGAGGCAAACTAGAACATTCATTGCATTGCTTCCCAATGAGTGTCGGTTGTCTCCAAGATGCTGTCGTCCTTGACTAAAGGCGCTCTCTGATGCAACGGTTGACATTGGAACATTCAAGATGTCTCTAGCTAATCTTGAAAGCACAGGATATTGTGTTTCATTCCAACGTGTTGATCCATCGTCTGTGATCCTCTGGCAGCGACCGAAGATAATATTTTAGCTCTTCCTGATAAGTTGAGGTATAAGTTCTCTCATCAACACTGTTTCAACAAGGTAAATCATAAAATGAATTCGAAAAATCACTATGTGCCGGCCTTTTAGAAGATTATGGCTCCTCGGGAGGATGAGGAGCGACAATTGGAGTGATATTAGTAGGTACGGCTAAGTCAAATAAATCAGCATAGTGATTATATAATTTTTCTATGTATCCATTCGTATCACTCATAGTCGTCCACAAATCAGGTTCTACTTTTTCAGATTCAGAATCATTGTTAGTATTTATTTCTAAGTTAGCATAAATAATAGCACTAAAGTGGCACATAGTATTATATTTAATGCACAAATTTAACATAGCACCAACCAAGTAAATAGGGGGAATCGAAAAAAAATATTTTTTAAATTTAGTAAACATGGCATCAATAGCTTCTTTATAATCATCTTTATTTTTATATTATTTAAGCAAACTAGAAATATCGACTATATATCCCAAAATATTACAAACAATAGGATAATACACACCAGAAAATTCAACCGTAGCTACATAAAATTTTTCTAAAAACTTAACAAGATCATTAATTACAACCCAATCAGAATCATGTAGCATACATCAGCAAAATCAGTAAATGAACAGCAACGTTGGTTAAAAACTAGTATAATAGGAACTCTATATTTATAATAAGTTTTTAAAAAATCATATGTAGAATTTCACCTAATATCAATTTCCTCAGGCATCAATATCGGTACAAGTTCATTTTCTTGACATTTAATTTTAAATTCTATAATTCTTTTTCTGATTATTTCATTGAATAAAACAAACAGTAAGACAAATTTTTTCAATATAAAGATCAAAAAATTCAAGACCATCTTTTACAATTAAATTATATATATGACATGCACACTTAATATGAAAAATTTCAGGAAACGACGGAGATAGCATAGATTTTAATTTTTTTTATAGCAGTCTTGTTGTTAGAAGCATTATCAAAAGAAATACATAAGATTTGATTTTCGATACCATAAAATCCAGCAACTTAAAAATAGAATCAGCAATAAAATCTCCAGTATGTTTACGGTCTTCATCATATAAAAAAGCAAGAATAAGTTTTTGCATCACAAAATTACTATCCATCCAGTGACAAGTAACTGTTAAATAATCATTTTTATTTACAGCACGACCAAGATCAGAAGTTAGGGACAATCTACATTGAATATTTTTTAACAATGTTGATTAATAAAAATAATATTGTGAATGAAGTCTAAAAATATCAGATCGACAAGTACTTCTAGCGACACCATTAAACATAGGATTATAAATAGCTTGAATATAATGAATAAAGGCATCAGAAGAAGGAAAACTAAAAGAAAAACAACCCACAGCTACAATTTTAGCTATTTCTTCCCGGTCCCTTAATTTATTATACTTCTTCTTTACCTGACCGGTTGCTGGGTCCATTGTAGTTTGCGTTGGCCCATCAACATCCCCACCACCTCGTGCAATTTCTAACTCTCTTTTGTGAGCATCACCTATATGTCTCATTAACGTACCCGTAACCCCTTGCTTGCCTCTGCTTTTATGTTTATATATTTGTTGACAAATATTGTATTGCACCTCGGTATCTGATATACATTCAAAAAATTTCCATGCAATACTAGTTGTTTTACGAGGTCTTGGGGCACGGGGAGGATGGTAAGGGAGATTAACCGATTCAGATCTAACGTTAGCATTTCCTACTGCGGGTGTCTCATCAATATTTTTATCATCTTCGTCTAAATTAACCGCATCTACTTCATTTTTTTTCTATATCGTAATTTTTCTGAGCTTCTACATAATCCATATCGTGAGTACCTACACCTATTTCTTCCTCAAAAGGTGTACCAAGCGGTACTGGAGGCGAAGGCACACGGGTATATATACTACTTGAAGTACCGCTACCACTAGTAATTTGCTTTTTACTACCACTACCGCTTCCGGAATAAAAAATTTTAACACCTTTAGTAGCGAGGTTTCTTAATTTATCCATAGTATAAATTAAATTAAACTAAAAAATTTAATATACACAAATATAATAAAATTAAATATTCAACAATTAATATAATAAATAAAAATTAATCGTAAGAGATGGAACGACAATACCAAATTTTGAAAGTATCAGAAGGTTGCGAATTTAGAAACTTCCACTCATATTTTATAAACGCAAAATTAAAAATTTAAAGTGAACACTTTAGGAAATTAAATATATTGAATATTTGAGAATTGAGAATTGAGATTTGAGATTTGAGAGAGAATGAGATTTTGAGAAAGTGAAAATTTGTGTGAAAAATGATTTGAAGGTGCAGAGTATTTATAGAATTTTTTTTGGGATTAAAAAATTATTTTAAAAGTAAATTTTAAATTTTTTTCCAAACGGCTAGTTTGGCCCAAAATCCCAAATTTTCAAAAAAAAAAAAAAACTATTCCGGATAGGTTAACCAATGGGCCTTGACCGGGATTGGTCCTGGCCGGGTTACCGGGCCAAATTAAAAAAAATCGGCCCGGGACACGGTACTCTAAATTCCTTGGGCTTACCGGGCCGGTTCGGGCCGGATCAGCCCGACCACTTGACACCCTTTTCTTTTGATATATCAAATGATGTTTTGCTAGAGAGAAGTGATATTTGGGGAAGAAAGAGACAGTCTTCGTACTTTTGGAGAAGAAAAAAACACAGATTTCAAGGAATCTTTATTACTTATATTTGTACTGGTATTCATATTAAAATAGTAGTAAAATAATACTTATTAATAATGAAATATAATAGAAATAATAAAGTTAATATTAGTATGTCGGCAATATACCAAGGAAAATAGTAGGCCGATAATTTTTGTATAATGATAAATTTTTAGTATATCTTTATAACTCTATTTTATAATATTTGATAACCTTTTTTAGATTTTGCACCCTCAAATCTTAAAATTTAAATTTTGACGAATTCAACTCTCAAATCTGCACCCATCTTTAATACCCGCTCCCAAGGCTGAGCAAATTAGGATTGACCACGCTAGTTATGGTTCCAACATATTCAATAAAACTCTTGCCCTAAATAAAGAGTGGTGCTTGGAGAAGAATCTTTCACCATCCTCGTGGCTTTCACAATAGTTTATGTGCTCATGACAAAATTGCATTTGTTCTTGGCGGATTTCAATAGTTTTTGTGCTCATAAAGAGATGTCATATCATCTTATCTATATCAAACTTGATATGTATATATAAATTTATTACTATGCACTATATATGTCGATACAATAGATAAATGAAAAGTTTAATAAAATGAACAAGTAAATACTAAGAAAAATATAACTTCTTCATGCACAACACAATTTAGTTATGTGTATTTAACGGCGAAGTTCGACTTTCAATTATGTGTTCGACTATATCCAATAACTTTGATCCAGACCTTATTATCTTGAGAAATAAAATTTTGAACTCGTAAACTTCAAATTGCAATTGCAAAATGCCCATAAGTTATCATACGGAAGAAATAATATATTCAATTGTTGGATCAATGGAAATCCAAATAAAAATGAAAAGCAGAAAAATAATAATAACATAAATGTTTATACCTTTCATTAATTTTCATTAGTTTCTTTCTTTTTTCACAGAAAATAGAACCTTTTTTTTTTGGGGTGGGTGGGTGGGAGGGGGCACCTTAGCCATCAACCTTACCATTGTGATTCTTACTGGTACTCTTTTGACACAATTTATAAGCAGGCAACACCACTCTTCTTCTTCGTTAACTATCGAAAATGAAAAGAGAAGAGTTATAAGAAACTGTACAATTAAAAAATTAAAGTTTCTCATTTAATTGAGTAATTATCCAAGTAATTTTGAATTTAGTTTTCAAATAAGATAAACAAAAGAAAAGAGAAGAAAAATTCAAATAAATAAGAAAAAAAATATATAGAAATGAAGACCATAGAGAGATGTCATACCACCTTCTCTATGTTTCTCCTTTATTATTATATACTAGTGAATAGGTTCGCGCTTTACGCGATGTGTAAGACGTTGTTGAATTTATATAATTTTCTTTATAATAATAAAATTTTGATGAGCTATTTTATCGAATGAAGATAAATTATTGAGAAGAAAGATAATTAACACGTAAGAACTTCAACTTTTCATTCATACTTAAATATTTTTCATAAATATTACTCAAGTATTATAAATGATAATATTTATTAGAAATCATAATTGGAGGTAAATCATATACTTAATTCGAGCTTGTCTTACCTAATCTTATTTATTTGTTGTTTTATACCTAATGGGTTAATTATGTAAATAAGAATATTTATAGTTATTGTAGTGATAAGTAAACGTTATATATAATCAAAGATTTTTTTGTGTTACATAAGTCCTCTCATCTTCTATTAATTAGAGAATTTACATAAGTCCTTTCATGTAATCCATTTTTATTTTATTGTTTTTCATCCATTTTTATTTTACATTTTTCTCCCTTTTTTTTGGCATTTTTTCCTACTCTATCCTATTAACATATTTGTTTTCTGAAATTTTCACCCAAGTCCCCATCATTAACCCTTCATCACTTTCTTCAACCCCATTTGATGTATTCGTATTTTCATCAACACTCATTGATGATTTTTCTTCAAACTCATCAGTAACACAATATTCTTGATTAGATTTTTCATAAATCTGGCCATTTTTTGCATTTTTAGCCATCACTAATTCTTCGAATTCAAGCTTCTTAGACTCATAATTTTTTGAAGCGTCTTCAGCCGTAACAGAAGTACCCAACCAAATCATTTTCTTGTTCAATGGGTGTTTAATTTCAGCACAAAATTTCCCATTTTTTCTCTTACGTACCCCAATAGGGTACAATCTTACATAAGTATTCTTTGATATTCTTTTGTAGGACTTCATGATAAAAATTTTGAGAAGAAAAAAAAAGACTATTTCAGTAAAGAAAAAAGTATAATAAATTTGAGACGTGAAGAAAAAGAGAATAAATAGTGAACACATATATAGCAGTAATTAGAGAACCAATTTAGGAAACTTTTTGTCCTATTTCTATTTGGTAAAGGATTTAACAAAACGAGTAAAATATTGATTGAGAAATTGTTGCGTATTAATCACTCTATTTAATAGTATATCCTAATTTGACATTGGATATTCAAATCTCTAAATTCGGTAGAATACTACAATTGGTCCAGTATTAAATAATGAAATACAATTAATTTTGATATGTCTTATCTTTATCTCACGAGTTAAAATATTATTCACCATTGTATATAAAAAAAAGGTTATTTGACTATGAATAAATTTCTTTTAAAAAATCAATTGATGACCTAGCCTGGTTAATATTATATTTAACTTACTAATATATCTTAAGTTGTAATATTAATGGTGAAAATATCTTCATACTTTGCGATAACTTAATCCTTATCTCTCAATCTTTCTTTTTTTCATTCGATAGTTTCATATCCGCTTTATATCTTGAATTATAATAATTATGAAAAGATATTTATGTTAGAGTTTAAGTTCTGTGCACCGTTTGTGCATAAAAAATTCTACACTAACGGCTAACTTGACCTGCTATTGTAGGTTGCCCAATTATTTACATAAAAATTAAAAAAGAAAACATTTGGTAACCTCCAATACCAAGTCAAGTTCACCTGATAGTGTAGAATATTTTCTACACTAACGGTGCACTAAACTTAAATTCTTTATGTTATGTGTATAACTAATAAATTCACATCTCCTTTTTTTTAGCGGATGTTTCATATTTGTTTTAGGCCAAAATCATTGACAAGCATTCAAACTTGTTACGAAAATTCACTTAGATCCCTCAACTAAGGTTTGTTCCTATCAGACCCCTAAACCCCCCAAATTATGTTCCAATTGGACATTTTTTTCCCTATACCAAAAAGCTCAAAGTGTGTGTTGTACACACGTGACGACGTGGAAAAACGAGCTAATTGGAAGCTGACACATGGTGTTGTGGGTCCAATAATTATTAAAAATTAATTATAATTTTTTTTTAAAAAGGATATAAAAATGGAAATGAGGAAATTATTAAAAAATAATTCTAAAATTATTTCAAAAATAAAAATAAAAAATTGATTATTTTAAAAAATTATAAAAAAAAATTAAAATGAAATAAATTATTATAAGATTATTTAATAAAAAAATTAATTAGTAAAAAAATTATAATTTTTTTGAAAAATGAAAATACAAAATGGCATTAAGGATCCAATTTATGAAAAAATAATTATAAAATTATTTGGAAAATAAAAATAAAAAACTGATTACGTAAAAAAATTATAATTTTTTTTAAAAAATGAAAATAAAAATGGCATTGAGGATATAAATTATGAAAAACTAATTATAAAATTATTTATAAAATAAAAATATAAAACTTATTATTTAAATAAAATTATAAAAAAATTTAAAAAATGAAATAAATTATTAAAAAAATATTTAAAAATAAAAAATTAATTATTAAAAAAAATATAAAACTTTTTAAAATGAAAATAAAAAATGGAATTGAGGATCCAAATTATGAAAACATAATCATAAAATAATTTCAAAAATAAAAATAAAAAGTTAATTATTAAAAAGAAATTATTTTTTTTAAAAAGTTGAAAATAAAAACCAAAATTATTTTTAAATTCAGTTTTATTAAAAAAAATATTGGGGTCCTCTAATGCTTTTTGGGGCCTTTAGGGTTTAGTAAAAAAGTTTTTCATTAAAAAATTTTGGGCCCCTCAATGCCACTTGGCCTCTTTTTATTCATAAATTAGTAAAAAAAAAATGCTCCTCATGCGCTTCCCACGATGGCACTGCACGCGCAGTGCCACATAGGCAAAAAATGCCCAATTGGAACAAAATTCAAGTGGTTTAGGGGTCTGGTAGGAATAGGCCTTAGTTTAGGGGTCTAAATGAATTTTGGCAACAAGTTTGAGTGTCTATCGATGCCTTTGGCCTTTGTTTTATGTCTTAATCTATTATAATAGTCCATGCCCTATCTCGATGAGTCTTTGATTTGCTCCTATCCTAGCTTTATAATCCACCAGTATTTTCTAGTTTTTGAAAGCCCTTCGGGGGCGTAGCCCTTTTTTTTCCACCTGGGTGTGAAGTTCAATGGCTTCCATCATTGATGAACACCTGGCTAATATATAAGACAAAGAAATGAAGAGCCTATGTGGCTATGCCACATATAGACTATAGGAGTAAATTCTCTGAATGGTCACCCATGTTTGGGAAATTGCATATAAATATTACTTTTGTTTTATTTAGGACAAGAATATTATTCAACTTTTCCTTTTTTTTCCTTTAAATATATTTATCATCTCAAAATCTTTCTCTCTCCTTCTTGGAATCATTAAATTCCTTTTTTTTTTATAAATGTATAACTTATCAAACTTATTTAATTAAAGTTTTATCCTTAGTCTTTTTTTACAAAAATTACACATGATATATTAATCATTGAAGATTAATCTAATTACACCAAAAGCTTAGTTTATTTTATTTGATATGTAATCTTCAAAGTTTCTTTTATTTACTTATTTATTTCACCACTTAATAATAGTTTTAAAATACAAGTACTTATACGAATTGACACAGTAATTTTTTTTGTCATTTATTTTATATACTAAAAATTCTTAAATATAAAAGAAATAAAACAATAGATTTCATATTTTAGACATTAATTTTGTTATTTATATGAGAATAAAATAATAAATTCTCCTTTTTTGAAGGAAAGAAAAATTATATAGTCTTAAAACAAATTAAACTTTTTTAAAAAATATTAACAAAATGATATCTTCTTCAGTACTATTACAAATGAATTTTTAAAATATTACTCCATCAATTATTCTTTGCTTTTGATGGATTTAGAACGAAGTACAGATATAAATTAGTGTTTAATTGTATAATAAAATAAAATATAACTATAATGATCACAAAAAAAGTGAAGAAAATAAATTAAAAATAATATATTTTTTAATAAATTTATGTCTTATCTTACGAATTTAATGATTTATTTATGGGCAATTCCTTGCAAAAAATTTGCAAAAAAAAGAAAGAGAATAAGTATTTTTTTAAAAATACACATATTATTTTTTCAAATAGAAAGATTAGGATAAAACTTTAGTTAAATAAGTTTGAGAAGTTAAATAGATCTATTTATCAAAAAAAGAAAGAAATTTTAATGACATGAAATTTCTAGTAGGAGAGAGGAACTTCTTGAGGTCTTAAGTATATTTTAAGGAAAACAGAAAGAGTTGAGTGATATTCTTGACCTAAATAAAACAAAAATAATATTTGTAGGCAATTTTTCAAACATGGGTGACCATCTAGGGAATTTACTCTAGACTATAGTGAACTAATTATAACATACTTGTCATTTCTTATCTAGGCCATGGAAATCCACTTGCCACCTGTGCAGTTCCTTCTTCGATTCGAATGTGCTTCGAAATTTTGGAAGATAATAATTTCAGAAAACTATAATTTAAGATGAAGCATTGGAATCATGACAAGAATAACCAAAATTAAAATAAATATCATATTCTATGCGATAAGGTTGGTACATTGTCGTTCCATTGTTCTTCTTTATCATTCGATAGCACTTACAAACTGAGATATGACTCGACTAGTGATGACTATATGATTGACAACACATATAATGGTTGCAACCCACATAGTAAAACCCTTCGATATTGATAGCCATCCACGTGACATTCACAATCGTGTATGTTACTTATTATCTAGACTCTTCGAAATTTCATCATGGCACATTTCATTGGATCATTATTGATATATATTGTATCTAAGTATTTTATAGTTTCATTTGATATATCAAATGATGTTTTACTAGAGAGAAGTGATATTTGGAGAAGAAAGAGACAGTCTTTATACTTTTGGAGAAGAAAGAAACACAGATCTCAAGGAATCTTTATTACTTATATTTGTATTGGTATTCATATTAAAATAGTAGTAAAATAATACTTATTAATAATGAAATATAATAGAAATAATAAAGTTAATATTAGTATGTCGGCAATATATCAAGGAAAATAGTAGGCCGATAGTTTTTGTTCAATAGTAAATTTTTAGTATATCTTTATAACTCTATTTTAAAATATTTGATAACCTTTTTTTACCTGAATCTCAGCAACCAAATCCATACTCAAATTTGCACCCTCGAATCTTAAAATTTAAATTTTGACGAATTCGACTTTCGAATCTGCACCCATCTCGAAGACCCGCACCCGAGGCCGAGCAACTTAGGATTGACCACGCTAGTTATGGTTCCAACATATTCAATAAAACTCTTTCCCCAATTAAAGAGTGGTTCTTGGAGAAGAATCATTCACCATCCTCGTGGCTTTCACAATAGTTTATGCACTCATGACAAAATTGCATTTGTTCTTGGCGGATTTCACATGGTTGATTTCATTGGATCAGTAAGGATATTTTATCCTAAGTATTTTATGGTTTTATTTAACATATAAAATGAAGCGTATGGAGAGATACCATTAATTACCAGAGGGAATTTGTGATATTTCGAATTAAATGAATCACCTGAACACTAATTCCTCCTAAGATCTAGTATTTCAGTATTAGAAGGAATGTTTTGTGTTTATTATACTTGTTGAAATTTGTGTTCCGGCTAATGAAAGAATATGATGTCAAAGGAGTCTTGCACTAAATTATTTACTCTACGAGAGATCAATCTTTATCTAGAGATACCGGTATATAGGTTTACTCAGTGGCGGAGCCAGAATTTTCATTAAGGGGTTCAGAAGTAAATATACGGACTGGTTGAAGGGGGTTCAACATCTACTATATATAGATAAAAAAATTTTTGATCATATAAAAATAATATAATTTTCCAACGATGATCCCCCTTAAATGTATGTGGCTCCGCCACTGGGTTTGCTGATGTTCATTTAGGACATCCAAAGGACCATATGGAGTGTTACCTACGAGGGGCGTCACCACTCATCACCACTCAAGTAGTTTGTTATACGGAAATCTTGATCTCTCCAAAATTAATTACTTGCTTAGTAGTATTTGCTTATGATCGGAGTATCCTCCTCATGCATGCTGCAACAATTTATTCTTATAAGTTATATTAACTCATCAATGTTTGGTTTCAAAATTATGTCATTGCTTATTTCATGTCACAACATGCCCAGAGCCGTTAAAGCGTTATACGTAATTCATATCACTATCACAGATTGGGATAGCCAAATTTAGAAATATGAGGAAAGATCATTTGGCCATTGCCTTTGCAATAAGCTCCTCCTCATATCAAATTTATGGTTTCTCATTAACACATGATCATTAGGAATAAGGATCATTAGGAGGAGCTTATTATGATATTCTTATCTAATCACTAAGGTCGAGTTTCGTCCTTGCCTGATGGTGAATCTTGTAGTAAAGATTATTTCTGCCTTTGCAATTCGAGGATCGATCTCCTTTTTGGCCCGACTAAATTGAAGTGGCATTACAATTAGGTTTATTAAGGTCTCGAAACATTTGTGAGTCATATTCAATATGTTAAGGACATTTTTTTTTTTACCTTTTTTCGTAATTAAGATCAACATGGAGTGAGTAATTTTTTTTTTTCAATCTAAGCTCGGATTTGAAGTTGTAATCATTAGGAATATCCAAATTATTTATAGATTATGAATCTTTTTTCTATCTCAAAATAAAAAATTTAAGGAATTCTTATAATCTCAATACATTGAGCAAATTTCATCAGAAAAACAAAGATAAACATAATTATACTGCAATTGCATTAAGCACCATATATGCTTGACAAAGAGGGTTTCAATTTCTCCAACATTTATAAATTATTCATTAAGAAGTAAATCGTTGATTTGACAATTTCTATAACAATACATATACTAACAACAAATCATAAAGAGCTTCTATCCTCCTATAGTTACAATATTTTTTTTCAAGACAATTTTTTTTAATTGTTGGCAGTATCACATATATATTCTAAGATCATCCAAAATACTAAATTCACCCAACAAAAATCCATAATTATCCACAACTGGAACTCCCAATTTATGTGAATAATTCACTTCTTGATTTTCTGAAATTTTCACCCAAGTCCCCATCATTAATTCTTCATCAGTTTCTTCAACCCCATTCGTATTCTCATCAACACTCATTGACGATTTTTATTCAAACTCATCAGTAACACAAGATTCTTGATCAGATTTTTTCAGAAATCTAGCCATTTTTTACACTTTTAGCCATGTCTAGTTCTTTGAATTCAAGATTCTTAGACTCGTAATTTTTCAAAGCGTCTTCAGCTATAACAAAAGTACCCAACCAAATCATTTTCTTGTTCAATGGGTGTTTAATTTCAGCACAAAATTTTCCATTTTTTCTCTTACGTACCCCAATAGGGTACAATCTGATACAAGTATTCTTTGATATTCTGTTGTAGGATTTCATGATCAAAGTTTTGAGAGGGAAAAAAGGGGCAATTTCTGTAAAGAACAAAGTATAAAAAAAACTTGGGATGTGAAGAAAAAAAGAATAAATAGTGAACACATATATAGGAGTAATTAGAGAACCAATTAAGGAAACTTTTATTCTCTTTCTATTTGGAAAAGAATTTAACAAAACGAGTAAAGTATTGATTGAGAAATTGTTGCATATTATTAGTCACTATATTTATTAGTATCCTAATTCGACACTGAATATTTAAATCTCTAAATTTAGTAGAATACCACATTTGGGAGTGCGGAGCCTAAAAGGTAAGTTTTTTGGAATAAGGTAAACTTACCATTTTACCTTACATTCTAAGATTTGCACTGACGACATTAACTTCTTAATAGACAAGGTAAACACCTGTGTTTACCTTGTCCCTTTTGGAATTTTATAGTATTGGGGTGCCCTTTTGAACTTTTGACTAAAAAAACTTGCCTTTTAGGCTCTGGACTCCCACATTTGGTCCAGTATTAAGTGAAATATAATTAATTTTGACGAGTCTTATCTTTATCTCACGAGTTAAAATATTATTCACCATTGTATATAAATAAAGGTTATTCGACTATGAATAAATTTCTTTTAAAGAATCAATTGATGACATGGCCTGGTTAATATTATATTAAACTTACTAATATATCTTAAGTTGTAATAATAATGGTGGAAATATCTTCATACTTTGCGATAATTTAATCCTTATCTCTATTATTTTATCATCCGATATTTCATATCCGCTTTATATCTTGAGTTACAATAATTATGAAAAGATTTTTACACTGTGTATAACTAATAAATTCATACCTCTTTTTTTCCGGTGGATGTTTCATATTTGTTTTATATCTTAAGCTATTATAATTGTGGAATGTACTTTATGTTATGTGAATAATTAAATTTTTTCCTCATTTTTTCACTCGATATTTTATATCATTTTGATGCCTCAACTATTTTGTATTTAAGTCGTGTCTGATTATCTTTTCGTTATTTATATTTTAGGTTGAACTAAACTACTATAATTCATCCCTGCCTACAAATTAGTTGACAATGTTTACAAATCTTACAAACAGAAGTTAATATATTTATATTTATTGTATATTCGCTTAGAATGATTTTTAAAAAAGGAAGTACTACTTATCGAGAATTGCAAAATGGTAGAATAAAGAAATTAGTTGAGATTATACGCAAGCAAATTTGAATATCATAATTATAATAATAAAAAATTATATTCTCATGAATCAAACTCATACCCCCACAATGTTTGCATAATATATTCTGTAAATTCCATATTTAGTATGATAAACCATATGTTTACCAAAAATATATGCACTAAATTATCAAAAAATTAGTAAATCTAGTGTTACAATAATATATACATTTTGTCTGCCAATAAAACGATCACAAATTGGTAATACTAGGAACATTGTCATAATTGGTATTGCAAGTTGGAATTGTCTTTAACTATTTATGCCAGGTGTATCATATTTTAATACATATATGTAATTGCCACAAATAATGTTTGCGTGTAAAATAAAAACTTATTAATAGTTGAATCTATAATTAGAAGTGGCACCTAGCTATTTTTGGCTAGGGATTATTTTTCCCTTTCATTTCCAGTTTAATTTTGGAAATGACACCTCGAAAAATACTTACTCACACTTGGTGTTTACACAATATCTATTTCGAGTACCAATTAATTTGAATTTATATCGAAATCCTACTTAAAAAATATGTTGCTTTAACTTAAAGACAGCTTCATATGCAGGACTCGAAAAAAATGACATCTACCTAGATATTAATCTTTGTTCTATTTTTGCACAACTAAAAATTTAAGGTTATAACTTATTATTTAACTTTAATATTTAAATAAAAACCAAATTACATTGAAATTGACTAATATTATATTTTGAATATACTATAAACTTATATAATAATTAAATTAGTGTCCATCAATAAAGATCACGAGAAAAATTCTTTTTTTTTTTCAAATATAGCATTATGTGTAATTTTGGCAATAAATCCTGTCATATAAAATTTATGCCATTTTTGCTAAGTTAAGAATTTTGTTTGACCAATACTCTGATTTCTAGAAGACTGTCCTTTCGAAAATCACTTTATTTCTTTTTTATTTATATAGTAGTACTATTTCTTTTAATTAATCTATTAAAAAATATATGACATTTTTACATTATGATACAATTTAATTTTAAATTTTCTTTTACCCTTAATAACATGCTTTATAGTCACATAATTCTCATGACATGCTTAAATTCATAAGTTTCATGAGTCATTTTATGTTCTTAAATTAATTTCTGAACTCAGTTAAATTATAACAATAACAACAAAAAAAAATCTAGCTAGTGTGATCTCACAAATAAGGTCTGAATATAGATGAGTATACACAAATTTGATCCCTAATTTGAGGTAGAAAAATTAATTTCGATAAACTCTCACTAAAAAAATAAAATTTAAACACATGTTTAGAAAACACTTTGAGCGAAAAAATCTCTAGTGAATATATAACAAAAAGAGAAGAAATGATAATATTAAGATAAGGAAAGTAAAAGAAAAAAGAATAGTAATAATATTAAAGGATTGGATAATTACAAAATAACAATACTTAAAACAAGAGTGAGCAAATAAGATACTCCAAGATAGAATCATGCTCTCCCACGTAAAAGAGAATTATTTATTAATTTTTTATTCTAATTCTCGATCTTTGTGCTTTTCTATTTTAGATCGTGTCTTTGGTGACTAAAGTCGTGTCACCTCACCCCAATTCTCCTTGGTTCTATCTCTACATCTCCTTAGGTCTATGATTACCAACCTCACACATTCTCACTAGGGTATTTATGTTTCTGCTATTTACGTGCTTGAGTCATTTGATCAACTTCGCTCCTCTCATCCTTTCCACTATGAAGGTCACTTCGACCTTGCCTCGTATATCTTTATTTCTAATTTTATCTTCTCCTGGTTGGTTCGCTCATTCATCTAAGCATCATTATTTCCACTACTTTCACTTCTAAGCTTGTGAATTTTGACGGTCAGCATTCTATCCAATACAACATAAACAGTCTAATAACCACTTTGTAGATCTTATCTTTAAATTCTAGTGATATGTGTTATCACATAGAACACCGGATTTACGTCTCTGTTTTATCCATTTCACTTCAACACGATATTTCATATCATTGCCTGTCACTCCCCCCCCCCCCCCCACTTCCTTAAATTATTGACGCAAGATACTTAAAGCTACCTTTTTTTAGAATGACGTATGCGTTGATTCTCACTTTCATATCCACCTCATGTGTTGTCTCTGAATTTGCACTTCAAGTACTTTGTTTTAATCCTGCTCATGTTGAAAGCTTTAAACTCTAGAATTAGTCTAACCCAACGTTAACCCACGTACCTTATCAAACAAATACTTTTCATGATAATCGAAATTCCATCTAGAGGTTTTTCCATCTTCCTTTAGCTCTATATTGTATAAATCGTTCCATCTACCCATGAGAAATTTTGTCCCGCTATCGCGAGTCATAGAACAACGGTAATAATTACCCATGAAATCCTTATCTAATGTAAGTGAATTGAAAATTTTAGAAACACATTTGAAATGGATCAATGACATAACAAGAAGCCATAATTAGAATATTTCGATAATTAATTCTTGGGGAATTGTAGGAAACTTTTTCATAGGTTTTATCTTCGTGTCCTGTGCAAGAGGAGGGGGGGTATATTGAGTAATTGAGTTATTGATTAGTACTTAATTTCCACATGGTACAAAGATGAAATCTATGAATAAATTTCCTACAATTTTTCAGGAATTAATTATCGAAATATATTTATGGCTTTCTGTTATCTCACTAATCCGTTACAGATGTGCTTCTAAAATTTTCAATTCACTTACATCCATCTGATAAGGATTTCATGGATAATTATTACTTTTGTTTTATGACTCGCGATGATAGGACAAAATTTCTCGTGGATGGATGGAACGATTTATACGATATAGAGCTAAAGAAAGATGGAAAAGCCTCATCCGCATATAACAATATCGTAATACCTTTGCTTAAATATGTTGTGTCAAGGGGACACTTAAAAACACTTCTCACTCTTTATTTTTTTTATTTTTTTAATGAATTTTATTTAGAGTTCTTTTTCCTTCTTCTTTTTTTCACTTTTGAAGGTTCTGATTTGAAAGGTGGCCTCATAGAGATAGATAGTAATTGAGAAAATTTCTGGACAATCAAATTGGGCCCATCTCACATTCACAATGACTAATCCACGGCATTTTTTGCTCTTATTCATATAAGAAAATTCTGCTTTTGATCTTTATAATGTTAAGAGATAAAGCATCCAATTATCCCTTGAATTATAACCAAAATTATTACGACACACTCCAACTTCATAGAGTTTCTATTATCCTTCTGAACTCAATTTTAGCATATTTTTATCACCCTTTTATGTTGATGTGATACCTTTATTATATAAAATGAAGTCCATATCAAAGGTGTCATTTTAGCTAAAAAAAATTAACAAAAGGGTGTCGCATTAGCTAAAAAGGATGACAAATATACAATAAATTTTGTTCTGGGCGTAATAGGTGTCACACCTCTTTTTCAACTCCAAAAAGATTATATCGTTTTAAGTTCGAAAGGATTTTTATTATTAAGTGACAAAAGAGAACGACTGTTTCGAAAAGGATTCATTATATTCAAAACTCAGAGTCGCCACTTAACATAAATTGGGTGTGTCAAGTCACCCGTGGATATCCTTTTTCAAAACGATTTCAAATCTGTAACACTGATCCGCGAACAGAGATTCTAGTTAAGGAATTCTGTTGATCGAGGGGAAGGTGTTAGGCACCCCTCGATCCCGTGGTTCGACCATAGTCGCTTGGCGTAATATATAGACTAATTTGAAACTACGAATGTATAAACCACACAAAACACATAAAGCGATCAATCAAACAAACAAAACAAACGAATTCCAAAATATAGTATGCAGTCCAATTATTACAACCCGAAATGAAAACGTACTGAAAAGTAAACCTACGCTAACCTACACCAAACTACGCTCTAATGCCTTACCTAATGCTTTGGGCCTTCATCACGGGTATCCTCCGAGTACATGATACGTCGGAGCATTCTCCGGTGAATAAATACAATTCCTTTGGGGCATTCCTCGACAAATGAATACAATGTCAATTTCATGCGATAAACCAGAAAAACATCCAACAAATATTTCAAACATTCCAACAATTTCACCAATTCTAAATTTGCCTACCCGAGCCTATTGTTTGCCTACCCGCTCGACGACATATAACATTAAACATCAACAATGAATCAAAATACCATAATATTCACTTTTATCAATTTTTGATTCCCGACCCAAATCCATTCTAAACATCAATAAAGTGTCATTTCAACACGCAGTCCATTATCACAAAATGAATCACAGAATTGTAACAACAACAACTCATATCATGTTCCGAATAGAATAAATGATGAAATAAAAGGACAAAGAAAGTAGAATTGGACCTCAATTTGATGATTTTATTTCAAAAAACCAAGATGAATTGGAACTCACAAAGCCACGGAACCTCAACAAATCCACCTTCACGTCAACTCGTCAAGTCTCGGCCTCCTTGGACTGTTTGAGGATGATAAGGGAACAACACAGTTTTTTTTTCGATTTTAGACGATGATTCGACCGGAGTGGTAAACTCTGACAAGCTTGAAACAGTGACGGGAAAAAAGGGTTTTGACAGATTGTTGAAATTTCCAATGAAATTGGACGGAAACAAACCGAATCTCGATGAATTTTGGATGGTTGATGATGTTCTCCGGCGAGAATCGGCCGAAACAACAACAACAATGACTAGCGGTGTTCTCCGATTGGCGATTCCGATGAGAATTCACCGGAATAACTGTTCCTCTCCAATTTTTCTCTTCTTTTTCAGCTCTCGCATTTTACTCCCTCTCTCGCGTGCATTTTCTCTCCTCTCTCATGCTTAAATCTCTCTCTGTATAGGGTGTTCTCTCCGTTCATGGTGGGTCTTTGTATTTTTTTGTGTGAATCAGTGTATTTTGTGTGTTTTATGGAAGAATCCCGTGTGGTCTGTGCGTGTATGGAGTTTTTGTTGTGCCTCCGTGAAGAAGAAAGAGCTCCAAAAATGGAAAAAAAAAGAAAAAAAAAAACTGTGCGTGAGAATGTCCCCTTTTTTCCTGTGTGATGGAAAATATATATTGTTCAAGAAAAGAAAATAAAAGTGGTCCTCCTAGTTGTTGTGATCCCTTCCTGAAAGTTTTCTCAATGTATATATTTTCTTTGTGGCCAAGAAAAAGGAGGGAGTCACGTGGGGGGTAGGGGTGAGGGTAGTTAGGTGAGGAGTGAGGTGTTGTTTTTTAATTGGGTGGGTTGTTGAAATATTAGAATGAGACAAAGTTTGTAATGATTTGTTATTTGGATAAAAATAAAACAAAAATAAATATATAAATAAGCAAAAGATGAGGTGGTTATTTATTTTCTTGGGGAAAAATTATAAAAATGGGGTTATATTGTGTAATATCAGAGTAAGAAATATTATCGACGGGACAAAATTACATGTCTACACTAGAATTCTCGTGAAGTTGGAATGTGTCGTTACAAATTTGGTCATAGTTCAGGGGATACTAGATGCTTTACTCTAATGTTAATTCAATATATTAGTTAACTTTTTAGACAAAATATAATGCTTTTAGTTTCTTTATATCGGAAGTATGTTATGTTTGGACTATTATCAAAATTATAACCCTCAAAACATATTTAATAAAATATATATGAATAATTAACGAGTGTCACATTAATTTGGTAACTCGATCAATTTTGAAGAGTCACTAAAATAAATATTATTTGTGCACCACTCTAAATATTGAAAGTTTGATTTAAAGAGCTTAACTAAATATTACCAGGATTAAACATATAATTATCAATAATCAAGGGATCAAAATTATTATTATATCAAAGATAAACACAAAAAGAATTTAGTTTCAAAGAAGTTGAGTGTATTCAGAATGTGGATTAATTAGAGCCACATTTACTTGTAAACATTTGGATTATATAGCTATGTCCCACCCAAAAAATGAAAAAAAATAGTACTAATACTTTAGACATCAATGATTAATTGTTATAGAAGATGTCCAAATCAAATGAATGTTTTAATTTTTTTTTAAAAGTAATTATGTGGTCGTCCTCAAAACTGTAGAACTAAGTACTAGTCTAAATTAACTTTATTCCTATTGGCTAGATATCATTTTCAAGCTGTTAACTTTGGAGAAAATAAAATAAATAAATTATGAAAAATACTTTTTCAAAGATGTCTGCAAAGTAAAAATTAAGTAGGGTCAAATTTGGGGCAATTGATTGTCCTTTATTCCAACAACATTAATGTTGTCATGTTTCTTGGATAGAATTTCTAAAGGAATCTATAGGGAATGGAAAAATTAAAAAATAGTCAAAAAAGTTCTCGACTCGTAAAATTACATTGAATATGTTATCGTTATATAAAAGGAAAATAAGAACGTAAACCTTTTGTAATATATATCATTTACTTTTTTGTGTTGTTTGTATATGTCGATGGTGTAATTTCTTTAAGTTAAGCTCATATAATTTTGTCTAATAGTACCTTTTTTTTAGTTGGTGGTTGAATATTGGTGAACTAAACCTCTGGGCCATGGACCATACAAATACAAATCCTTAAATGAATAAGACACAATGGTGTATAACAAATACAAAATTGTGTTTCCTAATATACATAATGATTGGAACATATTAATAGGCCCATTTAACTTTGGGCTGAATTTACTAGGGACCTCAAGTAAAACCAGTCCAGCCCATATCTTTGTACTTGAAAAATCTATTTTTCTCTAATTGTTGTAGCTTTCTTCTTTGATACTTGTTCCTCGATTTTGTATGTATATCGGCTAATGATGTGATGGAGGAAATTAATCCATTTTCATTAATGCTGGCCCAGTTGAAGCTCGTCCATGTCCCATCCTGATAGGTCTTAGATTTGCCCCTAGCTTAACTTTACAATCCACCTGTCTTCCCCAGTCTCTGAAGCCCTCTAGGGTCCTAGCCCTATTTTTTCACCCGAGTTTGAAGTTCAATGGCTTTCATCATTGACGAGCACCTGGCTAATAAGACAATGAAGTGAAGAGCCTATGCCACATATAGTGAACTATTTATAACATACTTGTCTTTTCCTATCTAGTCCATGGAAATGCACTTGCCAAGGGATATCATTATGGAAATCCTCATGAGGCTACCTTTGCAGTCCATTCTTCAATTCAAATATGCTTCGAGATCTTGGAAGATATTAATCAGAACCCTATACTTTGAGATAAAGCATTGGAATCATGCCAAGAATAGCCAAAATTCTAATAACTATCATATTCTATGCGATAAGGTTGACACGTTTTTGTTCTATTGTTCTTCTTTATCATTCGATAGCACTTACAGCCTAAGATATGACTAGACTAGTGATGACTATATAAGATTGACAACACTTAATAATGGTTGCAACCCACATAGTAAAACCCTTGCACTAAAGAGTGATTCTTGGAGAAAAATTGATAGCCATCCACGTGGCATTCACAATCGTGTATGTTATAATCTAGACTCTTCGATATTTCATCATGACACATTTCATTGGATCACTATTGATATTGCATCTAAGTATTTTGTAGTTTCATTTAATATATCAAATGAGGTTTTGCCAGAGGGAAGTTGTGATATTTTGAGCATGAATATCCACCAAAATAGACATGGTGTATCAATATTAGAAGGGATGCTTTATGGTAATTGTAACAAAGATTCTTATGATTGACCACATGAGTTATGGTTCCAACTTATTCAATAAAATTCTTGCACTAAATTGCATTTGTTCATGGAGAATTTCATTGGATCGGTCAGGATATTTTATTCATGTATTTTATGGTTTCATTTAACATATATATCAAATGGGGCGCATAGAGAGATACCATTGTCAGAGAAAATTTATGATATTTTGAATTACATGAATCACCTGAACACGAATCTCCTAAGACCTGGTGTTTCAAATTATTGTACTGGTTGAAATTTGGGGTTAAGAACTTTTAAGTTGTGGCTAATGAAAGAATATGGTGTCGAGGTGATACGAGGAAAACTACGAGAACAAGAATTTACTACGAAACTAAAGAACAATCAAAATAAAGATATAAGACAGATTGACACAAGAAGATAGAAAGAAATAGGAACTATTGAATATATTAAATTTAAAAAACCCCTATATCCTTTACCAACGAGTACCTAATCTCTACGTGAACCAAGAGGGAATGAACGCCCTCAAAACCCTCATTTCTAAACAAGCATTCAGCACAAGCTCACCAATCACACTCTCGTTAGGTTCATTCAATATAATATTCAAAACAATCTAATGAAAACGAAACCCTAATACTTCTATTTATAGTCCACTATAAGGCCCAAAAAAGGCCCAAAAAAGAGAAATTTATTCATCATATATTTTAGAATTCTTTAATTATAAATTACAAAAAAATCATAAAGTGATAGCCTAACAGTGCAAAATTTATAGAAAATATAACTGAAATACCTTATTATAAACTATTGAAATGTATATATCTACAACACAAAATAGAAAAAAAATAGAGAAAGATGAAGAATAATACAAATATTTATTATTTAATTTTTTGTTATATCATCAAGAAACAAAGAAATCTTGAACGATGATAACAAAGAAAATTATAAAAATATAATGAGTAATAAATTAAATCTACATATGACTGATATAAAAAAAACTGTAATATTGGGAGAATAATATCTCGCGGTTGATGTGAAAGAAATAATAATCAATTTATAGAAGTTCGAATTCTTTTCTTCTAAGAAAAGGATTCTTTAAATAAGGATTTTTTTTTTGTCTTTTGAAAAAAGTAACAATCAATTATGTTATAAATTATTTAAGGTAGTATATTATGTTTTTAACTAACCAAAGTATTTACGGTAGCTTTAATTTTCCTTTTAGGACCATAACGTGAAAATGGGGGGAGGGATTGCCATATATTATATTGTATTTTAATATATTTTAAGAATTATTAGTTTTATATAATGTAGGAATTAATATTATAAATATAATTATATAATAAAATAATGATGTGAAAAGACGATTTTATTTACAGCGAAAACTTTTAATGAAGAGCAAAAAGTTCAAATCATTTTTCTAAGGGTCTTCACACTTTTAATATAATATAGATTATAGATATAGATAAAATTGGGATACATATATTGAAAAACATTTAAAGCTCCAAAGATATTGCTTTACTAATATTATAAAAACCAATAGAAAATAGGAAAGATTCTCTTCAAATATAATTTATAGTACTTAATTATGTAGGGCCATGTTATAATTAATCTTCCCATCTTATTTTATCTTAATTCGTTCATACATAAAAGCTAAAACATATACACTCGATGAAAACTTAAATTAATTTCATTATGAAAACTTTTATATTAGATTGCTGGAGTTCGAGCGTTGAGAATGAAAAAAATCTTCAGAAGATGCTTTTTCTTTTAATGATCTTTATTCAACGATTTTGCAATTCTTGATAAGTAGTACTTCCTTTTTTAAAATCATTTTAAGAGAATATACAATAAATATAAATATATTAACTTCTGTTTGTAAGATTTGTAAACATTGTCAACTAATTTGTAGGCAGGGATGAATTATAGTAGTTTAGTTCAACCTAAAATATAAATAACGAAAAGATAATCAGACACGACTTAAATACAAACTAGTTGAGGCATCAAAATGATATGAAATATCGAGTGAAAAAATGAGAAAAAAAATTAATTATTCACATAACATAAAGTACTTTCCACAATTATAATAGCTTAAGATATAAAAAAAATATGAAACATCCACTGAAAAAAAAAACAGGTATGAATTTATTAGTTATACACAGTGTAAAAATCTTTTCATAATTATTATAACTCAAGATATAAAGCGGATATGAAATATCGGATGATAAAAAAATAGACATAAGGATTAAATTATCGCAAAGTATGAAGATATTTCCACCATTATTATTACAGCTTAACATATATTAGTAAATTAAATATAATATTAACCAGGTCATGTCATCAATTGATTCTTTAAAAGAAATTTATTCATAGTCGAATAACCTTTTTTTTATATACAATGGTGAATATTATTTTAACTCGTGAGATAAAGATAAGACTCGTCAAAATTAATTGTATTTCATTTAATACTGGACCAAATGTGGGAGTCCGGAGCCTAAAAGGCAAGTTGTTTTAGTCAAAATTTCAAAAGGGCACCCCAATATTATAAAATTCCAAAAGGGACTAAGTAAACACAGGTTTTTACCTTGTCTATTAAGAAGTTAATGTCATCAGTGCAAATGTTAGAATGTAAGGTAAAATGGTGAGTTTACCTTATCCCAAAACACTTACCTTTTAGGCTTCGCACTCCCAAATGTGGTATCCTGCCAAATTTAGAGATTTGAATATTCAGTGTCAAATTAGGATACTAATAAATAAAGTGACTAATAATATGCAACAGTTTCTCAATCAATACTTTACTCATTTTGTTAAATCATTTTCCAAATAGAAAGAGAATAAAAGTTTGCTTAATTGGTTCTCTAATTACTTCTATATAAGTGTTCACTATTTATTATTTTTTTCTTCACATCCCAAGCTTTTTTTTAATACTTTGTTATTTACAGAAATTGTCCCCTTTTTCCCTCTCAAAACTTTGATCATGAAATCCTACAAAAGCATACCAAAGAATACTTGTGTCAGATTGTACCCTATTGGGGTATGCAAGAGAAAAAATGGAAAATTTTGTGCTGAAATTAAACACCCATTGAAAAATAAAATGATTTGGTTGGGTACTTTTGTTACGGCTGAAGACGCTTCGAAAAATTACGAGTCTAAGAAGCTTGAATTTGAAGAATTAGTGATGGCTAAAAGTGCAAAAAATGGCCAGATTTCTTAAAAATCTGATCAAGAATCTTGTGTTACTGATGATTTTTTAGAAAAATAGTCAATGAGTGTTGATGAGAATATGAATACATCAAATGGGGTTGAAGATAGTGATGAAGAATTAATGATGGGGACTTGGGTGAAAATTTCAGAAAATCAACAAGTAAAATATTCACATAAATTGGGAGTTCCAATTGTGGATAATTATGGGTTTTTGCTAGGTGAATTTAGTATTTTAGATGATCTTACAATATATATGTGATACTGCCAGCAATTAAAAAAAATTGTCTAGAAAAAAAAATATTGTAACTATAGGAGGATACAAGCACTTTATGATTTGTTGTTAGTATATGTATTGTTATAGAAATTGTCAAATGAATAATTTATAAATGTTGGGGAAATTGAAACCCTCTTTGAAAAGTATATATGGTGAATAATGCAATTGCAGTATAATTATGTTTATCTTTGTTTTTCTGATGAAATTTGCTCAATGTGTTGAGATTATACGAATTCCTTAAATTTTTTATTTTGAGATAGAAAAAAGATTCATGATCTATAAAGAATTTAGATATTCCTAATGATTACAACTTCAAATCCAAGCTTAGATTGAAAAAAAAATTACTCAATCCATGTTAATTTTAATTACGAAAAAGGGTAAAGAAAATCTCCTTAACATATTGAATATGACTCACAAATGTTTCGAAACCTTAATAAACCTAATTGTAAGGTCACTTCGATTTAGTGGGGCCAAAAGGAGATCGATCCTCGAATTGCATAGACAAGATTCACCATCAGGCAAGGACGAAACTCGACCTTAGTAAATAGATAAGAATATCATAATAAGCTCCTCCTAACGATCCTATTTCCTAATGATCTTGTGTTTAATGAGAAACCATAAACTTGATATGAGGAGGAGCTTATTGCAAAGGCAATGGCCAAATGATCTTTCCTCCTAATTTATTTGACTTAGCCGTACCTACAAATATCACTCCAACTGTCGCTTCTCATCCTCCCGAGGAGCCATCATCTTCTAAAAGGCCGACACATAGTGATTTTTTGGATTCCTTTTATGATTTACCGTGTTGGAACAGTGTTGATGAGAGAACTTACACCTCAACTTATCGGGAAGAGCTGAAATATTATCTTCGATCGCCGCCAGAGGATCGCAGACGATGGATCAACACGTTGGATTGGTGGAGGAGTAATGAAACACAATATCACATGCTTTCAAGATTAGCTAGAGACATCTTGAATGTTCCAATGTCATCTGTTACATCAGAGAACGCCTTTAGTCAGGGACGACAACAACTTGGAGACAACCGACACTCATTGGGAACCAATGCAATGAATGTTCTAGTTTGCCTCAGAGATTGGATCTGAGAGGAAAGAAGAAACTAAGGAATGGAACCGGAGCCAAGCGACGAGCTAAAACGTGAAGAAATTATGTATTCACGGGAGAACTCAGCAGAATCAAGTCCAATGCATGATTTTACCCATGTTGACTTTGGCTATCCTATGCAAGTTCCCGTTAATATTAACATAAACGATTTGAAAAAAAATTATGCATAATTTGTATATTTTTCATTCATGTAAATTATAAATTTTGGATCATTTCGCAAATCACAATCAATAAAATTCAACATTCATTCACTCCTCCTTAGTCCTTACTTTATAATTTTTTTCATTTAATTATTTAAATTGAATTTCTAGTTTAAATTTAAAACTTACTTCTAATATATTATTAGTTTACTACCTTGTATTATTATTAATTTATTATATTAAGTAGCATATGTTTTATATATTTGTGTATATATCTTCTATAGATGTGTATATTTAATGTATACATGTGTATATGTTTTATAAATTAGTATATAACTCTATATATATTGTATTATATACATATTGTAGTATATGTTTTACTTAAACTAGAACATATATATTGAATGGTGCGTATATTTGTGTATAGATCTTCTATAGACGTGTATATTTAATGTATACATGTGTATATGCTATATAAATTAGTATATAACTATATATATTGTAGTACATATGTGTATATATCTTCTATAGACATATATATATTTCATGTATACATGTGTATATGTTGTATAAATTAGTATATAACTATATAACTATATAACTATATATATATATATATATATATTGTTGTATATACATATATTGTAGTATATGTTTTACTTAAACTAGTATATATATATATTGAATGATGCGTATATTTGTGTATATATCTTCTATAGACATGTATATTTAATGTATACATGTGTATATGTTTTATAAATTAGTATATAACTCTATAATATATATACTTATATATATTGTAGTACATAGATGTTGAAGTATATGTTTTATTTAAAGTAATATGTATAGTCGTATATATTGAATGGTGCATATATATATGTGTAATTGTGTGTATGTTTATATATTTTTTAAATTTTAATGTAGTATATACTATATATATAGTGTATATATATTATTTAACGTATTTAAAATGTATATAGGTGGGTATATATTGTTTATATTGAATAAAAGTTTTTTTTTTTTAATTTTTGACCGGATTTGACCGGGTTGGGTTAAGTGGGCCGGGTTAGGATGGTTTTAGAAATTTTTACTGTTCAGTCCGGACTGGCCCGACCCACTTAACCCCAACCCAGTTAATTTTATAGGGCCGGTTCCGGGTTGGCCCGGGCCGACCCACTTGATAGATACTTAGATAAAATATCTATAATGATCCAATGAAATGTGCCATGATGAAATGTCGAAGAGTCTAGATAATAAGTAACATACACGATTGTGAATGTCACATAGATGGCTATCAAAGTTGAAGGGTTTTACTATGTGGGTTGCAACCATTATACGTGTTGTCAATCTTATAGTTACCACTAGTTGAGTCATATCTCAGTCTGTAAGAGCTATCGAATGATAAAGAAGAACAATAGAACGACAATGTACCAACCTTATCGCATAGAATATGATATTTACAAGAATTTTGGTTATTCTTGGCATGATTGCAATGCTTCATCTTATTTTATAGTGTTCTGAAATTATTATATTCCAAAATTTCGAAGCACATTCGAATCGAAGAAGGGACTGAACAGGTGGCAAGTGCATTTCCATGGCCTAGATAGGAAAAGATAAGTATGTTATAAGTATTTCACTATAGTCTATATATGGCATAGGCTCTTCATTTCTTTGTCTTATATAAGGTGTTCGTCAATGATGGAAGCCATTGAACTTCACACCCAGGTGGGAAAAGAGGGCTAAGCCCCCGAAGGGTTTTCAAAAACTAGAGAAGACTGGTGGATTATAAAGCTAGGATAGGAGCAAATCAAAGACCCATCGGGATAGGGCATGGACTAATATAATAGCTTAAGACATAAAACAAATATGAAACATCCGCTAAAAAAATGGAGATGTGAATTTATTAGTTACATGCATAACATAAAGAATTTAAGTTTTGTGCATCGTTAGTGTAGAAAATATTCTACACTATCAGGTGAACTTGACTTTCTATTAGAGGTTAACTAATTTTTTCTTTTTTAATTTTTATGTAAATAATTGGGCAACCTACAATAGCAGGTCAAGTTAGTTGTTAGTGTAGAATTTTTTATGCACAGACGGTGCACAGAACTTAAACTCTAACATAAATATCTTTTCATAATTATTATAACTAAAAATTACATATATACACAAACTAACTTTACCTTATTAAAACACATCCCATATTAACAAACTAATTACACAAATCCCAAACTTATTACTAAAATCCCCTATTTTTTTACTTTCTCTCATCCTATTATACATTAAAAAAAAATCTTTATCTTTACTTTATCTCTCTTTCCCATATTTACTCTTTTTTTTTCTCTCCCATTAAACAATTCTTTACTTTCTCTCTCTTTTCCATTTACTTTCCCTCTCTTTTTCATATTTGCTCCATTTTTTTCTTCCATTAAACAACCAATTGTTCCTTCATTATTGAATACCTTTTTTCACGCTCAAATTCAAGCAATCGTATACTTAAAGGTTACCAATTTGTAAGTTATCAAACATTTATTGAACTTATATATTGAGTTTTTTCAATAATTTTTAGTTTTTTTTCAACTTTACCAAATCACAATCTGGGTCAATTTTTTATTGCATTTTTGTTTTTTATGAAATTAATTGCTTTTGCAAATCCATTTCAGTGTGATAGTTCGATAATATCATTTTTTTTTCATTTATTAAAAGTCAGATCTTTGTTTTTGTTTTAAAGTTGTTGGTTCTTATTCGGATTCTTGTTTGGTTGCACGTTGATTTTTATGAAATTTTCTTATGTTGCAATCTCATTCTAGTTTGTTAGTTGATTTTTTCTAAAATTTTTTTCATATAATACAAGTCAGATCTTTGAATTTCCTTTTTATAGTTGCAATTGCTTTATCAATATAGTATAAATTTGGTAATGTATTGTCACGGCCCAAAATCTCATCGGGCCGGACTGGCACCCGAAGCCGAGAAGGCCCGGGAGAACCCGTTCAAATACCTGTACTTTCACTTACATGTCACCAAAAATTTGGGCAGCACTTCGCTGCATATAAAAGGGTCTAATTACCTGTATCAGCACAACACGCACAAATATATATACATATATATAATACTTGGCCGTCGGGGCCACCCCATATACGAATATAACATCACTATATAAACCTCCATGACTTTACCCTTCTTTATGTCTACAAAGCCTCTAGGATATACATGACATAACTAGGGTCGGGACGAACCCCCGCCCACACATGACTCCTGTACAATAACAAAATATAAGAAACCGACTCGGAAAGCTCCGAAGCAAACTGGAGCTCACCAACAACAGTTGTATGACCTGGCTCCTATCTATGTTGTGAATGAGCTGAAGTACCTGATCCTGCAGCATGAAATGCAGGTCCCCCGTGAGGGACGTCAGTACGAAATATGTACTGAGTATGTAAAGCTGTAAATAATCATATGTGATATGGGGGATCAAGAAAATCATACACATGTGAATAAATCATAATAGAAGTGAACCACACTTCATAAACACTTTTAGGATCATGTACATTATTATTAATCTGAATTGGGTTCTTGAATACAAACACATTTGTGGAACGGTATACATTCGTTCATTTCATTCTTTACAATTATTATTCGCCATTACCTCCTCCTCCCGAACCTCCAACCACCTAACAATAATCAATACTGTACCGTACTGTGACCATTAGGCTGCCCCCAGTACATATCAATTGGGATCGACCCATGCTAGGCTTATGCCCCTGGGATACCACCCACACGTATATCAAGTAACACATAAGAGATTTTTCCAATAACTTAGTTCAAAAGCTTTTGAGATTATTACATTAGTTTTCATGCCAATATAGTACCTTTGGAACAATGATACATCAATAGGAATCAAGTAATAGACCTTCTATACAATAACGATGTAATAAGGACTCATTGGTACATCAACAGTATGTTTCAGAATCATCAATATCACAACAATGAAATAGGAGCCTCTTGGTATATCAATGAAACATTTTGACACTTTATAGAATGGAAACAACTTCATTGGTAATGTAGAACAATACATGTGTTTGGATAACCTCGGAATCTTACTTGATGGAACATTGGTGTTTTCATGCCAAAGAACATCGTTAGAGTATGCTTTACATACCTCGTTGTAGATTCGGATACCAATTCAACACAACTTCCCGCCTTTACAAATCACTTATCTACAATGAAATATTTGGCATCTAGTATTAGCAACCCAACACCACAATTCTCTTCCATAATTCCATACAACCAATATTTGCAAAGCATTCCAAAAACCAACTTGAACAATAGGTTTATGTGTATATATATATATATATATATATATAATCATCATTTCAATACCATATCATCAATACCACATCATCCCTTCACAATTCAACATAATCCAACCATGCACAAGAATGATCCAACATCATTTCCAATCATCTTTCAACAACAATCAAATAACATACTTCTTATGCTCACATGCATATATATATATATATATATATATATATATATATATATATATATAAATAACACCAACATAATTTACATCCTTACCATAGAATGACCCTTTGGGTTTTGAAGTCCTGTTAGCACAAATAAGGGGTGCTTCTCGAAGCCCTTGGTCGACTTGATTGGAAGTAATATAGACTCTCGACCCAACAAGTGAAGGAATTAAATCACACAATATCACATAATGAGTCACAACTAGAGCCTAAACGTCTCAATAGTCACAATTGTAACACATACTCTTGTTATAATCTCATGCTGCCTATCAAAATAATTTCATGCGAAGCTAGAAAAATTTTACTCCTAAAAAAAACGTCAAACGAAAAAAAAAACAAAAAAAAATGGACTAAAATAAACAAAGTAAACAAACATAGGTGCAAACAAAGAAGTATAGCATGCGATACCGCCACCCCACACTTAGTCGGGACACTGTCCTCAGTGGAAAATAAATACGAGGAACCTGGTTGGTCGGACTTATCCTCTATGTCTGGGGTCATACCCCTTTGCATTGGAATCATCATCAGAGTTGTCATCCTCAGACGTTCCTCATAAGTATCCCACTTAATTCCAAGCGTGAGTTGAGGTATTTGCTGTGAGGAGGGTTCTCCTTGGTCCTTGCGACTTCTCTTTTTGCCCTTTTGGGGGGTGGTAGCCTTCTCCTTGCCTTGTCTCGCTTTAGGTGCCATTGTACCTGAGACTAGAAATAGTGTTAGTTGCAGCACAATCTCACTTGATACAATCTATAAGCAAGTACTAGGGGTACCACCCCACACTTAGTTTTGTTGCACAAATCAGCGAGGTAAACGTAGTCGATTTACTCAGATTTCGTCGACATACGTTTTAGGATTGTATTCCAACAAGAAAATCAGCATTGTATCAATTATTTGCAGCCATTGGACTACTTTCATGGTAGATATAGCAACACTACGACATAGGGGTTACCACATGGAATCGTTATTCTTACAACAAGCACAACCTCCTAAGTCGATAGGCACTATAATCTTATCCCGATGGCCGGGATAGTCTAACATGTAAGCATCAAAACAACACTCTTAAGCAATATTCATAGCCATATCTATTCAGCAAATATCATAACAATGCTATTGAAACCAAATTCAAGTCGGAAATAAGTCAAGAATTCCCTACGTATATGTTTACTCACATGATTATGTAACAACGATTCAAACACATGAACATCACCAACAATCTTATATGATTTAGCAATTTATAATAAGCATAGCAACGTAGTACTTACAATAAATAAATGAAGAATATGAGAGTACTTACTTGCTTGAAGTTTGTGGAGACGGTGTTGTGAATTGGAAGAGCAAAAGAAGAAAATTTTAAGAAGATTTGGAAGGTTATGTGGCACCTTTAGGGTGTTTTCTAATGTGGTTGTGTTGTAAAACTATGTCCCCTTTATATAGGAAGAGTATGGGTCGGGTTATGACCCATTTACAATCGGATTTGGGGACAAAATCACCACATATGCGGCGCATATCTCTTGGCATATCAATGGCATATGCGGCGCATTGTCCATGGCATAATGGGACATATGCGCCGCATAGTCTATGGCATTTCTAGACATATGCGCCGCATAGTCTATGGCTATGGTCTCAGTATCTCAAATGCCATAGCATAGGCGGCGCATAGTCAAAAGCATACCTAGGAATAGGCGGCGCATAGTGTATAGCACTCTAGATTCCGAGTCCTTAGGCTATAGAATAGGTTGTGCATCGTTCGTGGCCTATTTTTACCAAGGCCTAGCCTTCCTCGAAGCCTATTATGACGTGAGAAAGGCTCAATTCATAGCCTTATGCATCACCATTCCTAACTTTCCGACTTTACCATACAATGCGACCAAATCGTCAATTGCAATCAATCTCCTCGTTGCATACTTCTTGCACCTATTTTTGCTCAAAACCAAATGAAAACGATTAGTACGATGGGTTGCCTCCCACCAAGCGCCTTCGTTTTGGTCGTGGCACGACTCTTATTTATGGATTTGCATTTATCAAAAGCAAAAACAAGTACTAGAATGAAAGAAAGACAAAACGATAAACGATAAAACGATAAAACGATGGGTTGCCTCCCATCTAGCGTCTTATTTATTGTCGTGGCTCGACATAGTTACCTCGAGTACTTAGACTTTGTCGAGGTAAATGGTGGATCGTTTTCTGAAAGGATTTAGACGACAATGAGGCTTACCTGTGGGCATGCGATCTTCTTCAAGATGGTTCATACGTTTCCCCGGAGAGTCTCCAATTATATCATCAATAGTCCAACCCATAGCTCTATTGTATCTCTTCAGAGCAGAGATGAGAGCCTCTACGTGCTGTTCACTTAAATCATCTGCACTCTCCGGAAGTATATTTCTACTTTCCAAGAACACATACCTTAGATAATCGGGGAGCTCTTGTGATTCTAGCATTGGTGGCTCATTAATGAAAGTCTTCGCTGTTGGTGACGGTTGATTCTTGGGATCACAATCCGGTTGCTTAGGAGTATACGGCTCTATTTATGTTAGAGCACCCATAAGTTCTTCATTATCCTCATGCTCAATTTTTAGTGGCGCAACAGATAATGGCTCAACAGTAGGCTGTTTCTCTATAGATAATGCTTTCATATCCTCATGATGAACATCAACTACAGATAACTCATTCATATCGCTGGGCTGCTTCATTGTTTTGCATATATCAAACCGTACCACTTCGTCATTAATTCGAAACAAAAGCTCATTATCTTTCATGTCAATAAGCACACTTCCAGTTGCAAGGAAGGGACGTCCCAAGATGATGGGAACTTCAGAATCCTCCTTACAATCCAGAATAACGAAGTCTGCAGGAAAGATGAATGAAGAAACCTTTACCAACACATCATTCAAGATACCCACAGGTCGTTTTACCGACCTATCAGCCATCACGAGCCTCATATTGGTTGGTGTAGGGTCTCCCAACCCCAACTTTCTGTAGATAGATAGTGGCATCAAATTGATGCTAGCTCCCAAATCGCACAATGCCTTAGCAAAATCCAACGATCCAATTGTGCAAGGAATAGTGAAAGCTCCAGGATCTGCCTTCTTTTGAACTAGCGATCTTGTAGCGACTGCACTACAATGATGAACATTATCCGCCAAGTCATAACTTGCTGCCCGTTTCTTTGTCAAGAGATCCTTCATAAATTTTGCATACCCAGGCATTTGTTCAAGTGCCTCCACCAATGGAACATTAATGGTGAGCTGCTTTAACATATTCATGAATTTGCTGAACTTTGTGTCATCCGCCACCTTCTTCAATCTTTGGGGAAAAGGTGGTGGTGGGTATGGAAGTGTTCTCTCGGTTTTCTTCTCCTCTTGCTTCCGTTTTTCCGCTTTTTCAAGATGCACAGTGCTGGATGTGGCGTCCTTAACGTCAGGAGTAGTAGCTGGGGCATCTTCTCCTTTTGCGTTGTCATCTATGTCCGCAACTTCGTCAATCACTTTCTTGCCTTTTGCTAAAGTTTCCAGCACCTTACCACTTCTGGTAGTGATGGCCATGCATGACCCATCATTCCTTGGGTTTTGCACAGTATCGCTAGGTAAGGTGCCGGCTTTTCTTTGGTTGAGTGCTGCTGAAAGTTGACTGAATTGCTGCTCTAGTTGTCTTATTGCAATGGAATATGAGTTAACCAACTGATTCATTGAAGACAAATCATTCTTCACCTCAGTTACGCCCATATTGGTTGCCTCCACTCCTTTCAGCAGCTTGGCCATCATATCTTCCATAGACATCTTTTCAGAACCAGACGCCTTAGCCTCATAATTTCTAGGAGGAATATACACACCACTCCTGTCTGAATTATTCTTCCAACTACCATGATCACGGTCCTTGTATCCAGATTCATTATAATAGTTCCGACCTTGGTTTCCTTGGGCATTGCCTCGGAAACCCCCTTGATTGTTCAAGTAGTTGGTTTCTTCCTCAGAATCAGATTCATCTCTTCTATGTGGTCCAACGGCCTTAACTTTTTCGGTCTTCCCTGATAATAGATGCTTGGTAAGAAGATTCATTTGCGTCTTCATGTGAGCCATATCTTGATCGCGTTCCTCTTCTCTTCTCCTTTGTTCTGCAGTCATGCCAATAGATAAAGTGGGGCTTGCTACCTCAGAATCCCTGATATGCCAAGCTCTACTTTGCTTTGTCATTCGGTCTAGCATATTGCTTGCCTGAACAAAGGTGAGGTCCATAAATGATCCTCCAGCCGCATTATCAACCACTGGCTTAGTCACTAAATTCAAGGCTCTGTATAATATCTCCATCAAGTGGACATTGGTCATATGATGGTTTGGGCATCGCATTAGCTTCGTCTTGAACCTCTCCCACGTTTCGTAGAGAGCTTCAGTTGGAAGCTGTCGAAAATTGATGATCTCATCTCTCAACTGTGCTCTTTTGGATGGCGGAAAGAATCTTTCTAGGAAAGCGTCTCTCAATTGCCTCCAATTTGTAATAGAATCAGGAGTCAGCCCATTCAACCACATAGTTGCCTCCCCAGACAGAGACAATGGAAATAGACGTAATCGAATTGCATTCTGTCCAACGCCAGGATTGTCGAATGACTTGCATGTAGAAATAAAGTTGATCAGATGCATATTCGGATCATCGCCTGCTAGTCCACCAAATAATCCCTTGAGTTGCAAAAGCTGAATCATGGTGCTAGTGATATTGAACTTTGCTCCAGGTGCCAAGGGAGGAAGAATAATAGCTCCTGTGGAACCAGCTTCGTCAAGATCATCTTCATCATCATCGAACAGCATTGGTACAGTTCGACGTTCAGGCCTATATCTTGCTTGACGATCTCTTCTCTGCATGGGTTCCGCTATCTCAGCAGTATGCCGTGGGTTTAGTAGCTCTTCATCGCCCAGATCCTCATCGTCAGGATTTGTTGCTCGCCTACGATTATCAATATTCTGTTGATGCACTTGAGCAGTCATCCTTTCAATTTCACGTTGTGCCTCCATTGATGCACTGGATAAACCTAAATAAAACAAAAACAACAACTAAAAGTAAAAGTACGAGAATCTTTGACCAAAGGGTCTAGTAATTATCACGAACTTGATTGACACTCGTACTCCCCGGCAACGGCGCCAATTTTTGATAACGCTCAATCTACAGCTCTCGTAGGAGTGTAAAGCGGTCGTTAGCAAATATAGAACCCAACCTGGGTTGGGTATCGATCCCACAGGGAATAGCTTGGTCAACAAGTAAGCAAAATTAATAGACTTTTGGTGCAAGTCTCGTAAGAAGGGGGGATTGTAATAAGTAACCAAAGTAATGAAATAAAAGCTGAAAATAATAAAGTAAAAAGAGAAAGATTGTCACGTTGGTTGTAAACAATGAGAATTGAAGCGTTGGGGTTATGTCCACCTTCTGAGGTATACGTCTCTATTGGATATGAGTGTGTAGAGTCTTGACATGCAATTGCTTATAGAGAATTGTAGTCGATGGTAAATCCAAGCGTCTCTCGACCTAAACAAGGACTATTTCACTTTAACTCTCTCGAGCTTAAAGTGTGTCTAGCGGTACGAATTCTCCAAGAGGTTAGTCCAGTTACGGCACTAGCTTTTTAATAGGAAAGGGTGTCCTACTACCTTGACATTATCTCTTTTCCAGACAAATAACCTTTCTCTCGAACAAGTTAAATGTTAGACTGGCGTTAGTCTATGCGTCTTCTTTTCTAGACAAGTAACCTTTCTCTCGAACAGGTTAGATGTTAGAATGGCGTGTTCTTGTGTTTGCAACCGCAAAGAATGTAGATTTAAGATGAAGAGCGTAATGATATAAGCAATATACTTGTCTTGAACTCACAAACTCACAGCTATAGATAGTAACTCATTCGGCTTCCATAACCCCAACTAAGAGGTTTAGTTACCCATGAATGCGAAGGATATCACGTTTTCCATGGTGTTTGGCGTGAATAGTAGGTGTTTGGCGTGTGGTTTTGGTGATTCCTTAGCAAGTAACGATTCTCTTGTTGTGGAATTTAAGAATAGAAGAATAGATTAGAAGTGTTTGTAGTGGAAGATGAGAAGGATGGAAGAAAATTGATTGTTGAATTGATAGTTGAAGAATGTATAAAACTCTCTAACATGATAGGGTATTTATAATACTCCTATCCTACTCCTACTAAGCTAATGAAATAAATAACTAAATCCTAATATACTAATGAAATCCTTAACCCAAATGTACTAGGGTAAGGTTACAATATCATAATCCAAGTAGAATAGTGAAATACATAACCTAATTGTACTAGGTTAATGTATCTTTGTAAAAATCCAGCTTTGTGTCTGTAAGTCCCCAAAGTCTTCAGAAATGTTGTTTTAGCCCGGGACAGATTTTTCATGCAGCAGATTTGGTCCTTTAGGCGTCCAGCTCCTTTCTACTTCGTTTGTGAGCTTTCTTTTGCGTCAAGTAAGCCATAAAATGCTGTATTTTGCATCATTTATACCTGAAACTTTCCTAATCATGTTTGTTAGCTCATTTACAGGAAAAAGGACTAAAAGTGCATGAAATAGATAAGTAGTTCTCAAAACTAGGCTAAAATATGGGCAAAATATATTGATATAGGCGCGTAAATTCGCCTATCATCATCTGTGCACCGTCTGTGCATAAAAAATTCTACACTAACAACTAACTTGACCTGCTATTGTAGGTTGCCCAATTATTTATATAAAAATTAAAAAAGAAAAAATTAGGTAACCTCTAATAGCAAGTCAAGTTCACCTGATAGTGTAGAATATTTTCTACACTAACGATGCACAAAACTTAAATTCTTTATGTTATGCATGTAACTAATAAATTCACATCTCCATTTTTTTAGCAGATGTTTCATATTTGTTTTATGTCTTAAGCTATTATATTAGTCCATGCCCTATCCCGATGGGTCTTTGATTTGCTCCTATCCTAGCTTTATAATCCACCAGTCTTCTCTAGTTTTTGAAAACCCTTCGGGGGCTTAGCCCTCTTTTCCCACCTGGGTGTGAAGTTCAATGGCTTCCATCATTGACGAACACCTTATATAAGACAAAGAAATGAAGAGCCTATGCCACATATAGACTATAGTGAAATACTTATAACATACTTATCTTTTCCTATCTAGGCCATGGAAATGCACTTGCCACCTGTTCAGTCCCTTCTTCGATTCGAATGTGCTTCGAAATTTTGGAAGATAATAATTTCAGAACACTATAAAATAAGATGAAGCATTGCAATCATGCCAAGAATAACCAAAATTCTTGTAAATATCATATTCTATGCGATAAGGTTGGTACATTGTCGTTCTATTGTTCTTCTTTATCATTCGATAGCTCTTACAGACTGAGATATGACTCAACTAGTGGTGACTATAAGATTGACAACACGTATAATGGTTGCAACCCACATAGTAAAACCCTTCAACTTTGATAGCCATCCATGTGACATTCACAATCGTGTATGTTACTTATTATCTAGACTCTTCGACATTTCATCATGGCACATTTCATTGGATCATTATAGATATTTTATCTAAGTATCTATCAAGTGGGTCGGCCCGGGCCAACCCGGAACCGGCCCTATAAAATTAACTGGGTTGGGGTTAAGTGGGTCGGGCCAGTCCGGACTGAACAGTAAAAATTTCTAAAACCATCCTAACCCGGCCCACTTAACCCAACCCGGTCAAATCCGGTCAAAAATTAAAAAAAAAAACTTTTATTCAATATAAACAATATATACCCACCTATATACATTTTAAATATGTTAAATAATATATATACACTATATATATAGTATATACTACATTAAAATTTAAAAAATATATAAACATACACACAATTACACATATATATGCACCATTCAATATATACGACTATACATATTACTTTAAATAAAACATATACTTCAACATCTATGTACTACAATATATATAAGTATATATATTATAGAGTTATATACTAATTTATAAAACATATACACATGTATACATTAAATATACATGTCTATAGAAGATATATACACAAATATACGCACCATTCAATATATATATATACTAGTTTAAGTAAAACATATACTACAATATATGTATATACAACAATATATATATATATATATATAGTTATATAGTTATATACTAATTTATACAACATATACACATGTATACATGAAATATATATATGTCTATAGAAGATATATACACATATGTACTACAATATATATAGTTATATACTAATTTATATAGCATATACACATGTATACATTAAATATACACGTCTATAGAAGATCTATACACAAATATACGCACCATTCAATATATATGTTCTAGTTTAAGTAAAACATATACTACAATATGTATATAATACAATATATATAGAGTTATATACTAATTTATAAAACATATACACATGTATACATAAAATATACACATCTATAGAAGATATATACACAAATATATAAAACATATGCTACTTAATATAATAAATTAATAATAATACAAGGTAGTAAACTAATAATATATTAGAAGTAAGTTTTAAATTTAAACTAGAAATTCAATTTAAATAATTAAATGAAAAAAATTATAAAGTAAGGACTAAGGAGGAGTGAATGAATGTTGAATTTTATTGATTGTGATTTGCGAAATGATCCAAAATTTATAATTTACATGAATGAAAAATATACAAATTATGCATAATTTTTTTTCAAATCGTTTATGTTAATATTAACGGGAACTTGCATAGGATAGCCAAAGTCAACATGGGTAAAATCATGCATTGGACTTGATTCTGCTGAGTTCTCCTGTGAATACATAATTTCTTCACGTTTTAGCTCGTCGCTTGGCTCCGGTTCCATTCCTTAGTTTCTTCTTTCCTCTCAGATCCAATCTCTGAGGCAAACTAGAACATTCATTGCATTGGTTCCCAATGAGTGTCGATTGTCTCCAAGTTGTTGTCGTCCCTGACTAAAGGCGTTCTCTGATGTAACAGATGACATTGGAACATTCAAGATGTCTCTAGATAATCTTGAAAGCATGTGATATTGTGTTTCATTACTCCTCCACCAATCCAACGTGTTGATCCATCGTCTGCGATCCTCTGGCGGCGATCGAAGATAATATTTCAGCTCTTCCCGATAAGTTGAGGTGTAAGTTCTCTCATCAACACTGTTCCAACACGGTAAATCATAAAAGGAATCAAAAAAATCACTATGTGTCGGCCTTTTAGAAGATGATGGCTCCTCGGGAGGATGAGAAGCGACAGTTGGAGTGATATTTGTAGGTACGGCTAAGTCAAATAAATTAGGAGGAAAGATCATTTGGCCATTGCCTTTGCAATAAGCTCCTCCTCATATCAAGTTTATGGTTTCTCATTAAACACAAGATCATTAGGAAATAGGATCATTAGGAGGAGCTTATTATGATATTCTTATCTATTTACTAAGGTCGAGTTTCGTCCTTGCCTGATGGTGAATCTTGTCTATGCAATTCGAGGATCGATCTCCTTTTGGCCCCACTAAATCGAAGTGACCTTACAATTAGGTTTATTAAGGTTTCGAAACATTTGTGAGTCATATTCAATATGTTAAGGAGATTTTCTTTACCCTTTTTCGTAATTAAAATTAACATGGATTGAGTAATTTTTTTTTCAATCTAAGCTTGGATTTGAAGTTGTAATCATTAGGAATATCTAAATTCTTTATAGATCATGAATCTTTTTTCTATCTCAAAATAAAAAATTTAAGGAATTCGTATAATCTCAACACATTGAGCAAATTTCATCAGAAAAACAAAGATAAACATAATTATACTGCAATTGCATTATTCACCATATATACTTTTCAAAGAGGGTTTCAATTTCCCCAACATTTATAAATTATTCATTTGACAATTTCTATAACAATACATATACTAACAACAAATCATAAAGTGCTTGTATCCTCCTATAGTTACAATATTTTTTTTTCTAGACAATTTTTTTTAATTGCTGGCAGTATCACATATATATTGTAAGATCATCTAAAATACTAAATTCACCTAGCAAAAACCCATAATTATCCACAATTGGAACTCCCAATTTATGTGAATATTTTACTTGTTGATTTTCTGAAATTTTCACCCAAGTCCCCATCATTAATTCTTCATCACTTTCTTCAACCCCATTTGATGTATTCATATTCTCATCAACACTCATTGACTATTTTTCTAAAAAATCATCAGTAACACAAGATTCTTGATCAGATTTTTAAGAAATCTGGCCATTTTTTGCACTTTTAGCCATCACTAATTCTTCAAATTCAAGCTTCTTAGACTCGTAATTTTTCGAAGCGTCTTCAGCCGTAACAAAAGTACCCAACCAAATCATTTTATTTTTCAATGGGTGTTTAATTTCAGCACAAAATTTCCCATTTTTTCTCTTGCATACCCCAATAGGGTACAATCTGACACAAGTATTCTTTGATATGCTTTTGTAGGATTTCATGATCAAAGTTTTGAGAGGGAAAAAGGGGGCAATTTCTGTAAATAACAAAGTATTAAAAAAAGCTTGGGATGTGAAGAAAAAAATAATAAATAGTGAACACTTATATAGAAGTAATTAGAGAACCAATTAAGCAAACTTTTATTCTCTTTCTATTTGGAAAATGATTTAACAAAATGAGTAAAGTATTGATTGAGAAATTGTTGCATATTATTAGTCACTTTATTTATTAGTATCCTAATTTGACACTGAATATTCAAATCTCTAAATTTGGTAGGATACCACATTTGGGAGTGCAAAGCCTAAAAGGTAAGTGTTTTGGAATAAGGTAAACTCACCATTTTACCTTACATTCTAACATTTGCACTGATGACATTAACTTCTTAATAGACAAGGTAAAAACTTGTGTTTACTTAGTCCCTTTTGGAATTTTATAATATTGGGGTGCCCTTTTGAAATTTTGACTAAAACAACTTGCCTTTTAGGCTCCGGACTCCCACATTTGGTCCAGTATTAAATGAAATACAATTAATTTTGACGAGTCTTATCTTTATCTCACGAGTTAAAATAATATTCACCATTGTATATAAAAAAAAGGTTATTCGACTATGAATAAATTTCTTTTAAAGAATCAATTGATGACATGACCTGGTTAATATTATATTTAATTTACTAATATATGTTAAGCTGTAATAATAATGGTGGAAATATCTTCATACTTTGCGATAATTTAATCCTTATGTCTATTTTTTTATCATCCGATATTTCATATCCGCTTTATATCTTGAGTTATAATAATTATGAAAAGATTTTTACACTGTGTATAACTAATAAATTCATACCTATTTTTTTTTCAGTGGATGTTTCATATTTTTTTTATATCTTAAGCTATTATAATTGTGGAAAGTACTTTATGTTATGTGAATAATTAAATTTTTTTCTCATTTTTTCACTCGATATTTCATATCATTTTGATGCCTCAACTAGTTTGTATTTAAGTCGTGTCTGATTATCTTTTCGTTATTTATATTTTAGGTTGAACTAAACTACTATAATTCATCCCTGCCTACAAATTAGTTGACAATGTTTACAAAACTTACAAACAGAAGTTAATATATTTATATTTATTGTATATTCTCTTAAAATGATTTTAAAAAAGGAAGTACTACTTATCAAGAATTGCAAAATCGTTGAATAAAGATCATTAAAAGAAAAAGCATCTTCTGAAGATTTTTTTCATTCTCAACGCTCGAACTCCGACAATCTAATATAAAAGTTTTCATAATGAAATTAATTTAAGTTTTCATCGAGTGTATATGTTTTAGCTTTTATGTATGAACGAATTAAGATAAAATAAGATGGGAAGATTAATTATAACATGGCCCTACATAATTAAGTACTATAAATTATATTTGAAGAGAATCTTTCCTATTTTCTATTGGTTTTTATAATATTAGTAAAGCAATATCTTTGGAGCTTTAAATGTTTTTCAATATATGTATCCCAATTTTATCTATATCTATAATCTATATTATATTAAAAGTGTGAAGACCCTTAGAAAAATGATTTGAACTTTTTGCTCTTCATTAAAAGTCTCCGCTGTAAATAAAATCGTCTTTTCACATCATTATTTTATTATATAATTATATTTATAATATTAATTCCTACATTATATAAAACTAATAATTCTTAAAATATATTAAAATACAATATAATATATGGCAATCCCTCCCCCCATTTTCACGTTATGGTCCTAAAAGGAAAATTAAAGCTACCGTAAATACTTTGGTTATTTAAAAACATAATATACTACCTTAAATAATTTATAACATAATTGATTGTTACTTTTTTCAAAAGACAAAAAAAAAATTCCTTATTTAAAGAATCCTTTTCTTAGAAGAAAAGAATTCGAACTTCTATAAATTGATTATTATTTCTTTCACATCAACCGCGAGATATTATTCTCCCAATATTACAGTTTTTTTTATATCAGTCATATGTAGATTTAATTTATTACTCATTATATTTTTATAATTTTCTTTGTTATCATCGTTCAAGATTTCTTTGTTTCTTGATGATATAACAAAAAATTAAATAATAAATATTTGTATTATTCTTCATCTTTCTCTATTTTTTTTCTATTTTGTGTTGTAGATATATACATTTCAATAGTTTATAATAAGGTATTTCAGTTATATTTTCTATAAATTTTGCACTGTTAGGCTATCACTTTATGATTTTTTTGTAATTTATAATTAAAGAATTCTAAAATATATGATGAATAAATTTCTCTTTTTTATTGTCATTAAAGTTTTTTTTGCTTCTTGTTGATGTAAATAAAAATTAAATAATAAATATGTGTATTATTCTTCATCTTTCTCAATTTTTATATTGATAATAAATATCTTTTTTTTTCTATTTGTGTTGCAGGAATATGCAGCTTCTCAAAGGTTTATATCCAAATATTTTTTCATGTATATTTTCTATAAATTTTGTATTGTTAGACTATGACTTTATGATTTTCTCGAAATAATTAAACAATCCTAAAATATATGATAGTAGAAAAATAATTACTTTAGCTCCAAAAGAATTATTATTTTAATAATTTATTTGTGCACGGAAAAGGGGTATTACTAATTCCATAACGTATATTTTCTACAAATTTTGTATTGTTAGACTATGACTTTATGTATTTCTATATGATTAATAATTAAAGAATCCTAAAATATTTGATAGTAGAATAATAATTACTTTAGCTCCAAAAAAAAAATTGTTGTTTTAATAGTTTATTTATGCATGGAAAAGGGGTATTACTAATTCCATAACGTGTATTGTAAAATTAATTATAGTAAAACATACAAATAAAAAAAAGTAACATAGCGAAAGTCTTAAATAGTAAAGAAAAATAAAATTTTGCATAGTTTGGTGATTTTCTTTGAAGTAAAAATTATTGAATTTGAATTTTTATAAATTGAGAATTATTCCTTTTTGCGACAATATGACAGGAAACAAAAATAGGTTAAAGTTATTTTTGAGAAAAAATGTGGCAATGAGTTATCATATTTTTTCTTTAAGTATAGTTTTTATCTTAAAAGTTTTAAGACAACACGTAGTTCATTTACTGTTATTTAATTATTTTTAATAAAAATAAAATTGCACACAACAAAAAGGAAAAAAAGTTTTAATTATAGTATCCTATTACAAGTAGAAATCTTATTGAAATATCCCTATTTTAGAAGAATTCGTCAAAAGGAAAAAAGAACAATACAATCACTAGCAAACATTTAAGCTAAATATATTATTCCTTTTAAGAGGTACTTTTTTTAATTAATATTTTTTCACTAATTTTATATTCCTCCAGTAAAAAGATTGAATTATATATAAACATTAAAAATAGTCCATATTTCATTCAGACAAGAAATCATAGTATTTAATACTTCTAAATTAATTAGAATTTTATCATATATAATTTTTTTCTACAATTCTATTTAAGTAAATGAGCTTTGAAGGTGTGGTATATTACACTTTCATCAATTTCAAGTCTATATTGTAGATGAATGAGTGTTTGATCGCGCTTCAGGTTTAATTGTATTGTTTTGATATATTGTAAAAGAATGTTTGATTTGACTTTAAAGAATTATCTAAGTAAAAGGTTAGGTTTAATTTTATTGTTCCAATATCTCGATTATTGTAGTTTATGTTCTATTAGTATCTGTTGTTTTTTCTACCTAATACAAGTGGTAGATAACGTTCGGTCGGGCTTCGAGGAATTTTTATGTAAAACTTAGGTTTAACGCATTTTCATGATATCTCGATCATCTTATTATTTTGTTGTATTTTAAAGGTGGTATATGAATGTTCGAGCTTTGAATGATTTTTTTGTAAATGTTAGGTTGATATCTCGATCATCGCTTTATTTTGTTGTATTTTACAGATGGTAGATGAATGTTCGAGCTTTGAATGATTTTTGTGTAAATGTTAGGTTTAATCATATTATTTTGTTGTAGTTTTCAATCTATTACTATCCATTGTTTTTGTTATTATTATCCGTTAAGTGACGCTGGAAAACAAGCTTTTATTTACGTGACTATCTTTAGTCTTTAAAGCCAATTGCTATTTTTTAATAAATTATTATATATATATATATATATATTATTTCAATGGCTCGACATGAAGTACACATGTAATGCACGTACACTTGACCAGTAATCAATAAAAGTAGAAAGTTATGAACTTTAATATGAACCTCAAAATAATTATGGAGTTGTTCAAACACCAGAATTTTATAAATGAAGATTAAGAAAATAATTAAATATGATTTTTTGGATTTAATTTGATTTTGTAAATCTTAAACAATTTTTGAATTCGGACCTTTTTATACTAAATTAGAATCTTGTCATATATTGAGAAAATCCAACAATTTATATAATAATACGTTAAAATTATTCCCTTAATAGCATGGTGGTAGGATGAAGAACCGTTGAATATTTTAACTTGATTTAAAAAAAAAATTGGAGGAAGAATAGTTGTATAGAAAAGGGAAATTTTCGAGCAGAAATAATTTTATCAACATATATCAATCCAAAAATTAAAAATTTTACCAAAAATAATTTAATATATTAAGTTGGCCACCCTTTATTCATCATAATTATATCTTTGCCTGATCCAATATTAACCATCTTGAGATTGCATTTATGTAATTTTTAATTTTATTAAAAGTCCAAAATTATCCAAATGGTTATAGAGCCAATACATTAGCTTATTAGATCATTGATATTGTTGTCTTCTTTTAAAAGAAAAATAAAGAATTTCATCCTTGAAAAGGTTTCTAATCATTCCAATGAAATACTTTTTTTTTTTTCAAAAAGGTACTTTCTCAATTTATTTATTTTTTGTTAAAAAAGGTACTTGGTCAATTTGTTAAAACGACAAAAATTAAGGAATAATTATTGCCACAACTATCAACTATTGTACTATCAATTATTTGGTACAAATACGATATAAGTATATGGGATAAAAAGAGAAAAAAAAAACTCCCTAGGACTTGGACATACAATAATGTGTCGATTGGTTTATAAACAAAGTTGTGCATTAATTAGTAATATAATGATTGTAATATAAGAATTAATAACATAGAAACTGAAATTCAAGAAATTAGTAATGTGTATTTATCATCAAACAATTGATGTATTAAAAACTAGTGAATTGGTTCGCAAAACTCTTATTTAATTATGACATAATATTTTTTATTGAATATATAAATTAAAACTTTTTTAGTCCTCAAATTTAAACGGATTAGATTTTTATTACCAAAAGAAAAAATATATTGCATTATATATAAACTCATTACTTTTCTACTTTTCATCAGCAAAATAATTTGAGTTATTTTGAAAGAATGATTTCAAATGTATGATGAAGAACATTATTGCTCGTAGCCGGTTCATGCTTATGCAAAGACTATTTATGCTTAAGCACTCTATTTATTTTTGAGACTTCTATTAGTCCGTAGGTTAGGATGAATAAAAAATTCAATAAAGCGAAAATTCTCAAAAAGAATAATAGAAAAATGAGAAGTGTAAATATTAATAATACAAAAATTATGCACCATCTTATTGATTTCTGTATATATATAATGTTTTTGAAAATATATCTACAAATTCAAGAAAAGGATTGCACACTGAGTTAATTAATATTTCTAATGAATCTTTTTAGCACTACTAATATAAGTTAAACAACATAATCCACTTCAATTCTATCTTCACGTTATACCAATTCTAAATAACTATTTGTGTTATTCACACATTTAATTCTTCGTCATTTTAATAAAGTGCAAAAATATTAATTTTTTATATGAAAAAAGCTTAACATATATCAAATATTATTAGTCATCACTCCTTTTCTTTTTTTGTTCTCATTCATCCCTCCTCTCCTCTTACTCACACCATCATAGCCATATTTTTTCTTTTTAGGAATTTGTTGTATTGATTAATCCTCACAGTATGTCATATATAGTATTTCTACGTTTCATTTTTTTCAATTAAATTAAATTCTCGATCATTTGCTCTGTAAATAACTATCACATTTGTTATATATTGCATTAATCAAATAAATATTACATTTATTAAATATTGAATTCCTCTAGCAGGTTATAAGAAACATAAATAGTAGGTTGGCTAATTAATGACTTTTGAAATTTTCAATGAAAATAGGTTGTTCTTATTTTTCAGCATTGTTAAGGAAATTAAAGAAATGATTTTTTATTTTTTAAAGTTTTTCTAAGTACATATGGCACATAAAATAGAATTAACAGAGGCCATCACCAATCATTTTTTTTTTCTTGGTTTCCCATGGTATCCCCAAAATTGGCAGCCGTGAGACTAATCATTCATTCCTCTATCAGCGCACTAAGTGGTAGGGAACTGGCCACAAAGTTTACTCCATTCGCCAGAGGCGGGGATCGAAACTCCGACCTCTAGCTTAAGGGACATGCCGCTGAACCACCATGCCAACTTTGGTTGTTAATCACCAATCATTCTTAGTATTTGTTGTGTGCATTTATTGCTATATTTATTTTTTGGCTTTTAGAGTACACTACGTAAAAATGAATTTAAAATATAAATAATATAAAAAAAAAAAGATAAATAGGAATGTTGATCATAAAGAGATGTCATATCATCTTATCTATATCAAACTTGATATGTATATATAAATTTATTACTATGCACTATATATGTCGATATAATAGATAAATGAAAAGTTTAATAAAATGAACAAGTAAATACTAAGAAAAATATAACTTCTTCATGCACAACACAATTTCTTCAAGTGTATTTAATGGCGAAGTTAGACTTTCAATTATGTGTTCGACTATATCCAATAACTTTGATCCAGACCTTATTATCTTGAGAAATAAAATTTCGAACTCGTAAACTTGAAATCTTGATTTTGTTTCTGCAATATCTCAGAAAATGACAGTCATAATTGCAATTGCAAAATGCCCATAAATTATCAGACGGAAGAAATAATATATTCAATTGTTGGATCAATGCAATTGCAAATAAAAATGAAAAGCAGCAGCAGCAGAAGAAGAAGAAGTCTTTCTTTTCCACAGAAAATAGAACCTTTTTTTTTGGGAGGGGGGGGACCTTAGCCATCAACCTTACTATTGTGATTCTTGTTGGTACTCTTTTGACACAATTTATAAGCAGGCAACACCACTCTTCTTCTTCATTAACTATAGAAAATGAAAAGAGGAGTTATAAGAAACTGTACAATTAAAAAATTAAAGTTTCTCATTTAATTGAGTAAATATCTAAGTGATTTTGAATTTATTTTTCAAATAAGATAAACAAAAGAAAAGAGAAAAAAATTCAAATAAATAAGAAAAAAATATATAGAAATGAAGACCATAGAGAGATGTCACACCACCTTCTCTATGTTTCTCCTTTATTATTATATACTAGTGAATAGGTTCGTGCTTTGCGCGATGTGTAAGACGTTGTTGAATTTATATAAATTTTTTTTATAATAATAAAATTTTGATGAGCTACCTTATCGAATGAAGATAAATTATTGAGAAGAAAGATACTTAACATGTAAGAACTTCAACTTTTCATTCATACTTAAATATTTTTCATAAATATTACTCAAGTATTATAAATGATAATATTTATTAGAAATCATAATTAGAGGCAAATCATATACTTAATTCGAGCTTGTCTTACCTAATCTTATTTATTTGTTGTTTTATACCTAATGGGTTAATTATGTAAATAAGAATATTTATAGTTATTGTAGTGATAAGTAAACGTTATATATAATCAAAGATTTTTTTGTGTGTTACATAATTCCTCTCGTCTGCTATTAATTAGAGAATTTACATAAGTCCTTTCATGTAATCCATTTTTATTTTATTGTTTTTCATCCATATTTATTTTACATTTTTCTCTTCTTTTTTTTTTTTGTATTTTTTCCTACTCTATCCTATTAATTTATCTTATGTTAAATTAAATATTAAAAATCTAAAAACCTCTTAGTTTTCTCTATAATCAATATATTAATATATATATATATATATATATATATATATATATATATATATATATATATATATATATATAAAGGAGAAATAAGACAAGGATGATGTGACACCTCTCTATGGCCACCATTCCTATTTATCCTTTTTCTCATTTTTTTGAAAAATTTTCACCATTTTTTGCATTGATCAATTTGTTTAATAAATAAAAAATTATGATATTTATTATATTCAATTATATCTCATGAGTTACAAAAAAACCTCCATCCATTTACATTCTCTATTTAAGTAACATATTCCTTCAACTTTCTTCTATCAAATTCTTATGACTTTAACAATCTATATATAGGCAATGGTTTACTTAGAAGACAACATTGAATTTTGTAGTCATGATTAAAAAAAAATTAAAAATTGAATCCATCAAATATAGATTCTGAATCCACCTCTTCTTGGTAATGCACCATGTTCTTGAGGTCTTAGACTATGCAAGTAATCAAGAACATGTATATCACCTCCCTTAGCTTCTAAACAACAAAACTTTACACCTGCTAACTGCATTTGTTTTTTTTATTCAAATTGTAAATATCTCCTTTCACTGGATTTGGTTAAAAAGTAAAATCATAGAGCAATTATGTACACATATTTCTGTGGAAATTCTTTTGTCACCTTATTGTTTTCATATGTGAATTGTGCTATTTCAGTACTATTTTGTTAAAGGGAAAAAAGTTCAATCTCACAGATCGTGTAGTTAGTTTTCAAATCTCTAAACATTATTTTTTTAAAATGAAAAATCTATATACATCTAATGTATTTCATATTTAGTCTAATTGACTCTCGTAGAACAAAAATGCAATAAAATTTTGAGACGTAAAGAAAGAGAAAAAAATGTTACACTACAAACATAAAAATTGTTCAGCTTGTTCAATTGGTTTTTCTTTCCAAAGAACAATAACTTTTTTGTCTTCTCTTCTGCCCAAAGAATACTTCTTGCTTCTCTGAACAATATTCTACTATTTGTTTAGATTCAGAAGGCTTGTTATATTCACTAAAATTATTTGCATACAATCTTGCGAAAAAAGGTGGAGCAAACATCACAACCTTAAACCAAAGAATCACACATCTAGTATTTTTACTTGGATGGATCATTTTGGACGAAGATGAAATTGGCAATGACAATAGTACCGATGATTTCGCCAAGAATAGCAGCGAGGCTAGTTAACAAACTCCATTTTCTGTGTGCCATCCTTTGATCTTCTTCTTTCAAAATTCTTTAATCTCAATATCGCCATATCATTTTCCCTTGAAACAGGTCCATTTGAACACGCTGAAGATGACACAAATATAAATTTTACTATCAAAAAATATCCATGAACACATGAATAAATATCACAAGATAAACTTAACTATAGATACAAAATAATAAAATGAAAATATGAACATCTTTGAACTTGAGTGCATGATTAGCAAATGATTATAAATGTGAAATATTCAGCAAAATTCAATCAATTCTAAATCATACAAAGTAAAATGTCCAATGTTCAAAACCACATATAATGAAAACTTACTAACTTTAATGTGAAATATTCTGTAAAATTCAATCAATTCTAAATCATACAAAGTAAAGTGTTCAATGCTCAAAACCACATATATTGAAAACTTACTAACTTGAATTTTTTTCTTTTGCGTTCAACCATGGCTACAAAGTTCAATGTTGTCTTCTAAGTAAACCATTGCCTATATATAGATTGTTCAAGTCATAAGAATTTGATAGAAGAAAGTTGAAGGGACATGTTACTTAAATAGAGAATGTAAATGGATGGAGGTTTTTTGCAACTCATGAGATATAATTGAATATGATAAATATAATATTTTTTTTTATTTATTAAACAAATTGATCAATGCAAAAAATGATGGAAAAAATTAAAAAAAAGGAGAAAAAAGATAAATAGAAATGGTGGTCATAGAGAGGTGTCACATCATCCTTATCTTGTTTCTCCTTTATATATATATATATATATATATTGATTGATTAGTATACAATTTGTGCAGTACTTGAGCGTTAAGATTTGTTCCTAATTCATATATTACAAGTAGATGTATAATTTTAGTACACATGAAATGCTGCGTAATTGGTATATGTATTATTAATATGAGTAAATTAATACAAGTAAACAAAAATTGTATTAATAATATAAGTTGAAACAAAGAAGAGCATAAAACCTTTCATTATTTTATGAAATTCGACATTAGAATAAGGGTGTTAAGTGGGCCGGGCCGAGTCAATTCGGTATCAGCCCGTGATACTTAACCGGGTTGGTGGCCCGGGCCGATTTGAGGTTAAGTGGGTCGGGTCGGGTTCAACAATAAAAAATTTTAAAATAACCCTAACCCAGCTCACTTAACCTAACCCGATTAAACCAACGTAAACCCAGTCAAATCCGGTTAAAAAACCGGTCAAACCCATTTAAAAACAAAACAAAAAAAATTCAATATACACTACATACACAACAATTATATACAGAACAATTAGATACACTATATACACTCCAATATACACTATATACTTTTTAATAAATATATACACAATTATACATATATACGTACCATTCAATACATACGACTATACGTACTACATTAAATAAAACATATACTACAATTGTACAATATATATACACACTACAATACATATATATATATATATATATATATATATGGTTATATACTAATTTATAAAACATATACATATTTATACGTTAAATATATACGTTTATAGAAAATATATACACATATATACTCACCATTCAATATATATGTACTACTTTAAATAAAACATATACTTCAATATATATATATATATATATATATATATATAGTTATATATAGTTATATACTAATTTATAAAATATATACACATGTATACATTAAATATATACTACTTTAGAAGATATATACACATATATATGCACCATTCATTATATTATATATGTACTACTTTAAATAAAACATATACTACAATATATATATATATATATATATATATATATATATATATACACTAATTTATAAAATATATACATATTTATACGTTAAATATATACGTTTATCAAAGATATATACACATATATACGCATCATTCAATATATATGTATTACTTTAAATAAAGCATATACTACAATATATAAATATATAGTTATATACTAATTTATAAAACATATACACATGTATACGTTAACTATATACTACTTTAGAAGATGTATACACATATATATGCACCATTCAATATATTATATATGTACTACTTTAAATAAAACATATACTACAATATATATATATATATATATATATATATATATATATATATATATATATATATATATAGCTATATACTAATTGATAAAACATATACACAAGTATACGTTAAATATATACGTTTATAGAAGATATATACACATATATACTGTCACGCCTCAAATCCTATTGGGGCGGACTGGCACCCGTAACCGAGGAGGCCCGGGAGAACCAGCTCATAACCTCATACTTCCCATGCATACCTCTATGACAACCCGAAATTCGGACAGCATCATGTCACATATAAAAGGAAAACCTGTATAAGCTCGAGCACACATATATATGTATATACAATACTTGGCCGTTGTAGCCATCACGTCTATTAACAAAACACCACCTTGACTGTACATTAGGTCTACAAAGCCTCTAGACAATGCGCAAAGTTTAGCTGAGGTCGGGACACACCCTGCCATATAACTAAATCTATACAATACCAAAAGTGACTGGATATGACACGGAAAGCCCCGAAGCAAACTGGAGCTCACCAAAAGCAGCTGGGTATCCTGGCTCCTACTTGTGCGGTGTATGAGCTGAGGTACCTGTGCCTGCAGCATGAAATGCAGGTCCCTCGCGGGGGACGTCAGTACGAAATATGTACTGAGTATGTAAAGCTGTAGATAAATCACATATAATATAGGAGCTCAATAGAAATCAGAAACAAATGAATAAATCGTAATAGGAGTGGACCACACTTACTAGAACTTGTGACAACCTGTACATTGTATTTATTCAATCACTTTACCTTCGTTCTTATCATATTTGTAATCATTACTGTACTGTACTGTGACCATTAGACTGCCTCCAGTACATATCAACTGGGATCAACCCATGATAGGCTTATGCCCTTGGGATACCACCCATAAACACATAACTAGGGATCGACCCATGATAGGCTTATGCCCCTGGGATACCACCCGATAAGAGAGAACTTCCATCACTTAGTTCAATTAATCTTTGAGATTGTTATTTCGGTCGCCACCACATTTTTGATACTTTGAAACAATGATACATCAATAAGAGACATATAAATAGACCATCAATGCAATAACAATGAAGTAAGAACTCATTGGCACATCAATAAAGTGTTTTGGAGTCATCAATGCCATAACAATGTAGTAGGAACTTATTGGTATATCAATGAAACGTTTTGGAGTCATTAATAGCACATGGATCTTGTTCGAGTAACCGGATACCTTCTGACATTCAGTAGTGCAATAAATATGTAAGATTTGTGTCACGACCCGAGCCTAGGCCCTAGCCATGACGAGCATCCCGAACCATGAAGGCCCGAAACACCCATTCTCTATCTGGTTATCATGCACAACATTCGTAATCATAATAAAATGCGAAATTGAAACTGAGTACGGAATACATGGTCAAGTTCTGCAACATTTCTGAATAATACTATCTGACATCAGTCTGCGAAATCTCTACTAAGAACACAAACATCTGTCTGAAAAGAAACTGGGACAAGGCCCCCCAGTAAACCAAAAACATAATAAAGAAGATAATGTCTGACATAATTAGGCCTTCTGAATAATAGAAGGCTCACCACTGCGAGATCAAGTCTGCAAATCCGAGAATGTCTACTGAGTAGCTGGACCCCTAGACTGTGCCTCAGGACCTGGAAGAGGGGGGGGGGTTAGCACAAAAGTACTGACACGCGAAGCAATCCAAAAATAGTATAATGGAACATACATATACATATATATATATATATATATATATATATTAAGTGAAAGCAATTTTTCATCAAGACATCATGTATAAAACTGTTTTCGAAAAATACATGGGCCCTTTCTGAAAACATGTAACCTGCCTGTTCATTTCAAATCAAGATCTGTGTTTTACTTCTGAGTTAGGTGGTATTGCCCTACAAGTCTGATATTCCACGGGCTGTATGGAATCCGCCATTGACTCAGCGGGGAAGCCCCCAACTCAAGTGTGCCTCAAGGGTTGGAGTGTCTGAGTCTGATACGCCACAGGACATTTAAGTCAGCGCATAATAGTGTACCCGGGTCGGCAAACCACGGTTTTAGGCAATGAGTCGCTTGAACTCAAGCCCTCTTCGGGGAACCACCTAATATCTCTGTATGCCCATTTTTAACCTTTTCTGTACATGCAACATTCTGAATGTCTAAAATCATGAAAGTCTGAAATGTCTGTCAGTCTGAGTCTGATATGGCGTTAGTCTGAATTGGTATCGTCATACCAAGACATTGAAAGTCATGATTTTTCTGAGCCATAATGTATTAAGCAAGAGCTTTCATTCAAAACATAGTTTAGACCACCAAAACATGTAACTGATGTAAAGAATTTCATATTCCGAAACTTAAAGTTCAATTCATGCAGAAATTTCATCAAACACCTGGTGGTCAAATGTCTTTAGCAAGTTCATGTATTCAAAATTGAAACACATTCATTCATATATGTATATAAACTGTCAAATCGCTTTGGAGATGGTCAAAAGACCAAAACAATGATGTTAAAACATCTTATACATAAATATATATACATAATTAAAAACCCCATTCTAAAACATGATTTTTTTCTATGCCCATGAGAATTTAGAAAAAGTCCCGCGTACCTTGTTCTCCACGAATTTTGGATGTCTATCGAAGCCTACGTCGAGAGGATTCCAAATCTGTAATTTGTTTCACGAACTCGTGGTTAAATCTTGAGTTGCTTGGGTTTTAATGTTGAAACCCTAAGGAGAGTTCTTGAGCAAATTTGAAGAATATAATGATATTTTGGCTCTTTAGGGATTTAATCCCGTGTTTAAGTTGATAGGAGAATGAGTATTTACGGAAATGCCATTAAAAATCCGGATGGACTGAACATTTTGGCCGGGCGCGATCCAGCAGGCGGCGCGGGCTAATCGCGCGCTGCCACTGGATCGAAATCCAAACGAGGCCTTAGGCTCGTCCAAAAATTCTGAATTTTCTCCGAGACATACTACAACCTTGCCCCATCGTAACGCAACAAAAAAAATCCAAAAATGAAGGTCGGGAAGGTCGAGAAGTTGTATCCCGAAGGTTGCCAGCTAAGAATGAGTCTAAGTCATTTCAACACTTAGAAGAATTTAAAACTTAAGTCTAAAGCTCAGAAATTACAGTCTAATACATGCGTGACTTTTATGGGGTGTTACAATTTGAAAAACAAGTAAGTATTGGAATTTCCTGACATCTTGTAAGGTGGAAACAAGTTCATTAGTAACGTAGGACATCATACAAAATCATTATGGATCATATGTTACTGAATAACTTTGGAAACTTTCTTAATAGAACAATTGTTCACTTTCATGCCAGAGATATGGTATAGAGTATGCTTTACATACCTGACTGTCAACCTTCAATACTAGTCCCAAATGGACTTCTCGTCTTTTCAGATTACTTATCTACAATGAACATATATAGCAATCTAGTATTAGCGACCAAACATCACAATTCAATTATTTGAATTAACCAAACTAGTGGTTAAGTAGTAAGCCTTAATTACACCATAAAGGGTGTCACTTTAACCCTCTTATACTCCAATTACATTCACATGCCATGCATATTCATACAACATCATCCAATATCAAGTTTGGATTCATTTATCCTTCCAACCAATCCATTAAACCAAATTGAGCCATAGACATAAATAATCATCAATTCAATAGTATATCACCATATCCACCTTCCATAAATCAATTACCATATCCACCCTCCACAATTCAATACAACCAAACCATGCAAAATAGTCCATAACCCTATTTTCATCACCTTTCAATAACAACCAATACATATAATCCTCTATCACACATATACATATGGAAGAGAACAAAGGCAAACAATATTCATACCTTAGAATTCACCTCTTGATTATGCAATCCTGTTTGCACAAATAATAGGTGTCGTTCGAAGCTCTCGAGATGACAAACGCAGTTATCGGATTATTTTGGAATTTCTACGGTTGAATCAAAAGTAATTTAAAGGTCAAATTTGGCTAGGGTTTGTTCTTTCTCAATGATTGATGATGAAAATGAGTTTTTGAACTCATATACATGTATATGTACACATATTCCCGTCCATAATATCATAGGAATGACCAAAGTGCCTTTAAAATTTAAATAATGTCAAATCTGTCCTTTGGTGGACTGTTTTGATAAGCTAAAGTAGATCGACCATAACTCTTTGCTCCGATATCGGATTTGGGTGAAATTGGTATCTTTGGAAATATAATTCAAAGGTCTTTCATTTCATATAAAGTAGGCCACCCAGTTCGTCCTGTACAAAGGGTTATGATCATTTGAAGTTGACCCTAAAAATCTATTTTGAGAGGCTGACGTAAAACGAGTATAACTCCTTACTCAGACGTTGGATTTGGATGAAACCAATTTCATTGGAAAGAAGACTCAAAGATCTTTCTTTTTATAGGTTGCAGCTCTCCCAGTTCATTATATTAAGGGAGTTATGGTCATTCAAAGTTGACCTAAAAAATTAGCTGGCCTCAGTAGTTTGTGTGCAGGAAATTTTCCTGCACATTTACTATTCTCAATATCCCGGCCACCGTTTTATAGTTTCGAACGTGCTCGATTATGTCCGAAACCTATTCGTTTTTGGTAATCTTTATATCGTTGGAAAGCTTATTCAATAACCTTCGTATGAATCCATCGACGGGCAAATTCCGGTATAAATAAAATAAAATAAAATTAATTCCATAGAAATAAGACCAATACACGTACTTGAATATGCCAATATACGTACTTGAATACGGGGTGTTACATATACACACCATTCAATATATATGTAATACTTTAAATAAAACACATACTACAATATTTACACATGTATACGTTAAACATATACGTCTATAGAAGATATATACACATATATACGTACCATTCAATATATATGTACAACTTTAAATAAAACATATACTACAATATATATATATATATATATATATATATATATATAGTTATGTACTAATTTATAAAACATATACACATGTATATGTTAAATATATACGTCTATAGAATATATATACACATATATATGCACTATTCAATGTATATGTACTACTATAAATATAAAATATACTACAATATATATATATTACAATATATATAAATATATATATAGATATATACGTCTATAGAAGATATATACACATATATAATACAATATATATAGTTATATATAATTTATAAAATATATACACATGTATACATTAAATATACACGGTTATAGAAGATATACACACAAATATAAGCACCATTCAATATATTTGTACTATTTTAAGTAAAACATATACTACAATATATGTATATACTACAATATATATATAGTTATATACTAATTTATGTAACATATACATATGTATACATTAAATATAAACGTTTATAGAAGATATATAAACATATATATTATAATATATAAAGTTATATACTAATTTATAAAACATGTATACATTAAATATACACGTCTATAGAAGATATATACACAAATATATGCATCATTGAATATATGTGTACTACTTTAAGTAAAAAATATATACTACAATATATATTTAGTTATATACTAATTTATGTAACATATATACATGTATACATTAAATATATACGTCTATAGAAGATATATACACCTAAAATATACATAGAAACATTTTTAATTATTGAATCGACGGAGTTATCCAAACTTTTATATGATTTGAAAATTTTTAGTTTTATCAAACTTTGTGCGGAATACTTTAAGAGTTCGTTTCATTTTTGCTACGGTCAACAAATAATGTGTCTTTCGATTTTAGAACTAATTTTAGATTTCATTTACGTCTTAAAGAGACGATTAAACTTTATAGTTAGAAGTTAAAACAAGTGGCTCGTTATTTCTTAAGCTATGAAGTGAATAGAATAATGAACGGGGCTCTAGTTTTTAGGTTTACAAGAGATACTTTATATATTTTGGAATAAAAATATGAACATAATAATTCTTAATGAAATAATGATTTACCCGATAATAAAGTTGAGTAATTCATTTCTGCACTGATAAGTCATTAATTATAATTATTCATCTGTTCATCAATCGTTAATCGAATAACCTATAACCAATAAACAAATAAGCTAATTTTGTAATTGAATTATCAATTACGATTTGATTTTGAACTACGTTAATAAATAAACCCGAAAGCTTTAACTCACCGAACTACTTTTGTCATCCTCTTAGGCCTCAAGCTTTAGCCCAAATTGGGTTTCTTCCCCTTACAAATATAGGATTACCTAACTATTTTTATACCTCAAATACCCTAAAAACAACAGTCTTACTGACAAAAAAATCACCCATCTTTTCACTTTCTTACAATGAAATCACCAGCCAAACAAGACTTAATTGAAGAAAATCAAGAAGAAGACTTTATCCAGAGGAAAATAAGAGAAAATTTTAGACCCAGATGCTACAGAATCATCAGATGATGATGAGGAACAACAAAGAAAAAAGACCAAAGTACATTGTTCATGAAATTATTCAAGAAATGGTAAAGATTCAATCTTTTTCAATAAATAATGGAAGCCCTTTTGATTTTTATCAATTGTCTCCTATGGTGAGAAAAAGAAAATGTGGAAAATTAGGTACAGAGGAAAAGTTGAAAGTGGCTATTTTTGCAAAATCTGAAAATGGGTCTTCTGGGGATCTTCCATTAATGGCTGATTCTCAGACCTCGAATTCACTCAAAAACAAAAAATTTACCACTGAGTATGAGGAAAAGTTGAAGGTGGCTAAAAATGCAAAAGTAAAATGGTCTATTTCTGCAAAATCTGAAATTGGGTCATCTTCATCAGAGGTAAAGATTCAATCTTTATCACTGATAAACAAAAAGTCTTTAAGTTTTGATCAAGTTTCTGGCAAATTACCACCTATGGTTAGGAAGAGAAAATCAGGGAAATTTGCTACTGAGATTAGAGACCCATTTAGCAAGAAAAGAATTTGGTTGGGTACTTTTAATACTGCTGAAGAAGCTTCTGAGGTTTATCAATCTAAGAAACTTGAGTTTCAAGAGAAGTTGAATAGGGCTAAAAATGCAAATAAGAAAAGGCTATTTCTGCAAAATGTGAACTTGGGTTGTCTTCTAGTGATCCACTATTGATGGTGGATGCTCAGACCTCAGATTCATCGAATGAGTTAGGTTATCAATTCAACAAGGCTAAAAATGCAAAAGAGAAAAGGCTATTTCTGCAAAACTTGGACTTGGTTCGTCTAGTGATCCACCATTGATGGTGGATTCTCAAACCTCGGATACATTGAAAGAGTTTGTTGAGCAATTGAAGAAGGCTAAAGGTGCAAAAGTGCAAAAGGCTATTTCTGCAAAATTTGGACTTGGATGTTCTTCTAGTGATCCACCATTGATGGTGCATTCGCTGAACTCGGATACATCGAATTTGTTTGATGATCGATCGAAGAATACTGTAAATGCAAACGAGGAAAAGGCTATTTCTGCAAAATTTGAACTTGAGTTCTGTTCTAGTGACTCTCAGACGTCGGATTCATCGAATGAGTTGGATGATCGATCGAAGAAGGCTGAACATGCAATAGTAAAAAAGGCTATTTCTGCAAAATTTGGACTTGAGTTTTGTTCTAGTGATACTCAGACCTCGGATTCATCGAATGAGTTGGATGATCGATCGAAGAATGCTGAAAATGCAATAGTGAAAGAGGCTATTTCTGCAAAATTTGAACTTGAGAATTCTTCTAGTGATCCATCATCAACAGTGGATTCTCAAACCTCGGATTCATCGAATGATCAAGAAAGCGAAGAAGAGCTGTGGATGGGGCAGTGGATACGGATTTCAGGTGATAAAAAAGTTAAATTTTCACAGAAATTGGGAGGTCCAGTTGTCGATAACTATGGTTTTTTGCTAGGTGAATTTAGCAAATTGGAAGATCTTAGTATTTCTCTTTGAGATAACTATAGTTCCATAAATACTTTGCTCTTTTAAAACTTGAAGCAATTTTAGGTAACTAGGTCTATTTGTGAATATAACAGTTGCAGTTGCAAGCTATGCAAGTCGATATTTTTGAAGAGTCGAAGCAACATAGATTGCAAGTCAACGAATTGCTTGTGAATGAATATGTGTTTATGAGAGTGAGGCAATTCTAAAAGAGGAAATTGTTTCTGATATGTTATGGAATTTGTTCTTATATGGTCAGAACTGTGATTGCAGCTCCAAATAGAAATTTGAGTTCTTGTACCTTTGTTTATGGATTATGTTATTGTTATGGTCTCTCATTGGTTTGTTGAAATCCTTCATTTGCTCAACCCCTTCGTAGTTCGTACGAATTAAATGTATAGATACATATATATGTTTGCTATGTTGCTTAGATTCTCCAAAATTGCTGCCTTACCCGTATCAGAATCTCCAAAATGCACTACTTTTGGTGTATTCGACACACACCATCCTGTTGTCTTGGGGACTTGATGTATGATGTATCCGGGCTTTCTGTCGGTGCTTGATGTAATCTGTGATTTATGATTGTGCAAGGAGTGTTGATGAGATGGAGTCTCGCTTTGTGTGTCGAGAAGAATCGATTTGATGCTACAAGTCTAAAGTTGGAAACCGAGGTATGTAACGGTAAACTCATCTTTTACTATTATGGCGTGACTTCCTACCACATGTTTCATCGATATGAGTCTAATAAACTCCTAACATCACAAAACGACGTGTGACTTTTTTGAAGAGTACGAGCAACATAGTGCTTGTAGTTGGAGTCTCTGCTTAGCTCCGAAAGTTTTGTAGTTTCTTTCAATCCATGTGGTGGTATACACAGCTGCTGCCACACACATTCTGAAAATTGTTGCTACTGCACCCTTTCCCCTTGGCATTTGCATATGCCCCTATCAAGCTCTTCTTGTCATGTCATTACTTGTCTGTCAGATTCGTGCCAGCGCAGGAGCCCATTCAAGATATCACCAACATTTCACTATTTCATATCCGGATTGTTACAAATGATGCTATACAGAAGTGTTTCAATTATACTGCAATTGAATTAAGTACCATATATACTTTTCAAAGAGGTTTCAATTTCCCCAACATTTATAAATTATTCATTAAGAAGTAAATCGTTGATTTGACAATTTCTATAACAATACATGTACTAACAACAAATCATAAAGAGCTTGTATCCTCCTATAGTTACAATATTTTTTTTCTAGACAATTTTTTTTTTAATTGCTGGCAGTATCACATATATATTCTAAGATCATCCAAAATACTAAATTCACCCAACAAAAACCCATAATTATCCACAACTGGAACTCCCAATTTATGTGAATATTTCACTTCTTGATTTTCCGAAATTTTCACCCAAGTCCCCATCATTAATTCTTCATCACTTTCTTCAACCCCATTTGATGTATTCGTATTCTCATCAACACTCGTTGACGATTTTTCTTCAAACTCATCAGTAACACAAGATTCTTGATTAGATTTTTCAGAAATCTGGCCATTTTTTGCTCTTTCAGCCATCACTAATTCTTCGAATTCAAGCTTCTTAGACTCGTAATTTTTTGAAGCGTCTTCAGCCGTAACAAAAGTACCCAACCAAATCATTTTCTTGTTCAATGGGTGTTTAATTTCAGCACAAAATTTTCCATTTTTTCTCTTACGTACCCCAATAGGGTACAATCTGACATAAGTATTCTTTGATATTCTTTTGTAGGATTTCATGATCAAAGTTTTGAGAGGGAAAAAAAGGAGCAATTTCTGTAAATAACAAAGTATAAAAAAAGCTTGGGATGTGAAGAAAAAAAAATAAATAGTGAACACATATATAGGAGTAATTAGAGAACCAATTAAGGAAACTTTTATTCTCTTTCTATTTAGAAAAGGACTTAACAAAACGAGTAAAGTATTGATTGAGAAATTGTTGCATATTATTAGTCACTGTATTTATTAGTATCTTAATTTGTCCCTGACAATTCAAATCTCTAAATCAGGTAGAATACTGCAATTGGTCAAGTATTAAATGATGAAATACAATTAATTTTGACGTGTCTTATCTTTATCTCACGAGTTTAAATATTATTCACATTGTATATAAAAAATAGGTTATTCGACTATGAATAAATTTCTTTTAAAGAATCAATTGATGACATGGCCTGGTTAATATTATATTTAACTTACTAATATATCTTAAGCTGTAATAATAATGGTGGAAATATCTTCATACTTTACGATAATTTAATTCTTATCTCTATTTTTTTATCATCCTATATTTCATATCCGCTTTATATCTTGAGTTATAATAATTATGAATTTTTTTTACACTGTGTATAACTAATAAATTCATACCTCTTTTTTTTTTTTTTTTTTTTTTTCATATTTGTTTTATATCTTAAGCTATTATAATTGTGGAAAGTACTTTATGTTATGTGAATAATTAATTTTTTTTCTCATTTTTTCACTCGATATTTCATATCATTTTGATGCCTCAACTAGTTTGTATTTAAGTCGTGGCTGATTATCTTTTCGTTAGTTATATTTTAGGTTGAACTAAATTATTATAATTCATCTCTGCCTACAAGTTAGTTTACAACGTTTACAAATCTTACAAATAGAAGTTCATATATTTATATTTATTGTATATTCGTTTAGAATGATTTTTAAAAAGGAAGTACTAATCGAGAATTGTAAAATTGTGGAATAAAGAAATTAGTTGAGATTATACGCAAGCAAATTTGAATATCATAATTATAATAATAAAAAAAATTTATTCTCATGAATCAAACTCATACCCCCACAATTTTTGCATATTATATTCCGTAAATTCCATATTTAGTATGATGAACCATATGTTTACCAAAAATATATGCACTAAATTATCAAAAAATTAGTAAATCTAGTATTGCAATAATATATACATTTTGTCTGCCAATAAAACGATTTCAAATTGGTAATACTAGGAAAATTGTCATAATTGGTATTGCAAGTTGGAATTGTCTTTAAATATTTATGTCAGGTGTATCATATTTTAATACATATATATAATTGCCACAAATAATGTTTGCGTGTAAAATAAAATAAAATACTTATATATATACATATATATAATTGCCACATATATATATATTTTAATACTTATCAATAGTTGAATCTATAATTAGAAGTGGCACCTAGCTATTTTTGGCTAAGGATTATTTTTTCCTTTCATTTCCAGTTTAATTTTGGAAATGACACCTCAGAAAATACTTATCCACACTCGGTGTTTACACAACGCTATCTATTTCGAATACCAATAATTTGAATTTATATCGAGAAATCCTACTTAAAAAATATGTTGCTTTAACTTAAAGAAGACTTCATATGCAGGACTCGAAAAAAATGACAAGATATTAATCTTTGTTCTATTTTTGCACAACTGAAAATTTAAGGTTATAACTTATTATTTAATTTTAATATTTAAATAAAAACCTAAACACATTGAAATTGACTAATATTATATTTTGAATATACTATAAACTTCTATAATAAATAAATTAGTTTCCATCAATAAAAATCACGGAAAGATTCTTTTTTTTTCTTTTTCAAACATGGCATTATGTGTAATTTTGGCAATAAATCCTGTCCTATAAAATTTTTGCCATTTTTGCTAAGTTTAGAATTTTGTTTGACCAATACTTTGATTTCTAGAACATCGTCCTTTCGAAAATCACTTTATTTCTTTTTTATTTATATTGTAGTACTATTTCTTTTAATTAATCTATTAAAAAAATATATGGCATTTTTACATTATGATACAATTTAATTTTAAATTTTCTTTTACCCTTGATAACATGCTTTATAGTCACATAATTCTCATGACATGCTTAAATTCATAAGTTTCACGAGTCCTTTTATATTCTTAAATTAATTTCTACACTCAGTTAAATTATAACAATAACAATAAAAAAAATCTAGCTAGTGTGATTTCACAAATAAGGTCTGAATATAGATGAGTATACACAAATTTGATCCCTAATTTGACGTAGAAAAATTAATTTCGATAAACTCTCACTAAAAAAAAATATTTTTAAACACATGTTTAGAAAACACTTTGAGCGAAAAAATCTCTCGTGAATATATAACGAAAAGAGAAGAAATGACAATATTAAGATAACGAAAGTAAAAAAAGAAAAAGAATAGTAATAATATTAAAAGGATTGGATAATTCCAAAATAACAATACTCAAAAGAAGAGTGAGCAAATAAGATACTCCAAGATAGAACCATGCTCTCCCACATAAAAGAGAATTATTTATTAATTTTTTATTCTATTTCTCGATCTTCGTGCTTTTCTATTTTAGATCATGTCTTTGGTGAGCTAAAGACGTGTCACTTCACCCCAATTCTCCTTGGCTCTGTCTCTACATCTCCTTAGGTCTATGATTACCAACCTCACACATTCTCACTAGGGTATTTATGTTTCTGCTATATACGTGCTTGAGTCATTTGATCAGCTTCGCTCCGCTCATCCTGTCCACTATGAAGGTCACTTTCACCTTACCTCGTATATCTTTATTTCTAATTTTAGCTTCTCCTGGTTGGTTCGCTCATTCATCTAAGCATGATTATTTCCACTACTTTCACTTCTAAGCTTGTGAATTTTGACTGGTCAGCATTCTATCCAATACAACATAAACAGTCTAATAACCACTTTGTAGATCTTATCTTTAAATTCTAGTGATACGTTTTATCACATAGGACACCGGATTCACGTCTCTGTTTTATCCACTTCACTTCAACATGATATATCATATCATTACCTGTCACTCCCCCCTCCCCCCCCTCCCCCACTTCCTTAAATTATTGATGCAAGATACTTAAAGCTACCTTTTTTTAGAATGACTTATGCGTTGATTCTCACTTTCATATCCACCTCATGTGTTGTCTCTGAATTTGCACTTCAAGTACTCTGTTTTAATCCTACTCATGTTGAAAGCTTTAAACTCTAGAATTAGTCTAACCCAACATTAACCCGCGTACCTTATCAAACAAATACTTTTCATGATAATCAAAATTCCATCTAGAGGTTTTTCCATCTTCCTTTAGCTCTATATTGTGTAAATCATGCCATCTACCCATGAGAAATTTTGTCCCGCTATCGCGAGTCATAGAACAACGGTAATAATTACCCATAAAATTCTTATCAAATGTAAGTGAATTGAAAATTTAGAAACACATTTGAAATGGATCAATGACATAACAGGAAGCCATAATTAGCATATTTCGATAATTAATTGTTGGGGAATTGTAGGAAACTTTTTCATAGGTTTTATCTTCGTATCCTGTGCAGAGGAGGTAGGGGGCACATTGAGTAATTGAGTTATTCATTAGTACTTAATTTCCACATGATACAAAGAAGAAATCTATGAATAAATTTCCTACAATTTTCTAGGAATTAATTATCGAAATATTCTTATGGCTTTTAGTTATCTCATTAATCCGTTACAGATGTGCTTCTAAAATTTTCAATTCACTTACATCCATCTGATAAGGATTTCATGGATAATTATTACTTTTGTTTTATGACTCGCGATGACGGGACAAAATTTCTCGTGGATGAATGGAACGATTTATACAATATAGAGCTAAAGAAAGATGGAAAAGCCTCATCCGCATATAACAATATCGTAATACCTTTCCTTAAATATGTCGTGTTAAGGGGACACTTAAAAACACTTCTCACTCCTTATTTCTTTTATTTTTTTTTTATGAATTTTGTTAAGAGTTCTTTTTCCTTCTTTTTTTTTTTTTTTCACTTTTGAAGGTTGTGATTTGAAAGGTGGCCTCATAGAGATGACGGGACAAAATTTTTCGTGAATGAATTGAACGATTTATATTATATAGAGCTAAAGGAAGATGGAAAAGCCTCATCCGCATATAACAATATCGTTATACCTTTCCTTGAATATGTCGTGTCAAGGGGACACTTAAAAGCACTTCTCACTCTTTATTTCTTTCATTTTTTTTTATGAATTTTGTTAAGAGTTCTTTTTCCTTCCTTCTTTCTTTATTTATTTTTTCACTTTTGAAGGTTTTGATTTGAAAGGTGGCCTCGTAGAGATAGCTGGTAATTTTTGGACAATCAAATTGGCCCATCTCACATTCACAATGACTAATCTACTACATTTTTTGCTCTTATTCATAAAAAAATTCTGCTTTTGATCTTTATAATGTTAAGATATAAGCATCCAATTACCCCTTGAATTATAGCCAAAATTATTACGACACACTTCAACTTTACAGGATTTTTATTACTCTCTTAAACTCAATTTTAGTGTATTTTTATCACCCTTTTGTGTGACACCTTTATTACATAAAATGAAGTCCATATCAAAGGTGTCATTTTAGCTAAAAAGATTAACAAAAGGTGTCGCATCAATTAAAAAGGATGACAAATATACGATAAATTTAGTTCTGGAGATAATAGGACCCTCGTAAAGTTGGAATGTGTAGCAGCAAATTTGGTCGTAGTTCACGAATGCTAGATGCTTTACTCTAATGTTAATTCAATATATTAGTTAACTTTTTAAACAAAATATAATGTTTTTAGTTTCTTTATGTCGGAAATATGTTATGTTTGGACCATTATCGTAAGTATAATCCTCAAAAATTGAGTAATAAAACAAATTTAATAAAATATATATGAATAATTAACGAGAGTCACATTAATTTGGTAACTCGATCAATTTTGAAGAGTCACTAAAATAAATATTATTTGTGCACCACTCTAAATATTGAAAGTTTGATTTAAAGAGCTTAACTAAATATTACAAGGACTAAAAATATAATTATCAATAATCAAGGGATCAAAATAGCTATTATACCAAAGAAAAACACAAAATAATTTAGTTTCAAAAAAGGTAAACATAATCAGAATGTTAGAGCCCCATTTACTAGTAAACACATGGATTAAATAGCTATGTCCCATCCAAAAAGTGATAGAAAAAATAGTACTACTAATACGTTAGACATCAATGATTAATTGTTATAGAAAATGTCCAAATCAAATGAATGTTTTAATTTATTTTTTTAAAGTAATTATGTTGTCGTCCTCAACTATAGAAATAACTACAAGTCTAAATTTAAAATAAAAATTTAATGTAATCTTAGGCTGATTTTACTATCTATAATAAGTTGAAATAAGCAAGCACGTCTTCGATATGACTGTTTGTGTTGTCTGCTTCATCTGCTTCAATCGTAATTTTATTATATTATCCCTAATTAATTATTATAGGTTATTTAAGTAATAAAATTTATAATATTTAATAAAAAATATAGAATAGACATAGAATAATAAATTGATATTTGACGTTTTAAACTAATTTGATGTCTTATATGGGGTTCATTTTTGCCTTTTTCACAAGTATTTTTTTTAGTAATTTTATTAGATCACTTTTAATTAGTTGTTATAAGTCATTTAAGATATGTCTTCTTCGCTGCTCCAATCGTAATTTTATTATATCAACCCTAATTAATTACTACAGGTTATTTAAGTATTAAAAATTTATAATATTTGATAAAAAATATAAAATAGACATAAAATAATAAATTAATATTTAATTTTTTAAATTAACTTGATGTCTTATATGAGGCTCATTTATGTTTTTTTTTTTTCACAAGTAATTTTATAGTAATTTTATTATATCACTTCTAATTACCTGAAGAAAGAAAGCTGCTTCGGCAGGGTCGTTCTTTCACTCCGTTTCAGAGTTTGGAATCGTATTGTTATAAGTTATTTAAGACATGTCTCTTCGCTTCTTCAATCGTGATTTTATTATATGACCCTAATTAATTATTATGATCGCATTAGAAAATTAATAATATTTCATAAATGGACACAAAATGATATGTCAACATAAAACATTTGATTGACTGTCAAATAATTATATTAGTATCATATAAGTTCACTTTCGAAATTATATCAGTGTCATTTCTGCCTTTGCATTCGACGGTCAATCTCCTCCCGGCCCCACTAAATCCAATTCGGACCCAAATGTCGTGGCTAACGTGACCTTACAATTAAGTTTATTAAGGTCTCGAGGCTGAGTCATATTCAATATGTTACTAACATTTATTTATTTATTTTTACCTTTTTTCGTAATAAAATTAACATGGAGTGAGTATTTTTTTCAATCTCAGCTGGGATTTGAAGTTGTAATCATTAGGGGTATACAAATTCTTTATAGATTATGGATCGTTTTTCTCTCTCAAAATAAAAAATTTAAGGAATTCTTATAATCTCAACATATTGAGCAGATTTCATCAGAAAATAAAGACAAACATAATCAAAGAGGATTCAATTCCCTCACATTTATAAATTATTCATTTGACAATTTCTATAACAATACATATACTAACAACAAATCATAAAGAGCTTGTATCCTCCTATAGTTACAATATTTTTTTCTAGAAATTTTTTTTTTAATTGCTGGCAGAATCACATATATATTCTAAGATCATCCAAAACACTAAATTCAGCCAACAAAAACCCATAATTATCCACAATTGAAACTCCCAATTTATGTGAATATTTCACTTCTTGATTTTCTGAAACCCAAGTCCCCATCATTAATTCTTCAACCCCATTTGATGTATTCGTATTCTCATCAACACTCATTGACGATTTTTCTTCAAACTCATCAATAACACAAGATTCTTGATCAAATTTTTCAGAAATCTAACCATTTTTTGCACTTTTAGCCATCACTAATTCTTCGAATTCAAGCTTCTTAGACTCATAATTTTTCGAAGCGTCTTCAGCCGTAACAAAAGTACCCAACCAAATCATTTTCTTGTTCAATGGGTGTTTTATTTCAATACAAAATTTTCGATTTTTTCTCTTAGGTACCCAAATAGGGTACAATCTGACACAACTATTTTTTGATATTCTTTGTAGGACTTCGTGATAAAAAATTTTAGAAGAAAAAAAAAGGCTATTTCAGTAAAGAACAAAGTATAATAAATTTGAGACGTGAAGAAAAAGAGAATAAATAGTGAACACATATATAACTGTAATTAGAGAACCAATTAAGGAAACTTTTATTCCTATTTCTATTTGTAAAAGGATTTAACAAAACGAGTAAAGTATTGATTGAGAAATTGTTGCATATTAGTCACTCTATTTAGTAGTATCCTAATTTGACATTGTATATTCAAATCTCTAAATCCGGTAGAACACTACAATTGGTCCAGTATTAAATGATGAAATACAATTAATTTTGATGTTTCTTATCTTTATCTCACGAGTTTAAATATTATTCACCATTGTATATAAAAAAAAGGTTATTCGACTATGAATAAATTTCTTTCAAAGAATCAATTGATGACCTGGCCTGGTTAATATTATATTTTACTTACTAATATATCTTAAGCTGTAATAATAATGGTGGAAATATCTTCATACTTTGTGATAACTTAATCCTTATCTCTCACTCTTTTTTTTTTTTTTTTTCATTCGATAGTTTCATATCCGCTTTATATCTTGAATTATAATAAGTGTAAACAACATAAATCTCCTAGACAATGAAAATAATTATACAAAATCCCTTCTTGTTTTCTCTCTCCCTTTTTTTGCAAACATACTCATACATTCGGTCACATATTATACATTAGTCGAATGTATGATGTAACAGCTAATCCTATATTTAATGTAAGAGAATCTTTAATTGTTTTACAGTTCCTTAATTAAAGACAATAATTAGCCAACATTAAGTCATTTATTGATAGAACAAGTAACTGATATTTGAATTTTAAAAATTTTGCTATACATAATTTTTTTCCCCTATGATTCACGACCTGGAAAGCCAAAAAACAACCACTTTCTTCTACATCCGTTCTCTAAAACTATTAAAATCTTCTTCTACATACGTTCTTCAATACTAGTAAAATCAATATGAATATCCCCATATTGTTGCGATGTTATGAAATTTAGGAGTCAGAAATTAGTTATACGTCATACAAAAGTGACGCAATAGTAATTTCGATAAATGCGGACGAGTCGATCACACCCGCATGACTTGCGTAAGTAACTTACTCTCTATAGGAGTAAGTAATTGTTGAAATGCACGGTGTATTAAACTGTTGTACATTAATAGTTAATGTGTAATAAATGTATGATATAGCATTATACGCTTTTAACATGTATGAGGTAAGAAATACATAACGAAATTTAACTGAATTCAATTTTGTTTTTTAAATTATACACAGTATCATTCCAGTAAATTTTGGAATGTATAATATGTTTTTATATAGTCAAATCAATGTATAATAAATGTGTGCCTTTCCAGTAAACGTTTGAATGTATAATAAGTTGTTATACATTCAAAGCAACTTATAGTGATATTGTGCCATTCCAATAGACTTACGAATGTATAATATTTGATTATACATTCGTATCAATGTATGATATAGCATCATACATTATAAATGTGCATAGTATTAACAATTTCTGTAATTTTTTTACAAGTAATAAACATTTTACAACATGTATGTTGTTATGTAATACGTACGTTTAAAATGTATTAGTCTTTAGTTCAATGTAAGATTCACTTATAAGCAAAGGTACATAACAGGAAACATACTATGTGTTCAAAATACAATGTCAGATTAATTAGTAATATGTTGTTTTAATCATTAACAAAATAAGTGAAAGGAAAATTCAATAAGTACCATGAATCAGTTAGTAACATTGCAGTAGTGTCTCAGTGGCTAAAAAGCATATTCTCATAAGATGAAGACATCCATAAATGTAAATTAACATCCAGAAAGTAATCTTTGAATTCGTTTAACATCAACCATAAAACTAAGATTTAGTTGATTTAATTTCGACCTTTATTAAACAATGCTACTCTAAAATAACAATTGCACTTTCATCAATTTCTTGGAGCACACTATTCCTTGGCCAAGGAGGATCCCCATTATCACTCGTGTACCCTTTATTTGTATTTTCTACTTCGTGATGCCACAGTAATAAAGCGTAGTGTAAACGTTGACTTCCAGCATCAAACACGCATGAATGCACTTGCTGCCCTTCACTTAATATTTTTGCATAAGCAGCAACAAAGACGCCACAGTCCCTGATTTAAAAAATAAAAATGAAGTAACAGTAAGTACATTAATTTAAACATAGTTATACATTATAAAAAAAATTATAATTTACTTACAAACTTTCAGATGCTTGCTGGGGTATGTTTTGAACCTATTCAACATCAAATGCGTTTTGATTGACATGTATGATGGTAGCTTATACATTTAAAAAATGTAATATCGGATATACTTATACATCTCAAATGTAATATCGAATATACTTAAACTACAGACAGACATGTCTGACGGTAGCTTATACATTTTAAAAAAATATTCTTTAATGAATAATGTCAACTTATACAATAATCTTTTTAACTGCCTCTTTTATGTACATTTTCTTATTGTATAATATAATGGAATATAAAGCAGAAAGCTAATATTATACATTAGTCTAAAAAATAAAGTAATGTATAATCAAATAATATAAACGTATAATATCAAATATGCCAGGAACAAAATCAACGAACATATTTTGTTCTTGAGCATCTAACTGACTAAGTCCTAAACTAAAGCTTGGACGAGAATATATTACCAAATTTATACTATATTGATTAAGCAATCACAACTATAAACAAGAAATTCAAAGATCTGACTTGTATTATATGAAAAAAACAGAAAAAATCAACTAACAAACTAGAATGAGATTGTAAAATAAGATAATTTCATAAAAATCAACGTGCAACCAAACAAGAATCCAAATAAGAACCAACAACTTTAAAACAAAAATAAAGATCTGACTTTTAATAAATGGAAAAAAAATGATATTATCGAACTATCACATTGAAATGGATTTGTAGAAGCAATTAATTTCATAAAAAATAAAAATGCAATAAAAAATCGACCCAAATTGTGATTTGGTAAAGTTGAAAAAAGAAACTAAAAATTATTGAAAAAAATCAATATATAAGTTCAATAAATATTTGATAACTTACAAATTGGTAACCTTTAAGTATATGATTGCTTGAATTTGAGCGTAAAAAAAGGTATTCAATAATGGAGGAACAATCAGTTGTTTAATGAAGAAAAAAATGGAGCAAATATGAAAAAGAGAGAGAAAGTAAATGGGAAAGAGAGAGAAAGTAAAGAATTGTTTAATGGAAGAAAAAAAGAGAGTAAATATGGGAAAGAGAGATAAAGTAATGATAAAGATTTTTTTTTTTGATGCATAAGAGGAATGAGAGAGAAAGTAAAAAAATAGGGGATTTTAGTAATAAGTTTGGAATTTGTGTAATTAGTTTGTTAATATGGGATGTGTTTTAATAAGGTAAAGTTAGTTTGTGTATATATATGTAATTTTTAGTTATAATAATTATGAAAAAATATTTATGTTATAGTTTAAGTTCTATGCACCGTCTGTGCATAAAAAATCCACACTAACAGCTAACTTGAGCTGCTATTGCAGGTTGCCCAATTATTTACATAAAATTTAAAAAAAGGAAAAATTAGGTAACCTCTAATAGTAAGTCAAGTTCACCTGATAGTGTAGAATATTTTATGCACTAACGGTGCACAAAACTTAAATTCTTTATGTTGTGCGTATAACTAATAAATTCACGTATCTTTTTTTTAGCGGATGTTTCATATTTGTTTTATGTCTTAAGCTATTATAATAGTCCATGCCCTATCCCGATGGGTCTTTGATTTGCTCCTATCCTAGCTTTATAATCCACCAGTCTTCTCTAGTTTCTAAAAACCCTTCGGGGGCCTAGCCCTCTTTTCCCACCTGGATGTGAAGTTCAATGGCTTCCATCATTGACGGACACCTTATATAAGACGAAGAAATGAAGAGCCAATGCCACATATAGACTATAGTGAACTACTTATAACTGCTTGTCTTTTCCTATCTAGGCCATGGAAATTCACTTGCCACCTGTGCAGTCCCTTCTTTGATTCGAATGTGCTTCAAAATTTTGGAAGATAATAATTTCAGAACACTATAATTTAAGACGAAGCATTGGAATCATGCCAAGAATAACCAAAATTCTAATAAATATCATATTCTATGCGATAAGGTTGGTACATTGCCGTTCTATTGTTCTTCTTTATCATTCGATAGCACTTACAGACTGAGATATGAATCGACTTGTGATGACTATAAGATTAACAACACGTATAATGGTTTCAACCCACATAGTAAAACCCTTTGACATTGATAGCAATCCACGTGACATTCACAATCGTGTATGTTACTTATTATCTAGACTCTTCGACATTTCATCATGGCACATTTCATTGGATCATTATACATATTGTATCTAAGTATCTGTCAAGTGGGTTGGGCCGGGCCAACCCGGAACCGACCCTATAAAATTAACCGGGTTGTGGGCCGGGTCTGGGTTGGGGTTAAGTGGGCCGGTTCGGTCCGGGCTCAACAGTAAAAATTTCAAAAACTACCCTAACCCGGTCCACTTAACCCCACCCGGTCAAACCCGATTAAAAATTTGGTCAAACCCGGTCAAAACTTAAAAAAAAAAAACTTTTTTTCAATATACACAATATATACCCACCTATATACATTTTAAATACGTTAAACAACATATATACACTATATATATAGTATATACTACATTAGAATTTAAAAAATATATACACAATTACACAATTACACATATATTCGCACCATTCAATATATATGACTATACGTACTACTTTAAATGAAACATATACTTCAAAATATATGTACTACAATATATAAGTATATAAATATTATAGGGTTATATACTAATTTATACACATATACACAAGTATACATGAAATATACACATCTATAGAAGATATATACACAAATATACGCACCATTCAATATATATGTACTAGTTTAAGTAAAACATATACTACAATATATGTATATAATACAATATATATATATATATATATATATATATATATATATAGTTATATACTAATTTATATAACATATACACATGTATACAATAAATATATACGTCTATAGAAGATATATACACATATATACTACAATATATATAGTTATATACTAATTTATAAAACATACACAAATGTATACATTAAATATACACGTCTATGGAAGATATATACACAAAATATATGCACCATTCAATATACATGTAATAGTTTAAGTAAAACATATACTACAATATATGTATATACTACAATATATAAATAGTTATATACTAATTTATATAATATATACACATGTATACATTAAATATATACGTCTATAGAAGATATATACACATGTATACTACAATATATAGAGTTATATACTAATTTATAAAATATATAAGCATGTATACGTTAAATATACCCGTCAATAGAAGATATATACACAAATATATGCACCATTCAATATATATGTACTAGTTTAAGTAAAACATATACTACAATATATGTATATACTACAATATATATAGAGTTATATACTAATTTATAAAACATATACACATGTATACATTAAATATACCCATCTATAGAAGATATATACACAAATATATAAAACATATGCTACTTAATATAATAAATTAATAATAATACTTGGTAGTAAATTAATAATATATTACAAGTAAGTTTTAAATTTAAACTAAAAATTCAATTTAAATCATTAAATTGAAAAAAATTACTAAGTAAGGACTAAGGAGGTGTGAATGAATGTTGAATTTTATTGATTGCGATTTGCGAAATGATCCAAAATATAATTAATTTTGACGAGTCTTATCTTTATCTCACGAGTTAAAATATTATTCACCATCGTATATAAAAAAAGGTTATTTGACTATGAATAAATTTCTTTAAAAAAATCAATTGATGACATGGCCTGGTTAATATTTTATTTAATTTACTAATATATCTTAAGTTGTAATAATAATGGTGAAAATATCTTCATACTTTGCGATAAGTTAATCCTTATCTCTATTTTTTATCATTCGATATTTCATATCCGCTTTATATCTTGAGTTATAATAATTATGAAAAGATTTTTACACTGTGTGTAACTAATAAATTCATACCTCTTTTTTTTTTTTCAGAGGATGTTTCATATTTGTTTTATATCTTAAGCTATTATAATTGTGGAAAGTACTTTATGTTATGTGAATAATTAAATCTTTTTCACTCGATATTTCATATCATTTTGATGCCTCAACTAGTTTGCATTTAAGTCGTGTCTGATTATCTTTTCGTTATTTATAATTTAGGTTGAACTAAACTACTATAATTCATCCCTTCCTACAAATTAGTTGACAATGTTTACAAATCTTACAAACAGAAGTTAATATATTTATATTTATTGTGTATTCGCTTAGAATGATTTTAAAAAAGGAAGTACTACTTATTGAGAATTGCAAAATCGTAGAATAAAGATCATTAAAAGAAAAAGCATCTTCTGAAGATTTTTTTCATTCTCAACGCTCGAACTCCGGCAATATAATATAAAAGTTTTCATTAGGAAATTAATTTAAGGCAATATAATATAAAAGTTATCATTAGGAAATTAATTTAAGTTTCCATCGAGTGTATATGTTTTAGCTTTTATGCATGAACAAATTGAGATGAAATAAGATGGGAAGATCAATTAAAACATGGCCCTTCATAATTAAGTACTATAAATTATATTTTAAGAGAATCTTTCATGTTTTCTATTGGTTATTATGATATTAGTAAAACAATATCTTTGGAGCTTTAAATGGTTTTCAATATATGTATCTCAATTTTATAATCAATAACAGTAGAAAATATGAAATTTAATGTGAAACTCAAAATAATTATGGAGTTGTTCAAACACCAGAATTTTATAAATGAACATTAAGAAAATAATTAAATATTATTTTTTTGCATTTCATTTGAATTTGTAAATCTTAAATAATTTTTGAATTCGGACCTTTTTATACTAAATTAGAATCGTGTCATATATTGAGAAAATCCAACAATTTATATAATAATATGTTCAAATTATTCCCTTAATAGCATGGTGGTAGGATGAAGAACCGTTGTATATTTAAACTTGATTTTAAAAACTTTTTTGGAGGAAGAATAGTTGTATATAAAAGGGAAATTTTCAAGCAGAAATAATTTTATCAACATATCCATCGTAAAATTAAAATTTTTATCAAAAATAATTTAATATATTAAGTTGACCACCCTATATTCGTCATAATTATACCTTTGAAAGATCCAATATTAACCATCTTGAGATTGCATTTATGTAATTTTTAATTTTATTAAAAGTCCAAAATTATCCAAATGGTTATAGAGCCAATAAATTAACTTATTAGATCATTGATATTGTTGTCTTCTTTTAAAAGAAAAATAAGAAATTCATCCTTGAAAAGGTTTCTAATCATTCCAATGAAATACTTTTTTTTTTTTTTCAAAAAAGGTACTTTCTCAATTTATTTATTTTTTATTAAAAAAGGTACTTTGTCAATTTGTTAAAACAACAAAAATTAAGGAATAATTATTGCCACAACTCAACCATTGTACTATCAATTATTTGGTACAAATACGATATAAGTATATGGGATAAGAAGAGAAAAAAAAACACCAACGACTTGGACATACAATAGTGTCGATTGGTTTATAAACAAAGTTGTGCATTAATTAGTAATATAATGATTTTAATATAAGAATTAATAACATAGAAATTAAAATTCAGGAAATTAGTAATGTGTATTTGTCATCAAACAATTGATGTATTAAAAACTAGTGAATTGATTCGCAGAACTCTTATTTAATTATGACATAGTATTTTTTATTGAATATATAAATTAAAACTTTTATAGTCCTCAAATTTAAACGGATTAGATTTTTATTACCAAAAGAAAAAAAATATTGCATCATATATAAACTCATTACTTTTCTATTTTTGATCAGCAAAATAATTTGAGTTATTTTGAAAGAATGATTTCAAATGTATGACGAAGAACATTATTGCTCGTAGCTGGTTCGTGCTTGAACAAAGACTATTTATGTTTAAACACTCTATTTATTTTTGAGACTTCTATTAGTCCGTAGGTTAGGATGAATAAAAAATTTAATAAAACGAAAATTCTCAAAAAGAAGAATAGAAAAAAGAGAAGTGTAAATTTTAATAATACAGAAATTATGCACCATTTTATTGATTTCTGTATATATATATAATGTTTTTGAAAATATATGTACAAATTCAAGAAAAGGATTGCACTCTGACTTAATAGATATTTCTAATGAATCTTTTTAGTACTACTAATATAAGTTAAACGACATAATCCACTTCAATTCTATCTTCACATTATACCAATTCTAAGTAACTATTTGTGTTATTCACACATTTAATTTTTCGTCATTTTAATAAAGTGCATAAATATTAATTTTTTATATGAAAAAAGCTTAACATATGTCAAATATTATTAGTCATCATTCCTTTTTTTTTTTGTTCTCATTCATCCCTCCTCTCCTCTTACTCACACCATCATAGCCATAATTTTTTATTTTAGAGATTTGTTGTATTGATTAATCCTCACAGAATGTCATATATAGTATTTCTACTTTTTATTTTTTTCAATTAAATTAAATTCTCGATCATTTGCTCTGTAAATAACTATCACATTTGTTATATATTGAATTAATCAAATAAATATTACATTTATTAAATATTGAATTCCTCTAGCAGGTTATAAGAAAACATAAATAGTAGGTTGGCTAATTAATGACTTTTGTTGTTCTTATTTTTCAACATTGTTAAGGAAATTAAAGAAATGATTTTTTATTTTTTTAAGTTTTTCTAAGTACATATGGTACATAAAATAGAATTAACAGAGGACATCCATGAGACTAATACTCCGTTCCTCTGTCAGCGCACTAAGCGGTAGGGAACTGGCCACAGAGTCTGCTCCATTCGCTAGAGACGGGAATCGAACCCCGACCTCTTGCTTAAGGGACATGGCGCTGAACCACCATGCCAACTCTAGTGGTTAATCACCAATCATTCTTAGTATTTGTTGTGTGCATTTATTGCTATATTTATTCTTTGGCTTTTAAAGTACACTATGGAAAAAAAAAATTAAAATATAAATAATATAAAAAAATATAAATAGGATTGTTGATCATAAAGAGATGTCATATCATCTTATCTATATCAAACTTGATATGTATATATAAATTTATTACTATGCACCATATATGTCGATATAATAGATAAATGAAAAGTTTAATAAATTGAACAAGTAAATACTAAGAAAAATATAACTTCTTCATACACAACACAATTTCTTTATGTGTATTTAACGGCAAAGTTTGACTTTCAATTATGTGTTCGACTATATCCAATAACTTTGATCCAGACCTTATTATCTTGAGAGATAAAATTTTGAACTCGTAAACTTCAAATCTTGATTCTGTTTCTCCAATATCTCAGAAAATGACAGACATAATTGCAATTACAAAATGCCCATAAGTTATCATACGAAAGATATAATATATTCAATTGTTGGATCAACGCAATTGCAAATAAAAATGAAAAGCAGAAGAAGAAGAACATTAATGTTTATACCTTTCATTAATTTTCATTAGTTTCTTTCTTTTTCACAGAAAATATAACCTTTTTTTTAGGGGGTGGGGGGAGGGGACCATCAACATTACTGTTGTGATTCTTGCTGGTACTCTTTTGACACAATTTATACGCAGGCAACACCACTCTTCTTCTTCATTAACTATAGAAAATGAAAAGAGAAGAGTTATAAGAAACTGTACAATTAAAAAATTAAAGTTTCTCATTTAATTGGGTAATTATATAAGTAATTTTGAATTTATTTTTCAAATAAGATAAACAAAAGAAAAGAGAAGAAAAATTCAAATAAATAAGAAAAAAATAAAATAAAATGAAGACCATAGAGAGATGTCACACCACCTTCTCTATGTTTCTCCTTTATTATTATTATTATATACTAGTGAATAGGTTCGCGCTTTGCGCGATGTGTAAGACGTTGTTGAATTTATATAATTTTTTTTTTATAATAATAAAATTTTGATGAGCTATTTTATCGAATGAAGATAAATTATTGAGAAGAAAGATAATTAACACGTAAGAACTTCAACTTTTCATTCATACTTAAATATTTTTCATAAATATTACTCAAGTATTATAAATGATAATATTTATTAGAAATCATATTTGGAGGTAAATCATATACTTAATTCGAGCTTGTCTTACCTAATCTTATTTATTTGTTGTTTTATACCTAATGGGTTAATTATGTAAAAAAGAATATTTATAGTTATTGTAGTGATAAGTAAACGTTATATATAATCAAAGATTTTTTTGTGTTACATAAGTCCTCTCATCTGCTATTAATTAGAGAATTTACATAAGTCCTTTCATGTAATCCATTTTTATTTTATTGTTTTTCATCCATATTTATTTTACATTTTTCTCCTTTTTTTGCATTTTTTCCTACTCTATCCTATTAATTTATCTTATGTTAAATTAAATATTAAAAATCTAAAAACCTCTTAATTTCCTCTATAATCAATATATATATATATATATATATATATATATATATATATATATATAAAGGAGAAATAAGACAAGGATGATGTGACACCTCTCTATGGCCACCATTCCTATTTATCCTTTTTCTCATTTTTCTGAAAATTTTCCACCATTTTTTTGCATTGATCAATTTGTTTAATAAATAAAAAATTATGATACTTATTATATTCAATTTTATCTCATGAGTTACAAAAAAACCTCCATCCATTTACATTCTCTATTTAAGTAACATATCCCTTCAACTTTCTTCTATCAAATTCTTATGACTTTAACAATCTATATATAGGCAATGGTTTACTCAGAAGCCAACATTGAACTTTGTAGTCATGATTAAAAAAAAATTAAAAATTGAATCCATCAAATATAAATTCTGAATCCACCTCTTCGTGGTAATGCACCATGTTCTTGAGGTCTTAGACTATGCAAGTAATCAAGAACATGTATATCACCTCCCTTAGCTTCTAAACAACAAAACTTTACACCTGCTAACTGCATTTATTTTTTTATTCAAATTGTAAATATCTCCTTTCACTGGATTTGGTTAAAAAGTAAAATCATAGAGCAATTATGTACACATTTTTCTGTGGAAATTCTTTTGTCACCTTATTGTTTTCATATGTGAATTGTGCTATTTCAGTACTATTTTGTTAAAGGGAAAAAAGTTCAATCTCACAGATCGTGTAGTTAGTTTTCAAATCTCTAAACATTATTTTTTAAAAATGAAAAATCTATATACATCTAATGTATTTCATATTTAGTCGAATTGACTCTCGTAGAACAAAAATGCAATTAAATTTTGAGACGTAAAGAGAGAGAAAAAAAGGTTACACTACAAACATAAAAATTGTTCAGCTTGTTCAATTGGTTTTTCTTTCCAAAGAACAATAACTTTTTTGTCTTCTCTTCTGCCCAAAGAATACTTCTTGCTTTTCTGAACAATATTCTACTATTTGTTTAGATTCAGAAGGCTTGTCATATTCACTAAAATTATTTGCATACAATCTTGCGAAAAAGGTGGAGCAAACATCACAACCTTAAACCAAAGAGTCACACATCTAGTATTTTTACTTGGATGGATCATTTTGGACGAAGATGAAATTGGCAATGACAATAGTACCGATGATTTCGCCAAGAATAGCAGCGAGGCTAGTTAACAAAATCCATTTTTTGTGTGCCATCCTTTGATCTTCTTCTTTCAAAATTCTTTAATCTCAATATCGCCATATCATTTGCCCTTGAAACAGGTCCATTTGAACACGCTGAAGATGACACAAATATAAATTTTACTATCAAAGAATATCCATGAACACATGAATAAATATCACAAGATAAACTTAACTATAGATACAAAATAATAAAATGAAAATATGAACATCTTTGAACTTAAGTGCATGATTAGCAAATGATTATAAATGTAAAATATTCAGCAAAATTCAATCAATTCTAAATCATACAAAGTAAAATGTCCAATGTTCAAAACCACATATAATGAAAACTTACTAACTTTAATGTGAAATATTCTGTTAAATTCAATCATTTCTAAATCATACAAAGTAAAGTGTTCAATGCTCAAAACCACATATATTGAAAACTTACTAACTTGAATTTTTTTCTTTTGTGTTCAACCATGGCTACAAAGTTCAATGTTGTCTTCTAAGTAAACCATTGCCTATATATAGATTGTTCAAGTCATAACAATTTGATAGAAGAAAGTTGAAGGGACATGTTACTTAAATAGAGAATGTAAATGGATGGAGGTTTTTTGCAACTCATGAGATATAATTGAATATGATAAATATAATAATTTTATTTATTTATTAAACAAATTGATCAATGCAAAAAATGATGGAAAAAATTAAAAAAAAGGAGAAAAAAAATAAATAGAAATGGTGGTCATAAAGAGATGCCACATCATCCTTGTCTTGTGTCTCCTTTATATATATATATATATATATATATATATATATATATATATATTGATTGATTAGTATACAATTTGTGCAGTACTTGGGCGTTAAGATTTGTTCCTAATTCATATATTACAAGTAGATGTATAATTTTAGTACACATGAAATGCTGCGTAATTGGTATATGTATTATTAATATGAGTAAATTAATACAAGTAAACAAAAATTGTATTAATAATATAAGTTGAAACAAAGAAGAGCATAAAACCTTTCATTGATTTATGAAATTCGACAATAGAATAAGGGTGTTAAGTGGGCCGGGCCGGGTCAATTCGGTATCAACCCGTGATACTTAACCGGGTTGGTGGGCCGGGCCGATTTGAGGTTAAGTGGATCGGGTCGGGTTCAACAGTAAAAAATTTAAAAATAACCCTAACCCAGCTCACTTAACCTAACCCGGTCAAACCCACGTAAACCCAGTCAAATCCGGTTAAAAAACCGGTCAAACCCATTTAAAAACAAAATAAGAAAAATCCAATATACACTATATACACAACAATTATATACACTATATACACTCAAATATACACTATATACTTTTTAATAAATATATACACAATTATACATATATACGTACCATTCAATACATACAACTATATGTACTACTTTAAATAAAACATATACTACAATTGTACAATATATATATACACTACAATCCATATATATATAGTTATATACTAATTTATAAAATATATACACATTTATACGTTAAATATATACGTTTATAGAAGATATATACACATATATACGCACCATTCAATATATATGTACTACTTTAAATAAAACATATACTTCAATATATATATATATATATATATATATATATATATATATATATAGTTATATACTAATTTATTAAACATATACACTTTTATACGTTAAATATTTACTACTTTAGAAGATATATACACATATATATGCACCATTCATTATATTATATATGTACTACTTTAAATAAAACATATACTACAATATATATATATATATATATATATATATATATATATATATATATATATATACAGTTATATGCTAATTTATAAAATATATACATATTTATACGTTAAATATATACGTTTGTAGAAGATATATACACATATATACGCATCATTCAATATATATGTACTACTTTAAATAAAACATATACTACAATATATAAATATATAGTTATATACTAATTTATAAAACATATCCACATGTATACGTTAAATATATACTACTTTAGAAGATGTATACACATATATACGCACCATTCAATATATTATATATGTACTACTTTAAATAAAACATTTACTACAATATATATATATACTGGGAAATACAAGGTTGCGAAAGTGACTTAGAACATAGTGTTAAAGTAGTAAAGTGGATAAAAGAACGAATTAAGAAAAAAGCTTATCAACTAGGATAGTAGATGCCAATAAGATATATCCATTATATTAGAGAGGTACAACGCCAATATTATAGGGAAGTTACTTATAAACGTGAGATTATAAAAATACGGAACCAATTTATAGAAAGATTAGAAAAATTAGATAAAGAAATAAAAAAGTTAGAGACAGATATTATAAAGTTTAGAAAAACAGAAAATTACGAAATAGTTGCTATAGGTATAAATCATTATAAAAACATTTTAATTAGCGAACGATCTAGATTAATAGAGACTATATAAGAACTAGACTTAGATATAACTTGGTCAAATAATAGATTAAGATATCAAACTAAACTAAGCAAAAAATATCTTAACTTAAACCACTTAGGATAACAACATAGCTTCATTAAAACGTCTAGACTATTTAGATCTTAGATTTCAACCAGAAAGGAAATATAGAATATTAAAAGATAATTCTACTATAAGGTGTAATTTTAACCAAGGAGAACATATATTACACTCAGAAGATAAACAATATAACACAATAATAGACTTTTTGATTAATTCTAGCGAAAAAACACAAGAAAAAGATAACAGTATAATAAAAACTTTAGAACAGATAGAAGTTACTCAAAACAGATATAAAAAAACCTTAGAAAAAATAGAACAAAATTTAGACTATTTAAAATCACAAGAACTAGAAATACATAGAAAAATTCAATATCTAAATCATAAATTTAATTTAGAACAAATACCTACAAAAATAGAAATCGAAAAACTAATAAAAACATTAATAGAAAAACCTAAAGAACTAGAAGCAAAATCAACACAATTAATATCTAGGCTTGTTGAACAAGTAGAAAATATAACTAGGGAAATTAAAGACTTACAAGAAATAACAAAAAGATTAGAAGAAATATCGCTTTCATGAGTGAGGAAGATACAAACTATATAAAGGCACTAGAAAAATCAAGAATTCATCACAGCGAACCAGAAGGATTATCTAGGTATATACCCTCAAGTCAAACAGACAAAATTTTACTAAAACAAAATAATACCATAATAGAACTACTTTTAGATTTGCATAAAAAGATAGATAGTTTAATTCAAAATAAAGAAATAGTTACAACACCAAAAGAACCAGAACTACCTGAACTACATAAAAAGATAGATATCTTAATAAAAGATAAAGAAACCAAAGAGAAACAAAAACCTATTTCAGAAATAGAAGAACTGGTAAATCAATTAAAGAAAATTGAAATAACCCCTCAAAACGAACGGAAGAAAATAATAAGAAAACCACAAAGATGGACCTTTTATCAAATAGACGGAGAACTATCGAAAATAACAACGAAAGACAAAGAATCAGTTTCTCAGAAAACAGGATAGGAAATAATAATATATTATCTAGAATATGCAGAAGACAATCTAATATAGAACAAAACCAAGAACTTAACGAAATAATAGATGTAGATAAAGATTTACAAATCTTTCAACAACATCAGTTAAAATTACTAAATCCTAAGACGTTATATAATGCAGGATATTTTTCTTCAGACAATCAGTTATTCAGACATTATAGGGAAGAACAAATATCAGCCTTAGGAGAAGATTTTAAAATACTAAACTTAGTAAATATTAATTCATTAAAACATATAAAGAATAGTAAAATGATTTTAATGCATATGGGATTAATTGTTATAGGAATAAAAGGATTAACGAGAAAAAACTTAGGAGCTAAATTATTAATAACAATATACGATGATAGATGGTCAGACATTAAAAAATCTATAATAGGATTAACAGAAGTAGATATGACTAATAATGGCGGCATTTTCTATATTAGTCCAGATTTCCTAATGAATCTAAAAGAATTCGGAAGAAATATTAAAATAGGAATCCAAACTAAAGGATACGAGGAAATGAATAGTGGAAATAATTTACTAATGTGCATAGGTTTTATAGGTAAGTTAACCTTAAGTAGTAACACAAAATTTAAATTAAAAGTAAATGATGTAGTTGAGATAATGGGAAACAAAGGAATAAGTCTTATAAAACCAATAAAAATAGACCCACAAATATACGCAGGTTTAGAATGAAATCTAAACAAATTTACTAAACCAAAAACTTTCACACCAGACTCTCACTTACTATATACTACAAGTAAAGGAGAAACCTCAGTTAGATTTACAGATTATAACTACACAACGAAAAGAAATTTAGATGACGATGAAACAGAAAGTAACATAGAAACAGAAAACGAATTTATGAATATAGAAGTTTTACAAGAAGGATACGAAGTAGACTTAGCCATAGAAAAAGCAGAAAACTTAGCCGAAGAATATAAAAACATAACGTTTAAATGTAAAGGATGCCAAAAAGACGACATGAAGATAAATGAATGTATAGAACACTTCAAAAGCTGCCTAAAACGAAGTTATAATCTAGGATATAGAAGTAATGAATCTTTCTTTAAACTTGAAGAAGATACAATATCTATACCAAGTTCTACCATTAGTTACAAAGAATTAGCTGAGTTAGAACCAGCTAGCTCCTCAAATTTTGGGGAAAATATAAATCATAAGAACGATAAAAATGAAGAAACAACGAGAGAGAGGGAGTACTGAGTAGGATTTACAAGTCTGATAAATTTCAACATGCATTATTAATTTCTTCCAGACGCGTGCTTCAACAGTTTTTCTTTCTTTTTAGAAAGTAGTGATAAAGGAAGCACTCAGACTGACTCTGATATTTACAAGACATAAAGTGGGCATCCCCACTTGACTAGCTACATATATTTCCAAAATACAGTAGAAAAAGACTAAAAGTTATCCTAACTATAGGTTGTCTTGTCTTGTCTTCAAGTATCCAAGTTGTGCAGGGCAATTGAATCGAAACTCATCCCTGAGTCATCATCCTCATAGGGATCCTGTGCATCTTGGAATTGGAAATTGTTGTCTTCACCTGATACCAAAAATGGAGGGATGTTTCAATTTAAAAAGATTTTTCAATTTTAAGAAAGGATATTATAGAAAAAAGAGAATTTGCTAGTGGAAATTTATCAGACTTGTAAATCCTACTCAGTACTCCCTCTCTCTCGTTGTTTCTTCATTTTTATCGTTCTTATGATTTATATTTTCCCCAAAATTTTTACTTTTTTTTTTAACTTACCCTGTTCATCTCTTCCTCCTAATCTATGTTCTTAATACCATACTTCTTTAACCACACCCCGGAATATTTTTATCTGGCAACTAACACTCGTCCTATGTCTATTCTGCAGACTTGGCAGACTATCAAGGCCAGAATTCCTAGGAATTTACAGGTTAATCCATCGTTGTTATCAAGGAATTAAGAGGCTAACCATATACTGAGGGTAAAATTTTTTATAGAAACCACTAATTTACATGATGTACAAAAATATGTAAGATGTGTTTAAACATAGATAAAATCATTCATAAAGAAAATATTTTTGTGGGGAAAAAATACATAAATAAGAACTTACATGAAGTAACTTAGGAGAGAGGTTTCCCTTTCGGGAACCCCCTAAAGATCAGATAAAAACCTTGAAGCTTTTATTAAAACAAACAGGTTACTTGATACAAAATTTTATAGAAAGAAGATTGGCTTTGATGGGTGTTTTGGAAGGAGAGGTTTATACATGGGTTCTGGAGTTGGGTGATTGCACTCTGATCTTTTCACTCTAAAAATACATGCCTTTTATAGGCAAATATCTCATAAAGGAGTGGTCTAAAGCAACGTTACGTGGCCATCATATAGTGGGCCGACACTTCTAGATAAGGGATAAGAAAGGGATAAGAAAGAAGACTTCAATAATGCAAGCCGGGTGCTCTTTGGGCCCCATCGTCACATGCATTATTAATTTCTTCCAGACGCGTGCTTCAACAGTTTTTCTTTCTTTTTAGAAAGTAGTGATAAAGGAAGTACTCAGACTGACTCTGATATTTACAAGACATAAAGTGGGCATCCCCACTTGACTAGCTACATATATTTCCAAAATACAGTAGAAAAAAACTAAAAGTTATCCTAACTATAGGTTGTCTTGTCTTGTCTTCAAGTATCCAAGTTGTGCAGGGCAATTGAATCGAAACTCATCCCTGAGTCATCATCCTCATAGGGATCCTGTGCATCTTGGAATTGGAAATTGTTGTCTTCACCTGAACTAGAACCATTAGTCTTGCTCCGGTATAACTCTGTCTGAATTAATGGGTTGTCCTTGTGCTGGTACAACTCTGTCTGAATTAATAGGTTCTGGTACAACTCTATCTGAATTAATGGGTTGTTCCCTTGTCTGTTCGTTTACATATTTATCTTGAGTCTGGCTACTGAAAAATTTATCTAATGTCTGTTTAATTATGGTTTCTATTGTCTGATTTTTTCTTTTAGACATTAAAGTCATTTTAAGCTTATTTTCTGATCTTGTTAGTTTAGTGAGACTGATACTGAAACAATGTATAAATATTTAGAAAAGATCCAAATAGTGGATTAATAGCTTTACAAAAGGAAGCCTTAATCAAATTAGAACAACTAAGTATATCACACTGGGTATACATAAAAAAGTTTTTACAAGATTATTTTTACTACTGTACTATTAGTGGAAATACATTTAATGAAGAACTAGGTAAAAAATTATTTAATAAACTACCCGGAGCCTTAGGAAGAGAAATCGAAGAAAGATGGTATAAAAGAGATGGGGTTGCAGCCAACCCAAATTTTAAATGGACAATAGGACATAGAACTCAACATATAATGGATATCTTAACTGAAAAATGTACAAACATACAAATACAGAAACAATTAAAAAAGAATGAAATGAATTTTTGTAAATCAGTTATATATACAACCCAGAATTATGATCAAAAACAACATAGGAGGTATAAGAAACGAAATAATCAAAGACCGTATAGCAAAAACCAATATTTCCTAAGAAAATCTAAAGCTAAAAAACCATGGCTTAATAGAGATAGACATGTTAGAAAATACAGAAATGATAGAAATTATAAAAATAAACTAGAATGTTATACATGTGGCAGCATAGATCATTTAGCCGACGTATGTCCTAAGAGAAATAATAATAGGACAAGAAATTCGCAACTAATAGAAGACTTTCAAGAAACACTATTAAATGTAGATGAATACATGTCAGATACAGAAAGTATATACTCAATAATAAGTATTGATATAAATGACAAAGACAATTTAAAATCTGATTCGTCAGAATCAGAAGAAGAGAACTTAGTTAATGAACTAGGAGAAGAAATTGAAGATTTAGATCCAAACAATTTAGTAATCAATAATTTGATGAATGTTACACAAGAGTGTATTCATGACTTCCAAAGAAATAAGGGTATCAACAGTAATAGATGTAGAATATGTAATTGGTATCCAAGTAAAGAAAATAGAGCAAAATGCAAGAAAGTGCTACCTAGAAGCGTGTATAAATTGTATAGAAAATACTTTAAAAATAAAGATAGAATCACAAACAAATAATGGACAAAAATATACAAATAATCAGATCTTAATTTTAAGAGTATCTACTCTAGAAACTAGATTAAATGATTTAGAACAAAGAATAACTACTCTAGAGAAAGGAAAAACTAAAGAGGAGACAGATACACAAGAGACAGTAGACACAGTACATTTAGAAAAATTAGAAGCAGAACTTATGAATATAGAAAATAATCATACAACTTTAATATGTAACGAAGACAAAGAATTCTCCACCATAAAAGTTCTGATAAAAATTAAGATAAAAGATATAGAAACAGAAACATTAGCACTAGTAGATCCCGGATGTACCAGTTGTTTAATTAATAAAGCAATAGTACCCGAATACTTATTAAAAACACTTGAGAAACCTATACTAGCCACTCAAATGGATGGCTCTTAAAATATTAATCGTTATTACGAAGAAAATGCACAAATAAGTTTCCTAAACACTTGTGATAAATTCTATAACCCAGTCTATAAAGTGAATAGAATATTGGCCAGAGATTTAAATATAGGATCAGACTTTGTAATAGGATTAAAAAGATAGAGGGATGTTTCAATTTAAAAAGATTTTTCAATTTTAAGAAAGGATATTATAGAAAAAAGAGAATTTGCGAGTGGAAATTTATCAGACTTGTAAATCCTACTCAGTACTCCCTCTCTCTCGTTGTTTCTTTATTTTTATCGTTCTTATGATTTATATTTTCCCCAAAATTTTTACTTTTTTTTTTAACTTACCCTGTTCATCTCTTCCTCCTAATCTATGTTCTTAATACCATACTTCTTTAACCACACCCCGGAATATTTTTATCTGGCAACTAACACTCGTCCTATGTCTATTCTGCAGACTTGGCGGACTATCAAGGCCAGAATTCCTAGGAATTTACAGGTTAATCCATCGTTGTTATCAAGGAATTAAGAGGCTAACCATATACTGAGGGTAAAATTTTTTATAGAAACCACTAATTTACATGATGTACAAAAATATGTAAGATGTGTTTAAACATAGATAAAATCATTCATAAAGAAAATATTTTTGTGGGGAAAAATACATAAATAAGAACTTACATGAAGATGATATTTTAGTATTTTGTCAAACCATGCAAGAACATTTAGGACGTTTACAACTAGTTTTTAGACTATTTGTTAAACATGGCATAATAATAAGTAAGAAAAAAATGGAGTTGTGTAAAACTTATATTAACTTTTTAGGAATAACTCTAGGTAACGGAAAGGTAAAATTACAACCACATATAGCAAAAAAGGTACTAGAAATGCCAGACAAATTAGAAACAACGAAAGATTTACAAAAGTTTTTAGGATTAGTAAATTACGCTCGAAATTTTATTCAAGATTTAGGAAAAATAGCAGGACCTTTATATGCCAAAACAGGTAGTAAAGGACAGAAAAATTTTAATATAGAAGATATTAAATTAGTTAAAAAAATAAAAGAAAAAGTTAAAAATATTCCAGACTTAAAAATATCACTAGAGTCAGATTACTTAATTATTCAAACAGATGGTAGTGACTTAGGATGGGGAGCTATCTTAAAAGCTAGACCCAATAAATATAGTAGTAAAAATGAAGAACAAATATGCGGGTATCAAAGTGGTGCTTATAAAGAAAAAGGAAATATGAGTGCCATAGATTTAGAAGTACTTGCAATCATATACGGATTAAACAGTTTTAAACTATATATATTAAATAAGGAAGAAGTCTTAGTTAGAACAGACTGTGAAGCAATAGTCAAATTTCATCAAAAAATTAATGATAAAAACAGTAGTAGACGAAGATGGTTAAATTTTACAGACACTATATCTGTTTACAAAAATATAGTATTTGAACATATTAAGGGTAAGGAAAATGCATTAGCGGATCAGTTGAGTAGACTACAACTAGGAATAAATAAATAAATAAGTTTAATATTACTTATTTGTTTTCAGAATGAGACCAACAAGATAACCTCCCGCAGACAAAGGAAAGGGTGTAGCCTCGTCCTCAGACTCTTACCAGCAGACAATGTTAGGTAACTTACATTTTAGACCTTTAGAAACAATGGAGACACTGGAACGAATTCAATTCGGACCTTTTAACTTAGTTGCATTCCCAGAAAGCAATATGTCATTTAGAGTAAGACCAGATTATGTTTTAGATAGAACCCAAAAATGCTTAGTAGACAATTTATGGATTTCCTATAATAAACAAAGCCGTAATCATTTTATGGCCTCTATGAATGCTTTATGCCAGTACATGGCAGAGAAAAATAGACCCCGTTTTAAATATTATGTAGTAATACATAGAAAAACCAATGGTATTTTCCAAACTTGGCTAGAAGTTTTAGACTCCATACAAGGTTTCAAAACTCCTCTTTTTAAAGGCTTTAATGATTTTACTGAAGCTACTAACCATGCCAGAGGATACTTAGGACCCAATTACTATATTTCTCTTTCTCTTAGACAAAATCCAGATCAGATTCCCCAGTATAATGTTCAGAAAGACACTGGGAAGATAATTTTTTGTGACCATTGCTCTTCCATGACGGAAAACTTCAAAACATTGAATGCTCAAAAGGAGTCCCTTGTCATGGAGAATACTAGATTAATTAAACAGATCCAGATACTAGAAACAAGACTCAGACAACATCACTCAACCAGTAAGACAAATGGTCAGACACAGACTACGCCAGAACAGAGTTCTCCATCTCCTCAAAAAATGGATGAGAAGGGTGTGCATTTCCCACTAAATGCTAAGAAATCCACTGTACCGGATGTTGGTACAGCTAGTCCGGCTCAAACGGTAACCGGTAAAGACAAACCAAATCCGTTGATGGCTGTCACTTTGCCAAAAAGTGAAGATGGAGGAAGTTCTTCATCAAAAACTAAACTAACAAGATCAGAAAATAAGCTTAAAAAGACTTTAATGGCTAAAAGAAAAAAATCAGACAATAGAAACCATAATTAAACAGACATTAGATAAATTTTTCAGTAGCCAGACTCAAGATAAATATGTAAACGAACAGACAAGGGAACAACCCATTAATTCAGATAGTGTTGTACCAGAACCTATTAATTCAGACAGAGTTGTACCAGCACAAGGACAACCCATTAATTCAGACAGAGTTATACCGGAGCAAGACACTAATGGTTCTAGTTCAGGTGAAGACAACAATTTCCAATTCCAAGATGCACAGGATCCCTATGAGGATGATGACTCAGGGATGAGTTTCGATTCAATTGCCCTGAACAACTTGGATACTTGAAGACAAGACAAGACAACCTATAGTTAGGATAACTTTTAGTTTTTTTCTACTGTATTTTGGAAATATATGTAGCTAGTCAAGTGGGGATGCCCACTTTATGTCTTGTAAATATCAGAGTCAGTCTGAGTGCTTCCTTTATCACTACTTTCTAAGAAGAAAGAAAAACTGTTGAAGCACGCGTCTGGAAGAAATTAATAATGCATGTGACGATGGGGCCCAAAGAGCACCCGGCTTGCATTATTGAAGTCTTCTTTCTTATCCCTTTCTTATCCCTTAGCTAGAAGTGTCGGCCCACTATATGATGGCCACGTAGCGTTGCTTAAGACCACTCCTTTATGAGATATTTGCCTGTAAAAGGCATGTATTTTTAGAGTGAAAAGATCAGAGTGCAATCACCCAACTCCAGAACCCATGTATAAACCTCTCCTTCCAAAACACCCATCAAAGCCAATCTTCTTTCTATAAAATTTTGTATCAAGTAACCTGTTTGTTTTAATAAAAGCTTCAAGGTTTCTATCTGATCTTTAGGGGGTTCCCGAAAGGGAAACCTCTCTCCTAAGTTACTTCATGTAAGTTCTTATTTATGTATTTTTTCCCCACAAAAATATTTTCTTTATGAATGATTTTATCTACGTTTAAACACATCTTACATATTTTTGTACATCATGTAAATTAGTGGTTTCTATAAAAAATTTTACCCTCAGTATATGGTTAGCCTCTTAATTCCTTGATAACAACGATGGATTAACCTGTAAATTCCTAGGAATTCTGGCCTTGATAGTCCGCCAAGTCTGCAGAATAGACATAGGACGAGTGTTAGTTGCCAGATAAAAATATTATGAGGTGTGGTTAAAGAAGTATGGTATTAAGAACATAGATTAGGAGGAAGAGATGAACAGGGTAAGTTAAAAAAAAAAAAGTAAAAATTTTGGGGAAAATATAAATCTAAGAACGATAAAAATGAAGAAACAACGAGAGAGAGGGAGTACTGAGTAGGATTTACAAGTCTGATAAATTTCCACTCGCAAATTCTCTTTTTTCTATAATATCCTTTCTTAAAATTGAAAAATCTTTTAAAATTGAAACATCCCTCCATTTTTGGTATCAGAGCGAGAAGGTTTTGGGAACATTACCTAATAACTCGCGAAAAAAGATTATAGACTTTGTATGAAAAGACATAGATCATTTCAAGATATAAGGTGTAGCTATTTTTATCTATATAGAAAATATAAAAAAATCAGAGGTATAAAAATTAAGAAAACCAATTTAGAAGAAAGTTTAGAAAGATTAGTAACAGCCTGTAGACAAGATAAATCAATTAACCGATCTAGGAGAGCATTAGAACTAGTAAGTGCTATACACTGGGAAATACAAGGTTGCGAAAGTGACTTAGAACATAGTGTTAAAGTAGTAAAGTGGATAAAATAACGAATTAAGAAAAAAGCTTATCAACTAGGATAGTAGATGCCAATAAGATATATCCATTATATTAGAGAGGTACAACGCCAATATTATAGGAAAGTTACTTATAAACGTGAGATTATAAAAATACGGAACCAATTTATAGAAAGATTAGAAAAATTAGATAAAGAAATAAAAAAGTTAGAGACAGATATTATAAAGTTTAGAAAAATAGAAAATTACGAAATAGTTGCTATAGGTATAAATCATTATAAAAACATTTTAATTAGCGAACGATCTAGATTAATAGAGACTATACAAGAACTAGACTTAGATATAACTTGGTCAAATAATAGATTAAGATATCAAACTAAACTAAGCAAAAAATATCTTCACTTAAACCACTTAGGATAACAACATAGCTTCATTAAAACGTCTAGACTATTTAGATCTTAGATTTCAACCAGAAAGGAAATATAGAATATTAAAAGATAATTCTACTATAAGGTGTAATTTTAACCAAGGAGAACATATATTACACTCAGAAGATAAACAATATAACACAATAATAGACTTTTTGATTAATTCTAGCGAAAAAACACAAGAAAAAAATAACAGTATAATAAAAACTTTAGAACAGATAGAAGTTACTAATCGAATTTACTATAAACCTTTTTATTTTGGATTCTATTAATTAATTCATTTTTATCTGGTAATTTGTATGCATCTGTTCTAGTATTATCATTTAATCTTTTCTAGTTAATTACCATACGGGCTTTTCCTCTTACCTGTTCGCTATGGTTTCTTACCATGAATGCTGCTGATCTATGTCTAGAGGTAGATCTTCTTATGACTCCTAATTTTAAAAGTTCTTTTATCTGTTCATCAAATTCATTAGTGTCCTCATTATTTGCTTCTATAGGAGCTGTTTTTATCAACTAGGATAGTAGATGCCAATAAGATATATCCATTATATTAGAGAGGTACAGCGCCAATATTATAGGGAAGTTACTTATAAACGTGAGATTATAAAAATACGGAACCAATTTATAGAAAGATTAGAAAAATTAGATAAAGAAATAAAAAAGTTAGAGACAGATATTATAAAGTTTAGAAAAACAGAAAATTACGAAATAGTTGCTATAGGTATAAATCATTATAAAAACATTTTAATTAGCGAACGATCTAGATTAATAGAGACTGTACAAGAACTAGACTTAGATATAACTTGGTCAAATAATAGATTAAGATATCAAACTAAACTAAGCAAAAAATATCTTAACTTAAACCACTTAGGATAACAACATATCTTCATTAAAACGTCTAGACTATTTAGATCTTAGATTTCAACCAGAAAGGAAATATAGAATATTAAAAGATAATTCTACTATAAGGTGTAATTTTAACCAAGGAGAACATATATTACACTCAGAAGATAAACAATATAACACAATAATAGACTTTTTGATTAATTCTAGCGAAAAAACACAAGAAAAAGATAACAGTATAATAAAAACTTTAGAACAGATAGAAGTTACTCAAAACAGACATAAAAAGACCTTAGAAAAAATAGAACAAAATTTAGACTATTTAAAATCACAAGAACTAGAAATACATAGAAAAATTCAATATCTAAATCATAAATTTAATTTAGAACAAATACCTACAAAAATAGAAATCGAAAAACTAATAAAAACATTAATAGAAAAACCTAAAGAACTAGAAGCAAAAACAACACAATTAATATCTAGGCTTGTTGAACAAGTAGAAAATATAACTAGGGAAATTAAAGACTTACAAGAAATAACAAAAAGATTAGAAGAAATATCGCTTTCATGAGTGAGGAAGATACAAACTATATAAAGGCACTAGAAAAATCAAGAATTCATCACAGCGAACCAGAAGGATTATCTAGGTATATACCCTCAAGTCAAACAGACAAAATTTTACTAAAACAAAATAATACCATAATAGAACTACTTTTAGATTTGCATAAAAAGATAGATAGTTTAATTCAAAATAAAGAAATAGTTACAACACCAAAAGAACCAGAACTACCTGAACTACATAAAAAGATAGATATCTTAATAAAAGATAAAGGTCACAAAAAATTATCTTCCCAGTGTCTTTCTGTACATTATACTGGTGAATCTGATCTGGATTTTGTCTAAGAGAAGGAGAAATATAGTAATTGGGTCCTAAGTATCCTCTGGCATGATTAGTGGCTTCAGTAAAATCATTAAAGCCTTTAAAAAGAGGAGGAGAACGACCATTAGCTCACTGGAATGCTAATGAACTAATGTGTAAGTTAGACATAATTAACTTGGAATATACTATAAAAACAGCTCCTATAGAAGCAAATAATGAGGACACTAATGAATTTGATGAACAGATAAAAGAACTTTTAAAATTAGGAGTCATAAGAAGATCTCTACATTTAATAGTGTTTCTTGAAAGTCTTCTATTAGTTGCGAATTTCTTGTCCTATTATTATTTCTCTTAGGACATACGTTGGCTAAATGATCTATGCTGCCACATGTATAACATTCTAGTTTATTTTTATAATTTCTATCATTTCTGTATTTTCTAACATGTCTATCTCTATTAAGCCATGGTTTTTTAGCTTTAGATTTTCTTAGGAAATATTGTTTTTTGCTATACGGTCTTTGATTATTTCGTTTCTTATACCTCCTATGTTGTTTTTGATCATAATCCTGGGTTGTATATATAACTGATTTACAAAAATTCATTTCATTCTTTTTTAATTGTTTCTGTATTTGTATGTTTGTACATTTTTTAGTTAAGATATCCATTATATGTTGAGTTCTATGTCCTATTGTCCATTTAAAATTTGGGTTTGCTGCAACCCCATCTCTTTTATACCATCTTTCTTCGATTTCTCTTCCTAAGGCTCCGGGTAGTTTATTAATAATTTTTTACCTAGTTCTTCATTAAATGTATTTCCACTAACAGTACAGTAGTAAAAATAATCTTGTAAAAACTTTTTTATGTATACCCAGTGTGATATACTTAGTTGTTCTAATTTGATTAAGGCATAGTAATAAGTAAGAAAAAAATGGAGTTGTGTAAAACTTATATTAACTTTTTAGGAATAACTCTAGGTAACGGAAAGGTAAAATTACAACCACATATAGCAAAAAAGATACTAGAAATGCCAGACAAATTAGAAACAACGAAAGATTTACAAAAGTTTTTAGGATTAGTAAATTACGCTCGAAATTTTATTCAAGATTTAGGAAAAATAGCAGGACCTTTATATGCCAAAACAGGTAGTAAAGGATAGAAAAATTTTAATATAGAAGATATTATATTAGTTAAAAAAATAAAAGAAAAAGTTAAAAATATTCCAGACTTAAAAATACCACTAGAGTCAGATTACTTAATTATTCAAACAGATGGTAGTGACTTAGGATGGGGAGCTATCTTAAAAGCTAGACCCAATAAATATAGTAGTAAAAATGAAGAACAAATATGCGGGTATCAAAGTGGTGCTTATAAAGAAAAAGGAAATATGAGTGCCATAGATTTAGAAGTACTTGCAATCATATACAGATTAAACAGTTTTAAACTATATATATTAAATAAGGAGGTAGGCAAGATTTTTGTCTGTACAGGTGTATAAGTTAGGTTCCTAAATATCATTATTCCGCCTCTTGTCAAAAGGCATCCTCCTTTATCTTGTATACAGAATTTTAATCCTATTACAAAGTCTGATCCTATATTTAAATCTCTGGCCAATATTCTATTCACTTTATAGACTGGGTTATAGAATTTATCACAAGTAATTAGGAAACTTAATTTTTTGTGACCATTGCTCTTCCATGACGAAAAACTTCAAAACATTGAATGCTCAAAAGGAGTCCCTTGTCATGGAGAATACTAGATTAATTAAACAGATCCAGATACTAGAAACAAGACTCAGACAACAGCACTCAACCAGTAAGACAAATGCTCAGACACAGACTACGCCAGAACAGAGTTCTCTATCTCCTCAAAAAATGGATGAGAAGGGTGGCTGATATTTGTTCTTCCCTATAATGTCTGAATAACTGATTGTCTGAAGAAAAATATCCTGCATTATATAACCTCTTAGGATTTAGTAATTTTAACTGATGTTGTTGAAAGATTTGTAAATCTTTATCTACATCTATTATTTCATTAAGTTCTTGGTTTTGTTTTATATTAGATTGTTTTCTGCATATTCTAGATAATATATTATTATTTCCTATCCCGTTTTCTGAGAAACTGATTCTTTGTCTTTCGTTGTTATTTTCGATGGTTCTCCGTCTATTTGATAAAAGGTCCATCTTTGTGGTTTTCTTATTATTTTCTTGCGTTCGTTTTGAAACCTTCCTAGGAGAATCTGCTAAAGCTACATGGAAAAGTTTTAAGACAAACTGTCCACATGATTTCCAGATTCTACTAAGTATGGGACCAAACCCTTATAATTTTACAAATAAAATGCACATGTTATTAATCGAAAAAGATCCAAATAGTGGATTAATAGCTTTACAAAAGGAAGCCTTAATCAAATTAGAACAACTAAGTATATCACACTGGGTATACATAAAAAAGTTTTTACTAGATTATTTTTACTACTGTACTGTTAGTGGAAATACATTTAATGAAGAACTAGGTAAAAAATTATTTAATAAACTACCCGGAGCCTTAGGAAGAGAAATCGAAGAAAGATGGTATAAAAGAGATGGGGTTGCAGCAAACCCAAATTTTAAATGGACAATAGGACATAGAACTCAATATATAATGGATATCTTAACTGAAAAATGTACAAACATACAAATACAGAAACAATTAAAAAAGAATGAAATGAATTTTTGTAAATCAGTTATATATACAACCCAGAATTATGATCAAAAACAACATAGGAGGTATAAGAAACGAAATAATCAAAGACTGTATAGCAAAAAACAATATTTCCTAAGAAAATCTAAAGCTAAAAAACCATGACTTAATAGAGATAGACATGTTAGAAAATACAGAAATGATAGAAATTATAAAAATAAACTAGAATGTTATACATGTGGCAGCATAGATCATTTAGCCAACGTATGTCCTAAGAGAAATAATAATAGGACAAGAAATTCGCAACTAATAGAAGACTTTCAAGAAACACTATTAAATGTAGATGAATACATGTCAGATACAGAAAGTATATACTCAATAATAAGTATTGATATAAATGACAGACAATTTAAAATCTGATTCGTCAGAATCAGAAGAAGAGAACTTAGTAAGTTACCTAACATTGTCTGCTAGTAAGAGTCTGAGGACGACGCTACACCCTTTCCTTTGTCTGCGGGAGGTTGTCTTGTTGGTCTTATTCTGAAAACAAATAAGTAATATTAAACTTATTTATTTATTTATTCCTAGTTGTGGGCATCCCCACTTGACTAGCTACATATATTTCCAAAATACAGTAGAAAAAGACTAAAAGTTATCCTAACTATAGGTTGTCTTGTCTTGTCTTCAAGTATCCAAGTTGTGCAGGGCAATTGAATCGAAACTCATCCCTGAGTCATCATCCTCATAGGGATCCTGTGCATCTTGGAATTGGAAATTGTTGTCTTCACCTGAACTAGAACCATTAGTGTCTTGCTCCGGTATAACTCTGTCTGAATTAATGGGTTGTCCTTGTGCTAGTACAACTCTGTCTGAATTAATAGGTTCTGGTACAACTCTATCTGAATTAATGGGTTGTTCCCTTGTCTGTTCGTTTACATATTTATCTTGAGTCTGGCTACTGAAAAATTTATCTAATGTCTGTTTAATTATGGTTTCTATTGTCTGATTTTTTATTTTAGCCATTAAAGTCTTTTTAAGCTTATTTTGTGATCTTGTTAGTTTAGTTTTTGATGAAGAACTTCCTCCATCTTCACTTTTTGGCAAAGTGACAGCTATCAACGGATTTGGTTTGTCTTTACCGATTACCGTTTGAGCCGGAATAGCTGTACCAACATCCGGTACAGTGGATTTCTTAGCATTTAGTGGGAAATGCACACCCTTGATAGTCCGCCAAGTCTGCAGAATAGACATAGGACGAGTTTTAGTTGCCAGATAAAAATATTCCGGGGTGTGGTTAAAGAAGTATGGTATTAAGAACATAGATTAGGAGGAAGAGATGAACAGGGTAAGTTAAAAAAAAAAAAGTAAAAATTTTGGGGAAAATATAAATCATAAGAACGATAAAAATGAAGAAACAACGAGAGAGAGGGAGTACTGAGTAGGATTTACAAGTATGATAAATTTCCACTCGCAAATTCTCTTTTTTCTATAATATCCTTTCTTAAAATTGAAAAATCTTTTAAAATTGAAACATCCCTCCATTTTTGGTATCAAAGCGAGAAGGTTTTGGGAACATTACCTAATAACTCGCGAAAAAAGATTATAGACTTTGTATGAAAAGACATAGATCATTTCAAGATATAAGGTGTAGCTATTTTTATCTATATAGAGAATATAAAAAAATCAGAGGTATAAAAATTAAGAAAACCAATTTAGAAGAAAGTTTAGAAAGATTAGTAACAGCCTGTAGACAAGATAAATCAATTAACCGATCTAGGAGAGCATTAGAACTACCGGTTAATAACATGTGCATTTTATTTGTAAAATTATAAGGGTTTGGTCCCATACTTAGTAGAATCTGGAAATCATGTGGACAGTTTGTCTTAAAACTTTCCCATGTAGCTTTAGCAGATTCTCCTAAGAAGGTTTCTAAATATTTATACATTGTTTCAGTATCAGTCTCAGTATAATGTCTTAAGTAATCAGCGGCTACTATACCTTTCCATAAATCTATTACTGTATCCCACATTTGGGGATCATGTGCCGCGATATTTAAAATTTTTCCTATGCTACCTCCCTCTTGGAGTTTAATTGGTTCTTCTATAGGCATTCTTTTTCCTGCTGGTTTTATATAATCTCCTTTAATTTCTGTATCTGGGTTTACCCTAATTGCAGGTCTTTTAGGTACATTACCGGTACTGTAATCTATTGGCTGCAGATTAGGATTTGTATGGGACCAAACCCTTATAATTTTACAAATAAAATGCACATGTTATTAGCCGGAAAAGATCTAAATAGTGGATTAATAGCTTTACAAAAGGAAGCCTTAATCAAATTAGAACAACTAAGTATATCACACTGGGTATACATAAAAAAATTTTTACAAGATTATTTTTACTACTGTACTGTTAGTGGAAATACATTTAATGAAGAACTAGGTAAAAAATTATTTAATAAACTACCCGGAGCCTTAGGAAGAGAAATCGAAGAAAGATGGTATAAAAGAGATGGGGTTGCAGCAAACCAAACTAGCATTACACATCTTTGAACAATCAAAGTGCTCTTTATTCAAAAGTACTTTCTTTCAAACTTCTTCCTCACATATTATGAATTATACACACCATTCAATATGTATGTACTACTTTAAATAAAATGTTTACTACAATATATATATATATATATAGAAAGAGGCTATTTCTGCAAAATTTGAACTTGGGAATTCTTCTAGTGATCCATCATCAACAGTGGATTCTCAAACCTCGGATTCATCGAATGATCAAGAAAGCGAAGAAGAGCTGTGGATGGGGCAGTGGATACGGATTTCAGGTGATAAAGAAGTTAAATTTTCACAGAAATTGGGAGTTCCAGTTGTCGATAACTATGGTTTTTTGCTAGGTGAATTTAGCAAATTGGAAGATCTTAGTATTTCTCTTTGAGATAACTATAGTTCCATAAATACTTTGCTCTTTTAAAACTTGAAGCAATTTTAGGTAACTAGGTCTATTTGTGAATATAACAGTTGCAGTTGCAAGCTATGCAAGTCGATATTTTTGGAGAGTCGAAGCAACATAGATTGCAAGTCAACGAATTGCTTGTGAATGAATGTGTGTTTATGAGAGTGAGGCAATTCTAAAAGAGGAAATTGTTTCTGATATGTTATGGAATTTGTTCTTATATGGTCAGAACTGTGATTGCAGCTCAAAATAGAAATTTGAGTTCTTGTACCTTTGTTTATGGATTATGTTATTGTTATGGTCTCTCATTGGTTTGATGAAATCCTTCATTTGCTCAACCCCTTCGTAGTTCGTATGAATTAAATGTATAGATACATGATATATGTTTGCTATGTTGCTTAGATTCTCCAAAATTGCTGCCTTACCCGTATCAGAATCTCCAAAATGCACTACTTTTGGTGTATTTGACACACACCATCCTGTTGTCTTGGGGACTTGATGTATGATGTATCCGGGCTTTCTGTCGGTGCTTGATGTAATCTGTGATTTATGATTGTGCAAGGAGTGTTGATGAGATGGAGTCTCGCTTTGTGTGTCGAGAAGAATCGATTTGATGCTACAAGTCTAAAGTTGGAAACCGAGGTATGTAACGGTAAACTCATCTTTTACTATTATGGCATGACTTCCTACCACATGTTTCATCGATATGAGTCTAATAAACTCCTAACATCACAAAACGACGTGTGACTTTTTTGAAGAGTACGAGCAACATAGTGCTTGTAGTTGGAGTCTCTACTTAGCTCCGAAAGTTTTCTAGTTTCTTTCAATCCATGTGGTGGTATACACAGCTGCTGCCACACACATTCTGAAAATTGTTGCTACTGCACCCTTTCCCCTTGGCATTTGAATATGCCCCTATCAAGCTCTTCTTGTCTGTCAGTTTCGTGCCAGTGCAGGAGCCCATTCTCCCTGCTGCTACATTTCACTATTTCATATCCGTTTTGGTGAGCCCGGATTGTTACAAATGATGCTATACAGAAGTGTTTCAATTATACTGCAATTGAATTAAGCACCATATATACTTTTCAAAGAGGGTTTCAATTTCCCCAACATTTATAAATTATTCATTAAGAAGTAAATCGTTGATTTGACAATTTCTATAACAATACATATACTAACAACAAATCATAAAGAGCTTGTATCCTCCTATAGTTACAATACTTTTTTTCTAGACAGTTTTTTTTTTAATTGCTGGCAGTATCACATATATATTCTAAGATCATCCAAAATACTAAATTCACCCAACAAAAACCCATAATTATCCACAACTGGAACTCCCAATTTATGTGAATATTTCACTTCGTGATTTTCTGAAATTTTCACCCAAGTCCCCATCATTAATTCTTCATCACTTTCTTCAACCCCATTTGATGTATTCGTATTCTCATCAACACTCATTGACGATTTTTCTTCAAACTCATCAGTGACACAAGATTCTTGATCAGATTTTTCAGAAATCTGCCCATTTTTTTCTCTTTTAGCCATCACTAATTCTTCGAATTCAAGCTTCTTAGACTCGTAATTTTTTGAAGCGTCTTCAGCCGTAACAAAAGTACCCAACCAAATCATTTTCTTGTTCAATGGGTGTTTAATTTCAGCACAAAATTTCCCATTTTTTCTTTTACGTACCCCAATAGGGTACAATCTGACACAAGTATTCTTTGATATTCTTTTGTAGGATTTCATGATCAAAGTTTTGCGAGGGAAAAAAGGGGCAATTTCTATAAATAACAAAGTATAAAAAAAGCTTGGGATATGAAGAAAAAAAGAATAAATAGTGAACACATATATAGGAGTAATTAGAGAACCAATTAAGGAAACTTTTATTCTCTTTCTATTTAGAAAAGGATTTAACAAAACAAGTGAAGTATTGATTGAGAAATTGTTGCATATTATTAGTATCTTAATTTAACCCTGACTATTCAAATCTCTAAATTAGGTAGAATACTACAATTGGTCCAGTATTAAATGATGAAATACAATTAGGGTACCCCAATAGGGTACAATCTGACACAACTATTCTTTGTAGGACTTCGTGATTAAAAATTTTAGAAGAAAAAAAAAGGCTATTTCAGTAAAGAACAAAGTATAATAAATTTGAGACGTGAAGAAAAAGAGAATAAATAGTGAACACATATATAACTGTAATTAGAGAACCAATTAAGGAAACTTTTATTCCTATTTCTATTTGGAAAAGGATTTAACAAAACGAGTAAAGTATTGATTGAGAAATTGTTGCATATTAGTCACTCTATTTATTAGTATCCTAATTTGACATTGAATATTCAAATCTCTAAATCCGGTAGAACACTACAATTGGTCCAGTATTAAATGATGAAATACAATTAATTTTGACGTGTCTTATCTTTATCTCACGAGTTTAAATATTATTCACCATTGTATATAAAAAAAGGTTATTCGACTATGAATAAATTTCTTTCAAAGAATCAATTGATGACCTGGCCTGGTTAATATTATATTTTACTTACTAATATATCTTAAGGTGTAATAATAATGGTGGAAATATCTTCATACTTTGCGATAACTTAATCCTTATCTCTCACTGTTTCTTCTTTTTTTTTTCATTCGATAGTTCCATATCCGTTTTATATCTTGAATTATTATAAGTGTAAACAACATAAATCTCCTAGACAATGAAAATAATTATACAAAATTCCTTCTTGTTTTCTCTCTCCCTTTTTTTGCAAACATACTCATACATTCGGTCACATATTATACATTGGGCGAATGTATGATGTAATAACTAATCCTATATTTAAGGTAAGAGAATCTTTAATTATTTTACAGTTCCTTAATTAAAGACAGTAATTAGCCAACATTAAGTCATTTATTGATAGAACATGTAACTGATATTTGAATTTTAAAAATTTTGTTATACATAATTTTTTCCCCTATGATTCACGATCTGGAAAGCCAAAAAACAACCACTTTCTTCTACATCCGTTCTCTAAAACTACTAAAATCTTCTTCTACATACGTTCTTCAATACTAGTAAAATCAATATGAATATCCCCATATTGTTGCGATATTATGGAATTTAGGAGTCAGAAATTAGTTATACGTCATACAAAAGTGACGCAATAGTAATTTCGATAAATGCGGACGAGTCGATCACACCCGCAGGACTTGCGTAAGTAACTTACTCTCTATAGGAGTAAGTAATTGTTGAAATGTATAGTGTATTAAACTATTGTACATTGATAGTTAATGTGTAATAAATGTATGATATAGCATTATACGTTTTTAACATTTATGAGGTAAGAAATAAAATAACGAAATTTAACTGAATTCAATTTTGTTTTTTAAATTATACACAGTATCATTCCAGTAAATTTACGAATGTATAATATGTTTTTATATAGTCAAATCAATGTATAATAAATGTGTGCCTTTCCAGTAAACGTTTGAATGTATAATAAGTTGTTATACATTCAAAGCAACGTATAGTGATATTGTGCCATTCCAATAGACTTACGAATGTATAATATTTGATTATGCATTCGTATCAATGTATGATATAGCATCATACATTATAAATGTGCATGGTATTAACAATTTCTGTAATTTTTTTACAAGTAATAATTATTTTACAACATGTATGCTGTTATGTAATACGTACGTTTAAAATGTATTAGTCTTTAGTTCAATGTAAGATTCACTTATAAGCAAAGGTACATAACAGGAAACATACTATGTGTTCGAAATACAATGTCAGATTAATTTGTAATATGTTGTTTTAATCATTAACAAAATAAGTGAAAGGAAAATTCAATAAGTACCATGAATCAGTTAGTAACATTGCAGTAGTGTCTCAGTGACTAAAAAGCATATTCTCATAAGATGAAGACATCCATAAATGTAAATTAACATCGAGAAAGTAATCTTTGAATTCGTTTAACATCAACCAAAAAACTAAGATTTAGTTGATTCAATTTCGACTTTTATTAAACAATGCTACTCTAAAAAAACAATTGCACTTTCATCAATTTCTTGGAGCACACTATTCCTTGGCCAAGGAGGATCCCCATTATCACTCGTGTACCCTTCATTTGTATTTTCTACACCATGATGCCACAGTAATAAAGCATAGTGTAAACGTTGACTTCCAGCATCAAACACGGATGAATGCACTTGCTGCCCTTCACTTAATATTTCTGCATAAGCAGCAACAAAGACGCCACAGTCCCTGATTTTAAAAAATAAAAATGAGGTAACAGTAAGTACATTAATTTAAACATAGTTATACATTATAAAAAAAATTGTAATTTACTTACAAACTTTCAGATGCTTGCTGGGGTATGTTTTGAACCTATTCAACATCAAATGTATTTTGATTGACATGTATGATGGTAGCTTATACATTTAAAAAATGTAATATCGGATATACTTATACATCTCAAATGTAATATCGAATATACTTAAACTACAGACAGACATGTCTGACGGTAGCTTATACATTTAAAAAAATATTCTTTAATGAATAATGTCAACTTATACAATAATCTTTTTAACTGCCTCTTTTATGTACATCTTCTTATTGTATAATATAATGGAATATAAAGCAGAAAACTAATATTATACATTAGTCTAAAAAATAAAGTAATGTATAATCAAATAATATAAACGTATAATATCAAATATGCCAGGAACAAAATCAACGAACATATTTTGTTCTTGAGCATCTAACTGACTAAGTCCTAAACTAAAGCTTGGACGAGAATATATTACCAAATTTATACTATATTGATTAAGCAATCGCAACTATAAACAAGAAATTCAAAGATCTGACTTGTATTATATGAAAAAAACAGAAAAAATCAACTAACAAACTAGAATGAGATTGTAAAATAAGATAATTTCATAAAAATCAACGTGCAACCAAACAAGAATCCAAATAAGAACCAACAACTTTAAAACAAAAATAAAAATCTGACTTTTAATAATGAAAAAAAAATGATATTATCAAACTATCACATTGAAATGGATTTGTAGAAGCAATTAATTTCATAAAAAACAAAAATGCAATAAAAAATCGACCCAAATTGTGATTTGGTAAAGTTGAAAAAAAAAATAAAAATTATTGAAAAAAATCAATATATAAGTTCAATAAATGTTTGATAACTTACAAATTGGTAACCTTTAAGTATACGATTGCTTGAATTTGAGCGTAAAAAAAGGTATTCAATAATGCAGGAACAATCAGTTGTTTAATGGAAGAAAAAAATGAAGCAAATATGAAAAAGAGAGAGAAAGTAAATGGGAAAGAGAGAGAAAGTAAAGAATTGTTTAATGGAAGAAAAAAAAAGTAAATATGGGAAAGAGAGATAAAGTAATGATAAAGATTTTTTTTTGATGCATAAGAGGAATGAGAGAGAAAGTAAAAAAATAGGGGATTTTAGCAATAAGTTTGGGATTTGTGTAATTAGTTTGTTAATATGGGACGTGTTTTAATAAGGTAAAGTTAGTTTGTGTATATATGTAATTTTTAGTTATAATAATTATGAAAAAATATTTATGTTAGAGTTTAAGTTCTGTGCACCGTTTGTGCATAAAAAATTCACACTAACAGCTAACTTGACCTGCTATTGCAGGTTGCCCAATTATTTACATAAAAATTAAAAAAAAGAAAAAATTAGGTAACCTCCAATAGTAAGTCAAGTTCACATAATAGTGTAGAATATTTTCTGCACTAACGGTGCACAAAACTTAAATTCTTAATGTTGTGCGTATAACTAATAAATTCACATATCTTTTTTTTTTAGCGGATGTTTCATATTTGTTTTATGTCTTAAGCTATTATAATAGTCCATGCCCTATCCCGATGGGTCTTTGATTTGCTCCTATCCTAGCTTTATAATCCACCAGTCTTCTCTAGTTTTTAAAAATCCTTCGGGGGCCTAGCCCTCTTTTCCCACCTGGATGTGAAGTCCAATGGCTTCCATCATTGACGGACACCTTATATAAGACGAAGAAATGAAGAGCCAATGCCACATATAGACTATAGTGAACTACTTATAACTGCTTGTCTTTTCCTATCTAGGCCATGGAAATTCACTTGCCACCTGTGCAGTCCCTTCTTTGATTCGAATGTGCTTCAAAATTTTGGAAGATAATAATTTCAGAACACTATAATTTAAGACGAAGCATTGGAATCATGCCAAGAATAACCAAAATTCTAATAAATATCATATTCTATGCGATAAGGTTGGTACATTGCCGTTCTATTGTTCTTCTTTATCATTCGATAGCACTTACAGACTGAGATATGAATCGACTTGTGATGACTATAAGATTAACAACACGTATAATGGTTTCAACCCACATAGTAAAACCCTTTGACATTGATAGCAATCCACGTGACATTCACAATCGTGTATGTTACTTATTATCTAGACTCTTCGACATTTCATCATGGCACATTTCATTGGATCATTATACATATTGTATCTAAGTATCTGTCAAGTGGGTTGGGCCGGGCCAACCCGGAACCGACCCTATAAAATTAACCGGGTTGTGGGCCGGGTCTGGGTTGGGGTTAAGTGGGCCGGTTCGGTCCGGGCTCAACAGTAAAAATTTCAAAAACTACCCTAACCCGGTCCACTTAACCCCACCCGGTCAAACCCGGTCAAAACTTAAAAAAAAAAACTTTTTTTCAATATACACAATATATACCCACCTATATACATTTTAAATACGTTAAACAATATATATACACTATATATATAGTATATACTACATTAGAATTTAAAAAATATATACACAATTACACATATATACGCACCATTCAATATATACGGCTATACGTACTACTTTAAATAAAACATATACTTCAAAATATATAAGTATATATATAATATAGGGTTATATACTAATTTATATACATATACACAAGTATACATGAAATATACACGTCTATAGAAGATATATACACAAATATACGCACCATTCAATATATATGTACTAGTTTAAGTAAAGCATATACTACAATATATGTATATAATACAATATATATATAGTTATATACTAATATATATAACATATACACATGTATACAATAAATATATACGTCTATAGAAGATATATACACATATATACTACAATATATATAGTTATATACTAATTTATAAAACATACACAAATGTATACGTTAAATATACATGTCAATAGAAGATATATACACAAATATACGCACCATTCAATATATATGTACTAGTTTAAGTAAAACATATACTACAATATATGTATATACTACAACATATATATAGAGTTATATACTAATTAATAAAACATATACACATGTATACATTAAATATACCCATCTATAGAAGATATATACACAAATATATAAAACATATGCTACTTAATATAATAAATTAATAATAATACTTGGTAGTAAATTAATAATATATTACAAGTAAGTTTTAAATTTAAACTAAAAATTCAATTTAAATCATTAAATGAAAAAAAAATATAAAGTAAGGACTAAGGAGGTGTGAATGAATGTTGAATTTTATTGATTGCGATTTGCGAAATGATCCAAAATATAATTAATTTTGACGAGTCTTATCTTTATCTCACGAGTTAAAATATTATCCACCATCTTATATAAAAAAAGGTTATTTGACTATGAATAAATTTGTTTTAAAAAATCAATTGATGACATGGCCTGGTTAATATTATATTTAACTTACTAATATATCTTAAGCTGTAATAATAATGGTGAAAATATCTTTATACTTTGCGATAAGTTAATCCTTATCTCTATTTTTTTATCATCCGATATTTCATATCCGCTTTATATCTTGAGTTATAATAATTATGAAAAGATTTTTACACTGTGTATAACTAATAAATTTATACCTCTTTTTTTTTTTTTTTTTCAGAGGATGTTTCATATTTGTTTTATATCTTAAGCTATTATAATTGTGGAAAGTACTTTATGTTATGTGAATAATTAAATTTTTTTCTCATTTTTTCACTCGATATTTCATATCATTTTGATGCCTCAACTAGTTTGTATTTAAGTCGTGTCTGATTATCTTTTCGTTATTTATATTTTAGGTTGAACTAAACTACTATAATTCATCCCTGCCTACAAATTAGTTGACAATGTTTACAAATCTTACAAACAGAAGTTAATATATTTATATTTATTGTATATTCGCTTAGAATGATTTTAAAAAAGGAAGTACTACTTATTGAGAATTGCCAAATCGTAGAATAAAGATCATTAAAAGAAAAAGCATCTTCTGAAGATTTTTTTCATTCTCAACGCTCGAACTCCGGCAATATAATATAAAAGTTTTCATTAGGAAATTAATTTAAGTTTCCATCGAGTGTATATGTTTTAGCTTTTATGTATGAACAAATTGAGATAAAATAAGATGGGAAGATCAATTAAAACATGGCCCTTCATAATTAAGTACTATAAATTATATTTTAAGAGAATCTTTCATGGTTTCTATTGGTTATTATGATATTAGTAAAACAATATCTTTGGAGCTTTAAATGTTTTTCAATATATGTATTCCAATTTTATAATCAATAAAGTAGAAAAATATGAAATTTAATGTGAAACTCAAAATAATTATGGAGTTGTTCAAACACCAGAATTTTATAAATGAACATTAAGAAAATAATTAAATATTATTTTTTTGCATTTCATTTGAATTTGTAAATCTTAAACAATTTTTGAATTCGAACCTTTTTATACTAAATTAGAATCTTGTCATATATTGAGAAAATCCAACAATTTATATAATAATATGTTCAAATTATTCCCTTAATAGCATGGTGGTAGGATAAAGAATCGTTGAATATTTTAACTTGATTTTAAAAACTTTTTTGGAGGAAGAATAGTTGTATATAAAAGGAAAATTTTCAAGCAGAAATAATTTTATCAACATATCAATCGTAAAATTAAAAATTTTACCAAAAATAATTTAATATATTAAGTTGACCACCCCTTATTCGTCATAATTATATCTTTGGAAGATCCAATATTAACCATCTTGAGATTACATTTATGTATTTTTTAATTTTATTAAAAGTCCAAAATTATCCAAATGGTCATAGAGCCAATAAATTAACTTATTAGATCATTGATATTGTTGTCTTCTTTTAAAGGAAAAATAAAGAATTTCATCCTTGAAAAGGTTTCTAATCATTCCAATGAAATACTTTTTTTTTTTTTTTCAAAAAAGGTACTTTCTCAATTTATTTATTTTTTGTTAAAAAAGGTACTTTGTCAATTTGTTAAAACGACAAAAATTAAGGAATAATTATTGCCACAACTATCAACCATTGTACTATTAATTATTTGGTACAAATACGATATAAGTATATGGGATAAGAAGAGAAAAAAAAAACACCTACGACTTGGACATACAATAGTGTCGATTGGTTTATAAACAAAGTTGTGCATTAATTAGTAATATAATGATTGTAATATAAGAATTAATAACATAGAAATTAAAATTCAGGAAATTAGTAATGTGTATTTATCATCAAACAATTGATGTATTAAAAACTAGTGAATTGGTTCGCAGAACTCTTATTTAATTATGACATAGTATTTTTTATTGAATATATAAATTAAAACTTTTTTAGTCCTCAAATTTAAACGGATTAGATTTTTATTACCAAAAGAAAAAAAATATTGCATCATATATAAACTCATTACTTTTTTATTTTTGATCAGCAAAATAATTTGAGTTATTTTGAAAGAATGATTTCAAATGTATGACGAAGAACATTATTGCTCGTAGCTGGTTCGTGCTTATACAAAGACTATTTATGCTTAAACACTCTATTTATTTTTGAGACTTCTATTAGTCCGTAGGTTAAAATGAATAAAAAATTCAACAAAACGAAAATTCTCAAAAAGAAGAATAGAAAAAAGAGAAGTGTAAATATTAATAATACAGAAATTATGCACCATCTTATTGATTTCTGTATATATATATATATATATATATATAATGTTTTTAAAAATATATGTACAAATTCAAGAAAAGGATTGCACTCTGAGTTAATAGATATTTCTAATGAATCCTTTTAGTACTACTAATATAAGTTAAACGACATAATCCACTTCAATTCTATCTTCACGTTATACCAATTCTAAATAACTATTTGTGTTATTCACACATTTAATTCTTCGCCATTTTAATAAAGTGTATTAATTTTTTATATGAAAAAAGCTTAACATATGTCAAATATTATTAGTCATCATTCCTTTTTTTTTTTCTCATTCATCCCTCCTCTCCTCTTACTCACACCATCATAGCCATATTTTTTTTTTTTTGAGGAATTTGTTGTATTGATTAATCCTCACAGAATGTCATATATAGTATTTCTACTTTTTATTTTTTTCAATTAAATTAAATTCTCGATCATTTGCTCTGTAAATAACTATCACATTTGTTATATATTGAATTAATCAAATAAATATTACATTTATTAAATATTGAATTCCTCTGGCAGGTTATAAGAAAACATAAATAGTAGGTTGGCTAATTAATGACTTTTGTTGTTCTTATTTTTCAACATTGTTAAGGAAATTAAAGAAATGATTTTTTATTTTTTAAAGTTTTTCTAAGTACATATGGTACATAAAATAGAATTAACAGAGGCCATCACCAATCATTTTTTTTTTAATTCCCAAGGTATCCCCACAATCGAAAACCGTGAGACTAATCCTCCGTTCCTCTGTCAGCGCACTAAGCGGTAGGGAACTGGCCACAGAGTCTGCTCCGTTCGCCAGAGACGGGAATCGAACTCCCGACCTCTTGCTTAAGGGACATGACGCTGAACCGCCATGCCAACTCTAGTGATTAATCACCAATCATTCTTAGTATTTGTTGTGTGCATTTATTGCTATATTTATTTTTTGTCTTTTAAAGTACACTGTGTAAAAATAAATTTCAAATATAAATAATATAAAAAAAGATAAATAGGATTGTTGATCATAAAGAGATGTCATATCATCTTTTCTATATCAAACTTGATATGTATATATAAATTTGTTACTATGCACTATATATGTCGATATAATAGATAAATGAAAAGTTTAATAAATTGAACAAGTAAGTGCTAAGAAAAATATAACTTCTTCATACACAACACAATTTCTTTATGTGTATTTAACGGCAAAGTTTGACTTTCAATTATGTGTTCGACTATATCCAATAACTTTGATCCAGACCTTATTATCTTGAGAAATAAAATTTTGAACTCGTAAACTTCAAATCTTGATTCTGTTTCTCCAATATCTCAGAAAATGACAGACATATTTGCAATTACAAAATGCCCATAAGTTATCATACGAAAGATATAATATATTCAATTGTTGGATCAATGCAATTGCAAATAAAAATGAAAAGCAGCAGCAGAAGAAGAATAACATTAATGTTTATACCTTTCATTAATTTTCATTAGTTTCTTTCTTTTTCACAGAAAATAGAACCTTTTTTTTAGGGGGTGGGGGGTGGGGGTGGGGGGAGGGGACCATCAACATTACTGTTGTGATTCTTGCTGGTACTCTTTTGACACAATTTATACGCAGGCAACACCACTCTTCTTCTTCATTAACTATAGAAAATGAAAAGAGAAGAGTTATAAGAAACTGTACAATTAAAAAATTAAAGTTTCTCATTTAATTGAGTAATTATCTAAGTAATTTTGAATTTATTTTTCAAATAAGATAAACAAAAGAAAAGAGAAGAAAAATTCAAATAAATAAGAAAAAAATAAAATAAAATGAAGACCATAGAGAGATGTCACACCACCTTCTCTATGTTTCTCCTTTATTATTATTATTATATACTAGTGAATAGGTTCGCGCTTTGCACGATGTGTAAGACGTTGTTGAATTTATATAATTTTTTTTTTATAATAATAAAATTTTGATGAGCTATTTTATCGAATGGAGATAAATTATTGAGAAGAAAGATAATTAACACGTAAGAACTTCAACTTTTCATTCATACTTAAATATTTTTCATAAATATTACTCAAGTATTATAAATATTAATATTTATTAGAAATCATAATTGGAGGTAAATCATATACTTAATTCGAGCTTGTCTTACCTAATCTTATTTATTTGTTGTTTTATACCTAATGGGTTAATTATGTAAAAAAGAATATTTATAGTTATTGTAGTGATAAGTAAACGTTATATATAATCAAAGATTTTTTTGTGTTACATAAGTCCTCTCATCTGCTATTAATTAGAGAATTTACATAAGTCCTTTCATGTAATCCATTTTTATTTTATTGTTTTTCATCCATATTTATTTTACATTTTTCTCTTTTTTTTTGCATTTTTTCCTACTCTATCCTATTAATTTATCTTATGTTAAATTAAATATTAAAAATCTAAAAACCTCTTAATTTCTTCTATAATCAATATATTAATATATATATATATATATATATATATATATATATATATATATATATATATATATATATATATATATATAAAGGAGAAATAAGGCAAGGATGATGTGACACCTCTCTATGGCCACCATTCCTATTTATCCTTTTTCTCGTTTTTTTGAAATTTTTCCACCATTTTTTGCATTGATCAATTTGTTTAATAAATAAAAAATTTTGATATTTATTATATTCAATTATATCTCATGAGTTACAAAAAAACCTCCATCCATTTACATTCTCTATTTAAGTAACATATTCCTTCAACTTTCTTCTATCAAATTCTTATGACTTGAACAATCTATATATAGGCAATGGTTTACTCAGAAGACAACATTGAACTTTGTAGTCATGATTAAAAAAAAATAAAAAATTGAATCCATCAAATATAAATTCTGAATCCGCCTCTTCGTGGTAATACACCATGTTCTTGAGGTCTTAGACTATGCAAGTAATCAAGAACATGTAAATATCTCCTTTCACTGGATTTGGTTAAAAAGTAAAATCGTAGAGCAATTATGTACACATTTTTCTGTGGAAATTCTTTTGTCACCTTATTATTTTCATATGTGAATTGTGCTATATTTCAGTACTATTTTGTTAAAGGGAAAAAAGTTCAATCTCACAGATCGTGTAGTTAGTTTTCAAATCTCTAAACATTATTTTTTAAAAATAAAAAATCTATATACATCTAATGTATTTCATATTTAGTCGAATCGACTCTCGTAGAATAAAAATGCAATAAAATTTTGAGACGTAAAGAGAAAGAAAAAAAAAGGTTACACTACAAACATAAAAATTGTTCAGCTTGTTCAATTGGTTTTTCTTTCCAAAGAACAATAACTTTTTTGTCTTCTCTTCTGCCCAAAGAATACTTCTTGCTTCTCTGAACAATATTCTACTATTTGTTTAGATTCAGAAGGCTTGTTATATTCACTAAAATTATTTGCATAGAATCTTGCGAAAAAGGTGGAGCAAACATCACAACCTTAAACCAAAGGATCACACATCTAGTATTTTTACTTGGATGGATCATTTTGGACGAAGATGAAATTGGCAATGATAATAGTACCGATGATTTCGCCAAGAATAGCAGCGAGGCTAGTTAATAAACTCCATTTTCTGTGTGCCATCCTTTGATCTTCTTCTTTCAAAATTCTTTAATCTCAATATCGCCATATCATTTGCCCTTGAAAGAGGTCCATTTGAACACGCTGAAGATGACACAAATATAAATTTTACTATCAAAGAATATCCATGAACACATGAATAAATATCACAAGATAATTTTAACTATAGATACAAAATAATAAAATGAAAATATGAACATCTTTGAACTTGAGTGCATGATTTGCAAATGATTATAAATGTGATATATTCAGCAAAATTCAATCAATTCTAAATCATACAAAGTAAAATGTTCAATGTTCAAAACCACATATAATGAAAACTTACTAACTTTAATGTGAAATATTCTGTAAAATTCAATCAATTCTAAATCATACGAAGTAAAGTGTTCAATGCTCAAAACCACATATATTGAAAACTTACTAACTTGAATTTTTTTCTTTTGCGTTCAACCATGGCTACAAAGTTCAATGTTGTCTTCTAAGTAAACCATTGCCTATATATAGATTGTTCAAGTCATAAGAATTTGATAGAAGAAAGTTGAAGGGACATGTTACTTAAATAGAGAATGTAAATGGATGGAGGTTTTTTGCAACTCATGAGATATAATTGAATATGATAAATATAATAATTTTTTTTATTTATTAAACAAATTGATCAATGCAAAAAATGATGGAAAAAATTAAAAAAAAGGAAAAAAAAGATAAATAGAAATGGTGGTCATAGAGAGGTGCCACATCATCCTTGTCTTGTTTCTCCTTTATATATATATATATATATATATATATATTGATTGATTAGTATACAATTTGTGCAGTACTTGAGCGTTAAGATTTGTTCCTAATTCATATATTACAAGTAGATGTATAATTTTAGTACACATGAAATGCTGCGTAATTGGTATATGTATTATTAATATGAGTAAATTAATACAAGTAAACAAAAATTGTATTAATAATATAAGTTGAAACAAAGAAGAGCATAAAACCTTTCATTGATTTATGAAATTCGACATTAGAATAAGGGTGTTAAGTGGGCTGGGCCGAGTCAATTCGGTATCAGCCCGTGATACTTAACCGGGTTGGTGGCCCGGGCCGATTTGAGGTTAAGTGGATCGGGTCGGGTTCAACAGTAAAAAATTTAAAAATAACCCTAACCCAGCTCACTTAACCTAACCCGGTTAAACCTACGTAAACCCAGTCAAATCCGGTTAAAAAACCGGTCAAACCCATTTAAAAACAAAATAAAAAAAATCCAATATACACTATATACACAACAATTATATACACTATATACACTCCAATATACACTATATACTTTTTAATAAATATATACACAATTATACATATATACGTACCATTCAATACATACGACTATATGTATTACTTTAAATAAAACATATACTACAATTGTACAATATATATATACACTACAATACATATATATATATAGTTATATATTAATTTATAAAACATATACACATTTATATGTTAAATATACACGTTTATAGAAGATATATACACATATATACGCACCATTCAATATATATGTACTACTTTAAATAAAACATATACTTCAATATATATATATATATATATATAGTTATATACTAATTTATAAAACATATACACATGTATACGTTAAATATATACTACTTTAGAAGATATATACACATATATATGCACCATTCATTATATTATATATGTACTACTTTAAATAAAACATATACTACAATATATATATATATATATATATATATATATATATATATATATATATATATATAGTTATATAGTTATATAGTTATATACTAATTTATAAAATATATACATATTTATACGTTAAATATATACGTTATATACGCATCATTCAATATATATGTACTACTTCAAATAAAACATATACTACAATATATAAATATATAGTTATATATTAATTTATAAAACATATACACATGTATACATTATAATTTAGAAGATGTATACACATATATACGCACCATTCAATATATTATATATGTACTACTTTAAGTAAAACATACACTACAATATACACACACACACACACACATATATATATATATATATATATATATATATATATATAGCTATATACTAATTGATAAAACATATACACAAGTATACGTTAAATATATACGTTTATAGAAGATATATACACACCATTCAATATATATGTACTACTTTAAATAAAACATATATTAAAATATATATATATATATATATATATATATATATATATATATATATATATATATATATATATATATATAAAATATACACTAATTTATAAAATATATACAAATGTATACGTTAAATATATACGTCTATAGAAGATAGATACACATATATACGTACCATTCAATATATATGTACTACTTTAAATAAAACATATACTATAATATATATATATATACTATAAGTGTACAATATATATATATATATATATATATATATATAGTTATGTACTAATTACAAAACATATACACATGTATATGTTAAATATATACGTCTATAGATGGTGATGAACAACAAGAAAAAAGACCAAAGTACACTGTTCATGAAAATGTGGAAAATTAGGTACAGAGGAAAAGTTGAAGGTGGCTAAAAGTGTTGAAAGAGTTTGTTGAGCAATTGAAGAAGGCTAAAAGTGCAAAAGTGCAAAAGGCTATTTCTGCAAAATTTGAACTTGGATGTTCTTCTAGTGATCCACCATTGATGGTGCATTCGCTGAACTCGGATACATCGAATTTGTTTGATGATCGATCGAAGAATACTGTAAATGCAAACGAGGAAAAGGCTATTTCTGCAAAATTTGAACTTGAGTTCTGTTCTAGTGACTCTCAGACGTCGGATTCATCGAATGAGTTGGATGATCGATCGAAGAAGGCTGAATATGCAATAGTAAAAAAGGCTATTTCTGCAAAATTTGGACTTGAGTTTTGTTCTAGTGATACTCAGACCTCGGATTCATCGAATGAGTTGGATGATCGATCGAAGAATGCCGAAAATGCAATAGTGAAAGAGGCTATTTCTGCAAAATTTGAACTTGAGAATTCTTCTAGTGATCCATCATCAACAGTGGATTCTCAAACCTCGGATTCATCGAATGATCAAGAAAGCGAAGAAGAGCTGTGGATGGGGCAGTGGATACGGATTTCAGGTGATAAAGAAGTTAAATTTTCATAGAAATTGGGAGTTCCAGTTGTCGATAACTATGGTTTTTTGCTAGGTGAATTTAGCAAATTGGAAGATCTTAGTATTTCTCTTTGAGATAACTATAGTTCCATAAATACTTTGCTCTTTTAAAACTTGAAGCAATTTTAGGTAACTAGGTCTATTTGTGAATATAACAGTTGCAGTTGCAAGCTATGCAAGTCGATATTTTTGGAGAGTCGAAGCAACATAGATTGCAAGTCAACGAATTGCTTGTGAATGAATGTGTGTTTATGAGAGTGAGGCAATTCTAAAAGAGGAAATTGCTTCTGATATTTCATGGAATTTGTTCTTATATGGTCAGAACTGTGATTGCAGCTAAAAATAGAAATTTGAGTTCTTGTACCTTTGTTTATGGATTATGTTATTGTTATGGTCTCTCATTGGTTTGATGAAATCCTTCATTTGCTCAACCCCTTCGTAGTTCGTACGAATTAAATGTATAGATACAAGATATATGTTTGCTATGTTGCTTAGATTCTCCAAAATTGCTGCCTTACCCATATCAGAATCTCCAAAATGCACTACTTCTGGTGTATTCGACACACACCATCCTGTTGTCTTGGGGACTTGATGTATGATGTATCCGGGCTTTCTGTCGGTGCTTGATGTAATCTATGATTTATGATTGCGCAAGGAGTGTTGATGAGATGGAGTCTCGCTTTGTGTGTCGAGAAGAATCGATTTGATGCTACAAGTCTAAAGTTGGAAACCGAGGTATGTAACGGTAAACTCATCTTTTATTATTATGGCATGACTTCCTACCACATGTTTCATCGATATGAGTCTAATAAACTCCTAACATCACAAAACGACGTGTGACTTTTTTGAAGAGTACGAGCAACATAGTGCTTGTAGTTGGAGTCTCTGCTTAGCTCCGAAAGTTTTGTAGTTTCTTTCAATCCATGTGGTGGTATACACAGCTGCTGCCACACACATTCTGAAAATTGTTGCTACTGCATCCTTTCCGCTTGGCATTTGCATATGCCCCTATCAAGCTCTTCTTGTCATGTCATTACTTGTCTGTCAGTTTCGTGCCAGTGCAGTAGCCCATTCAAGATATCACCAACATGGTCAATACTTACATTCTCCCTGCTGCTACATTTCACTATTTCATATCCGTTTTGGTGAGCCCGGATTTTTACAAATGATGCTATACAGAAGTGTTTCAATTATACTGCAATTGAATTAAGCACCATATATACTTTTCAAAGAGGGTTTCAATTTCCCCAACATTTATAAATTATTCATTAAGAAGTAAATCGTTGATTTGACAATTTCTATAACAATACATATACTAACAACAAATCATAAAGAGCTTGTATCCTCCTATAGTTACAATACTTTTTTTCTAGACAGTTTTTTTTTTAATTGCTGGCAGTATCACATATATATTCTAAGATCATCCAAAATACTAAATTCACCCAACAAAAACCCATAATTATCCACAATTGGAACTCCCAATTTATGTGAATATTTCACTTCGTGATTTTCTGAAATTTTCACCCAAGTCCCCATCATTAATTCTTCATCACTTTCTTCAACCCCATTTGATGTATTCGTATTCTCATCAACACTCATTGACGATTTTTCTTCAAACTCATCAGTGACACAAGATTCTTGATCAGATTTTTCAGAAATCTGGCCATTTTTTGCTCTTTTAGCCATCACTAATTCTTCGAATTCAAGCTTCTTAGACTCGTAATTTTTTGAAGCGTCTTCAGCCGTAACAAAAGTACCCAACCAAATCATTTTCTTGTTCAATGGGTGTTTAATTTCAGCACAAAATTTCCCATTTTTTCTCTTACGTACCCCAATAGGGTACAATCTGACACAAGTATTCTTTGATATTCTTTTGTAGGATTTCATGATCAAAGTTTTGAGAGGGAAAAAAGGGGCAATTTCTGTAAATAACAAAGTATAAAAAAAGCTTGGGATGTGAAGAAAAAAAGAATAAATAGTGAACACATATATAGGAGTAATTAGAGAACCAATTAAGGAGACTTTTATTCTCTTTCTATTTAGAAAAGGATTTAACAAAACAAGTAAAGTATTGATTGAGAAATTGTTGCATATTATTAGTCACTGTATTTATTAGTATCTTAATTTGACCCTGACTATTCAAATCTCTAAATTAGGTAGAATACTACAATTGGTCCAGTATTAAATGATGAAATACAATTAATTTCGACGTGTCTTATCTTTATCTCACGAGTTTAAATATTATTTACCATTGTATATAAAAAATAGGTTATTTGACTGTGAATAAATTTCTTTTAAAGAATCAATTGATGACATGGCTTGGTTAATATTATATTTAACTTACTAATATATCTTAAGCTGTAATAATAATGGTGAAAATATCTTCATACTTTACGATAATTTAATTCTTATCTCTATTTTTTTATCATCCTAAATTTCATATCCGCTTTATATCTTGAGTTATAATAATTATGAATTTTTTTTTACACTGTGTATAACTAATAAATTCATACCTCCTTTTTTTTTTCATATTTGTTTTATATCTTAAGCTATTATAATTGTGGAAAGTACTTTATGTTATGTGAATAATTATTATTTTTTCTCATTTTTTCACTCGATATTTCATATCATTTTGACGCCTCAACTAGTTTGTATTTAAGTCGTGGCTGATTATCTTTTCGTTAGTTATATTTTAGGTTGAACTAAATTATTATAATTCATCTCTGCCTACAAATTAGTTTACAACGTTTACAAATCTTACAAATAGAAGTTTATATATGTATATTTATTGTATATTAGCTTAGAATGATTTTAAAAAAGGAAGTACTACTTATCGAGAATTGTAAAATCGTAGAATAAAGAAATTAGTTGAGATTATACGCAAACAAATTTGAATATCATAGTTATAATAATAAAAAAATTATATTCTCATGAATCAAACTTATACCCCACAATTTTTGCATATTATATTCTGTAAATTCCATATTTAGTATGATGAACCATATGTTTACCAAAAATATATGCACTAAATTATCAAAAAATTAGTAAATCTAGTATTACAATAATATATACATTTTGTCTGCCAATAAAACGATCTCAAATTGGTAATACTAGGAAAATTGTTATAATTGGTATTGCAAGTTGGAATTGTCTTTAAATATTTATGTCAGGTGTATCATATTTTAATACATATATATAATTGCCACAAATAATGTTTGCGTGCAAAATAAAATAAAATAAAATACTTATATATATACATATATATAATTGCCACATACATATATTTTAATACTTATTAATAGTTGAATCTATAATTAGAAGTGGCACCAAGCTATTTTTAGCTAAGGATTATTTTTCCATTTCATTTCCAGTTTAATTTTGGAAACGACACCTCAGAAAATACTTATCCACACTCGGTGTTTACACAACGCTAACTATTTCGAGTATCAATAATTTAAATTTATATCGAGAAATCCTACTTAAAAAATATGTTGCTTTAACTTAAAGACGACATCATATGCAGGACTCGAAAAAAATGACAAGATATTAATCTTTGTTCTATTTTTGCACAACTGAAAATTTAAGGTTATAACTTATTATTTAATTTTAATATTTAAATAAAAACCAAAACACATTGAAATTGACTAATCTTATATTTTGAATATACTATAAACTTCTATAATAATTAAATTAGTTTCCATCAATAAAAATCACGGAAAGATTCTTTTTTTTTTTCTTTTTCAAACATGGCATTATGTGTAATTTTGGCAATAAATCCTTCATATAAAATTTATGCCATTTTTGCTAAGTTAAGAATTTTTTTTGACCAATACTTTGATTCCTAGAACACTGTCCTTTCGAAAATCACTTTATTTCTTTTTTATTTATATAGTAGTACTATTTCTTTTAATTAATCTATTAAAAAATATATGGCATTTTTACATTATGATACAATTTAATTTTAAATTTTCTTTTACCCTTGATAACATGCTTTATAGTCACATAATTCTCATGACATGCTTAAATTCATAAGTTTCACGAGTCCTTTTATATTCTTAAATTAATTTCTGCACTCAGTTAAATTATAACAATAACAATCAAAAAAATTTAGCTAGTGTGATCTCACAAATAAGGTCTGAATATAGATGAGTATACACAAATTTGATCCCTAATTTAAGGTAGAAAAATTAATTTCGATAAACTCTCACTAACAAAAAATATTTTTAAACACATGTTTAGAAAACACTTTGAGCGAAAAAATCTCTAGTGAATATATAACGAAAAGAGAAGAAATGACAATATTAAGATAACGAAAGTAAAAAAAAAAAGAATAGTAATAATATTAAAGGATTGGATAATTACAAAATAACAATACGCAAAAGAAGAGTGAGCAAATAAGATACTCCAAGATAGAATCATGCTCTCCCACATAAAAGAGAATTATTGATTAATTTTTTATTCTAATTCTCGATCTTCGTGCTTTTCTATTTTAGATCATGTCTTTGGTGAGCTAAAGACATGTCACCTCACCCCAATTCTCCTTGGCTCTGTCTCTACATCTCCTTAGGTCTATGATTACCAACCTCACACATTCTCACTAGGGTATTTATGTTTTTGCTATTTACGTGCTTGAGTCATTTGATCAGCTTCGCTCCGCTCATCCTGTTCACTGTGAAGGTCACTTTCACCTTACCTCGTATATCTTTATTTCTAATTTTATCTTCTCCTGGTTGGTTCGTTCATTCATCTAAGCATCATTATTTCCACTACTTTCACTTCTAAGCTTGTGAATTTTGACTGGTCAGCATTCTATCCAATACAACATAAACAGTCTAATAACCACTTTGTAGATCTTATCTTTAAATTCTAGTGATACGTTTTATCACATAGGACACCGGATTCACGTCTCTGTTTTATCCACTTCACTTCGACATGATATATCATATCATTACCTGTCAGTCTCCCCCCCTCCCCCACTTCCTTAAATTATTGATGCAAGATACTTAAAACTACCTTTTTTTAGAATGACTTATGCGTTGATTCTCACTTTCATATCCACCTCATGTGTTGTCTCTGAATTTGCACTTCAAGTACTCTGTTTTAATCCTACTCATGTTGAAAGCTTTAAACTCTAGAATTAGTCTAACCCAACGTTAACCCGCGTACCTTATCAAACAAATACTTTTCATGATAATCGAAATTCCATCTAGAGTTTTTTCCATCTTCCTTTAGCTCTATATTGTGTAAATCATTCCATCTACTCATGAGAAATTTTGTCCCGCTATCGCGAGTCATAGAACAACGGTAATAATTACCCATGAAATCCTTATCAAATGTAAGTGAATTGAAAATTTAGAAACACATTTGAAACGGATCAATGACATAACAGGAAGCCATAATTAGAATATTTCGATAATTAATTCTTGGGGAATTGTAGGAAACTTTTTCATAGGTTTTATCTTCATGTCCTGTGCAGAGGAGGTGCGGGGGGGTGGGGTGGGGGGGCACATTGAGTAATTGAGTTATTGATTAGTATTTAATTTCCACATGATACAAAGATGAAATCTATGAATAAATTTCCTACAATTTTCCAGGAATTAATTATCAAAATATTCTTATGGCTTTCTGTTATCTCATTAATCCGTTACAGATGTGCTTCTAAAATTTTCAATTCACTTACATCCATCTGATAAGGATTTCATGGATAATTATTACTTTTGTTTTATGAATCACGATGACGGGACAAAATTTCTCATGGATGGATGGAACGATTTATACGATATAGAGCTAAAGAAAGATGGAAAAGCCTCATCCGCATATAACAATATCGTAATACCTTTCCTTAAATATGTCGTGTCAAGGGGACACTTAAAAACACTTCTCACTCTTTATTTCTTTTATTTTTTTATGAATTTTGTTAAGAGTTCTTTTTCCTTTTTTTTTTTCACTTTTGAAGGTTGTGATTTGAAAGGTGGCCTCATAGAGATAGATAGTAATTGAGAAAATTTCTGGACAATCAAATTGGGCCCATCTCACATTCACAATGACTAATCCACGGCATTTTTTGCTCTTATTCATAAAAAAATTCTTCTTTTGATCTTTATAATGTTAAGAGATAAGCATCCAATTACCCCTTGAATTACAACCAAAATTATTACGACACACTCCAACTTCATAGGGTTTCTATTATCCTTCTGAACTCAATTTTAGCGTATTTTTATCACCCTTTTATGCTGATGTGACACCTTTATTACATAAAATGAAGTCCATATCAAAGGTGTCATTTTAGCTAAAAAAATTTAACAAAAGGTGTCGCATCAGCTAAAAAGGATGACAAATATACGATAAATTTTGTTCTGGGGGTAATAGGTGCACACCCCTTTTTCAACTCCAAAAAGATTATATCGTTTTACGTTCGAAAGGATTTTTATTATTAAGTGACAAAAGAAAATGACTGTTTTGAAAAGGATTCATTATATTCAAAACTCAGAGTCACCACTTGGCATAAATCGGGTGTGCCAAGTCACCCGTGGATATCCTTTTTCAAAACGGTTTTGACTCTGTAACACTGATCCGCGAACAGAGATTCCGATTAAGGAATTCTGTTGATCGAGGGGAAGGTGTTAGGCACCCCTCGATCCTGTGGTTCGACCACGATCACTTGGCGGAGTATATCGGCTAATTTAACACTACGAATGTATAAACCACACAAAACACATAAAACGATCAATCAAACAAACAAAACAAACGAATCCCAAAATATAGTATACAGTCCAATTATTACAACCCGAAATGAAAAAGGAACTGAAAATTAAACCTACGCTAACCTACACCAAACTATGCTCTAATGCCTTACCCAATGCTTTAGACCTTCATCACGGGCATCCTCCGAGTATATGATACGCTGGAGCATTCCTCGGTGAATAAATACGATTCCTTTGGGAATTCCCTGGCAAATGAATACAATGTCAATTTTACGCGATAAACCAGAAAAACATCCAATAAATATTCCAAACACTCCAACAATTTCACCAATTCTAAATTTGCCTACCCGAGCCTACTGTTTGCCTACCCGCTCGACGACATATAACGTTCATCATCAACAATGAATCAAAATACCATAATATTCACTTTTATCAATTTTCAATTCCCGACCCAAATCCATTCTAAACATCAATAAAGTGTCATTTCAACATGTAGTCCATTATCACAAAATGAATCACAGAATCGTAACAACAACAATTCATATCATGTTCTGAATAGAATAAACGATGAAATAAAAAGACGAAGGAAGTAGAATTGAACCTCAATTTGACAATTTTATTTTGAACAATCAAGATGGATCGGAACTCACAAAGTCACAGAACCTCAAAAAATCCACCTTCACGGTCAACTCGTCAAGTCTCGGCCTCCTCGGACTATTTGAAGACGATAAGGGAACAACACAATTTTTTTTCTTTTCTTTTGATCGATTTTAGACGATGATTCAACCGGAGTGGTGATGATAGGCGAATTGACACGCCTAAAGTACTATATTTTACCCATATTTTAGCTAAGTTTTGAGGACAAATTACATAATTCATGCACTTTTAGTCCTTTTTCCTGTAAGTGAGCTAACGAACATGATTAGAAAGTTTTCAGGTATAAATAATGCAAAATTCAGCATTTTATGGATAACTTGATGCCAAAGAAAGCTTCACGAAAGGAGGAGAGCAAATCTTGGACGCCAAGGACCAAAAGTGATGCATGAAAAATCTGTCCCGGGCAAAAACAGTAATTCTGAAGACTTTGGGGACTAGCAGTAATTTATTAGGATTAGGATAATGATACATTAACCTAGTAGCATTGGGTTAAGTAATTCATTAGATTAGTAGGAATAGGATATGAGTATTATAAATACCCTATCTTGCTAGAGATTTTTATTCATTCCTCACAATTCCCCCATTCCATCAATTCCCATCCATCCACCATCCATCCATCAAAACAATTCTCTTTATTAATTCATTGTTGACATTTTTTTTCATCAATTCAATTCGTAATTTCCGCAACAAGATAAACGTTACTTTGCTAGGAATTCACGCCTAACGCCTACCACACTATTACTACACGAAATCTTTATTGTGGTATAATAACAATGTCGATTGTGATTTCCTTCGCACTCATGGGTAACTAAGCTTCTCTGTTGGGGTTATGGAAGCCTTATGAGATACTATCTAAGGTTATCAGTTTGTGAATTCGTGACACGTGTGTTGCTTATATCATTATTCTCTTCATCTTAATGCAAATTCTTGTGGCTGCAGACGCATAGAATACGCCAGTATAGCATTAACTTGTTCGAAAGAAAAGTTATATGTCTGGAAAAGAGGTAATGTCAAGGTAATAGGGTCCCATCCCCTATTAAAAAGTTAGTGCCGTAACTGGATTAACCTCTTGGAGAATTTGTACCGTTAGATACGCTTTAAGCTCGAAAGAGTTAAAGTGAAATAGTCCTTGTTGAGGTCGAAAGACGCTTGGATTTACCATCGAATACAATTCTCTATAAGCACATGCATGTCTGAATTCCGCACAACTCATAGCCAATAGAGATGTACAACTCATAAGGTGGACATACCCCCAACTTCTCAATTCTCATTGTTTTACATCTTACTAAACATTCTTTCTTTTTACTTTGCTATTTTCCGTTTTTACTTTATTACTTTGTTCACATCAATTGCACGTTACAATCCCCCCTTTTACGAGACTTGCACTAAAAGTCTAGTAATCTTTGCTTACTTGTTGACCAAGCTATTCCCTGTGGGATCGATACCCAACCCAGTTGGGTTATATATTTGACAACGACCGCTTTACACTCCTACGAGAGCTGTAGATTGAGCATTATCAAAAATTAGCGTCGTTGCCGGGGAATACGAGTGTCAATTAAGTTTGTGATAATTACTAGACCCTTTGGTCAAAGATTCTCGTACTTTTACTTTTAGTTGTTGTTTTTGTTCTATTCAGGTTTCGTTGACAGAATGGATGCACAACGTGACATAGAAAGAATGGCTGCTCAACAGAAGCAGGCTAGGTTAGCTGCATTGGCAGCTGCTCAAGTGCATTAACAGAATATTGATAACCTAGGTCGTGCAACAAATCCTGATGATGAGGACCTGGGCGATGAGGAGGTACTAAACCCATGGCATACTACTGAGGTAGCGGCACCCATGCAGAGGAGAGATCATCAAGCGCAATTGAGGCCTGATCGCCGAGCTGTGCAGATTCCTTTTGATGACGATGACGACGATTTGGATGAAGCTGGTGCCACAGGAGCCATTATTTTGCCACCCTTGGCACCCGGAGCCAAGTTCAACATCACAAGCACCATGATTCATTTATTGCAACTCAAGGGATTATTTGGTGGACTAGCAGGCGATGATCCGAATATGCATCTCATCAACTTTATTTCTACATGCAAGTCGTTTGACAATCCTGGTGTTGGTCAAAATGCAATTCGATTACGTCTATTTCCATTGTCTCTGTCTGGGGAGGCAACTCTATGGTTGAATGGGCTGACTCCTGATTCTATTACAAATTGGAGGCAATTGAGAGACGCTTTCCTAGAAAGATTCTTTCCACCATCCAAAAGAGCACAATTGAGAGATGAAATCAGCAACTTCCGTCAGCTTCCAACTGAAGCCCTTCATGAAACATTGATAACGCTCAATCTACAGCTCTTGTTTGAGTGTAAAGCGGTCGTTAGCAAATATAGAACCCAACCTGGGTTGGGTGTCGATCCCACAGGGAATAGCTTGGTCAACAAGTAAGCAAAATTAATAGACTTTTGGTGCAAGTCTCGTAAGAAGGGGGGATTGTAATAAGTAACCAAAGTAATGAAATAAAAGCTGAAAATAATAAAGTAAAAAGAGGAAGAATGTTACGTAAGTTGTAAACAATGAGAATTGAAGCGTTGGGGTTATGTCCACCTTCAGAGGTATACGTCTCTATTGGCTATGAGTGTGTAGAGTCTTGACATGCAATTGCTTATAGAGAATTGTAGTCGATGGTAAATCCAAGCGTCTCTCGACCTAAACAAGGACTATTTCACTTTAACTCTCTCGAGCTTAAAGCGTGTCTAACGGTACGAATTCTCCAAGAGGTTAGTCCAGTTACGGCACTAGCTTTTTAATAGGAAAGGGTGTCCTACTACCTTGACATTATCTCTTTTCCAGACAAATAACCTTTCTCTCGAACAAGTTAAATGTTAGACTGGCGTTATTCTTGCGTTTGTAACCACAAGAATTTGCATTAAGATGAAGAGCGTAATGATATAAGCAATATACTTGTCTTGAACTCACAAACTCACAGCTATAGATAGTAACTCATTCGGCTTCCATAACCCCAACTAAGAGGTTTAGTTACCCATGAATGCGAAGGATATCACGTTTTGCATGGTGGTTGGCGTGAATAGTAGGTGTTTGGCGTGTGGTTTTGGTGATTCCTTAGCAAGTAACGATTCTCTTGTTGTGGAATTTAAGAATAGAAGAATAGATTAGAAGTGTTTGTAGTGGAAGATGAGAAGGATGGAAGAAAATTGATTGTTGAATTGATAGTTGAAGAATGAATGTTTCTCTCCACTAAGGGAGGAATGTGTTGTGGAATGAATAAAAATCTCTAGCATGATAGGGTATTTATAATACTCCTATCCTACTCCTACTAAGCTAATGAAATAAATAACCAAATCCTAATAGACTAATGAAATCCTTAACCCAAATGTACTAGGGTAAGGTTACAATATCATAATCCAAGTAGAATAGTGAAATACATAACCTAATTGTACTAGGTTAATGTATTTTTGTAAAAATCCAGCTTTGTGTCTGTAAGTCCCCAAAGTCTTCAGAAATGCTGTTTTAGTCCTGGACAGATTTTCCATGCAGTCCCCAAAGTATTCAGAAATGCTGTTTTAGCCCGGGACAGATTTTCCATGCAGCAGATTTGGTCCTTTAGGCGTCCAGCTCCTTTCTACTTCGTTTGTGAGCTTTCTTTTGCGTCAAGTAAGCCATAAAATGCTGTATTTTGCATCATTTATACCTGAAACTTTCCTAATCATGTTTGTTAGCTCATTTACAGGAAAAAGGACTAAAAGTGCATGAAATAGATAATTAGTTCTCAAAACTAGGCTAAAATATGGGCAAAATATATTGATATAGGCGCGTAAATTCGCCTATCATCAACACCCCACACTTAGAGCTTTGTTCGTCCTCGAACAACATATCATGTCCTTCTAACATCAACTTAGGGTTTTTACAGCCACAACACAAAACATTTTTCAAGACAAGCACAACAACTATCAACAAAGAGTAGCTTTCCGATTATAAGTAGAAACAATTTAACCTCAAGCATAGACTTGTGATGGTGATCAACTCGCATGCAAACGTTAAGGTACATAGAATCATATACAACTATCCAAAACTCATCAACCATGTGTGTCTCACAATATAGTACCCATAATCACTCACAAATATAGCATATTTTTCAAACATGGGTATCAAAGTGTCCTTGCTCTCACTCTCACAAAGAATTCATATGTAGCAACTAATGACCATAAGCTTGCCCTTAATGTAGTACTCTACTAAATGTCGAAATGTTAAGATTAGGATCAAGTAGGTCTTTTGATGGTTGTAATGTAGGCTAAGGGACGGGTAGGATCAGCTATTTTGGCCAGAAATAGTGACTAGGTTCCTAAGCACTTTAATACATCACATTGTATCATTGACACTTTTTTTCTTTCAACCTTTCTTCTTTCCTTTTTATTCTACCACCCTTGTTCTCCTCTTTTGTTTTTCATTTTTAAGCACAACTTACTTTTCAGCTTTCTTTTCCCCTTTTTTTCTTTTCACAACATACCTTTTATGATAGCACTTTATTTTTCATAACACATTCAAGCACCTTTGCAATTTAAAGCATCATTCTTACCCAATTTCCTCTTTATGTTTGTCATATGACTTTTTCTCTTTAAAGCACTTAGGAATTTGGATCAAAATTGTGGTCTTGAAAGAAATGGATTAGGCTTACATACAGGGTTGTCAAAGAAATAGGCTAAAGGCTCAAAAGGGTTTTACGAGGATGATGTCAATGGGTAGGTAAAACTGAAGGTAAACAAATATAGGTTGCCAAAGAAATGCCTAAATCATATCCTAAACTACACTCCTTATTTTCGCTTTGCATACATACCAGGCAAGTTCTAGCATCAGCCACATACATAGAAGATACTATTAATCTCACACACACAAGGCACATGGTCGACTTGATTGGAAGTAATATAGACTCTCGACCCAACAAGTGAAGGAATTGAACCACAAAATATCACATAATGAGTCACAACTAGAGCCTAAACGTCTCAATAGTCACAATTGTAACACATACTCTTGTTATAATCTCATGCTGCCTATCAAAATAATTTCATGCGAAGCTAGAAAAAAAACATTTTACTACTAAAAAAACACAACGAAACAAAAATGAAACAAAAGCAAACAAACATAGATGCGAATAGAGAAGTATAGCATGCAATACCACCACCCCACACTTAGTCGGGACACTGTCCTCAGTGGAAAATAAATACGAGGAACCTGGTTGGTCGGACTTATTCTCTATGTCTGGGGTTATACCCCTTGCATTGGAATCATCATCAGAGTCGTCATCCTTAGAAGTTCCTCATAAGTATCCCACTTAATTCCAAGCGTGAGTCGGGGTATTTGCTGCGAGGAGGGTTCTCCTTGGTCCTTGCAACTTCTCTTTTTGCCCTTTTGGGAGGTGGTAGCCTTCTCCTTGCCTTGTCTCGCTTTAGGTGCCATTGTACCTGAGACTAGAAATAGTGTTAGTTGTAGCACAATCTCACTTGATACAATCTATAAGCAAGTACTAGGGGTACCACCCCACACTTAGTTTTGTTGTACAAATCAGCGAGGTGAACATAGTCGATTTACTCAGATTTCGTCGACATACGTTTTAGGATTGTATTCCAACAAGAAAATCAGCATTGTATCACTTATTTGCAGCCATTGGACTACTTTCATGGTAGATATAGCAACACTACGACATAGGGGTTACCACATGGAATCGTTATTCTTACAACAAGCACAACCTCCTAAGTCGATAGGCACTATAATCTTATCCCGATGGCCGGGATAGTCTAACATGTAAGCATCCAAACAACACTCTTAAGCAATATTCATAGCCATATCTATTCAGCAAATATCATAACAATGCTATTGAAACCAAATTCAAGTCGGAAATAAGTCAAGAATTCCCTACGTATATGTTCACTCACATGATTATGCAACAACAATTCAAACACATGAACATCACCAACAATCTTATATGATTTAGCAATTTATAATAAGCATAGCAACGTAGTACTTGCGATAAATAAATGAAGAATATGAGAGTACTTACTTGCTTGAAGCTTGTGGAGACGGTGTTGTGAATTGGAAGAGCAAAAGAAGAAAATTTTGAGAAGATTTGGAAGGTTATGTGGCGCCTTTAGGGTGTTTTCTAATGTGGTTGTGTTGTAAAACTATGTCCCCTTTATATAGGAAGAGTATGGGTCGGGTTATGACCCATTTACAATCGGATTTGGGGACAAAATCACCACATATGCGGCGCATATCTCTTGGCATATCAATGGCATATGCGGCGCATTGTCCATGGCATAATGGGACATATGCGCCGCATAGTCTATGGCATTTCTAGACATATGCGCCGCATAGTCTATGGCATTTGGTCTCAGTATCTCAAATGCCATAGCATAGGCGGCGCATAGTCAAATGCATACCTAGGAATAAGCGGCGCATAGTGTATAGCACACTAGATTCCGAGTCCTTAGGCTATAGAATAGGTTGTGCATCGTTCGTGGCCTATTTTTACCAAGGCCTAGCCTTCCTCGAAGCCTATTATGACGTGAGAAAGACTCACTTCATAGCCTTATGCATCACCATTCCTAACTTACCGACTTTACCATACAATGCGACCAAATCGTCAATTGAAATCAATCTCCTCGTTGCATACTTCTTGCACCTATTTTTGCTCAAAACCAAATGAAAACGATTAGTACGATGGGTTGCCTCCCACCAAGCGCCTTAGTTTTGGTCGTGGCACGACTCTTATTTTTGGATTTTCATTTATCAAAAGCAAAAACAAGTACTAGAATGAAAGAAAGACAAAACGATAAAACGATAAAATGATAAAACGATGGGTTGCCTCCCATCTAGCGCCTTATTTATTGTCGTGGCTCGACGTAGTTACCTCGAGTACTCAGACTTCGTCGAGGTAAATGGTGGATCATTTTCTGAAAGGATTTAGGCGACAATGAGGCTTACCTGTGGGCATGCGATCTTCTTCAAGATGGTTCATACGTTTCCCCGGAGAGTCTCCAATTATATCATCAATAGTCCAACCCATAGCTCTCTTGTATCTCTTCAGAGCAGAGATGAGATCCTCTACGTGCTGTTCACTTAAATCATCTGCACTCTCCGGAAGTATATTTCTACTTTCCAAGAACACATACCTTAGATAATCGGGGAGCTCTTGTGATTCTAGCATTGGTGGCTCATTAATGAAAGTCTTCGCTGTTGGTGATGGTTGATTCTTGGGATCACAATCCGGTTGCTTAGGAGTATACGGCTCTATTTCTGTTAGAGCACCCATAAGTTCTTCATAACCTTCATTATCTTCATGCTCAACTTTCAGTGGCGCAACAGATAATGGCTCAACAGTAGGCTGATTCTCTATAGATAATGCTTTCATATCCTCATAATGATCATCAGCTACAGACAACTCATTCATATCGCTGGGCTGCTTCATTGTTTTGCATATATCAAACCGTACCACTTCGTCATTAATTCGAAACAAAAGCTCATTATCTTTCATGTCAATAAGCACACTTCCAGTTGCAAGTAAGGGACGTCCCAAGATGATGGGAACTTCAGAATCCTCCTTACAATCCAGAATAACGAAGTCGGCAGGAAATATGAATGAAGAAACCTTCACCAACACATCATTCAAGATACCCACAGGTCGTTTTACCGACCTATCAGCCATCACGAGCCTCATATTGGTTGGTGTAGGGTCTCCCAACCCCAACTTTCTGTAGATAGATAGTGGCATCAAATTGATGCTAGCTCCCAAATCGCACAATGCCTTAGCAAAATCCAACGATCCAATTGTGCAAGGAATAGTGAAAGCTCCAGGATCTGCCTTCTTTTGAACTAGCGATCTTGTAGCGATTGCACTACAATGATGCACATCATCTTTCAGCTCAGAACTTGCTGCCCTCTTCTTAGTCAAAAGATCTTTCATAAACTTCGCATACCCAGACATTTGTTCAAGTGCCTCTACCAAAGGGACATTAATGGTCAGCTGCTTGAGCATAGTCATGAATTTGCTGAACTTAGTGTCATCGGTCGCCTTCTTCAATCTTTGTGGAAAAGGTGGTGGTGGGTATGGAAGTGTTCTCTCCATGGCTTTCTTCTCCTCTTGCTTCCGTTTATCATTTTTTTCAGGCTGCACGTCTCTAGGTGAAACGTCCTTGACGTTGGAAGTAGATATTGCGGCATCTTCTCTAGTGGCGTCACTAGATGTGGCGTCCATATCTGCCGTTCCGTTAACCACTTGCTTGCCTTTTTCTGAAGTTTCCAGCACCTTACCACTTCTGGTAGTGATGGCCATACATGACCCATCATTCCTTGGGTTTTGGACTGTATCGCTCGGTAAGGTGCCAACCTTTCTTTGATTGAATGCTGCTGAAAGTTGGCTTAATTGCTGCTCTATTTGCTTGATAGAAGTGGAATGAGAATCAACTAGTTACTTCATGGAGGCTAAATCGTCGATTACCTCCTTAACTCCCGCGCTCGTTGCTTCCACTCCTTTCAATAACTTAGCCATCATGTCTTCCATAGAATTAGATGTGGTGGTATCACGTCTACCAGGGGGAACGTACAAACCACTATTTTCATTATTTTTCTTCCAACTACCTTGGTCTTTACCTCCAGATTTATCATAATAGTTCCGACCTTGGTTTCCTTGGGCATTCCCACGGAAACCCCCCTGATTGTTCAAGTAGTTGGCCTCCTCTTCCGAATCAGATTCGTCTCTTCCTTTTGACGCAATAGCTTTCACTTTTTCCGTCTTCCCTAATAGATGCTTTGTAAGAAGATCCATTTGGGTTTTCATGTGCGCCATATCTTGATCACGTTCTTCTTCTCTTCTTCTTTGGTCTGCAGACATGCCAATAGATAAAGTGGGGCTTGCTACCTCAGAATCCCTGGTATGCCAAGCTCTACTTTGTTTCGTCATACGATCTAGCATGTTGCTTGCTTGACCAAAGGAAAGGTCCATAAAAGAACCTCCAGCTGCGTTGTCCACCACTGGTTTAGTTACTGAATTCAGGGCTCTATACAAGATCTCCATGAGGTGAACATTAGTCATGTGATGTTTTGGGCATCTCGTTAGCTTTGTCTTGAACCTCTCCCATGTTTCGTGAAGAGCTTCAGAGGGAAGCTGACGAAAGTTGCTGATTTCATCTCTTAATTGAGCCCTCTTGGATGGCGGAAAGAATCTTTCTAGGAAAGCGTCTCTCAATTGCCTCCAATTTGTAATTGAATCAGGAGTCAGCCCATTCAACCATAATGTTGCCTCCCCAGACAGAGACAATGGAAACAGACGTAACCGAATAGCATTCTGACCAACACCAGGATTGTCGAATGACTTGCATGTAGAAATAAAGTTGATCAGATGCATATTCGGATCATCACCTGCTAGTCCACCAAATAATCCCTTGAGTTGCAATAACTGAATCATGGTGCTTGTGATGTTGAACTTGGCTCCGGGCGCTAATGGTGGTGGAATTATAGCTCCAGTGGCTCCGGCACCATCAAGATCATCATCATCATCGTCGAAAGCTGGTTGCAAAGGTTGGAGATCATATCTGTACCGAGCTTGTTGACCTCTTCGATTGGCAGGTGTTGCAATTTCAGCGCCATGCCTTGGGTTTAGTAACTCGTCATCACCTAAATCTTCATCGTCAGGATTTGTTGCTCGCCCAGGATTATCAATGTTTTGTTATTGGACTTGAGAAGCGGCAAGAGCAGCTAATCTTGCTTGCTCGTGTTGAGCAGCCATCCTGTCGATTTCAGCTTGTGCTTCCATTCTTCTAATTCGTTGTGGTTCCGGATTGATTGGTAATAACGGTTGACCAGAACTTCTAGTATGGGGCATGCACTAAAAAGAAATACCTGCAATAAACAAAAACAAAAACTAAATGTAAAAGTACGAGAATCTTTGACCAAAGGGTCTAGTAATTATTACGAACTTGATTGACACTTGTATTCCCCGGCAACGGCGCCAATTTTTGATAACGCTCAATCTACAGCTCTTGTTTGAGTGTAAAGCGGTCGTTAGCAAATATAGAACCCAACCTGGGTTGGGTGTCGATCCCACAGGGAATAGCTTGGTCAACAAGTAAGCAAAATTAATAGACTTTTGGTGCAAGTCTCGTAAGAAGGGAGGATTGTAATAAGTAACCAAAGTAATGAAATAAAAGCTGAAAATAATAAAGTAAAAAGAGGAAGAATGTTACGTAAGTTGTAAACAATGAGAATTGAAGCGTTGGGGTTATGTCCACCTTCAGAGGTATACGTCTCTATTGGCTATGAGTGTGTAGAGTCTTGACATGCAATTGCTTATAGAGAATTGTAGTCGATGGTAAATCCAAGCGTCTCTCGACCTAAACAAGGACTATTTCACTTTAACTCTCTCGAGCTTAAAGCGTGTCTAACGGTACGAATTCTCCAAGAGGTTAGTCCAGTTACGGCACTAGCTTTTTAATAGGAAAGGGTGTCCTACTACCTTGACATTATCTCTTTTCCAGACAAATAACCTTTCTCTCGAACAAGTTAAATGTTAGACTGGAGTTATTCTTGCGTTTGCAACCACAAGAATTTGCATTAAGATGAAGAGCGTAATGATATAAGCAATATACTTGTCTTGAACTCACAAACTCACAGCTATAGATAGTAACTCATTCGGCTTCCATAACCCCAACTAAGAGGTTTAGTTACCCATGAATGCGAAGGATATCACGTTTTGCATGGTGGTTGGCGTGAATAGTAGGTGTTTGGCATGTGGTTTTGGTGATTCCTTAGCAAGTAACGATTCTCTTGTTGTGGAATTTAAGAATAGAAGAATAGATTAGAAGTGTTTGTAGTGGAAGATGAGAAGGATGGAAGAAAATTGATTGTTGAATTGATAGTTGAAGAATGAATGTTTCTCTCCACTAAGGGAGGAATGTGTTGTGGAATGAATAAAAATCTCTAGCATGATAGGGTATTTATAATACTCCTATCCTACTCCTACTAAGCTAATGAAATAAATAACCAAATCCTAATAGACTAATGAAATCCTTAACCCAAATGTACTAGGGTAAGGTTACAATATCATAATCCAAGTAGAATAGTGAAATACATAACCTAATTGTACTAGGTTAATGTATCTTTGTAAAAATCCAGCTTTGTGTCTGTAAGTCCCCAAAGTATTCAGAAATGCTGTTTTAGCCCGGGACAGATTTTCCATGCAACAGATTTGGTCCTTTAGGCGTCCAGCTCCTTTCTACTTCGTTTGTGAGCTTTCTTTTACGTCAAGTAAGCCATAAAATGCTGTATTTTGCATCATTTATACCTGAAACTTTCCTAATCATGTTTGTTAGCTCATTTACAGGAAAAAGGACTAAAAGTGCATGAAATAGATAATTAGTTCTCAAAACTTGGCTAAAATATGGGCAAAATATATTGATATAGGCGCGTAAATTCGCCTATCATCAATGGGAGAGGTTCAAGACAAAGCTAACGAGGTGCCCAAACTATCACATGACTAATGTTCACCTAATGGAGATACTATACAGAGCCTTGAATTCAATAACTAAACCAGTGGTGGATAATGCGGCTAGAGGATCTTTTATGGACCTCACCTTTGGTCAAGCAAGCAATATGCTAGATCGAATGACGAAACAAAGTAGAGCTTGGCATACCAGGGATTCTGAGGTAGCAAACCCCACATTATCTATTGGCATGACTGCAGACCAAAGGAGAAGAGAAGAAGAACGTGATCAAGATATGGTGCACCTGAAAACACAAGTGGATCTTCTTACAAAGCATTTATTATCAGGGAAGACCAAAAAAGTCAAAGCTATTGCGTCGAAAGGAAGAGATGAATATGATTCGGAAGAAGAGTCCAACTACTTGAACAATCAGGGGGGTTTCCGAGGCAATACCCAAGGAAACCAAGGTCGGAACTATTATGATAAACCTGGAATCAAGGACCAAGGTAGTTGGAAGAACAAGAATGACAATAGTGGTTTGTATGTTCCCCCTGGAAGATGTGACGCCACCACATCTAGTTCTGGAAGTATGGAAGTATGGAAGACATGATGGCTAAACTATTGAAAAGAGTGGAAGCAACTAGCGCGGGAGTAACGGAGGTAATAAATGATTTGTCCTCTATGAAGCAATTAGTTGATTCACATTCCACTTTAATCAAGCAAATAGAGCAACAATTGAGCCAACTTTCAGCATCACTCAATCAAAGAAAGGCTGACACTTTACCTAGCGACACTGTGCAAAACCCAAGGAATGATGGGTCATGCATGGCCATTACTACCCGAAGTGGTAAGGTGCTGGAATCTTCATCAAAAGGCAAGCAAGTGGTCGACGATGTAGCGGACAACGATGATAAGGCTAATGAAGAAAACGCCATAAAAGCTGCCCACGACGTCCATGACGTCACACCAAGTATGTTGCAGCCTAAAAAGGCTAAAAAACGGAAGAAAGAGGAGAAGAAAGCCGTGGAGAAAACAATTCCTTATCCACCACCACCTTTTCCTCAAAGATTGAAGAAGATTGTGGATGATACAAAGTTCGGCAAATTCATGAATATGTTAAAGCAGCTGACCATTAATGTTCCGTTGGTAGAGGCACTAGAACAAATGCCTGGGTATGCGAAATTTATGAAGGATCTTTTGACAAAGAAGCGAGCAGCAAGCTATGAATTGAAGAATACTGTTCATCACTGCAGCGCAATCGCTACCCGATCACTAGTTCAGAAGAAGGTTGACCCCGGTGCTTTCACTATTCCTTGCACGATTGGATCTATGAATTTTGCTAAGGCATTGCGATCTGGGAGCTAGCATCAATTTGATGCCACTATCCATCTTCAAGAAGTTGGGGTTAGGCGATCCGACACCAACCAATATAAGGCTCGTGATGGCTGATAGGTCGGTAAAACGACCTGTGGGTATCGTGAATGATGTGTTGGTGAAGGTTTCTTCATTCATATTTCCTGCAGACTTCGTTATTCTGGATTGTGAGGTGGATTCGGAAGTTCCCATAATCTTGGGACGTCCTTTCCTTGCAACAGGAAGTGTGCTTATTGACATGAGAGGTAATGAGCTTTTATTTAGACTGAATGATGAAGTGGTACGCTTTGATATATGCAAAGCAAGGAAGCAGCCCAGCGATATGAATGTGTTCTCTGTAGCTGATGGTCATCATGAGGATAAGAAAGCATTATCTGTAGAGAAACAACTTACTGTTGAGCCTTTGTCTGCTGCACCACTGAATGATGAGCATGGGGACGATGAAGATTATGAAGAAACTACGTGTGCTCTAACAGAAATAGGGTCCTATTCTCATACTCCTAAACAGCCGGACCTTGATCTTGAGAATCAACCGTCACCAACAGCGAAGACATCCATTGAAGAGCCACCAATGCTAGAATCGAAAGAGCTCCCCGATTATCTAAAGTATATGTTCTTGGAAAGTGGAAATATACTTCCGGTAAGTATGGAGGATGATTTAAGTGAACAACACGTAGAGGCTCTCATCTCTGCTCTGAAGAGATACAAGAGAGCCATGGGTTGGACTATTGATGATATAATTGGTATCCCTCCCGGGATAGGCATGCACAAGGGTCATCTCGAAGAAGATTGCATGACTACAAGTAAGCCTCATTGTCGTCTGAATCCATTTAGAAAATGATCCACCATCTATCTCGATGAAGTCTAAGTAATCAAGATAGCTATGTCGTGCCGCGACAATAAATCAAGCGCTATATGGGAGGCAACCCATCGTTTTTCATTTTTGTCTTTCTTTCGTTCTATTACGTGTTTGCTTTTGATAAATAAAAATCCAAAAAGAAGAGTCGTGCCACGACCAAAACTAAGGCGCTTGATGGGAGGCAACCCATCGTTCTAATCGTCTTTTTTGTTTTTGAGTAAATGTAGGTGCAAAAGAGGTGTAAAACGAGGAGGTCGGTTTCAAATTTTGATTTGGACGTATTGCATGTTAAAGGTGGTAAGTTAGGAATGAAGAAGCAAAAGGCTATGGATTGAGCATTGCTCATGAAAATATAGGCATCGAACAAGGCTAGGCCTAGGTAAAACTAGGCCACGAACAAGGCAAGACCTATACTATGGCCTAAGGTCTCGGAATCTAGTGTGCCATAGCATAGGCGCCGCCCATGCCCAAGTATTCCATAGCATAGGCGTCGCCTATGCCAATGCCTTTTGTCTCTGAATCTCATATGCTAAGTGAAAGGCGCCGCCTATGCCTAGGAATGCCATGGCATAGGCGCCGCCTATGCTAGACAATGCTTTGCAAAAGGCGCCGCCTATGCCAAGCATAAGCAAAGCAAAAGGCACCGCCTATGGTCACTTCGTGTCTCCAAATCCGATTTTAAATGGGTCAAAACCCGACCCAAGCTTGTCCTATTAGTAAGAGACTTAGTCTTAGACCAAAAACACATTGCAAATCTAGCATAAGCGCCGCCTACCTCTCCAAATCCTCTCAAAATTTTTTTTTTCCTTTTGCTCTTTTACTTTGCAAGAACATCATCCAAGGTCATCAATCAAGTAAGTACTTCTTTGTTCTTCATTTATATTCCGTAAGTACTACACTACTACGCCTATTATGAATTGCTAAATCTTGAACAAGTATTGGTGATGTGAATGTGTTTGAATTATTGTGATGGAACCAAGTGAGTGAATGAATATGTAAGGATGATCTTAACTTATTTCCAACTTGAGTTTGATTTTGATGCATTGTCATACTTTTGTGGAATCGAATTGGTCCCAAATATTGCATAATCTTGTTACTTGAATACTTACATGTTGGAATGACTTGTTCATCGGAATAAGGATTATAGTTGCCTACCAACATAGGAGGTTGTGATTATTTCTAGATGCTATACCTTGATTCAATCCCTATGTAGTAGTCTTGATATATCAAACATGAAAGTATTGCTAAGAATACAAGAAGTATGACTGCACTGATTTTATTGTTGGAATAGAGCACCTAAAACGTATATCGATGAAATCTGAGTAATCGACCACTTTCACTTCACTAGTCTGTACCAACAAACTAAGTGTGGGGTGGTGCCCCTACTGCTTGTTTATAGATTGTATCCATTCAGATGATGCTAACATGAACATTGTTTTAGTCTTAGGTACAATGGCACCCAAAGCAAGACAAGGCAAAGATAAGGCAACCACTTCCCAAAAAGGCAAGAAAAGAGGACGAAAAGAGCAAACTGAATCCTCCTCGCTACAAATACCTCGACACACTCTTGGAATCAAGTAGGGTACTTATGAGGAACTTCTGAGGATGACGACTCGGATGATGATTCCAACGAAGGAGTTATAACCCCAGACATAGAGGAAGAGTCCGACTAACCAGGTTCTTCTTATTTATTTTCCACTGAGGACAGTGTGTCCCGTCTAAGTGTGGGGTGGTGGTATTTGCATGATATACTTCTCTATCCGCATTTGCATTTATGTTTGCTTTAGTTTTTTTTCGTTTTTCATTTTTTTAGTAGTTAAATTTTTTTTTACTTAGCTTTGCATGAAATTATTCTAATAGGCAGCATGAGATTATAACAAGAGTTTGTGCTAAAATCCTGACTATTGAGACGTTTAGGCTCTAATTGTGACTCACTATGTGATACTGTGTGGTTCAATTCCTTCATCTGTTGGGGAAAGAGTCTATACTACTCCCAATAAAGTCGACCATGTGCCTTGTGTGAGTGAGATAATAGTATATTCTATGTTTGTGGCTGATGCTAGAACTTGCCTGGTATGTATGTAAAGCGAAAATAAAGAGTGTAAGTCTAGGAGATGATTTAGGCATTTCTTTGACAACCTATACTTGTTTACCTTCTTTTTACCTACCCATGGACATTATCCTAGTTAACCCCTTTTGAGCCTTTAGCCTATTTTCTTTGACAACCTCATATGTAAGCCTAATCCATTTTTTTCAAGACCATAATTTGATCCAAATTCCTAAGTGCTTTAAAGTATAAAGTCATGTGACAAAATAAGAGGAAATTGGGTGAGTATGATGCTTTAGAATGTATTGGTGCTTGAATTTGTTATGAAAAAGAAAGTGCTATCATAAGAGGTATGTTATGAAAAGAAAAAGGAAAGGAAAACTAAAAAGTTAGTTATGTTCAAAATTGAAAAAAAAAACAAAAGAGGAGAAAAGGGGTGGTAGAATAAAAGAACGTAGAAAGGTTGTTTGAAAGAAAAAGTGTTAATGATACAATGTGATGTATTAAAGCGCTTAGGAGCATAGTCACTATTTCTGGCCAAAATAGTCCTACCCGTCCCTTAGCCTACATTACAACCATCAAAAGACCTATTTGATCCTAAGCTTAGTATTCTGACATTTAGTGGAGCATTACACTAAGGGCAAGCCTATGATCATCAGTTGCTGCATATGAATTCTTTGTGAGAGCGAGAGCAAGGATATTTCTATACCCATGTTTGATAAATATACTATGCTTAAGAGTGATTATGGGTAATATATTGTGAGACACACATGGTTGATGAGTTTCGGGTAGTGGTGTATGATTCTTTGTACCTTAACTTTGAATATGAGTTGACCACCATCACGAGTCTATGTTGGAGGTTGAATTGTTTCTACTAATGATCAGAAAACTACTCTCTGTTGATAATTGTTGTGCTTGTCTTGATGAATATTTTGTGTTGTTACTGTGAAACCCTAAGTTGATGTTTAGATGAACATGATAGTTTGTTCGAGGAAGAACAAAGCTTTAAGTGTGGGGTGTTGATGATAGGCGAATTTACACGCCTAAAGTACTATATTTTACCCATATTTTAGCTAAGTTTTGAGGACAAATTACATAATTCATGCACTTTTAGTCCTTTTTCCTGTAAATGAGCTAACGAACATGATTAGCAAGTTTTCAGGTATAAATGATGCAAAATTCAGCATTTTATGGATAACTTGATGCCAAAGAAAGCTTCACGAAAGGAGGAGAGCAAAGCTTGGACACCAAGGACCAAAAGTGACGCATGAAAAATCTGTCCCGGGCAAAAACAGTAATTCTGAAGACTTTGGGGACTAGCAATAATTTATTAGGATTAGGATAATGATACATTAACCTAGTAGGATTGGGTTAAGTAATTCATTAGCTTAGTAGGAATAGGATATGAGTATTATAAATACCCTATCTTGCTAGAGATTTTTATTCATTCCTCACAATTCCCCCATTCCATCAATTCCCATCCATCCACCATCCATCCATCAAAACAATTCTCTTTATTAATTCATTGTTGACATTATTTTTCATCTATTCAATTCGTAATTTCCGCAACAAGAGAAACGTTACTTTGCTAGGAATTCACGCCTAACGCCTACCACACTATTACTACACGAAATCTTTATTGTGGTATAATAACAATGTCGATTGTGATTTCCTTCGCACTCATGGGTAACTAAACTTCTATGTTGGGGTTATGGAAGCCTTATGAGATACTATCTAAGGCTATGAGTTTGTGAATTCGTGACACGTGTGTTGCTTATATCATTATTCTCTTCATCTTAATGCAAATTCTTGTGGCTGCAGACGCATAGAATACGCCAGTATAGCATTAACTTGTTCGAAAGAAAAGTTATATGTCTGGAAAAGAGGTAATGTCAAGGTAATAGGGTCCCATCCCCTATTAAAAAGTTAGTGCCGTAACTGGATTAACCTCTTGGAGAATTTGTACCGTTAGATACGCTTTAAGCTCGAAAGAGTTAAAGTAAAATAGTCCTTGTTGAGGTCGAAAGACGCTTGGATTTACCATTGAATACAATTCTCTATAAGCACATGCATGTCTGAATTCCGCACAACTCATAGCCAATAGAGACGTACAACTCATAAGGTGGACATACCCCCAACTTCTCAATTCTCATTGTTTTACATCTTACTAAACATTCTTTCTTTTTACTTTGCTATTTTCCGTTTTTACTTTATTACTTTGTTCACATCAATTGCACGTTACAATCCCCCCTTTTACGAGACTTGCACTAAAAGTCTAGTAATCTTTGCTTACTTGTTGACCAAGCTATTCCCTGTGGGATCGATACCCAACCCAGTTGGGTTATATATTTGACAACGACCGCTTTACACTCCTATGAGAGCTGTAGATTGAGCGTTATCAAGTGGAGAACTCCGATAGGCTTGAAACAGTGATGGGAAAAGAGGGTTTTGACAGATTGTTGAAATTTTCAATGAAATTGGACGAAAACAGATCGAATCTCGATGAATTTTGGACAGTTGATGATGTTCTCTGGCGAGAATCGGCCGGAATAACAACAACGATGACTAGCGGTGTTCTCCGATTGGTGATTCCGACGAGAATTTGCCGGAATCACTGTTCCTCTCCAATTTTTCTCTTCTTTTTCAGCTCCCACGTTTTACTCCCTTTCTCGCATGCATTTTCTCTCATCTCTTATGCTCAAATCTCTCTCTCTATAGGGTTTTCTCTCCGTTCATGGTGGGTCTTTGTGTTTTTTGTCTGAATCAGTGTATTTTGTGCATTTTATGGAAGAATCCAGTGTGGTCTATGCGTGTATGGAGTTTTTGTTGTGCCTCCGTGAAGAAGAAAGAACTCCAAAATGGAAAAAAAGAAAAAAAAAATGTGTGTGAGAATGTCCCCCTTTTTTCTTGTGTGATGGAAAATATATATTGTTCAAGAAAAGAAAATAAAAGTGGTCCCTCCTAGTTGTTGTGATCCCTTCCTGGAAGTTTCCTCAATGTATACATTTCCTTTTTGGCCAAGAAAAAGAAGAGGGTCACGTGGGGGGTTAGGGTGAGGGTAGTTAGGTGAGGGGTGAGGTGTTGTTTTTTAATTGGGTGGGTTGTTGGAATATTAGAATGAGACAAAATTTGTTATGACTTGTTATTTGGATAAAACCAAAACAAAAATAAATACATAAATAAGTTAAAGAAGAGGTGGTTATTTATTTTCTTGGGAAAAAATTATAAAAATGGGGTTAGATTGTGTAATATCGGAGTAAGAAATATTATTGACGGGACAAAATTACGTGTCTACATCATGCCCCCTTTGAATGTAAACACCATGTGTTTTCGCACAAAGAAGTAGACAACGAGACAACCGAATCCTGATGGACATCCTATCTACCTGAGTCATGCGGAAGTCAAGTGACAGGTATCTCGAAGGATTGGAGAGAGATGAACTATGCCGAATTGGAGAATCGAGTGAGGTCCCATCGAGGTTCCGGTCCGCAGCTCTATTATTACATCAAAAATAAAAGTTACAAGTTAAAACATAAATAAAATTACAAAATCCTATCTATGCAGCTTTCCTTGACTCTTGACTCGCTACTTCATCACCCTATTCTTCAGGCGGGCTCCTGACTTGAAATTTCTTCACCCTGTTGCTTAACTTTTAACTTCTTCACCCTGTTCTTCAGGCGGGCTTTTGACCTGCTATTTTTGACTTTTAATTTCCTCACCTTGTTCTTCAGGCGGGCACCTGACTTACAATTTCCTCAACTTCCAATTTTATCACCCTATTCTTCAGGCAGGCTCCTGACTTACAATTTTCTCACCCCATTCCTAAGGCGGGTTCTTGAACATGAAAGTAAAGTCTCATTTTTCAGAAGGGTCCTGAATAGAAAGTAAAATTTCATTTTTCAGGAGGGTCCTGAACAGAAAGTAAAATCCTATTTTTCAGGAGGGTCTTGAACAGAAAGTAAAATCTCATTTTTTAGGAGTGTCCTGAACAGAAAGTAAAATCTCATTTTTCAGGAGGGTCCTGAATAGAAAGTAAAATTTTATTTTTCAGGAGGGTCCTGAACAGAAAATAAAATTTTATTTTTCAGGAGGATCCTGAACAGAAAGTAAAATTCCATTTTTTAGCAGGGTCCTGAACAGAAAGTAAAATTCCATTTTTCAGGAGGATCCTGAACAGAAAATAAAATTCCATTTTTCAGGAGGGTCCTGAACAGAAAGTAAAATCCCATTTTTCAGGAGGATCCTGAACATAAAGTAAAATCCCATTTTTCAGGAGGGTCCTGAACAGAAAGGAAAAACCCATTTTTCAGGAGGGTCCTAAACATGAAAGTAAAGTCCCATTTTTTAGGAGGGTCCTGAACAGAAAGTAAAATCCCATTTTTCAGGAGGGTCCTGAACAGAAAGTAAAATCCTATTTTTCAGGAAGATCCTGAACAGAAAGTAAAATCTCATTTTTCAGGAGGGGCCTGAAAAGAAAGTAAAATCACATTTTTCAGGAGGGTCCTGAACATAAAGTAAAATCTCATTTTTCAGGAGGGTCCTAAACAAAAGTAATCCCATTTTTCAGGAGGGTCCTGAACAGAAAGTAAAATCCCATTTTTTAGGAGGGTCCTGAACATAAAGTAAAATCCCATTTTTCAGGAGGGTCCTGAACAGAAAGTAAAATCCCATAGATGTGTTTGTCCAATGGTAACTGAATTAAGTGAAGCGAATTTGCCCCTGTTTCAACAAAGAAAATTTGTCAGTTAGAAACTTAGTGTTGGCTTGACGCACTTGGCTTCTCTTGCTTCTGCTCTAACAGTTGTTCCTTTCATCGTTGTTTCAGATCACTGACGCTTGCCCCTGTCTTGTCGCATCATTGACCCAAACTAGATCAGGGAAAAAGATTTTGACTCAAATACCGAGTTTCTCTTTAAGTATGTCTCTGAGATGCCCCTTTTGAAAGCTCAATATTTCACGCACCTAAGAACCGGTCGGTTGATGAGCTTTCTTTGCTATGTCTTGAATTATGATCATGTTTCTTTCATGTGCTGGTCCTTGGATTTTCCTCATACAATTGGGGAGACTGGTAGCAAGTTTTGAAATCCTTTATCGCTCATTTTGACACAAAATAGACTAAAAAATGTAAAGAAACAATGGTGAATTTTGATTTGACAGAAGACATAAAAGGATAAAATATAAATGAGTAAATGAAAGAAATGGGCAATGTCCCTCTTTTTAACAAAGAAAAAAACTTATCTGAAAAATGGGAACCCACTCTAATGACTATGACATGCATTTTGGATTAAGCTGCTTGATCTTCCTATCCAAACTTCCCATTTGTTGTTGAGCTCGTGCCTTTGCCGCTGCCGCTTCTTCAACTTAGTGGACTCATATATCTCATTCAATTGACGATATCTTAGAAGATTTTCGTCAACAAACCTCTTTCCTTTTCACCTTTCTCTTGAACTCGCCATCGCCTTACAGTGCCCATGAGGGTTTTCACCAATAAGACTCTCATTTTTATTTCTCTCAACTCCTCATCGCCTTATGGTGCCCTTGAGGATTTTCACCAGTAAGACTCTCATTTTTATTTCTCTTAACTTACCATCTCCTTATGGTACCCGCGAGGGTTTTCACCAATAATACTCTCATTTTTTTTATTTCCTGATTTCTTATGCCAAGGAAGAGTAGTACCCCCAAACTACATCATAGTATCCATTGCATGCTTAGCCTTAACATTATCAAAGATTGATCTAAAGGTCTTTCTTTGGTTGTAACTTGGTTTTTGGATAAGGTTAGAAAGAAAAGGATGGCAAGAGGCTCAAACGACACTTAAAGTGGGGGTGGGATTTACAACTTTTGGAATCGACTCAACAACATATTATCTCATGCCCCAGTTTTTGTCGACTGGGTGACTCTAAAAATTTTATTTGGTTGGACCGAGCCTGAAATAGGGTAGCCTACATATCTCACTCCTGAGAGAGGAGAATCAGGTTGCACGTAGTTCCATCAGCTTATTCTTTATTTTGATTTGATTTTTTTTCTTCTCTCTTTTTCTTTTATTATTATTATTATTATATTTTTTTCATGCTTTTCTTTTATTCTTCTTTTCTTGATATTTTATTTTTTACTCTATTTTGATTCCAAAAGAGGGGTATGAAAGAAAAATAAAACTAGGCTCAAACGGGATAAACAAAGGATGACACATTGTTTGGATAACAGAATGAAATGCCTTCATCATATCAATCTTCAAGAATGAAAGTACTAAATATGCAATAGAACCAACAAAGGATAAAATATCATACATAATATCTTTTTACCGCATCAGCATTGATAACCATCTCTGCCATTTTTGCCTTCAATATCTGTCAAATATAAGGCCCCATTGGGCAACACTTTCTTCACAATAATGGGACCTTGCCAATTTGGGGAGAACTTGCATTTAGCTTCAACCTGATGAGGGAGGATACGCTTCAATACCAATTGACCAACTTTAAAATTCCTGGATCGTACCTTTTTGTTATACACCTGAGCCATTCTTTTCTGATACAATTGGCCATAACATACCGATGTTAGCCTTTTTTTCTCAATCAAACTTAATTGTTCCAGTTGGGTTTTGACCCACTCGTCATCATCAATATCTGCTTCCACAATGACTCGAAGAGAGGGAATTTTAACTTTTGCAGGAATGACTGCTTTTGTCCCATACACCAATAAATATAGAGTTGTCCCTGTTGAAGTGCGAACAGTAGTACGATAACCTTGCAATGCAAACGGCAACTTCTCATGCCATTGTCTAGACCCTTGTATCATTTTCCACAGTATCTTCTTGATATTCTTATTGGCGTCTTCCACGGTGCCATTTGACTTCTTATGATATGGAGTGGAATTTTGATGTGCGATCTTAAACTGTTGACACACTTCTTGCATCAAATGACTATTGAGATTGGCAGCATTGTCTGTAATGATCATCTTAGGAATTTCAAACTTACAAATGATGTTGGCATGAACAAAATCTACTACCACCTTCTTTGTCACTGACTTGAAAGTTACTGCTTCTACCCATTTTGTGAAGTAATCGATGGCCACCAAAATGAACCTATGCCCATTCAACGCTTTTGGCTCAATCGGTCCAATCACGTCCATTCCCCAAGCTACGAAAGGCCATGGAGCAGACATTGCATGCAATTCAGCGGGAGGAGAATGTATCAGATCACCGTGTACCTGACATTGATGACATTTCCGAACAAAATGAATAGAATCCTGTTCTATAGTAATCCAATAATAACCTGCTCGAAGTATCTTCTTTGACAAGACATAACCGTTTATATGCGGCCCGCATACTCCAGAGTGTATTTAAACCATGATTGCAGAAGCTTCTTTTGCATCAACACACCTTAAAAGTCCCAGATCCGGGGTTCTCTTATATAAGATTCCCCTACTTAAGAAAAATTCGCTAGCCAAATGCCTAATAGTCCTCTTTTGATCATTGGTGTCATGTGTTAGGTATTCTCCTGACTGAATGTATCGCTTAATATCAAAGAACCAAGGTTCTCCATCGAGCTCTTCTTCAACCGTATTACAGTAAGTATGCTGATCATGACTCTGTATATGCACTGGATCAATGTAGGCTTTATCAGGATGTCGGAGCATCGAAGACAAAGTGGCCAACATATCAGCAATCTCATTGCGAATTCTTGGAATATGCCTAAACTTTACAGACACAAACCGTTGACATAGCTCTTTCAATCATTGTTGATATGGTATTAGCTTTAAATCTCGCATCTCCCAATCACCTTGAATCTGATAGAAGAGCAAATCTGAATCCCCCAACACTAATAGTTCCTGGACTCCCATATCAATAGCTAGCCTCAAACCCAGAATGCAAGCTTCATATTCTGCCATGTTATTGGTACAATAAAATCGAAGTTGCGCTGTCACCAAAAAATATTGCCTCACCTCAGAGATAAGAACTGCACCTACTCTGACTCCTTTCATGTTGACAGATCCATCAAAGAACAACTTCCAACCTGGATCAACATCTATAATGACTTCATCGACACACAATACCTCTTCATCAGGAAAATATGTCTTTAATGGCTCATACTCTTTATCAATTGGATTCTCAGCAATATGATCTGATAAGGCTTGGTCTTTTATGGCGGTTAGAGTCACATATACAATGTCGAACTCGGTAAGAAATATTTGCCATTTTGCCAATCGACCCATTGGCATAGGCTTCTGAAATATATACTTCAGCGGATCCATACGGGAGATGAGATAAGTAGTATAGGATGAAAAATAATGCTTCAACTTCTCTGCTTCTCAAGTCAGGGCATAACACGTCCTTTCAAGAAGTGTGTACTCTGGCTTCATATGTTGTGAACTTCTTGCTAAGGTAATAAATAGCTTGCTCCTTTTTGCTCGTGACATCATGCTGACCTAAGACACAATCGAAGGAATTATCCATGATTGATAATATAAGATCAAAGGCCGACCAGGCTCTGATGGTACCAGCACAGACGGATTTGACAGATATCTTTTGATTTTATCAAACGCTTCCTGGCATTCTTCAGTCCACTCAACCGCAACACTCTTCTTCAGCAACTTGAAAAGGGGCTCGCAAGTGGTTATGAGTTGAGCAATGAACCTACTGATGTAGTTCAATCTACCCAGCAAACTCATCACCTCCGTCTTATTCTTGGGCAGAGGCAAATCCTGGATGGCTTTAATTTTTGAGGGATCCAATTCAATTCCCCGACGGCTGACTACAAACCCCAACAGCTTTCCAGACGGAACTCCGAATACACATTTTGCCGAATTGAGCTTGATATTATACCTGCGAAGCCTCCCCAAGAACTTTCTTAAATCTTTAACATAGTCAGCCTGACTCTTTGATTTAATAATCACATCATCTACATAGACCTCAATCTCCTTATGCATCATATCATGAACCATAGTGGTCATGACTCTCATGTATGTTTCTCCAGCATTCTTCAAACCAAACGGCATCACTTGATAGCAATAAGTTCCCCATGGTATGATAAAAGACGTCTTTTCCACTTCTTCATCATCCATAATGATCTGGTGGTATTCGGCATAGCAATCCACAAAAGAGGCAACCTCGTGTTTAGCACAATTGTCCAGCAAAATATGGATGTTGGGCAACGAAAAATCATCCTTCGGACTTGCTCTGTTCAAATCACGGTAATCAACACATACTCGAATTTTGCCATTTTTCTTTGGGACAGGAACAACATTGGATAACCACGTAGGATAACGAGCCACTCGAATGACTTTGGCTTCAAGTTGTTCATGATTTCTTCTTTGATTTTAATACTTACATCAATTTTAAACTTCCTCAACTTCTGTTTCACAGGGGGGAATACAGGATCAGTTGGCAATTTATGGGCCACTAATTCGGTGCTTAGGCCAGGCATATCATCATAAGACCATGCAAAAACATCCTTATAGTCAGTTAATGCTTCAACCATTCCAGCTTTTAGTTGTGGAAAAACATGTACACTGATTTTAGTTTCCCTAACATCTTCTTGATTCCCTAGATTAATTGGCTCAGTTTCATTCAAATTAGGATTCGGCTTGTCTTCAAACTGTTCCAACTCTTTGCTTATTTCCTCTAGTGCCTCTTCTTCATCATATTCCCCCTATTGCTTCATTATATCTTGATAAGTTTGGATTTTAAGATCAGGCTGAAAATTTCGCATGCATGTCATGTCATTAGAATCAGTATAAAGAGAACTGTATAAAGAAAAAGACAGTAACAAAATATATTCGACACAGAATAAGGGGACATTGCATTTCATTAAAAGGAAAAGATAGGAGGGTTTAAACACAAATGACAACAGAATATAAATAAGCTAAATTCCAAATTACAACCCTGGAATAACTCGGATGAATAGAAAGAAATACAAAATAAACTATCAAAACTCCCTTCTGACGGGGAGAGGAGTGACTTCTCAATTGTTGAGCTGGATCTCAGGACCCATGAACTGCACGTCTGCCTTACTGGTACCCTCTCCTACTTCAACCATGTCAACATCAATCAACAGGTTCTAGAAGTCATCAACCAATTCAGCTTCAAATTCTACAGGTTTCGTGACATCGCTCTTGACAAATGATTCACTGAGTAGAGGCATTGGGCGAGGGAGTGACCATTTCTTTTTCCCTTACCTTGGCATTCTTTAAATCTTCAGCAATAGGTTCAAATCCCAGACCAAAAGTGCCCATGTTCTCTCTCAGACATATGGGACGAACGATACTATGTAGAGACATTTCCAAACCCTTCCCTAGCACAAATCCATATTTTAAAAGCTCACTCACTATCATGATAGAAGCGGAAGACAATTGTGGTCCCAAAACAAGCTGTCCTTCAAGGATACGATCTACTGGCACTGTATCAAAAGTTTGATAGAAAAATGTCTCCTTTTCATTGTTTGCTTCAATTAGAGACAAGGGAGAATCTTTGTAGGTGGACAAATACCCTTCACCATGAATAACCACTTCTTGTCTGTCATGCTCAAACTTGATCATCTGGTGCAATGAGATGCAACCGCCTTGGCCTTGTGGATCTATAGTCTTCCCAACAACAGATTGTAAGAGTAGTCGCTATTCAATACTTGAAACTCTAGGGCGAATTCAACAGGCCCTATAATCAATATTAGTTCTATTTCACCAATGGAGTTGGACTTTGCTCCATCGAAAGCCCTGACACATACATTGTTGGGCCTGATCCTCTCAGCACCAATGTTCAACTTTTGCAAGGTGGAAATAGGGAAAATATTTGTGCTAGAACCTCCGTCAATGATGACATGAGTGACGTATAAATCTTCACACTTCACGGTAATATAAAGCCCCCGATTATGCCCCATACCTTCAATTGGCAATTCTTCATCAGAGAAGCTGATCCGATTGACCTCAAAGATTTTTTCGACTATTTTCTCAAGCTGATTTACTGTAACCTCCCTAGGAACATATGCTTCATTTAATACCTTCAATATAATATCACGACGTTCCTTGGAATGCAACAACAATGATAAGAGGGAAATCTGAGCAGGGGTCTTCTTCAACTTATCTATTATTGAGTAGTTCATCTTTTTCAAAAATTCTTAGGCTTCTTATTCAATGACAGGATTTTCGATAGATGAAGGTCCACTCCCAATTGGCTTGGACTTTAAAGTACTCTACATCCTTTAGAAGGTCCATTATTGGTGGGACGTCTTGCACCCTACCCAACTGACGCATCACCCTTCTCGGACTGTAAGGCCTAGTGTAGTTAAGTCCTATCAAAACCAGAAGGAGTTGCATTTGAGATCCCATTAAGATTTTCTTAGGACAAAACTACATATAGGACCAAAAAATGTTTTTCGGAGTTCTTGATTCAAGAAATTTGACCCAGGCATTGACTCCCATAGGAAAAGAAAATTTATCAAAACACATTCTCTCTTGCATGGCTTGCACTCGATCATTCAGACAACGATTGACCACATCTGCTTTAATCAAAGAAGGCCTATATCAAAGAAGGCGTATGCAAATGCTCCATCATCCACAACTGTAATATCAGATTACTCCCCTCAAAAACTCGTACCCCTCCTTTTACTTCAGTTAAAGCCTTATATATTTCTGTTAAGATCATTGGTACAATGGTGACCTCATCTTTTTTCTTGAATAAACCTACCACTACTAATTGTAGACGAGTATTGATACATCTCTCATCTAATGGGAACACTAAGATGCCCAACAAAGCCAGACAGAAAACCTCAAGACGACGTTGTTCCCAGATTTTTTTTGGTGGTACAAAATTCATCCCAAAAGTAGTCGAAACCCTCTAAGGACCCAAATCTAGCAAAAAAATAATCAAAGAAAATCCAAGATTGTTTGAGACATCCCAGATGTTTATTATCTTTCAATCCACAGAGTCGAAGAAATCTCTTACGAGTATGATTGCGAGCTAAAATCATCTGTTGGCCCATATAAGTCAATTGAAACAAATGAGATATCTCTGTCAGGGTAGGAGTCAATTCACAACTTCCAAACCTAAACACCAAATTGTTTGGATCCCAAAAAGTCAACGCAGCTTCTATTAGGTCCGAACGGGGCGTGAGATCTATGAGTGCTACAAGATTGCCTAACACTTTCCTCACTTCGTGCTTTTCAAAGTAGTCGAATGTGCCCCACCACTTGACCAACCTTTTGGGTACCTTGAAAACCATAAGGACTCTAGACTTTGTGGACAGATCCATCCTGTAATAACACATAAGACATTAACTTAAACATTCGATAAGACAGGAAAGGATCCCCACCCATGGGATTGTGATGCAGACGTGTGTCGAAGGGACAAACCATTTTATGACTCAAATTTGACGAACAATAGCACTGAATAAAATCAGCCTACTTGGCAAGAACCCGCTAACAACACTAAATTACGCGGAGAAAAACCTAGGCTATGACTAAGACAAAAGACAAAAAATAAAGATTATCGGACCCACCGAGGGTTGCCTACGTATCCCGCCCTGAGGGATGGGAATCAGGTATGCGTAGTTCGTCCAGGTTGGACAATTAAGGATCAAACGAACCAAGACTTGACTTAAGAGACGCGATTGCAGACAAACGATAAAAATAAAATCTTTTTGGGTTTTCAATTAGATGCTTCACACAAAACTGACACCAACAACTATGAAAGAGAAAAGAAGTCTTTTTGGTATTTTCGTTATATGAGATGTACAAAACTTCTACCACCTTTTTTGCATTTTCTTTTATAAAAAAAAACTACTTATTGTAAAAAAAATCTTTTTGAAGTTTTTGAATTATGAAAGTTGACAAAAGAAAAATGTTTTTGATGTTTTTGTTTTTTGACAAATGGGTATAAAAGGTAAACAAAATCTTTGAATTTTCGTTATTTTGAAAAAAAAAATGCAAAAGGTAAAAAAAATCTTTTTTTTTTTGAATTTTTGGGTTGCGAAGAACAAAAGCCATGAAGAACTCTAAAATAAACTATGAAGCTCTCTTTTTTTTTTCTCTTTGACTCACTTTCCTTTATCTCTCTTTTTTTTTGCCCACACACTTTACTTCTAACACATGCTTTTCCCAAATTAGTCCGTCAAATGACCACGTTACCCTCAGAGATGCAACATTTAGCACGCATGGATGCTTTAAAGGTGAGTCTCCTACAAAGGACCATGTGGGCCCCGCTAGGTCTCAATATGATGCACATAAGAATGACTTAAAGGCTGACCTACATTGTGGTTTACTAACAAGGCCATTCGGGGGAGCATATGGTCGATAGTGGCTGCTTTGCTTTCCACCTACTCCATACATCCAACGACTCCCCCCCCCCCCCTAAAATAAGGGTGACTCAACTAGAGTTCGTGCGCACGACGTGCACTCCGGGACTTATTGCAGAAAGAATTGACTCGGGTTATGTCAATGATGCCAGATATAAAACGGTAACACATAAAGAAAAACTGTAAACAAAGAGAACGAAAATGCATAACAGTGATAACAATAACACAAACAATAATCACAAACAATGTTTATACACCCATAATGCCAAAAAAGTCGATTCGACTTCAAAAATAAGCTCGAATTCTGAAAAGATCCCCAGCAGAGTCGCCAGAGCTGTCACACCCCTTTTTCAACTCCAAAAATATTATATCGTTTTGAGTTTGAAAGTGTTTTTATTATTAAGTGACAAAAGAAAACGACTGTTTTGAAAAGGATTCATTATATTCAAAACTCAGAGTCGCTACTTGGCATAAATCGGGTGTGTCAAGTCACCCGTGGATATCCTTTTTCAAAACAGTTTTAACTCTGTATCACTGATCCACGAACAGAGATTCCGATTAAGGAATTCTGTTGACCAAGGAAAAAGTGTTTGGCACCCCTCGATCCCATGGTTCGATCACGGTCACTTGGCGGAGTATATCGGCTAATTTGACACTATAAATGTATAAACCACATAAAACGATCAATCAAACAAACAAAATAAACGAATCCCAAAATATAGTACACAATCCAATTATTACAATCCGAAATGAAAAAGGTACTGAAAAGTAAACCTACGCTAACCTACACCAAACTACGCTCCAATGCCTTACCCAATGCTTTGGGCTTTCATCATGGGCATCCTCCGAGTACATGATACATCGGGGCATTTCCCGGTGAATAAATACAATTCCTTCGGGGCATTCCCCGGCAAATTAATACAATGTCAATTTCATGCGATAAACCAGAAAAACATCCAACAAATATTCCAAACACTCCAACAATTTCACCAATTCTAAATTTGCCTACCCGAGCCTGCTGTTTACCTACGCACTCGACGACATATAATGTTCAACATCAACAATGAATCAAAATACCATGATATTCACTTTTATCAATTTTCGATTTCCGACCCAAATCCATTCTAAACATCAATAAAGTGTCATTTCAACACGTAGTCCATTATCACAAAATGAATCACAGAATTGTAACAACAACAGTTCATATCATGTTCCGAATAGAATAAATGCTGAAATAAAAAGACGAAAAAAGTAGAATTGGACCTCAATTTGACGATTTTATTTTGAACAATCAAGATGGATTGGAACTCACAAAGCCACGGAACCTCAACAAATCCACCTTCTCGGTCAACTCGTCAAGTCTTGCCTCCTCGGACTGTTTGAAGACGATAAGGGAACAACACAGTTTTTTTTTTGATCGATTTTAGACGATGATTCGACCGGAGTGGTAAACTCCGATAGGCTTGAAACAGTGACGGAAAAAAAGGGTTTTGACAGATTGTTGAAATTTCCAGTGAAATTGGACGGAAACAGACCGAATCTTGATGAATTTTGGATGGTTGATGATGTTCTCCGGCGAGAATCGGCCGAAACAACAACAAAAATGACTAGCGGTGTTCTCCGATTGGCAATTCCGGCAAGAATTCACCGGAATAACTGTTCCTCTCCAATTTTTCTCTTCTTTTTCATCTCCCGCGTTTTACTCCCTCTCTAGTGCACATTTTCTCTCCTCTCTCATGCTCAAATCTCTCTCTATAGGGTTTTCTCTCCGTTCATGGTGGGTCTTTGTATTTTTTGTGTGAATCAGTGTATTTTGTGTGTTTTATGGAAGAATCCCGTGTGGTCTGTGCATGTATGGAGTTTTAGTTGTGCCTCCTTGAAGAAGAAAGAGCTCCAAAAATGGAAAAAAAGAAAAAAAAAAACTGTGCGTGAGAATGTCCCCCTTTTTCTTGTGTGATGGAAAATATATATTGTTCAAGAAAAGAAAATAAAAGTGGTCCCTCCTAGTTGTTGTGATCCCTTCCTGGAAGTTTTCTCAATGTAAATATTTTCTTTGTGGCCAAGAAAAAGGAGGGGGTCATGTGGGGGGTAGGGGTGAGGGTAGTTAGGTGAGGGGTGAGGTGTTGTTTTTTAATTGGGTGGGTTGTTGGAATATCAGAATGAGACAAAATTTATTATGACTTGTTATTTGGATAAAAACAAAACAAAAATAAATACATAAATAAGTAAAAGATGAGGTGGTTATTTATTTTCTTGGGGAGAAATTATAAAAATGGGGTTAGATTGTGTAATATTGGAGTAAGAAATATTATCGACGGGACAAAATTACGTGTCTACAATAGGACCGTCGTGAAGTTAGAATGTGTAGTTGCAAATTTGGTCATAGTTCAGAGGATACTAGATGCTTTACTCTAATGTTAGTTCAATATATTAGTTAACTTTTTAGACAAAATATAATGCTTTTAGTTTCTTTATATCGGAAGTATGTTATGTTTGGACTATTATCAAAATTATAACCCTCAAAACAAATTTAATAAAATATATATGAATAATTAACGAGTGTCACATTAATTTGGTAACTCGATCAATTTTGAAGACTCACTAAAATAAATATTATTTGTGCACCACTTCAAATATTGAAAGTTTGATTTAAAGAGCTTAACTAAATATTACCAGGATTAAAAATATAATTATCAATAATCAAGGGATCAAAATTATTATTATATCATAGATAAACACAAAAAGAATTTAGTTTCAAAAAAGTTGAGTGTATTCAGAATGTGGATTAATTGGAGCCACATTTACTTGTAAACACATGGATTATATAGCTATGTCCCGCCCAAAAAATGAAAAAAAATAGTACTAATACTTTAGACATCAATGATTAATTGTTATAGAAGATGTCCAAAATTGTAGAACTAAGTACTAGTCTAAATTAAAAATAAAAATTTAATGTAATCTTAGGCTGACTTTATCCCTGTTGGCTAGATATCATTTTCAAGTCTGTTAACTTTGGAGAAAATGAAATAAATAAATTATGAAAAATACTTTTTCAAAGATGTCTGCAAAGTAAAAATTAAGTTGGGACAAATTTAGGGCAATTGATTGTCCTTTATTCCAACAACATTAATGTTGCATGTTTCTTGGATACAATTTCTGAAGGAATCTATAGAGAATGGAAAAATTAAAAAATAGTCAAAAAATTTCTCGACTCGTAAAATTACATTGGAAAATAAGAACGCAAACTTTTTGTACTATATATCATTTTCTTTTTTGTGTTGTTTGTATACGTCGATGGTGTAATTTCTTTTTATATAATCATGTAAGTTATAAGTTAAGCTCATATAATTTTGTCTAATAGTACCTCTTTTTTAGTTGGTGGTTGAATATTGGTGAACTAAACCTCTGGGCCATGGACCATACAAATACAAATCCATAAATGAATAAGACACAATGGTGTATAACAAATACAAAATTGTGTTTCCTAATATACATAATGATTGGAACATATTAATAGGCCCATTTAACTGTGGGCTGAATTTACTAGGGACCTCAAGTAAAACCAGTCCAGCCCATATCTTTGTACTTGAAAAATCTATTTTTCTCTAATTGTTGTAGCTTTCTTCTTTGATACTTGTTCCTCAATTTTATATGTATATCGGCTAATGATGCGATGGAGGAAGTTAATCCATTTTCATTAATACTGGCCTAGTTGAAGCTCGTCCATGTCCCATCCTGATAGGTCTTCGATTTTCCCCTAGCCTAACTTTACAATCCACCTGTACTGAAGCCCTCCAGGGTCCTAGCCCTATTTTTTCACCCGAGTCTGAAGTTCAATGACTTTCATCATTAACGAGCACCTGGCTAATAAGACAATGAAGAAAAGAGCCTATGCCACATATAGTGAACTATTTATAACATACTTGTTTTTTTCTATCTAGGTCATGGAAATGCACTAGCCAAAGGATATCATTATGGAAATCCTCATGAGGCTACCTTTGCAGTCCATTCTTCGATTCAAATGTGCTTCGAGCTCTTGGAAGATATTAATTTTAGAACGCTATACTTTGAGATAAAGCATTGGAATCATGCCAAGAATAGCCAAAATTCTAATAACTATCATATTCTATGCGATAAGTTTGACACGTTTTTGTTCTATTATTCTTCTTTATCATTCGATAGCGCTTACAGCCTGAGATATGACTAGACTAATGATGACTATATAAGATTGACAACACTTACTAATGGTTGCAACCCACATAGCTTGGAGAAAAATTGATAACCATCCACGTGGCATTCACAATTGTATATGTTATAATCTAGACTCTTTCAACATTTCATCATGACACATTTCATTGGATCACTGCTGATATTGCATCTAAGTATTTTATAGTTTCATTTAATATATCAAATGAGGTTTTGCCATAGGGAAGTAGTGATATTTTTATCATGAATATCCACCTAAATATGTATGTTGTATCAATATTAGAAGGGATGCTTTGTGGTAATTGTAACAAAGATTCTTATGATTGACCACATGAGTTATGGTTCCAACTTATTCAATGAAATTCTTGCACTAAATTGCATTTGTTCATGGAGGATTTCATTGGATCAGTCAGGATATTTTATTCATGTATTTTATGGTTTCATTTAACATATCTATCAAATGAGGCGTATAGAGAGATACCATTGTCAGAGAAAATTTGTGATATTTCAAATTACATGAATCACCTGAACACGAATCTCCTAAGATCCGGTGTTTCGAATTATTGTACTGATTGAAATTTGGGGTTGAGAACTTTTAAGTTGTGGCTAATGAAAGAATATGGTGCCGAGGCGATACGAGGAAACCTACAAGAACAAGAATTTACTACGAAACTAAAGAACAATTGAAATAGAGATAGAAGATACATTGACACAAGAAGATAGAAAGAAATAGGAACTATTGAATATATTAAATTTAAAAAACCCCTAAATCCTTTACCAACGAGCACCTAATCTCTACATGGACCAAGAGGGAATCAACGCCCTCAAAACCCTCATTTCTAAACAAGCATTCAACACAAGATCACCAATCACACTCTCGTTAGGTTCATTCAATATAATATTCAAAACAAGCTAATGAAAATGAAACCCTAATACTTCTATTTATACTCCACTACAAGTCCCAAAAGTGACCCTCGAACAAAGAACAAAAATGACCCCAAGCGTGGGTCTACCTCCCCTTGACTGCCCGTTACCCGAGCCATACCATGAAGCAGTGTACACCTCCCTTAGGCTTTCCTTGATGGCTCAAGGGACGGTTGGTCAGGCTGGTCATGGCCAGTCGCCCTTCTCGACACCCCCAGGCGGCAGTGAGTAGTTTCTCCATTTTGAGCTCCTAATTCAACCCTTAACACATAGACTCGTTTGGAGATGATCAACACTTTCTCTAACACTTCTCTCTTCAAGAAAATAGCTTGCAAATCTTATGATTTTTGAGCTTGGCTCCTAGTGAAAGGTCTCGAGGGAATTTGAATCGTATCACAAGGAGTCTTGGACTAAATTATTTACTCTGCGAGAGACCAATCTTTATCCAGAGATACCGGTGTATAGGTTTGCAGATGGTGAAGTACTACTTTACTACGACAGTCCAGGATGGAAGGTGGTATAAAGTATAGTGGGTTTAAGACATCCAAAGGACCATATGGAGGGTTATTTGCAATTACTTACGTCCCTCAATTGTTTCTTTTATATATATACACACATTACATGAAGTGGTAATTTTCTTCTCTCATCTCCCCAAGAAATATGCATTTGACCTTGAGCATTTAACTATTTTTAGATGTCTGTATACAAAGATTCTTATGGTTGACCATGAGTTATGGTTCCAACATATTCAATACTCCCTCGGTTTCAAAAATAATGACAAAATAAAAAAGACTTTTGAATTTTGTGGTCCTAAATTAAAGTTATGTCAAATTTATCAAAATACCCTTTAATCTTGTGGTATTAAACATGTCATAAAATATTGCCAAAAAAAGAAAGGGTCATTCTTTTTTAAACGGACTAAAAAAAGTAGTTCATTCTTTTTGCAAGTAGAGGGAGTAAAATTCTTGCACTAAAGAGTCGTTCTTGGAGAAGAATCTTTCACCATCCTCGTGGCTTTCACAATAGTTTGTGTGCTCATGGACAAAATTGCATTTGTTCATGGCAGATTTCATGGGATCACTAAGGATATTTTATCCAAGTATTTTATGGTGAAGTACTAGTCTACTACGTCAGGGATGAAAGATATAGTGATAGTTCGTTTAAGACATCCAAATGACCATATGGGGTGTTACCTATGACTGGTGTCACAACTCAAGTATTCTGTTATACAGATAGCTTGATCTCTCCAAAATTATGTAATTGCTTATTTCATGTCATTAAATTTTATACACATTATTTGACATGATATTTTTCTTTGTATTAGCTCTCTCACCCTTTTAGCGTCGCAAAAGCTTTCCCTGTCTTGGTTGGCTTTTAGCCTAAACGGAGACCGATCGTTCTACTTGTATCGTTTGGTGGCTTCTACTGTAAGTGCCTAATCACTAAGGCCGAGTTTCGTCCTTGTCTGATGGTGAATCTTACAGTAAAGTTCATTTCTACCTTTGCATTTGATGGCCAATCTCCTCCCGGCCCCACTAAATCCAATTCGGACCCAAATGTCGTGGCTAAAGTGACCTTACAACTAAGTTTATTAAGGTCTCGAGGCTAAGTCATATTCAATATGTCACTAACATTTATTTATTTTTACCTTTTTCGTAATAAAATTAACATGGAGTGAGTAATTTTTTTTTTTCAATCTAAGCTCGGATTTGAAGTTGTAATCATTAGGAATATCCAAATTCATTATCGTTTATGAATCTTTTTTCTATCTCAAAATAAAAAATTTAAGGAATTCTTATAATATCAACACATTGAGCAAATTTCATCAGAAAAACAAAGATAAACATAATTATACTGCAATTGCATTAAGCACCATATATACTTTTCAAAGAGGGTTTCAATTTCCCCAACATTTATAAATTATTCATTAAGAAGTAAATCATTGATTTGACAATTTCTATAACAATACATATACTAACAACAAATCATAAAGAGCTTGTATCCTCCTATAGTTACAATATTTTTTTTCTAGACATTTTTTTTTTAATTGCTGGCAATATCACATATATATTCTAAGATCATCCAAAACACTAAATTCCCCCAACAAAAACCCATAATAATCCACAATTGGAACTCCCAATTTATGTGAATATTTCACTTCTTGATTTTCTGAAATTTTCACCCAAGTCCCCATCATTAATTCTTCATCACTTTCTTCAACTCCACTTGATGTATTCGTATTCTCATCAACACTCATTGACAATTTTTCTTCAAACTCAACAGTAACACAAGATTCTTGATCAGATTTTTCAGAAATCTAGCCATTTTTTGCACTTTTAGCCATCACTAATTCTTCGAATTCAAACTTCTTAGACTCGTAATATTTCAAAACGTCTTCAGCCGTAACAAAAGTACCCAACCAAATCATTTTCTTGTTCAATGGGTGTTTAATTTCAGCACAAAATTTCCCATTTTTTCTCTTACGTACCCCAATAGGGTACAATCTGACACAAGTATTCTTTGATATTCTTTTGTAGGATTTCATGATCAAAGTTTTGAGAGGGAAAAAAGGGGCAATTTCTGTAAATAACAAAGTATAAAAAAAGCTTGGGATGTGAATAAAAAAGAATAAATAGTGAACACATATATAGGAGTAATTAGAGAACCAATTAGGAAAACTTTTATTCTCTTTCTATTTGGAAAAAGATTTAACAAAACGAGTAAAGTATTGATTGAGAAATTGTTGCATATTATTAGTCACTGTATTTATTAGTATCCTAATTTGACACTGAATATTCAAATCTCTAAATTTGGTAGAATACTAAATTGGTCCAGTATTAAATGATGAAATACAATTAATTTTGACGTGTCTTATTTTTATCTCACGAGTTTAAATATTATTCATCATTGTATATACAAAAAAGGTTATTCGACTATGAATAAATTTCTTTTAAAGAATCAATTGATGACCTGGCCTGGTTAATATTATCTTTAACTTACTAATATATCTTAAGTTGTAATAATAATGGTGGAAATATCTTTATACTTTGCGATAATTTAATCCTTATCTCTAACTCTTTTTTTTTTCATTTGATAGTTTCATAGCCATTTTATATCTTGAATTATAATAAGTGTAAATAACATAATTCTCCTAGACAATGAAAATAATTACACAAAATATCTTCTTGTTTTCTCTCTCCCTTTTTTTGCAAACATACTCATACATTCGGTTACATATTATACATTAGTCGAATGTATGATGTAGCAGCTAATCCTACATTTAAGGTAAGATAATCTTTAACTATTTTACAGTTCCTTAATTAAAGAAATAATTAGCCAACATCAAGTCATTTATTGATAGAACATGTAACTGATATTTGAATTTTAAAAATTTTGTTATACATAATTAGTTTGTTAATATGGGATGTGTTTTAATAAGGTAAAGTTAGTTTGTGTATATATGTAATTTTTAGTTATAATAATTATGAAAAAATATTTATGTTAGAGTTTAAGTTCTATGCACTGTCTGTGCATAAAAAATTCTACACTAACAACTAACTTGACCTGCTATTGCAGGTTGCCCAATTATTTACATAAAAATTAAAAAATAAAAAATTAGGTAACCTCTAATAGCAAGTCAAGTTCACCTGATAGAGTAGAATATTTTCTACACTAACGGTGCACAAAACTTAAATTCTTTATGTTATGCGTATAACTAATGAATTCACATCTCTTTTTTTTTAGCGGATGTTTCATATTTGTTTTATGTCTTAAGCTATTATAATAGTCCATTCCCTATCCCGATGGGTCTTTGATTTGCTCCTATCCTAGCTTGATAATCCACCAGTCTTCTCTAGTTTTTGAAAACCCTTAGGGGCCTTAGCCCTCTTTTCCCACCTGGGTGTGAAGTTCAATGGCTTCCATCATTGACGAACACCTTATATAAGACAAAGAAATGAAGAGTCTATGCCACATATAGACTATAGTGAACTACTTATAACATACTTATCTTTTCCTATCTAGGCCATGGAAATCTATTTGCCACCTGTGCAGTCCCTTTTTCGATTCGAATGTGCTTCGAAATTTTGAGAGATAATAATTTCAGAACAATATTATTTAAGACAAAGCATTGCAATCATGCCAAGAATAACCAAAATTCTTATAAATATCATATTCTATGCGATAAGGTTGGTACATTGTCGTTCTATTGTTCTTCTTTATCATTTGATAGCACTTACAGACTGAGATATGACTCAACTAGTGATGACTATAAGATTCACATCACGTATAATGGTTGCAACCCACATAGTAAAACCCTTCGACATTGATAGCCATCCACGTGACATTCACAATCGTGTATGTTACTTATTATCTAGACTCTTCCACATTTCATTATGGCACATTTCATTGGATCATTATAGATATTGTATCTAAGTATCTGTCAAGTGGGTCGGGCCCGGCCAACCCGGAACTAGCCCTATAAAATTGATCGGGTTGTGGGCCGGGTTCGGGTTGGGGTTAAGTGGGTCGGGCCGGTCCGGGCTGAACAGTAAAAATTTCTAAAACTACCCTAACCCGGCCCACTTAACCCAACCCGGTCAAATCCGGTCAAAAATTAAAAAAAAAAAAACTTTTTTTCAATATACACAATATGTACCTACCTATATACATTTTAAATACGTTAAACAATATATATACACTATATATATAGTATATACTACATTAAAATTTAAAAAATATATACACATATATACAATTACACATATATACGCACCATTCAATATATATGACTATACATACTACTTTAAATAAAACATATACTTCAACATATATGTACTACAATATATATAAGTATATATATATTATAGAGTTATATATTAATTTATAAAACATATACACATGTATAGATTAAATATACACGTCTATAGAAGATATATAGACAAATATACGCACCATTCAATATATATGTACTAGTTTAAGTAAAACATATACTACAATATATATAGAGTTATATACTAATTTATAAAACATATATACATGTATACATTAAATATACACATCTACAGAAGATAAATACACAAATATATAAAACATATGCTACTTAATATAATAAATTAATAATAATATTTGGTAGTAAATTAATAATATACTAGAAGTAAGTTTTAAATTTAAACTAGAAATTCAATTTAAATCATTAAATGAAAAAATTATAAAGTAAGGACTAAGCAGGAGTGAATGAATGTTGAATTTTATTGATTGCGTTTTGCGAAATGATCCAAAATTTATAATTTACATGAATGAAAAATCTACAAATTATGCATCATTTTCTTCAACTTGTTCATGTTAATATGAACGGGAACTTGCATAGGATAGTCAAAGTCAACTGGGGTAAAATCATGCATTGGACTTGATTTTCCTGAGTTCTCCCGTGAAGACCTAATTTCTTCATGTTTTAGCTCGTCGCTCGGCTCCGGTTCCATTCCTTAGTTTCTTCTTTCCGCTCTGATCCAATCTTTGAGGCAAACTAGAACATTCATTGCATTGCTTCCTAATGAGTGTCGGTTTTCTTCAAGCTGTTGTCTTCCCTGACTAAAATGCGCTCTCTGATGCAACGGTTGACATTGGAACATTCAAGATATCTCTAGCTAATCTTGAAAGCACGGGATATTGTGTTTCATTACTCCTCCACCAATCAAACGTGTTGATCCTTCGTCTGCGATCCTCTGGTGACGATCGAAGATAATATTTCAGCTCCTCCCGATAAGTTGAGGTGTAAGTTCTCTCATCAACACTGTTCCCACAAGGTAAATCATAAAAGGAATCCGTAAAATTACTATGTGCCAACCTTTTAGAAGATGATGGCTCCTTGGGAGGATGAGAAACGACAGTTGAAGTGATATTTGTAGGTACGGCTAAGTCTAATAAATCAGCATAATAATTATATAATTTTTCTATGTATCCATTCGCATCACTCATAGTCATCCACAAATCAGGTTCTACTTTTTCAGAGTCAGAATCATTGTTAGTATTTATTTCTAAGTTAGCATATATAATAGTACTAAAGTGGCACATAGTATTATATTTAATGCACGAATTTAACATAGCACCAACCAATTAAATAGGGGGAATCAAAAAAAAAATAATTTAAATTTAGTAAACATGGCATCAACAGCTTCTTTATAACCATCTTTATTTTTATATTCTTTAAGCAAACCAGAAATATCAGCTATATATCCCAAAATATTACAAACAGTAGGATAATACGCACTGAAAAATTCAATCGTAGCTACATAAAATTTTTCTAAAAACTTAACAAGATCATTAATTACAACCCAATCAGAATCATGTAGCATGCAATCAGCAGAATCAGTAAATGAACCGCAATGTTGGCTAAAAGCTAGTGTAATAGGAACTCTATATTTATAACAAGTTTTTAAAAAATCATATGTAGAATTCCATCTAATATCAATTTCCTCAGGCATCAATATCGGTGCAAGTCCATTTTCTTGACATTTAATTTTAAATTCTCTAATTCTTTTTCTCTGATTATTTCCTTGAATAAAACCAACAGCAAGACGAATTTTTTCAATAAAAAACTCAAAAAATTCGAGACCATCTTTTACAATTAAATTATATATATGACATGCACACTTAATATGAAAAATTTTAGGCAACGACGGAGATAGCATAGATTTTAAATTTTTTTTATAGCAGTCTTGTTGTTAGAAGCATTATCAAAAGCAATAAATAATATTTTATTTTCGATACCATAAAATCCGGCAACTTTAACAATAGAATCAGCCATAAAATCTTCAGTATGTTTATGGTCTTCATCATATATAAAAGCAAGAATACGTTTTTGCATCACAAAATTACTATCCATTTAGTGACAAGTAGAGATCAAATAATCATTTTTATTTACAGCACGACCAAGATCAAAAGTTAGGGACAATCTAAATTGAATATTTTTTAACAATGTTGATAAATAAAACCAATATTGTGAATGAAGTCTAAAAATATTAGATCGACAAGTACTTCTAGGAACACCATTAAATATAGGATTATAAATAGCTTGAATATAATGAATAAAGGCATCATAAGAAGGAAAATTAAAAGGCAAACAACCCACAGCTACCATTTTAGCTATTTCTTCCCGGTCCCTCAATTTATTATACTTCTTCGTTACCTGACCGGTTGCTGGGTCCATTCTAATTTGCGTTGGCCCATAAACATCCCAACCACCTCGTGCAATTTCTGACTCTCTTTTCTGAGCATCACCTATATGTCTCATTAACGTACCCGTACCCCCTTGCTTGTCTCCGTTTTTATGTTTATATATTTGTTGACAAATATTGCATTGCACCTCAGTATCTGATATACGTTCAAAAAATTGTCATGCGTTATTTTACGAGGTCTTGGGGCACAGGGAGGACGGGAAGGGAGATTAACCGATTCAGATCTAACGTTAGCATTTCCTACTGCGGGTGCCTCATCAATATTTTCATCATCTTCGTCTAAATTAACCGCATCTACTTCATTTTCTTCTTCGATACCGTAATTTTTTTGAGCTTCTACATAATTCATATCGTGAGTACCTACACCTATTTATTCCTCAAAAGGTGTACCAAGAGGTACCGGAGGCGAAGGCACATAGGTATATCTACTACTTGAAGTACCTCTACCACTAGTAATTCACTTTTTACTACCACTACCACTTTCGGGAGAAAATATTTTAACACCTTTAGTAGCGAGGTTTCTTAATTTATCCATAGTATAAATTAAATTAAACTAAAAAAATTCAAAATACACAAATATAATAAAATTACATATTCAACAATTAATACAATAAATAAAAATTAAACTTAAGAGATGGAACGACAATACCAAATTTTGGAAGTATCCGAAAGTTGCGAATTTAGAAACTTCCACTCATACTTTGTAAACGCAAAATTAAAAATTTAAAGTAAGCACTTTAAGAAATTAAATATATTGAATATTTGAGAATTGAGATTTGAGAGAGAATGAGATTTTGAGAGAGTGAAAAATTGTGTAAAAAATGATTTGAAGGTGTAGGTATTTATAGAATTTTTTTTGGGAATAAAAGATTATTTTAAAAGTAATTTTTTTTTTAATTAATGGACCCAAACTAGCCATTTGGACCCAAAAATGGCTTTATAGCCGTTGGGCCAACAACTAGTTTGACCCAAAATCCCAAATTTTCAAAAAAAATAAAAAAAAATATTCTGGGCCAGGCCGATTAACCAGTGGGCTTGGTTCGGGCCGGGTTAGCCAGGTCCAAATTAAAAAAAACTGCCCCGTGACCCGGTACTCTAAAGCCCTTAGGCTTACCAAGCCGGTTCGGGCCGAGTCAGTCCGACCCACTTGACACCCTTTTCTTTTGATATATCAAATGATGTTTTGCTAGAGTGAAGTGATATTTGGGGAAGAAAGAGACAGTCTTCGTACTTTTGGAGAAGAAAGAAACACAGATTTCAAGGAATCTTTATTACTTATATTTGTATTGGTATTCATATTAAAATAGTAGTAAAATAAATCTTATTAATAATGAAATATAATAGAAATAATAAAGTTAATATTAGTATGTCGGCAATATATCAAGGAGAATAGTAGGCCCATAATTTTTGTTTAGTGGTAAATTTTTAGTATATCTTTATAACTCTATTTTATAATTTTTGATAACCTTTTTTTAGCTGAATTCCTCCTAAGACCTGGTATTTCAGTATCATAAGAAATGCTTTGTGCTTATTATACTTGTTGAAATTTGTGTTCCGGCTAATGAAAGAATATGATTTCAAAGGAGTCGTGGACTAAATTATTTACTCTACGAGAGATCAATCTTTATCCAGAGATACCGGTATATAGGTTTGCTCAGTGGCGGAGCCAGAACTTTTACTGAGGGGGTTCAAAAGTAAAATATACGAACTAGTCGAAGGTGGTTCAACATCTACTATATATAGATAAAAATATTTTTGACCATATAAAAATAGTATAATTTTTCGACGATGAACCCCCTTAAATGTATGTGGCTCCGCCACTGGGTTTGCTGATGTTCGTTTAGGACATCCAAAGGACCATATGAAGTGTTACCTACGAGGGGTGTCACCACTCAATTAGTTTGTTATACGGAAAGCTTGATCTCTCCAAAATTAATTACTTGCTTATTAGTATTTGCTTATGATCGGAGTATCCTCCTCATGCATGCTGCACCAATTTATTCTTATAAGTTATATTAACTTGTCAATGTTTGCTTTCGAAATTATGTCATTGCTTATTTCATGTCAAAACATGCCCAAAGCTGTTAAAGCGTTATACACAGTTCATATCACTATCACAGATTGGGATAGCCAAATTTAGAAATATGAGGAAAGATCATTTGTCCATTTCCTTTGCAATAAGCTCCTCATCATATCAAGTTTATGGTTTCTCATTAAACACAAGATCATTAGGAATTAGGATCATTAGGAGGAGCTTATTATGATATTCTTATCTAATCACTAAGGTCCAGTTTCGTCCTTCCCTGATGGTGAATCTTGTAGTAAAGTTTATTTTTGCCTTTGCAACTCGAGGATCGATCTCCTTTTGGCCCTACTAAATCGAAGTGACCTTACAATTAGGTTTATTAAGGTCTCGAAACATTTGTGAGTCATATTCGATAAGTTAAGGACATTTTTTTTACCCTTTTTCGTAATTAAAATTAACATGGAATGAGTAATTTTTTTTTTCAATCTAAGCTCGGATTTGAAGTTCTAATCATTAGGAATATCAAAATTCTTTATAGATTATGAATCTTTTTTCTATCTCAAAATAAAAAATTTAAGGAATTCTTGTAATCTCAACACATTGAGCAAATTTCATCAGAAAAACAAAGATAAACATAATTATACTGCAATTGCATTAAGCACCATATATACTTTTCAAAGAAGGTTTCAATTTCCCCAACATTTATAAATTATTCATTTGACAATTTTTATAAAAATACATATACTAACAAGAAATCATAAAGAGTTTGTATCCTCCTATATTTACAATATTTTTTTTCTAGACAATTTTTTTTTAATTGCTGGAAGTATCACATATATATTCTAAGATCATCCAAAATACTAAATTCACCCAACAAAACCCCATAATTATCCATAATTGGAACTCCCAATTTATGTGAATATTTCACTTCTTGATTTTCTGAAATTTCCACCCAAGTCCCCATCATTAATTCTTCATCACTTTCTTCAACCCCATTTGATGTATTTGTATTCTCATTAACACTCATTGAAGATTTTTCTTCAAACTCATCAGTAACACAAGATTCTTGATCAGATTTTTCAGAAATCTGCCCATTTTTTTCTCTTTTAGCCATCACTAATTCTTCGAATTCAAGCTTCTTAGATTCGTAATTTTTTGAATCGTCTTCAACCGTAACAAAAGTACCCAACCAAATCATTTTCTTATTCAATGGGTGTTTAATTTCAGCACAAAATTTCCCATTTTTTCTCTTACGTACCCCAATAGGGTACAATCTGACACAAGTATTTTTTGATATTCTTTTGTAGGATTTCATGATCAAAGTTTTGAGAGGGAAAAAGGTGCAATTTCTGTAAATAACAAAGTATAAAAAAAGCTTGGGATGTGAAGAAAAAAAAAGAATAAATAGTGAACACATATATAGGAGTAATTAGAGAACCAATTAAGCAAACTTTTATTCTCTTTCTATTTGGAAAAGGATTTAACAAAACGAGTAAAGTATTGATTGAGAAATTGTTGCATATTATTAGTCACCGTATTTATTAGTATCCTAATTTGACACTGAATATTCAAATCTCTAAATTTGGTAGAATGTCACATTTGGGAGTGCGTAGAATGCCACATTTGGGAGTGCGGAGCCTAAAAGGTAAGTTTTTTGGGATAAGGTAAACTCACCATTTTACCTTATAAGGTAAACTCACCATTTTACCTTACATTCTAACATTTGCATTGACGACGTTAACTTCTTAATAGACAAGGTAAACACCTCCCTTTTGGAATTTTATAGTATTGGGGTGCCCTTTTGAAATTTTGACTAATAAAACTTTCCTTTTAGGCTCCGGACTCCCACATTTGGTCCTGTATTAAATGATATACAATTAATTTTCACGAGTCTTATCTTTATCTCACGAGTTAAAATATTATTCACCATTGTATATAAAAAAAAAGGTTATTCGACTATGAATAAATTTCTTTTAAAGAATCAATTGATGACATGGCCTGATTAATATTATATTTAACTTACTAATATATCTTAAGTTGTAATAATAATGGTGGAAATATCTTCATACTTTGTGATAATTTAATCCTTATCTCTATTTTTTTATCATCCGATATTTCATATCCACTTTATATCTTGAGTTATAATAATTATGAAAAGATTTTTACACTGTGTATAACTAATAAATTCATACCTTTTTTTTTTTCCAGTGGATGTTTCATATTTGTTTTATATCTTAAGCTATTATAATTGTGGAAAGTACTTTATGTTATGTGAATAATTAAATTTTTTTCTCATTTTTTCACTCGATATTTCATATCATTTTGATGCCTCAACTAATTTGTATTTAAGTTGTGTCTGATTATCTTTTCGTTATTTATATTTTAGGTTGAACTAAACTACTATAATTCATCCTTGCCTACAAATTAGTTGACAATGTTTACAAATCTTACAAACAGAAGTTCAAATATTTATATTTATTGTATATTAGCTTAGAATGATTTTTAAAAAAGGAAGTACTACTTATCGAGAATTGCAAAATCGTAGAATAAATAAATTAGTTGAGATTATACGCAAGCAAATTTGAATATCATAATTATAATAATAAAAAAATTATATTCTCATGAATCAAACTCATACCCCCACAATTTTTGCATATTATATTCTGTCAATTCCATATTTAGTAAGATGAACCATATGTTTACCAAAAATATATGCACTAAATTATCAGAAAAATAGTAAATTTAATATTACAATAATATATACATTTTGTCCGCCAATAAAACGATCTCGAATTGGTAATACTAGGAAAATTGTCACAATTGGTATTGCAAGTTGGATTTGTCTTTAAATATTTATGCCAGGTGTATCATATTTTAATACATATATATAATTGCCACAAATAATGTTTGCGTGTAAATTAAAAACTTATTAATAGTTGAATCTATAATTAGAAGTGGCACCTAGCTATTTTTGGCTACGGATTATTTTTCCCTTTCATTTTCAGTTTAATTTTGGAAATGACACCTCGGAAAAAACTTATTCACACTCGGTGTTTACACAATGCTATCTATTTTGAGTACCAATTAATTTAAATTTTTATCGAGAAATCCTACTTAAAAAATATGTTGCTTTAACTTAAAGACGACTTCATAA